>OY747133.1:4695684-5895684 GCA_963556465.1 Berberis vulgaris
TTTTTTTTTTAATTGGTAACTGAAGTCATTTTAAAATACATTTGGCAGATATTAATCCTTGTTTGGAGAAGCAGCCCTAAACCCTAACAGGCTCCAAAAATGTATGATATGATACCTTGTGGAGATCATTGGGTGATGAGTTTTGTGTTTGTGGTTTATAACTTTATGTCACTTATTTAAATCCTTTGAAATTGAAAAGATTTTTTTATTAAATTGGTCTGGCCAGCTGTAGGTGTGCTCTGAGATCAAATAAGATCTCTAGGGGTCTAAGGTTTATTATTTTTTATTTTATATGAAAACTTATTTTTATTTTTATTTTCATTTTTCTAGGAATGTCTTTTCTAATGGGGTGTATATTAAAAGGTCAAAAAGTGAAGTTACTAGTACTGACCTAATTAATAAAATATTTTTAAAGCAAAGTACAAAGAGTAGCATTTGATATTTTGTCAGGAGGTTCTCTTTTGTTTCTTCGATGAAGATGAGTTTGATTTTTGCTATTTGGTTGAATGTAAGTGGTATGGAATCAACTTTATATCATGTTTTCTATGTAAGGGTTATATAATCCTATCTGATTAAAATTTAGATAAATTTTGGCTATATAGCCTTCATAAGAAAATAATACATAGTTTGTTTGCATGCCATATATGCACACTTTGTCCATTCAATGTGATCGATCAATTTTCACACTTTTCAAATCAACCAAATCATTTATATATATATATTTCCCTTCTTGAAGAGGGCATTGATTTATTTCTTAATTTGGATTACAACATTTCTTTAGGAAAATTGAGTTTGAGTAGGTTGCCTTTCAATGTTCTTTAGTGTGTGAATCTCTATTGACTTAATTGTCTTGCCACGCTCACGGCCCCAGCCCGACTAGTCCGAGCACGGCCTGCCCACGACCCCCCAGTCCACGGACACAGGTCACGGCCAGTCCAAGGCCCCAGCCTCTTCACGGGCCCAACCAGGGGACGTGCTTCCTCAGGCAGCGCGTGATTTGATCGCCAGTGGTGATTCTTTAGTGACGCAAACTAAGTCGATTGGAATGATACAGGAAGTAGGGGCTGCCACGGTGAAGCCGACAGTGATGGAACAGTTGACAGAAGTTATAGCCAAGCGAGCTCAATCCACGGTAACTGGTAATTTTTTCAGTGCTCGCGGCAGCAAGGAACGACAAGGATGGGAGCTTGTTTGATGTTGTCATCCAGCTGTTTGAGGAGAATCGTGTTTTGCGAAGAAAGAAACAATCAATGACCACTAATACACTTGATAACGCCACAGATGATAGTGACGAGGCTGCGTCAGAATCGGAGTTGGGGTCGGAATCACATGATATTAATGATTTAAATTTGGGGGCGCACTCCGATAAGGATCTACAGAACAAAGTCAAATCGACGGTCCTTCCGGGCAATCGTCGTAAGACTAAGAGGGGTAAATCTTCCTCTCGCGCTTAAGATGATGGAAAATTTTATGGTTTGGAATGCTCGTTATTATGTTCATGCTGGGATTATCTGCTGGGATGTCTTATGTTCATGCTGGCTTTGTTATGATTTATGGTCCTTCTTTCAGCATTGGTGATAGGTTGGATTTGCTTTTATGTATTTTGGTTTACGGCTGCGGTCCAATCTTTGTTTTGGTTATATCATGGGTAATCATGTACCCCCGTATTGATTGTAAATCAAGTTTTTTTTTTGACAAGTAATAAAGGTCTGATATTCCAGAGGTGCCCCTTCCCACTGGAGGTTTAATTTAAAAAAAAAAAAAAAAAATTGTCTTGCCACTTGATCATAGCAAAACAAAATATAATTACTTGATCAAAGCCGCAAATAATCTTTGAGCGTTCCATTGGAGTGATTACATCTAAATATGATTAATTACTTTTCGAGGTCAATCAATAATGTTAGCTCCTCCCCAAAACTCAAAAATCTCCTCTCCTCTCAACTCAAGCCATTTGAGTTTGAGAAAGATACTCTAACTGCGTTGTAGGAAACAGCGAACACCTTCCCCTTATGAGACCCCAAACAATGTATGGTGTTTGAAGACTTGTTTTTCCCATCATCACTTCTTTATATGGTTCTGGTCGCATTTTCATTTGAAAAGTTATGTGCTATTTTGCAGCGGCTCCTAGAAGATATACCCTAAGAGCATCCATTAGTAAGCATGGCATAAATGCCATTTAAAAAAAATGATATATCCAATAATAAGCTTTTCTTCCCGTGCCTTCTTAGATTGTGCCGCTCAATCTCAGATGTAGCGGGAAGATGAGCCTTGTTCGAAGGTAAAAGTTTGTTGCACTAGTACCACTACAACCCATATGGTTTTTTTTTTTTTTAATCCCATAACCCCTCCCACCTTAGATGCCACCATTAGAATTCGAATCCTGTGATTCCATCTGTCACAAGTCTAATGTTGAGCTGGTACCTTTATAGGCAATTCAATTGGGCTTGGCTGGCGGGCTTACTCTAAAAGCTAAAGCTGATGAAACAGTTCATGATTCGCAAATTGGTTTTAATAGGTAGTATGGGTTCAGTATTTTGTGTCAATTATCAAAGCCCAAGCCCAAGCCCATAATATTTACTCATTACGTGGGACCCAGTCTCTGTGACCTGTCACTTCGGTACTTGTATCGGTCCCACTTTTCTAAACCTTCTATTTAGTTAATTTATCCTCATTAACTAAACAACAAACTAATCACTCTCTAATCAGGTCTTATTAGTTCGTTCTCCTCACGGACCTCATCAATCTCCTCTTCTCTATTTAAATAATAGATTTTCCCTTCTCAGCTCTCTCTCTCACTCTCTCTCTCTCTCTCGCTTCCCTCCTCATTTTCTCGAACCATTTCTACAAAAATCCTTAAAAAAAAATGCTCCAAATCCCTCACTAATGGCGATTCTCTCTTACACTCCTCACAGTCTCTCCTCCGCATTTCGTCACTCACTCTCCCTTCAAGAACAGAAGCTCAGTTTCCGAACTCACCGTCTCTCGTCAAGAACTCTCACTCTCTTCGCCTCTTCTTCAACAAGGTTCCTCTCCAAATCACACTCTCTCGAATTCTCTCTCTTTCACTCATCTGATCGTCTTTGTTATGTGATACAGAGTTAGCGTGAAAGCTAAGACAGGAAGGTCCGTGAAGAGCAATGAGGAACTCTGTGCGGAGATTAGACAGTTCGTTTCGATGGTTGGACTTCCGGAAGGTCACGTGCCGACCTTATATGAGCTTTTGGAGCACGGAAGGTCTGTTTGATTTGCTCGAGTTCTTGTTTCTTGAATTTTTTTTTTTTTTTGCTGAGTCGATTAATTAGAGCTTGAATGATGAAATGCGAATGTAGGAAGGTTCAGTTAAATAATTTGTGATGTAGTGACATTAGATAGGTGAGTGTTGACTGTGTTGGAGAGTTGTTTTCTTGCATCTTTGTCGCGAGTTGCTTAATTAGGGTTTTAATGATGAACTGTAAAGGTTTCTAGTCTCAATTAGGGAATTGTGCAAATTTGGATGTAGTGATACTCTATCAGAAGATTCGATTGAGCAATAGTTCAGTGTTGAGATTGATTTAATAACAATTGTGCCAATTTAGAGAAATTTCGTTAAGTCCGAATATATATTTGATTTGATGGATCTTTGTCAGTATTTCTTGATTTCTTAAATGCGCGGTGGTTTAATACACTTCAGTTTTTACATTATTTAGATATCGATCAACATTGATGTTTTGATTTTTTTTTCAAATTATGCAACATGTTATAGAGAATAACTGAATAAGATACAAAAAGAGGAATGAGTAGAATAGAAGCTCTCATTTTCATTCAAGTTCTTAATTAAATAAACAACTATCACCTCCAATAATCATAGTCCCTTGTTTATGACATAGATATTCCCAATGCACTCTACGGAGCGATCTTAAAGAATGAAATAGAAATAAATCAAGAAAAAAATCTGTATTATATGTCTAATTTTCTTGTTTTGTCTGATTAGAAAACAAAATAAGCAAAAGAAACTCACTGAAGAACGAGGAATGAATCGAGGTTCAGTCAACCAAGTAGGTCTTATGGTTGTAATTTGTAGTTTAAATTGACTTAGCTTCGACTGCCATCGGATGTTGACAAACGAAAAAAAGAAAAGAAAAAAATAGTTCTCAAGTTCGGTTGACGCAACATCATCTGAGCTAGCTAATGTTTTATCTTTTGCTTTGGATGCCCTATCTGTTAAAGCAATAAGTTCCGCATGGTTTTGTTGTGCCCAACAAAGTGTTGAAAGCAACAACGATGTGCTCTACAATAGTTAGAGTTCTCTCTACATTTGAAATCGGTTAAAGGTCATATTGTCTACCTGTCGTTGTTTCCTTTGGCAGTTCTAATTCAGCTCATAACTTTGAAGACATTTTTGAATAATTAAAAAATTGACATGTGTGAGTCAAATTTGTCTATAAAATTTTCTAGTTCCCGCACTTAAACGTGCAAGGTTTCTCCATTGATGTTCTTCTGAAAAAAGTGAGTCCCTTAAAACCTAATCCTTTCTGGGCATCTCAGGACCGGTAATTAAGGACAAAGGTAAAGCAATATGTTTTTCAATGAATTAATGTCATTGGGAAAGTGCGGTGTCTTGCTACTCTTTCAATGCATCTTTCCTTCGAATCTGATATTATTTTATTCTGTTGGAAATGGAGTAATGGACATGCAGCTGGCAGTCAAATTCTTTGCGTATAGGATTTAGAGTGATAGGTTTTTTCCCTTAGCTATGAATACATCCTTGGGTTCTTTTATGTCTTTGCTATTCCACGATATGTATTCAGTCTATCTATCTATTTTAACATTTTCGCTATATATGTCATCACTCACTCACAATTTATATAGGAAGGATCTTGCAAATGTTGTGCGGCGGAGAGGATATAAGCGAATCACAGAGCTTCTAATGCACTCTACAAATGAAGATGCCAATACAAGGACAATTTCAACTGCAACAAAGGAGGCTAACAACGATGATGAATTAGTAGGTGTGTATCTCCATTTTATATCTCATGTTAGGATCTTATTTATTATGTTATGGTTTAAAGTTCTGATAAACTTACAACTGGAAAAAGGTCAAGAGCAAAAGCTGGAAGGGTTAGTTGAAGATTTGTCTTTGTCCAGTGGAGGTTCCAATATGGAGAGCAGTTTATCTTATGAAAGTGGTTTTCCAGATCTTGTGTCAAGTACCCAAACTCATGAATCAATAGAATCTCCAACCAGTTCATCATTTCAAGAAAAGGCAGCGAAGTTTGTTCAGTATGGGGAGTTGGATAAAGTTGAAGGTAAGTTTTTTTTTTTTTTTTTTGGCCAATGTTTAATTCTTCACATATGGGACATGTCTTTATGCACCTGGTGGTGGTGCATGAATTCTTTCAACATGGCACCGTGACTTGTTGATAACAATGACAACAGTAATAATATATAGGGATCTGCTTTAGATGGAACCACAGATTGGGGTGAGCTTCAATAGGCTTCTTCCTATATTTTGTAGTTCAACAGTTGGCATCATAAATGATTTTAACTTCTCACTCCAACTCTTATATCATGTTCACCAGATTTTAAGCATGCGGCTTACAATTTACTCCCATTGAATTTCTAGTTTTGATAACATTCTTTGCCTTATCATCAACAATTTACTTAGGATTGTCCCTTTGTGATGCTCTAGTACACTGGCATTGCCATTTTAGATGACTTTTCACCCTATCCACACACTGTTAATACATTGCTTTTATTCTTCATGCTATGTTCTTGAGTACTTCTAACTAGAACAGCGTTTTTTGTTATTTGTTTTTTGAAGATGCAGCTGATGCACAAGAAGTCAGTTATGTCACTCAACAAGTGAATGAAGATAAAAGTTCTGCAGAGTTGGATAGTGAGGTAGAAGTTGAAACAGAGGCCATAAATGGAAAGAGTTTTAAGCAAGAAAGTTCTGGGAATAATGCTACTTCAGCTGTGAGTACAAGTGCGTCAACATCAGAAATGGTTGAATATATTGCAGCAGATGCGGGCAGGTTGTTCCTTTACTTGTTTAAACGTGGCTTATATCTTATATGCAGATGAGAAACACATTTTCTCACTAAGTCCTTTCTAAGTAGTTTCTGTTGCTTGGCTCAAAGTCATTATCAATTATGATTGGTGTAGTGTTACTCAGTAAGGAGAAATCAATGTCTTGGTTATTTTACTTTGAGGTGGCTATGATACTTAGCTTATGCTTGGTTTTGGTATTAAGAGCAGCATCTTGCAGGAAGTAGGATTATTTTCTTAAACTCTCGAATTTTGTTACATATGTGAGCTAGCTTTTCTTTTCACAGCTTGAAGATTGTCGATGTCATATTATATAAACAATAAAGTGTTCATTCTTCTCCAGTTTACACACTTGTTTTTACAGCGTTTCCATTTCTACTTTCAGCTTCTAGCATGCTAAATTTGGTTTTTCCATATTGCTTTATTGACCTTCCTGTCATTTGGAGTCGTATTCAGGGACGATACTTTGTCAAGTGAAGGATTGAATCATGTCCATTCCCATGAAGAACTGGACATTGAGGTATGTCCACATTTCTCATTGCATGTTCATGGATGCTATTCATTTCTAATTTAGACTTCTCTTACACCTCACTTTTCTGTACCGTTTGTCTAATGGGAAGGTCAATCGAGCTGAAATCAATCGTCTGAAAGCCATGCTGGTACCAATCTCATCTCTCCTTTTGTCTTCACGTTTATAGCATTTCTTATGGATGCTTTCTTATATGAACAATGTAATCTGAAATTTGGGCATATTCTTTGATGTGGTCAGCAGCATCAGAAGGAGTTGGAATTGTCTCAACTGAAGGAACAGATAGAGAAGGAAAAGGTATGTGAACTATTTTGATGAATTGTTGCTCCTCAGCTCAGTGGCATATATATTCACGTATTTATCATGAAAATATCTTTGTCCCTATGTGAAATTCATATATATATATATAATTCAGATCTAACATGTCTTTATCACTTAAGTTTGAACTTCCTTAGGCTTCTTACAGAAGCATGGCTCATTAACATGTACTCAATTGTAGCGATTCGCTTCCTTCCTTGAAGTATTAGAGTTCCCCATGTCTTGGGTCATTAGAAAGAGAAAGACCTGGGAGTGTCTAAAAAACTTTGCTTTGAGAAAATGTGTTGTTCCTAGGTTCAATTTTGAGAAAAACTTGTTCAAAACTCATTTATCCAATATTAACTCCATGTTTTCACTTGATATATGAAATGATTCATCATTTCTAAGTTAGAGCGTTTAGGAAGACTTGCAATTTATCAGGTTGCAAGCTACTTCTGACGGGATGGATGTGAATATAGATCTGTTTCTAAACCAAGTCAAACCTTTTATTTACTCAAGACTGTTAGATAGTGTGTCATACACAATTATTATTTATCACATGGAACTTTACCTGTCTATTTGATAAGTCTGTTTCATAATCTACTTATTATTGATCTCGTGTGTTGGATACACTGGTAAAGAACTGCATCTACTTCCTTGCCTGCAAAGTTTACACTTTAATTGCATGCGATCTCATATCTGTTTAAGAGGATAACTTCTTGACAGTTAGGTGTTCATTTCCTCCCATCTCTTACTTTTGTGTCCTTGCATTCAGTTTTCCTTATCTGCTTTGCAAGCTAAAGCAGAACTTGAGATTGATAAAGCTCAGAGGACAATTTCAGCGAAGGATGAAGAATGGCAAGCTGCAGAAGGCCTATCTGGACTAAAGGAGGTACTATTCTGTCATATCTAGAATCCTTTAATTTTTAAAATCTTCTGTGTAGTCTGAAGAGTTGAACTGTCGTCTGTATGGACTTACGTTTGTCCATTGTTACTTGATTGTACTAGGTTCAGATTGAGTATTGGGGAAATGGTCAAATTGTGGAGGTAGCAGGTAGCTTCAATGGGTGGCATCAACACATTAAAATGGACCTACACCCTTCACCTAGTGATATGAGCTCCATTGTGTCTAGGTATCTAATTCTCTCTGTCTTATCTTTTAAGAAATTTATTCTTTGCGGTTAACTACACACTTTACCACTCATATTATCAAGCCGAGTATCAGTTGTAACCATTTCTTATGAAAAGACTGAAGTTTCTTTGTTGCACATGGACATTTATCCTGTATTCCTTTCTATATGAACTCTATACTTCGTTTAAATTAAGAAAAAAGCTTCATAATGAAAATTAAAGTTCTCAACATGCATCTTCTATGACTTGTCCCAACCCTATTGTTTAAATGTTAAATTCCAATAACAAAACTTAAGCTTACTTTATATTTCATACACCTCAGTCTCTTAATTAGGTGGATTTATATTGCACGGATCACAACTTTGCAGCCTATGGTTAATCTCTGTCTTGTCTCATGACAGCTGAACTCTTGGTGCTTGGTAGAAATTGCTTTTCTCCACTTTGATTGACCACATTGTACGTCAGACATATCCATAGCTTTAAACCTTAGATAGTTGGAGCACCATTCTAGGTACCACCAATAGTGGGAGTCAGTAATGGCTTTCTGCGTAATTTTCTTAAGCACTTCTCTATGAGAAAACCTTAATCGATGGTTGTATGCCCTGGGATTTTTTAGCGTGCGAGTATTTTCTGCTTCTCCTCTGTGCTTTCTTTAGCTACTAGGTCATGGAAAATTAGTTTCTTTCTATCCACAACAGAAGTGGCTCACCTCCTTTAGGAGGGGAATGGTGACAATCTCCGAATACCCTCTACTTTAAGGATCTGGATATTGAAGATTGAGCCGATATGAAAGTGCAACTCAATTAGATATTTCCCAGCTACCCAACATTTCTTAAAATAAAGTGCCTTTTAACTTCAGGAGACATACTGAGCCAAAGCAAAATATCACCGTCCATTGCAAAAAAGGGTCTTCATTGGCTTTGAAACTTCTTTATCAACTTCCTATTCTGTGTGTATGTATGCAGTCAAGGGCTGAGAAATTTTGAACTTCTGTTTTATTGAAAAAGATATACTTCATTAAGATAAATAGTCTTGTCCCTTGAGTGGCTTTGATACATGTTTTTCTTTCTCTTCAAAACTGATAGTGATCATGCAGATTGACTTATATAATATACCTTTTTGAGAAAATCCAGGCTGTGGTCAACCATTTTGTTGCTTTATCCTGGGAAATATGAGGTGCGTGCGTCTACTACCTGAATGATGTTTCCTAATTCATAATTTGATTTGCCATCAAAACAGAATGATTCTTTGCAACTGATTGAAGTTTCTTCAGAAATTATTACTGAAAGATTGTTAGCTTTATAACACAAATAAAATATAGTTATCAGTTCGTCTACTACCTGAATGATGTTTCCTAATTCATAATTTGATTTGCCATCAAAACAGAATGATTCTTTGCAACTGATTGAAGTTTCTTCAGAAATTATTACTGAAAGATTGTTAGCTTTATAACACAAATAAGATATAGTTATCAGTTGCAGATGTTTGATCCAAATTCCATACAAAGCCTGTAATGGCATTCCTCTTTTACTTTAGTAGGCAGTAGCTATGAGAAAACTTGTTTTAAGTACCAGAAAACTGCTCACAATCACCGCATAATTGCCCCTGCCCTGAACTTGAAATTTCACATAAGACTGATTGATCAATAACTAATGTGATCGATCAAACGCAAAACATGATTTTTGGTATAGTTTTCTATGCTGATTATAATCAGTTGGCAGGAGGCTCCCTTTGGCAGGGCCATTTAGGTAGAATTTCATTCCAATCATAGATTACACCGTTTTGAGTAGTTCTCGTCAGTACATCTAGTATGTATGCCATTGACACCCCATGGAGCATGCAGGTTATGTAATCCTAGTACTCAGGTGCAAGTGTCAGTAGGAATAATTTTAGATGTAACACAGTAAAGATCTGATATTTTTGCAGGCAATATTTTGTATATTTTTCATGAAAAAAATCTACGATGAATGAATATTTGTTCTTTGATTACAAGCAGATAAAGTTCATTGTTGATGGTGAATGGAGGATAGACCCTCAGAAAGAAGTGGTCACCAAAGGTTCCATCCAAAATAACATCCTGAGGGTCGAATGATGAGGAGGCTTTGTACAAAATTGTATACATTCATTCATTCAGACCCAAGGTACCTCACACTTCATAATTCTTAATGACACTATGGAACGTTGTTGACTCATTCAATCAGGCCTGTTTGTGGCATGTTGTTTCTTGGCCTTTTAGAAAACAAGGGGCAATGGCTACCATCCCAGCTCTAAACTTTTCTTGTGTGTTAGCGATTTCATCACATCAATTAATTAATTGATCATTGTTGAAAATTTATTCTACTAACCGTTTATATCCACTTTTATGTTCTACTGCAGATAGGTTAAAGGTTTGATACCAGATTATGTACAGAGTTTTATGCTGTTTGATCAAAACGGTCTCTCTTGTTAGATGAATAAGATCGTGTAGTTTTTACCCCAAGTATGAACTGAACCCATTTGCATAGATAGCACTTCTGAACCTGCAGGGAAAAGCTTACATATACTGCCCTTTTATCGTACACCTTCCTTCTACATCTTTTACTTCTCGTGAATTTTGTCAAGTCTGTATAAGCTTGTGAATGACTAGAATAGAAGCTGCCGAAGTTCTATAGTTGACAAACAAATGTAAACATAACAATTCTTGTTAATGTTCACACCATATGTTTTCCATTCATTACACTAACCAATCTATACTGTGTAAGCATTGTGATGCTATACTATACATAATATGTAGCTTCAATGCTGTATTTGGTCCGTCCTCTGCAATCAATGGTGTGTTTTCTTTTTGAAAATTCTTCTATGGACGCCTACAAATTGAGCGACAGCATTTGCCAGTTTAACTTGGTACCTTACCATACTGGTGATTCCCAAAATTAGTTTGGTAGCTTGTAGTTGCGATGCCTTTTCTGTGTAGAGTTTTTTACTTGTAGATTTTATATAGAGAGAATAAATTAAGTAGAGAGAAAAAAAGAAAAAGAAAAGATAGGAGATAATATTAAGAATTATTTTTTAGATTATTTTCCCAAAAAACTTAAATTCTTAGAATTGAAGTTTTGAACTATAGTTAGATGATCTAAATAATTGCAAGACCTTGTGACTCTCTGAAAAACTACAGTTTTGACAAATTCGGAGTCTTTGAATTTGCAGTAATATGAACTCTTCCCTTTATAAATGAGAAGAGAGGAACACAAGTATATGATCAGTTCATTATGTCACCCAACCAGTATCTACAATATGAAAATATTACTACAAAGACAGTGAAGAGAAAGTGTTAAAAAAACCATAGTCCTAAAGCAGACATGTTGTTGCCAAACCAAAACTAAAATTACTTTCAACATGATTTCTAACCCTTGTATTGAAGCTCCGATCATTGAAACTCTTTTTTTAGAAAAGATAAATGGAAAATGAAAGGTGTAGAGGAAAATTAAGTAAAAAAAAATGTAGAAGTTAATTAGCAACCACTTTGATCTGTTTACGTGAGCATCATAGGTCCTCACCTCATTATACCCTTTCTTCACTCAAAAGTTCCACTCAAAATAATTAAAAAGGCGGCGACACCACCACTTTTTGCTGTAGCACACCCATAACCTTTTTTTTCGGAAATTCTTAAGTGTGAGGCACCAAAACCGGGCAAGATCCCGGTGCATTGTAGTATTACTCCCTTTTTTTTCTTAAATGATGTGAAGCACCCATAATTCTAAAGAGCTAGGCCAGGCCCAGCACCATCCATCATTTCAGATATGCGCATCTCGAGGATAATGGATGGTGTTGGGTCTGCCTTGTGTCACGGGCTTTCTTTTCACAAGTACTTTCCGTGCGGCATTAGCAAACTTTGCCCTGAGTTATCAAAGAAAGCTAGTCAGCCTTGCCCACAAAAGACTTACTTAGACTTTGAAAAACTAAGCAAGCTAAGAACACACAAGAGAGCTAAAGAGAACTAGAACTTGTATTGCTTGAATTCTCTGAGGTGATTACAACAAATGAGGCCTTAGCCTCTTTTTACAACTCCACCTCCTCAATGGACGGTGGTGATCATTTTAATCTAACGATCTATATTGAGCTTCTACACACTTCCTTAGAAATATCTAAGGACTAGAATCTTATGGAACTTTATGGGAGGTTCTAGAGAACTCTCTTTAGAACAATGTGGAATACTCTACATTATGTACACTTGCCAACCTCACTTGGCTAGGCAAGAAGATAGTTGTGACATTCTCCCCACCTAATCAGGCGACGTCCTCGTTGCCTTCAAATCCTCGTACGCTTTGATTTGCTCCTTGAATTGCCACAAATGTTGGATTGGCTCCCAACTAGCTTCACTTTCTGGCAATCATTTCCACTTGACGAGTAGCTCATGTGTGGGAGGTTGGTTAGAATGAAGCACCACACGATCTGACAAGATAATCTCTGGTTCCTTGTCATGTTGGATCCTCATGCCCATTGGTGCTCTTTGTAAAACTCCTCTGCTTGGATCATCTCGATCTTCCTTATATGGTTTCAGTAGGCTCACATGGAAGACATGATGAAACTTGATCCTCGGCGGCAACTCGACCTTGTAGGCTTGCTTTTCCACTTTCTTGACTATGGGGAAGGGACCCTCATATCTCCTGATAAGGCCACGATGTAGTCCAGAAAGTCTGGCATGAGCATGCATCTTGACAAGCACAAGGTCTCAAACCTGAAACTCTCGAGGCCGTCTCTTATTGTCGGCCCACTTCTTCATCCTCTTGGAGGCCTTTTCTAGGTAAGCTCGAGCCTCATCAGCTTGATCATTCCATCCTTTGGCAAACTTATAGGCTGATGGACTCACTCCTGTGTAGCCAGTGGCAATAGAACTCGGGGTCATAGGTTGTTGTCCCATGACAATCTCAAATGGGCTACGACCCGTCGCTTCACTCTTCTGCAAGTTGAAAGAGAATTGGGCAACATCTAGCAACTTAGCCCAATCTCGCTGGTTGGCACTCACATAGTGCCTAAGATATAACTCCAGTAAAGCATTCATCCTTTCCGTTTGACCATCCGTTTGAGGATGAAAGCTAGTAGAGAAATTAAGGTCGGTACCCAATAACTTGAACAACTCAGTCCAAAATTTCCCCGTGAACCGAGTATCCCGATCACTGATGATATATTTGGGCACACCCCAATACTTCACCACATGTTTGAGGAATAAATGTGCGGCTTGCTCGGCTGTGCACTCCTTGGGTGTGGGAATGAAGGTGGCATACTTCGAAAATCTGTCCACGACCACAAGTATCCAATTGCAACCCTCTGATACAGGCAACCCAACTATGAAATATAAGGAAACACTCTCCCAAGGCCTCTCTGGGATGGGGAGGGGTTCAAGTAAGCCGGCAGGTGATTGTTGCTCCACTTTGTCTTGTTGGCATACAAGACAAGTCTTCACATATGCTTCGATATCATCCCTCATATGTGGCCAGTAATAGGAATCTTCCACAAGAGCAAGAGTCTGATGTATACCTGGATGTCCCGCCCACTTGCTATCATGGCATTCTTTCAAGACTTCCTTCTTTAGGTTGTCATGAGGTGGAACATAGATTCGCCTTCCCTTAGAGTATATCAAGCCATTCTCCACCCAAAATCGTCTTGTCTTCCCATATTTGACAAGAGCTATGATGGCTTGAGCCATGGAATCATGTGCCAATCCTTCCTTTATGCGTCCCTTCAAGTTGCTTTGAGGTTGACTTATGTCAGCAAGTTCTCCTTTTCTACTCAAAGCATCCGCAACAAGATTAGCTTTGCCAGGCTTGTACTCCAAAGTGTAATCGAACTCTGCCAAGAAATCTTGCCACCTAGCTTGTTTTGGTGTGAGCTTCTTTTGTGTCTGGAAGTAGCTAGTGGCAACATTGTCGGTCTTGACCACAAATTTGCTCCCAAGCAAGTAATGTCGCCATGTTCGTAGGCAATGCACAACCGCTGTCATTTCCTTCTCTTGTATGGTGTACCGCCTCTCAGTATCATTAAGCTTCCTACTTTCAAAGGCAATAGGATGCCCTTCTTGCATCAATACCCCACCAATAGCAAAGTCGGAAACATCCGTGTGTACCTCAAAAGACATAGAATGGTTGGGAAGTGCCAATACTGGTTCTTCCACAATTGCCTTCTTCAATCTTTCGAAAGCTTGTTGGCATTTTGAACTCCAATCCCAACTTCGTCCCTTCTTGAGCAAGTCCGTCAATGGAGCGGCTATGGAAGAGTAGCATTTGATAAACCTCCTGTAATAGTTCACCAAGCCAAGGAAAGATCTTAACTCGGTGACTTTGGTCGGTGGTTCCCATTCTTGGATGGCTTGTACCTTGGACTTATCCATACGAAGTTTGCCTTTGTCAATGATATGACCCAAGAATGTCACCTCCTTTTGGGCAAATGAGCACTTCTCCTTTTTGACATAGAGCTCGTTCTCCTTCAAGGTTTGGAACACTTGCCTCGAGTGATCCACATGTTCCTCCAATGTCTTACTATAGATCACAATGTCATTAAGGTACACAACTACGAACCGATCAAGGTAAGGAGCTAGTACCTTATTCATTAGAGTGCAAAATGTGGCCGGCGCATTAGTTAAACCAAATGGCATGACTAGGAACTCGTAAGACCCGTACCTTGTAACACATGCCGTCTTTGGTTCATATGCGGACTTGATAATATCCCGAGCGCAAGTCAAGCTTGGTAAAGTACCTTGCATCACCAAGTTGATCAAAGAGATCCGCAATAAGTGGAATCGGGTACTTGTTCTTGATAGTGACCTTGTTGAGTGCCCGATAGTCAATACAAAGCCGTAGGGATCCATCATGTTTCTTTTGAAATAAGACCGGCGCACCATATGGAACTTTGGAGGGTCGGATATAACCAGCATCTAGTAAATCCTTCAATTGTCTTCTTAACTCCTCGAGCTCAGGAGGTGCCATACGATAAGGAGCAAATGCGGGTGGCTTTGCTCCAACTTCCAACTCAATAGCATGATCCACCTCTCTCCTTGGTGGAAGCTTCTTAGGCAATTCGGCAGGCATAACGTCCTTGTACTCCTTGAGAACATCTTGGACGATCTTAGGTGCATTCACCACTCCATCCATGGGACCTTCGTCTTCCTTGAGAGTAGCCAAGTAAGTAGGCTCATTCCTCTTTACTCTTTTAAAAAGTTGGAGAGCAGACACCATTCTCTCCTTACTTATCTCCCTACCACGGGCACAACACAAGGTTGTCCCTTCTCCATGATGCACATGGTGTTGGCATATGGGACCAGGAACGCTTTCACCATGTCCAAGAAATCTATACCCAGATAGAACTTGTGATCATCAATTGGAGCAATAGTTATGTCGACTTTACCTCGCCATTGTCCAACCTGAATATTGGTGCCACGAGCTACTCCTTCAATTGGGAGACTTTTAGCATTGACTCCCTTGATATATCCTTTCTCCTTTGTATATGGTAGGCCAATTTCTTCAGCAAGATCTTTGGCCATGTAGACTGTGTCGGCTCCGGTATCCACCATGGCTTTCAAAGTCTTGTCCCCGATCTCGGTCTCCACGTACATCCTTCCACGTGGTTGTTCTTCGACCTTAGCTTGAATGACACTTAGGAGATTCATTGAGGCGATCCTCTTTTCCTCCTTTGCTTCTTCCTCCATGACAAGCGCGACAAGCTTCCCCCGGTTGGGACACTCAAATGCCCGATGGGGTCCGTTACATAAGAAGCAAGATATCTTCTTGGGTGATCCATCACTTTTTTCTTTCCCCTTGTCTTTGGAGTACTTATGTTCCTTGGAGGACTTCTCTTTGTCTCCCCCACTTTTGCCATCGTTACTCGGCCTTTTCCCTTGCCCCTTGGATGAGTCCTTTCTCTTGAACTCAATCAAGGATTCGGCTGCAGCCATAGCCGTTGCAAGGTCTTGCACACCTCGCCTCTTCAATTCCAACTTGGCCCAACCCGTTAGGCCATCAAGGAAGCTAAACAAGGCATCATTTTCTCCCATGTCAGGAATCTCCAAGAGCAACTCTGAGAACTCCTTCACATACTCCCTTATGTGGCCTTCCTTATGTTGAAGGCGACGAAGCTTGGCCCTAGCTTCGTTCTCGGCCTCCTCCGGGTAGAATTGTCTCTTGAGTTCCTTCGTGAACTCTTCCCAAGTGTCGATGGTGCATAATTCTTTCTTGACATCATCGGACCTTCTGCGCCACCAAACTGTAGCAACATCATTTAAATATAAGGAGACACTACGTACCTTTGATGCTTCATCTATTATGCCAACTGCATCAAAGTAGCGCTCCATGTTCCACAAGAAGTTGTCGATCT
Source organism: Berberis vulgaris (assembly GCA_963556465.1). Taxonomy (NCBI): domain Eukaryota; kingdom Viridiplantae; phylum Streptophyta; class Magnoliopsida; order Ranunculales; family Berberidaceae; genus Berberis; species Berberis vulgaris. The sequence goes on from OY747133.1 coordinate 4,712,015, forward strand.
CCCTTGCACTCCTTGCCCCACCATAGGCCTTAGGTTTGGGAGCTTCGACTCTGTGGGTGATTGTCCCTGGTGTAGTCCCACCATTGGCTACCGCAGCCATACACACACTGAGTTGAGTTTCTAGCTTCTCAACTCTTTCCTTGTAAGCACACATCTCTGCATATTTGGCAACAATTTGGGCTTCAAGGGACTCGATCTTCTTGGACACCATGTCCACTACTGTGTTCAAGGCTCCTTGCATCTCTTCCCGGAGCTCTTGGTCCTCCCTATTGGACGCTTGCCCCTCGATGTGTTGGTCCATGTCTTCGACTTTCTCCTTCAAGTCGGACATGGTGGCACACAACTTAGCCAACCTTTCATCCATCGCAGCGATCATGTCCTTCGACTTGTCCTTGCGGACCTTCCCACCTTTGTCATTTTTGCCAGTTGCTGGGTTGTTGACCTCTGACGACATTCTCTTGTGTAGGATGATTTCACCAACCTTGCCAAACTTGGCTCTGATACCAACTGTTATGGGCTTTCTTTTCACAAGTACTTCCCGTGCGGCACTAGCAAACTTTGCCCTGAGTTATCAAAGAAAGCTAGTCAGCCTTGCCCACAAAAGACTTACTTAGACTTTGAAAAACTAAGCAAGCTAAGAACACACAAGAGAGCTAAAGAGAACTAGAACTTGTATTGCTTGAATTCTCTGAGGTGATTACAACAAATGAGGCCTTAGCCTATATATACAACTCCACCTCCTCAATGGACGGTGGTGATCATTTTAATCTAACGGTCTATATTGAGCTTCTACACACTTCCTTAGAAATATCTAAGGACTAGAATCTTATGGAACTTTATGGGAGGTTCTAGAGAACTCTCTCTAGAACAATGTGGAATACTCTACATTATGTACACTTGCCAACCTCACTTGGCTAGGCAAGAAGATAGTTGTGACACCTGGCGTGGGCCTAGCTTGTCCGGTTCGGCTCACTAGAAAAAACTCTTGAAGCACATCACCATATAAATCCCTATTCATTTTCTTCTTTTACAACTATTCATCTTCTTCTCCACTCTCTCTTATTTCTTTACAACAACTGACAAAGCAGCACCGCCCTATCCACCCCGCCACCACCTTTCCTCTATTCCCTTTCTCATTTGTTGTTGTTATTCTTTTTTCTCATCTCTTCTCCACTGTCGACAGCTTGCCCTCGCTTCATTCTTCATTCTTCTTCTTCTTCTCTTCCCATCTGTTTTTGTTTTCTGCTCTCGCACAAGTTCGTGCGAATGAAAACTTTTGATTCTCGCACATGCTCCTGCGAATGGGGAATCCCCGTTGACAAAAAAACCCAGAAGAGACGAGAATAAGAAAGGAAGAGAAGAAGAATGAGGCAGGAGCGAGGTGGTACCATCGACGGTAGAGAAGAAGAGAAAAAAAGATAAGAGGAAGAGATGAAAAGAAGAACTCGAAGAAGAAATAAAGAAAGAAGGAAGAAAAAATAAAAAAAAGAAGAGAGGTGTGACCATTCGGCGGGCGGGGCGAGGCGGTGCCATGATGGTGTTCTTCCTTGAGGGACAAGAGAGGTGGTAGTGTTTTTTTTTTTTTTTAAATATTGGTGATGTTCTTCGGTAGGTAATGGTGTGCTGGATAGTGGTGTTCTTTAGCAAAAGTGATGGTGTGAAAAAGTCCTACAAATTTCCACAACCCCATTGGATGATGACATAAACATTTCAACTGCACACTCCTTTCCGCAGCCTGAGCTCAACAACCCGAAACACCATGAGCACCACCCTCAATTCTCATCTCCTCCTCGCTCTCCTCTTCATCTTCACTCTCATCAATTCAACTTCCTCTCTCAAACCACCCCCACTTCCCATTCTACCCATCCCTTCAGCTTCCCAGCTCTCATGGCAACTTGGGGACATGGCACTCTTCCTCCACTTTGGCACCAACACCTTCACTGACTCTGAATGGGGCACTGGCCATGTTCACCCTTCAGTCTTCAACCCCACATCCCTTGATGCCAATCAATGGGTTAGAGTTGCAAAAGATGCTGGATTCAATAGAGTCATCCTCACTGCTAAGCACCATGATGGGTTCTGCCTCTGGCCCTCTCAGTATACTAACTACACTGTTCAGTTCAGTCCTTGGAAGAGTGGTGAAGGTGATGTTGTCGCTGAATTAGCTGCAGCTGTCAAAGAAGCTGGGATTGGTTTGGGTCTCTATCTTTCGCCTTGGGATCGACATGAATCTTGTTATGGGAAGACTTTGGATTACAATGAGTTCTATATCGGCCAGATGACTGAATTGCTCACAAGGTAACAATGGCTTTACTTGAATTCATTTCTCTTGTGATTTTGTTCAATGGGTTTTGGTAAATTCAGCAGTTATGAAACATTGGGTATGTTTAGTTGTGTGGAATTGTTGAGTCAATCTTGGTGGGGGTTGGTTTGATACACTTAAATTTGTAGCTAGCTATTATTCTATTGTGTTTTTCTTCAATGGGTATTCATTAGGTTTCTCAGTCAAGTTGAATTGATGAAGTAATATCCACATGGAACTTATGCTATTGATTTAGGTTTATTATTGATTTTGGATTTAGATTGTGGAATTGAATGTATGATGAAAGGATTTCGATTGTTTGGACTAGATATGGGGAGATAAAAGAGGTATTTTTGGATGGTGCTAAAGGAAAGGGGGAGAAAGACATGAAATACTTCTTTAATAGCTGGTTTAGTATCATTCACCAACATCAGCCGGGGGCTGTCATATTCTCCGATGCTGGTCCTGACACTAGGTGGGTCGGTGATGAGGCTGCTGTAGCTGGTTCGACTTGCTGGTCACTTTTCAATCGAAGTAATGCCAAGATTGGAGACACTGATCCGTCGTAAGTTCTACATTCTCATTTGCTTCGTTTTTATGTCATGGACTTGCATCATACTATTTAGTCTTCTTAAGGTTTCAAATACAGAACACCTTGTTTAATTTCTACAATATGTTTAATAGGTATTCAAGTGGAGGAGACCCAAATGGACATGATTGGGTTCCTGCAGAGTGCGACGTATCCATCAGGCCAGGGTGGTTCTGGCATGCCTCCGAGCTCCCTAAATCAGCTACCACATTGCTTGATTTATACTACAAATCAATGGGTCGGAATTGTCTTTTACTACTAAATGTGCCTCCCAATTCATCTGGTCTCATATCTGATGAAGACATTCAAGTGCTTCAAGAATTCACCAAGCTTCGGAAAGCCATATTCTCCAATAACTTCGCCAAGGATGCTAATCTTTCTGCAAGCAGCACACGTGGGAACCTTGATGATTCTCGGTTTTCCTCGTTGAATATCCTTGAGGATGGTATTTACACTTACTGGGCTCCCGAGGAAAATGAAAATGATTGGGAAATATATCTCGACTTGGGGAAGCCAATGTCGTTTAACGTGCTGCAAGTTCAAGAGCCAATTCAAATGGGGCAGCGTATCATAGAGTTTCACCTTGACATCCTGACTGAAAATGGAGACTGGAAAATGATAACAAACGGCACTACTGTAGGGCACCGAAGGCTGCTGCAGTTTTCCACTGTAGAATCACAATATTTGAGGTTTGTAATTGACCAGTCTCGTACGGATCCATTAGTTTCATATCTGGGCATCTACCTCGACTCGTTTTCTGCTCATCGAGGCAAATTGAATACAAGTTTGCCGTCATACTTTAAGGCAACTCAAGTCATTCAGTCAAAGGTGTACAATCATTCTCACAGTTCTTCCAATTAAGTTGTATTTTTATGCTAAAAGCAGGAGCATTACAATCTTTTAATTTCTTATCAAGTTCTGCTGCTTAAGACTTCCACATTTCAAAAGCAATTTAAGTGTGAAATGAGTTACAGACCTGCCAATGCCTGCACTATACTTTGTGCAAGCAATGTGGTCAGACCTATTCAAGTTAAATTCCATTAGTTTCAACTAATGATATCAAACATTGTATGTACAATATTCAGGTACAATGAACATACCCAAATAATAAAGCTGTGAACTACCTTGAGGTCTCAAGGGTATCACTGCCAACCTCACACAAATACAGGTTACATAAAACAGTTCTAAATGTAAACACAATGCTTGTGTATGTCAAGGGGTTTTGTTTTGGATGTTTTAAACTGCACTGAACAATGAACATAGCCTCTGAATGATCTGCTAAAAGTTGCTTGGTAAAGCTAAAAAGATTGCTGATGGGTTGTTCCCACCCCACCATTCCCGACCCTCTACCTTAAGTAGGGAAGAAACAGGTAACAATAAGGAGTGGTGGCAAGACTCATGGATGACTTGATGCAAGTAAACTGTGCTTAGACAACATAACATAGAAATTGCATTTGGAAATAGTTGACGATTAGTAACAGCTGAGGGGCTGACCAAACTTACTGAAAAACAGGGTAAACATAAACACAATACTTGAGCGTGTGAAACCTGCAAAAAATCAAGTACTTGCCCCTTGGCTAATTTCTATGACCCTAAGATGAAAATGGATCTACAAAAGAAGGAAAGTAGCTCAGAACGGAACTAGAATCTACTTTAGAAACTAAAACAAGTACAAATTTTGTCCCGCTAAACACATGATGAGAGTTTACAAAGACAGACTGATTAATGACCAGTGCCGTCAGCTTCGAACTACTTTGACATGAATTCTCTTTTGTGGTGTTCTTTTAGTACCATACTTCAGGGAAGGCTTTGTGAATCGGCAATGGCACCTTAGCAACTTCAGTCAGTTTAGTACCACAGGAAAGAGAGAACAACTTCTTAAACAACTCAATTTGTCAAAGTTTCACTATAAAATAGTATCAAAACAACTCAAGATATCTTGACATCTTGTAGAAGCCGTGCTGCCATAGAGCCATATCTCCGTACTTCCCAGTCAGTGAGTTTCCCATCATTGATTCCTGCAACTGGTTTGCCATCTTTATCAATTTTCTTGCTTTCACAGTCTCCCATTTCCTCTGCTCTATCGAGATTATCGATATCCTCTTTGTCTCCATCCTTGTCTGTTGTTTCAATTTCATTAGTTTGTTGATCAAAAGCTTCGACCTCGTTTCTTGCACACCCTGCTCAAGATTTTGAGTCCACTATATAGAGTTGGATACTTTCATGCTGGTACTTACTATCCATCTGAATGGGATGATTTATGTTCATTCAACTTGGAAAATAAGAAACTGATTCAAATTTTCGGTAATCAATGTTTGAGTGGTAATCACCTTTGCTTTAGGAACCGTTTTCACTTCGAAGTTGTTCTTCCACATGGATAACATTTGTTCGTGAACTATCAAATTTCGGATCTCATATCCCAACTGCACAAATTTCAGGAACAAAAAATGTACGATTTTGATGATTTGAAAACAGATCTTCCAAAACATGTTAGCAATATTATTGAAGACGCATAATGGGAAAACGACTTTCAAGTAATAGAACCCCAAAACCGGATTACCAAGATTGTAGTTTTAGGTCCAGATAAGGCAAATAATGTCTGCAAGAGTGGTTCTAAGAGATGTTCTGCATAAACCTGAAATCCATCGAAGTGGAAGACTTGGTTCAGCTGAGTTCCTTAGCATGATAGGTATTATTTCTGAAGTGTAAGGAATGGATGCTAAAGGATGTACGTTCTAGAGACAAACAAGCTTGATATGCATTCACCTTAAGTAACATATGTTGATGGAATCCAATTTATATGAATGTAATCAACTTACAACATCAGTCCCGATAATATAATCAAATGGAGGATCAACAGCCTTTATGTGAGCTTCATTTCCCCAATCCAACTCTGCAACCTGGATGGAGCCAAACGATCCTATAGACAAATAAAATAATGAAATGAACAATGTAAGAGTTCATAGTCATTATTTCAAGTGCAAGCCAAATGCATGCCTTGACTTGACAAATATATTTCATGATAATAAATGTCAAAACACACCTGAATCATAATTGCTTTGAGTGATCCTTGAAGTGTTCCGCTCAACATTCCTCATTAGCAAGGGTAAGACCACAGCTCTATGCAGTTAAAGCGGATAACGGACCCATAACGGTCTAGGAGCGTTACAAGTTATATCGGTATATAATAAAATATATATTTTAAATATATTTTTATACCTCCAATAAGTATTTATGATTTAATGTATTAGTAAACATAATTTGAAACTAATGTTACTTTACTGTCAATCAAGTTTCAATGCTCATTGCTCACTAGACTAGTAGACTATCAATAATTAATCATTAAGCATTAATTCATGTCATTACTCATTACTCATTGTTCAATGCTCATATTTGTTTCAGGTAAACAAACATTTAAAGAAGGAAAGCTTACAGATGTAACAAATATCGCAGCACCAGCCACCAGCAGCACGACAGCAGCCATCCTTGAACTGTGTATTTGACTATTTGTGTAATCTACATTATCAAATATACTCAATAAATTTCAGTTGAACAACAGAAGAAGAAATGTATAAAACTGGAAATTGATGAAATTGGAGCTGATGAAATTGTAATTCAATAAAGCAAGATATCATGTTGCAATATATCATGTTCATAACATCATTAGGGAATAATTGAAAACATATCATAAACATATCATAGCAATGTCAATATCAAAACATCAAAACATCTAAATGAAAACATATCATAAAGTATGATCATTGATCAGCAATGTCAATATCAATATCTCCATCATCTTCTTCTCTTTGATCTTCATCTTCATCACGAAGTTGTGCACTTATAGTTGTACTTGATTGCTGCATTCGACTCCTTGTATTCGGCATTAAATTAGTGACTCCTCGAGCCCGTCTTACTTGTGTCCAAGTAAGATCATCACCTTCCCTTACAAACTCTGCTAGCTCATTGTTTGTAGGAATGAGCCAATCGTCATTTTCATCAACCTCCCTTAGCACAATTGGATCATGACTCGTAGATTTGATGTTTGCATTCCTTTCCTTCCTTCTTCGCTCTAACTTCTTGTTATATTGAATGAAAACAAGATCATTCAACTTTGATTGTAGTAGACAATTCCTCTTTTTGGAATGCAACTGATGAAAAAATAATTATATATTATTCACAAATAAATGAATAATTAAAATAAATGCAAATTACAAATAACAAATGATATTACTTTCATTGTCAAATGTGCTCCAATTGCGCTCACATGGTGACGCGCTACATGTGAGAGATAAAATCCGTGTTGCAAGCCTTTGGAGGATAGGAGCTTCGGACCCATAATTGAACCACCATTGAGCTATTCAATAAGATTAATAAAAGCTATAAGTAAAAAAAAAACTTAGTGAAACAATACTACAAATTATAAGTCTAAATTACTTTTACTTACTAGGTGAGATTTTATCTCTTGTTTTTTTTGCTGCTTGAGTCCCAAATAGCCCCAATTCATCTCGATACATGGTCAAGTCATCTCCAATTTGAACATACTCATCTTCATTAGGTACAAGCCTTGCAACACATGTCATAAGCCCCACTTTGATTTCTTTATTTCCCTCCATCTGATTCACAATGTTCTTGTAATATATTGAAGGATTTAGGTAAAAGCCAACTGAAAACAAAAAATAATTTATATAACTTCATTATCTTTAACTTAAAAATAAAGAAATGACTAAATAAGTAAATATAAACAAAATAAAGTTTGACTTTAATACCTGCATGCAAAGGATGATGTAGTTGTTCATTCCACCTCACGTCAATAATTCTCCAAACTTGGTCGAGGAGTCTATCATTTCCAGCAATGTTCTTTTCTATTTGCTCCTTTGCTCTATCCATTGCCTCATAGAGGTATCCCATACAAGGTTTTTCCTCTGAATCCACTAATCTCAGCACATCCACTAATGGAGCAAGCACCTTGCAAGCCAAATGAACATTTTCCCAAAATTCATTCTATGCCACTATATTCTCTATCCTCTTCCCTTCTGCCTTGGTCGAGAAAGAACTCATCCTCCACTGTTATGAAACAAACAACGTTTGCACGTGACACCTATTCTCCCAAATGCTTTGCAAGGTGTAAAATGATGTGGCAAACCTAGTCACACAAGATCTGTGCAACTCTTTATTCTTCATTAACTTCCTCATCATACTCAGAACTCGCCCATGATTATAGATATACACCACCACTGCTCTGGCTTCAGGCAAAACCTTGCGTATCTTATCCACCTTATTACCAAGATCTTGTAGAATCAAATTAATACAGTGGGCAGCGCAAGGTGTCCAAAAAAGCATAGGATGTTGCCTCTCTAGCTTTGTACCCGCGGCCTTAAAATTAGAACCATTGTCCGTAACAAACTACAAAATAAAATTATTAACATTAGCTCATGAATATAATTAATTGAAATATTAATCAATAAATATTTGATTTGAATACGCAATTATAAAATTACCTGAATAATGTGCTCTTCACCGACATCCTCAATGACTTCATTCATCATCCCAACAATAAGCGCAGAGTCTTTCACATGTTCCGAAGCATCAATGGATTTCAAAAATATTGTCCCATTTGGACAATTCACTAGAAAATTGATCAAGGAGCGCCCCTTCCCATCTGTCCAAAAATCTGACATTATTGAGCATCCATATGCTTCCCAATGCCTCCTAAAGGAATTGACAGATAACTTTGTCTCTTTCAGCATATCTCTCAACAACGTCACTCGCATATTGTAGTAACTTGGTGCGGGCATTCCTAAAAAATAAATAATAAAAATAAATTTTTTTAATTTATTGAAACGTAAGTAATCTAACACTAACAGTTAAAACACTTAATATATTTACCTTTTCCATATTGCCCAATTGTGTTGATCATATGTTGGAACTTTGGTGTGCGCACGACATTAAAAGGCAAGCCAACTTCATACGCCCAATCCGCTATAGCTAGCCAAGATTCACGCTTCAACTTCTCCTTGTGAGGATTATTCTTATCCAAATCTACTTGCTTGAGTTTGTTAAAGTCGGTCCTCAACATAGTATCAATAGGGCCTCTAACATTACTAATAGGAACAAACTTTCTCTTCTTGCTACCAATGAAAATACCACCACTTCCACTTACATTGCCACTAATTGTTAAAGTCGGTCTTCCTTCGATTTCTTCTTCTTCTCTCTTCGTCTTCCAGTCTTCCTTCGAGGTCATCCTTCTTAGATCTGAAAAAGAAAGATCTGAAAAATATAAAAAATCGATTAGTTTTTTTTTATACATATATTTATAAAACGATATAACGCCGTTATAACATATAACGTTATATGTATAACGGCCGCGAAATGGACGTTATATGGGCTGCCATTACAACCTGCCGTTAAATCTGACCGTGAAATTTTTTAGGTCTGTTACATGATATAAGGAGTTGTAACTCCTTTATATCCCCATTTTAACTGCACAGCCACAGCTTGATCTGTTGAAATTTCGCTCAACAACTTTCGCCTTGCAAGTTGGGACTGAGAGAACAAGATAGTAGTAGAAGCGATTGAGGGGAAAGAAAAAGTCCCTAGTTTGAGAAAACAATACTTTGTGAGTTCAATTTGAGCTGATATGGCTGTTGTTAATAGTTGGATATCTACGAGTCAAGAAGTGATAATAACAGTTAACAAAATAATGGATTTGGGCCAGTTGTTCAGGAGAAATGAAAAAAATCTATTTTGAAAATAATGGATTCTAAAATGTGTTTGGGTAATCAAAAGACAAACACAATAACACATTCAACTAATAGAATCTTTGATACCATGACATCGAGTACAGCATTCAGGTACTTGACCCACAAGATCTCCTCTCAAATATTCATGGTAGCTTACCTCAGTTTCCTCAACAACCTCTTCATTCCGTGATGGATTCAGCTTCTTTCCTAAACCATTCAGGACCATGTAAATCTCCTTTCTGTCAGGATGTCTCTCATCTAATGAGAAGAACTCTGTGACACTACCATTCACCTCAATCAAACTACATCCTGGTGGTTTTCGGATGCCTGTGTCCCTTGTCAAACCTTTTAATCGCGCAACATCTCCCCACCTCCCAGTATCTCCATATATGTTGGAAAGCATGACATAGTTTGCAGGATTGTTTGGTTCAAGCTTGATAAGCCATTCTAGAGCAAGCTCAGCTAGTTCGACGTTTTTGTATGTCCTGCAGGCTCCTAGTAAGCTACTCCAAATAACATCATCGGCTTCAATAGGCATCTTGGTTATGAAGTCCACGGCCTCATTGAGCAGACCTGCACGTGCTAGAAGATCAACCATGCATCCATAATGCTCAATCTGAGGCACAATGGAATATTTCTTGATCATTGACTTGAAATAGGAGGATCCTTTCTCAACCAGACCCATATGTGAACACGCACATAATACAGCTATAAAGGTGATTCCATCAGGTTTCTCCCCTTCCTTCTTCATCTGATAGAAGACCTCCAATGCCTCAACCCCACGACCATGTGTTGCTAAGCCACCAATCATGGTGTTCCATGTGATTAAATCTTTCAACACCATTCTGTTAAATACATCGATTGCACTATCTATGCTGCCACATTTTGAGTACATGTCAATCAATCCATTGCCAACATAAATGTTCCCCTCAAGACCATTGCTTTCTGCATAAACGTGTACCCACTTACCCATATCAAATGCTCCTAACCTTGAGCAAGCAGACAAAACAGTCACAAGAGTTGCATCATTAGGAAGCACCGTAGATTTGGTTAGCATTCTATTAAAAGTTGCCAAAACATCCAAAAAACGATCGTTAGAAGCATACCCTGCTATCAGTCCATTCCATGAGAATACATTCTTCTCAGGTATTTCTTCAAACCACCTCTCACCCGCCACAATATCATTATTGTTGATATATCCAATCAATATAGTGTTCCAAGACATAACATCCTTTCTCGGCATCTCATTGAAGAGCTGTCTTGCTGTGTCCATGTCTCCTTTACCAATATAACCAGAAACCATAGTGTTCCATAACACAACATCACGCTCGAGTGACATGTCAAAGAGACGACGAGCAGAGTTGACATCACCATACAGAATATACCCTGAAATGATAGTAGTCCATGCAACTACATTCCTCACAGACGTTTCAGAAAACACTTGGTGCGCAGCATCAATTTCATTCCCATTTGAATACATTTCGATCAATGTCGTACCTATGAATTGGTTCTCTCTGAACCCATTTTTTATCACAAAGCAATGCACTTCCTTCCCTTCTGTCAAAGCAGATATTTTCCCACAAGACTTCAATACGACTGGAAATGTGAAACAGTTTGGTCTCACATCCTTTCTCTTCATCTTATTGAACATGATAATTGCCTCAGTATAGAATTCATTGTCGCTATACCCTTTAATCATGGCATTCCAAAGTAAAACATTGGGGTCGACAATTCGATCAAATATTCTCCGGGCATATGCCATTTTCTTTGATTCAGCACAAGCTGCAGCCATTTTTGGCAGAATGTATTCATTTTGTTCAAGCCCATAGGTAATTATCAGGTTTTGAATCTGTTTAATCAGTTTCAGATTCTTACATGTTTGTAACAGTGACATAAACCTCTCTTCAACTACTCTCTTTAGCGGGACCTGTACCAACCGTTTATCAAAAGCCCCTCCAATTAACTGATTCATGTGAAATAAAATTAGTTTTTCTATTACCTCAGCTGTATTACTCCTCACACATGGAAAGACTCATAAAACTAAGCCCTCCTCATCTCTTTCTCATAGAAAAGTGTTTAGATATGACGAATCCTGTAGTTTCACTAAACACTCATCATTAATGGCGCCTTGAATGAACCCGAAGTCCTCAATACCCTCCTCTACACTTCTACTTCCCAATGTATTTGTTCAACACTATGATTAGAAGCTTTGCTTGGATCTCTAGTTTTTATGAAGCAATTTAACTTTACACCCAAAAGTTCCACTAGGGATTATCGTCCAATGTCACATACCTTCCTCTTCAGATTCAAGTCTCTGTCCAAGATACCAAAACCCGCTGCTAGCTGCGAAACCATCCACAGGTTGGTACAGGTGTGAATATCGTAACATAAGCACGTAGTCATGTACTAATACTTGAATATGCTATACCTATGAAATTACCCAATTCACTCCTCTAATGAATCACTATTCTAATAATTTTCCGTTGAGAGTTACAGACATCAACAAAATCTACCCAACCAGCTACATAGCTCATGCAATGATGCAACTCCATCTTGCATTTACAACTTTTCCTTTATTTCATACAACTACAAAGAATACACTACTCGCCTTTCTAAATGTTCCCTAAGCATTTTTAGCTGAAACCCAACAGAAAAAACCACTAAAACCAATATATGATAATTTAAGTGATATAGACATCTAACAAAACATGAGGTGTTTCATCAAGAAAGCAAACCACAAGTGACTTTGCAAGTAATGAGTAACACCCATTCATGCATACTGCATACATATCATAAACTAGACTAAATAGCTTCAATACATCCGAATTAAAAAAATAATGCATAAACCCCATTTCATAATGAACCAAACCCATTTCAGATGCATAGTTCCCTTCACAAAATTTCTTATTTCCAAAGGTGTTAGTTACAGACTTACAGTGTTCCCAAACCCTCTAATATAGAAAACCCTAACATCTATTTTCTATTACTTGCAGAAGAACTTCAAAGCATCAGATAATCAAACAACAAAAAAATCAAAACTTTTTATGATTGACGTAACTTTTGAAGATATTAAAGAGAACCCAAATGATAAAAATGTATTAATTGGTCCTATAAAGCATTCTGGTCTCTAATTATGACGAATTCAAAGAAGGGTTTTTGTTTGAACAGTCGAAGAGCTAATAAAAATCTAATCTTGCAGAGTTTTGAAGGAAAAGGATTGAGAGATTACCTGTCTGCTTCCATTGCAACGCTTTCGACTTTCGAGTCTGGAGTGAGAGCGTTTGAGAGACTTGTAAAGACAGAGCTGCTGAGTGCTGATTATCGGTTGGGAGAATTATTTAAGGCATCCACATTCTTCCACTATGTGGCTTTGGGTCGACACAAGGCCCTTGTAAAAAATTATGGGGGACACCCTCTTCGAGCTTTCGAAATTTTTTCGTTTTCTCAAGGTATCAAAATGAAAGCATCCCGGGCAAGATTTTTGCGGTAAAAATAATTGGAAAAAAATAGTCTTTCTTATTTTTACTTTGGTATGTTTGGTTAGCCATTTTCTTTATTCCAAATTTTCCTTGTTATGTAGATTTTCGCTATTTGGTTATCTATTTACTGATAGGAAATTGATTCTTCATAAGACTGTTTTTCCACTACTCATGGCAATCCAAATCCGAGAGAGAGACATTAAAATATAATTCACGGAAATGGTTTCAATTTCCATATCTATAATCCGTGCAAACACTTACACCAGCTTTAAAAAAAATCATTGTTTTTTGATAGAACAAATTTCTAGCATCGTAAAATTTTTATGGACTATTTAGATATTGGTCATGAAATTAGGGTCAATTCTCGATCAAACACTGAAGTTGATCTTATACCAAACTTGCTGCTTGTACTTGACTACTAGTTTCTGTAATTTGACCATTAAATAAGCCATGTCAACATTTTAGATGATAATGCCATTATATTACTACTAGCTACTTTAAAAGGGAGAGAGTGAAAGGGAAAAGAAAAATGGAGGATGAAAGGAAAACTAAATTCAACAAACAGTGTTTTTGGTTTCAGCAAGGATGAAAAAAGTTTGAATGGAAATTTGGACTAGAAAATTCATTCAATGTGATTTGAGTTGCCAATGGATTACAATTTGAAATAGTTTAAGAGCATATTTGGTTGCGTAGAGTCTAACTTCATGGAATTATATTCCTATTCGAATGCCTGAATGGGAATCCATGCAACCAAAGATGCTCTTATTTTTCATCACTCATCGATACTGTTGAATTCTGAATTCTGAATTCCAAATTCCTTTCCTACCAAAACATTCGTCGCAGTCCATGCAGAATGAATATGTTTTGAATTCTATGACATATGAAACTTGGATCAAGTCACCTCCGCACTACCACCTTTAAGGTCTTGCCTTGCACGCATACATTCACTTGCTTTTGTGCAGTGGATCAAGACAAACCAAACATGTTACAACCTTGCTGAAGTTAACCCAAATATGCTTACAAATCTTGTTCAAGACTTGCAGAGAAGATGCAGAGATAGTAAGAGACAAGTCCCCTTCCGAGACTTACAGTGCAGAGTAGTAGCTTGATTCAAAGAGTGAGTCGCCATGCACCGACTTTTGGCAGGAGATACTTCTTACCTGAACTAACGAAAAAAAATAATACTTGACACTGCAAGGGATCACCAAGGATGAACCAAATGCATCTAAAATTTATCATCTTGCATAAACCTCAAAAGAGGGATTTCATCACTTAAAATTGAACTGAAATTGCAATATCAAACAAATCAGAGAACCCAAGCACAATAGTTCTAATTCAGGCAGAGATAAAGGTGGTCATGTCTGTAAGAGCGATCAACCCAGTTGTGGTGCTTGTGTTATCGCAGAGAAATTTCGTGTTGACTAAGCTATTCTATTTTCTCAAATATGGAACCATTTCCATTGTATTGAACATGTGAATGTTAAGAGTATACAACTGTCACTACCCCAAGTTTAAGAACATTTTTTTTTCTTTAAAAAATTTCCCTTTTCCTCTTCCTGTTACTACCCCAAGGGACTCACAATCGTATCTAGATTTCAACTGAACTGATGTGCCAAGATGTGTGACCTTGGGTCAGCAGTTGCGCTATTACATGGGTTTCCTAAACTTTCATGGATGATGCCATTATTGAGCGTCGTCAGCCACTGTTGACCGCAGAGAATGCTCCAGGTTTGAACTTTTTGCACAGTTGTTGCACAGCCAAATCTATCCTCTCTCGGTCCTGCAGTCATATATCTTTGTTATTATCACGAGCATAAAATGGTTACATAACTTAAACTCCAAAAGCCTTTTGAGTACATACCTTCCCTACAAAATTAACAATGAGGGGTCCTACTCTGGCATTTCGGTAACATCCTAATTATCAGGAAAAGCGTTGTGTCAAAAATCAAAGCATAGTTAGTTTATCAGACGAATGCATATCCATGCTTCTAAATCCTTACCAATGTAAATATCCGGAAATTCTAGACATAATCTTGAAAGAGATTGTGCAGTTTCTACCTGCCATAATAAAATAAGAATTGCATGAACACAAACAGTACAACCTGAGTTTCTACATCAATCCCTGAATTAGTTCACAATCAAATAACTGAACTGAGTGAAATGAATTTTGGCATGGATTGCCCATGTTATGAACAGAATATGGGGGTCCATTTCATAAAGCACGTTTTCACTAATACCAGAACTCAAAAACTGCATAGGTGGGCCTAACTAGCAATATTTAAGGAACGAAATGCAGATAAGAATGATGTAAGCAAAAAAAAAAAAAAAAACATGTCATAGCGATATAAAAAGAAGGTTGTCACGTACATCAGTAAGAGTTGTACTTAGCTGCTTTGAAACAAATGGCGTCGTCAACACGAGTGGGCCACTTGAGCTAGTTAACTCAATCAAACAGTCCCACTGCTTGTCTAGCTCAGTAACATTGGTTGCAGAAAGAATGATCACATTTTCACATTTTATCTGCAAGAAACCATATAATATGAAATAAGATGTAATCCAACCTACATACTTAATTTTGCTAAAAAAAAGTAGAGACCCAAACATTTTGTATTCACTTAATAAAAGAAACAAAAATATTTCCTAAATATTCAATCAACTAAAATTTATAAAACCGAGACAATTTTATTTTGGAAAAGTAATAAAAAACAATGGTGACAAACATTTAATTAGGCTATCCCAAGGCATATCATTTGAGTTGATTATTTCAAATTTAACAAATGCATAGTTGTAAGAAAAGTTATCTTTTTTATTTTATTTATGATAGCGGCTTTCTTAATAAGTTTTGATCTTTTTTGTTTTCTTGATATAAAAAACACAGATTTATAAAAACGGGAAGAGAACACAAACTAGGGGGGGGGGGACAAAACAGAGAAAAAAACAAACTCGGCTACACAGCAAACAGCTGATTACAAACGAAATATACTAGACCAATTAAAGATGCACACATCAAAAGCCAGATTGTAACGACTCCCCAAGTAATTCTTTTGATCTTTCGGCAAATTTCGATCTTTTAAAAATGATTAATTACTGTCATTTGTTAAAATTCATTTGAGAAAGATAAAAGAAACTTATAATGGGACTGACACAACATCTTAGAAAAGTGCAGACGTTTAAATTGTATATCTACTATCCTTTGATATCCAAAAATCAAAATGCTTAGATAACATATGATGAACTATTTAAGAAAGGGTAGCTTTTGGAATATGATGATGTCCACCTTCAAGCAAGTAGTCGTATTTATAGTATACTAAAATATACATAAAAATGTACATTTGGAAAGATGAGCATACCCACCACTAGTGAGACTCAAATCCGCGCTACCTCTTAGATTGAGGAGATATATCTAAAGAGCAGAGAAGCAATTGGTCGATGATAGTATTATAATATTGCATTACGTTATTTTATGTGATATTCATTTTTTTTAAATGACTATAAAAGAAAACTATTTTGAATGCAACCTTAACCTTCTATAAGATAACTATCATAATCATAATATTCAAGAGTCGGGAACATACCAAAGGAACGTGAAGCCTTTCATGATGCAGTAAATCAGTGATGCCCTCAGGTAACTGAGCCATCTGAAAAAAAAAAAAAAAAAAAGAGGCCAAGATGGTCTTAACCATAACAACGCAACAAAGACAGTTTAAGACTAATAAGTTGCAAGTCTAAACTTTTCATTCACGCTATTAGATAAAGCCAAGATGTCATATGCACCTCAAGGTGCCATATAATTGACGTCAAAAGAAATAGGAAATAAATTAATTGACCCTTTTTGCCACAATAATTGGCAGCAGGATGGGTGTTCAGTCAGCCGTTCTTAGCTTTGGAACAGAGTATTAGTAGCTACAGTTGGGTTGATTTGGAAAGAGAGAAATAACACGATTTTCAACGGAACCAAAAAGGACCACAATCTTCTGTGCAAAGAGATCAAAGATTTGGTTTGGCACCAGTGTGATGTGTCTTAGCTTGTTTTCTTTAGGATGTTTTCCTTTGCATTTTAATCTGTCTTAGCTTGTTTTCTTTATGAATATATTGCTTGCTCTGTTTGATTGATCCAAAGAAAAAGTTCAGTATTGAAATATCAACTTACGTCATTTAGATCCCCACTGTGGTTGTCTGATAGCTGACTAAGATACTCCTCATATTCTTCATCAGGAGCCTGATATATATAACGGTCAAACATTCAATAGAAAAATTCAATGCGTAAAACAGGTAATCAAACAAATTAAGAATATTGATAACATATGGTAAGTATGAATTTGTAGAGTAAAAAATTGGAATAAAAGACATCACATGTGTATCACGATTCACATAAAATCATATCATGCTATAGAATCACTACACACGCTAAAACATAACCTAAAGAAACTGCATAGTCTGCATAAGGTAAGATTCCCATAGAAACCAGAATATTAAGTTCATAGTAAGAATTACAGTGTAAATGAAAATTTTCGGTGAATATTGCTAGTGCTGTATACAAGACTTCTTCCAGTTTTACAACATACCAGATGAACTCCAAAGGCTTTAGCAATCCCTGCCATGGTAACATCCGAATGCAATGGGCCAACACCTCCAAATATAAGTACCTGCAAGGATCCACTCAGATTTGGTCCATATAAAACAGCGATAAGAAAACAAAAGTTAGTCTAATCCATCATCAATTATACAAAAAAGGAGTTTTACAACAATGAACGAAAACATACCAGATCGTTTGCACATTTTTGCTTTTCTACTTCGTCAGCTACAGAATCAACCTGCATTTGGGTAAAAGTGCAGGTTGAGAAACACGAATATGATTGTGAATACTGACTAAAGTACAGGTCATGTCTAATGTGTTTAAATCGTAAAAGTATACTATAAAAAGATTAAAATTATAATTAAACGTTGAACCTTCTCTCGAAATATAATGAAAAGATTGATTCAGCCTTTTAAATGTATTAGATAATCATTTATAAGATGTGGAGAGAATCTAAACAGTCTAAACTTGCAATCTCAGAAGCAATTGCACAGTGCATATGCAGGCACAAAATTTAACATTTTAGAATATCAACTGCAGACTGCAGTATATGACACACAAACATGTTTGATGGTTACTACCACCAGTAACATGCAATATCTTAGGCACAGCCTATTAGTGGCGGGTCTTAATCCTGCATTATGTGACATGTATGTAGTCCACATATAATATAATAACAGCATGTGATTCATATTTAATCCATCTAAATAGACTTTAGGTTCTATCAATAACATTCCTTAAAATTACACAGTATTTGTCGATTTCTAGTAATTATGATAAGCAACTTACATCATTGCGAACTACAGCATTATGTGATACAGCCCAACCAATAGAGTGAAGCTTTCTACACAATGATAGTCCTAGTTGGTCCTCAACAAAGCCGAACCTGAGCTACGGAGGAGATACAAAAGCATGTATTAGAAAGTTAAGTGTATGTGAACAAGTAGACTTCTAACTTAATTCACAGTGTCAGGTAACTCCAATGCCAACTAAGATACAGAACAACATTCACACTGCCTTTTTAATCTTGTAACCTTAAATTCTTAACTTTGTGGTAGTATTATTAAGTATAAGTCCACATACCAAGGCCCAGGCAGTTTAAAGCAAACATTAGGCTTGAAAAATTGCCACGAAAAACCTGACCAAGAACATGTTCAACCAAGGTACGTAAGACACAAACAGGCTCCCACATCATCATAGTTTTAAACAATGAATAGGATCAATCATCTCCATTTCACACAGACACACATATGTATACAGATTTCAATGAGTTTCCTCAAGGACTCGCAATGGCTCAGTCCAGAGATTTCTTTTTATTGGGCATATAATTGGAGAAAAAAACAAGCGTACTGAAAATAATTACTGAAGTATCAGCAATGAGAAAATTCCAGTAAAATCCAACAAATCAAAATGGTGAAAAAAATGTTCCCTAAGAAGACAGAGCCAGACTTACAACATCTCATCACCTACGCTGATGACTGAGGCTGTGGGGGTTCTGCTCTGCTGTGAACTCACAATGCTTGATCCGTTACTTACAATAGTAACATCCTCACAACTGGGGCGTGAGTTTCGTTTTGCTCTACCAGCTCTTTCCGATCTTCCATCAAAAAGCATATATGCAGGCCTAAACTGGTCTTTATTGCTGGAAGAGCCACTGATGCACAATGATGAATTCGGTACCGTATCATATATGCTCCCAATAGAAGTATAACTGCAAAACAGAGAAAGCGCAGAACCAAAAAATGGCATATTCAGTGTAACATAAAAGCTAGTGCTTAAATATCATTTCAATGGTTGAAAACTATAGAAGTTCAAGGAGTACAAGGTGAATAATCTGGTTGAGATAAATTTACCCATGGTCATAAAGACTGCAATATTGGACCTTACATTTTAAGAGAAATGACCACACATCCCTGTAAAATGAATATTAAAATTTTATTGCAACACAATCAAGAAAAAAAAAAAAGGCGAGAATAATCATGCTTAAAGCAACTACAATTCTTTTGTGCATGTAGCCATATGCAATGTCCCAGGTGGCATCAGGTCCCAACGTCCTCTGTCCCTAGCCACAATTATTTTGTGCATGTAGCCATATGCAATGTGTGTCCAACATTAAATTAAAGGAAACATACCGGTAAGACCAATCCAAGATTGGATTCACTCTCATGAAAGGTGGCCATCCAGGAGTACTAGGGGAAAACTGTTCCTGGCCAAACTGCACAGTTATAAACAAATTCAAAGATGTAATTGCATCACGTTGAACCTTTTGATTGGTTATCTAAATTTTATAAGGGATGGAGACAACAGTATGTAGCTGAATGACTGATGAGAATAATCAAAGGCATCACATACTGCATTGGGATCTCCAATTCGGGTGCCAAGGAATATAGCTTTAGTTGGTTTTTCTTTCGTTATAGCCTCCAAGCCAGACTTGAAATCTAGGCGTATAGTTTCCATTTGCAAGCCGTAACTGATAAATAAATAATATCAAATAATAAAAGAAAAAGATCACACATATTTGACAATGGAATATGTCTAAACTCTCGGCTGGCACTTGAATCAAACAAATAAAAGTAACATCAAGATTTCTCACATTGATGCAGTTTCATGGGTGAATGAATCAATCTCTGGGAAGGCAGAGGGGCTCTCAAAATAAATAGTTCGTATAGGAAAGTTTGTTTTTGAATGTGTTAGGTTTCCATTAGAACAGTCCGGCTTTACATGCAAATAATAACCAGCCCTGAGAAGATGAAGCAAAACCTGCAAGATCAACCTCAGCTTAAGTAATAATATAGTGGAAACTCATTTTATCAAATGAATACAAGCATTAGATTGCAGATGAAAGGAAATTACAGTTGAATCTTTCCCTCCATTAAAGCTAAATGCAACTTCTTCAAACCTGCGTAGAGAAGCATTTCAGCTTATGAAAAACTGAACAGTAGACAATTACCTTACTATCTTCAGCAAAGAATATGATTTTATTTGAGAACTAATATGATTATATATATCCTATCAAAATTACATCACCATTAACATATCTAAAATACGCTTGTATGTCAGAGCACACGTGAAAGCAGATGTTGCAAACGCTTCAAAATGTTTTCAAGTTAAAAGCACAAAACACTAAGTGCTAATGGTTTGGTTTTTTGATAAAGTGTGTATAACAATTTTCTGTCAATTGGGAACACAGATAAATAACAAAAAACCACTATCTCGAATGACTAGGCTGGGTATGTTAATCATGTTCCTCCATTAACTCTAGCAGGAGCCATGTCTTCCATTAAATTGTGTGGTTTGGGATCCATTCTCAAAATCTCAATTAAATTTTTGTTATACTTCCACTGCTCTATAACCTTCAACCTGTACAGCCTGTGCCATTGTAGGTCAAAAGCACGCTAGCTAGAAGCACAAACTTTCTAACAGTACTAGGGCTATGAAGGATCATAGATGACTAGATGTGATGCTCATTAAGTAATGTTACCATGAAGTAGGGCTGGGCAATTTAGACCGAAAAACCGAACCGGGAACCGGCCCGATCCGAACCGGTCGGTTCGGTTTTATAATAGATTTTTAATTTTCGGTTTTTAGGCCTGACCCGAAAATTTCGGTCCAGTCCTCGGTTTCAGCAATCCTAAACAGTCGGTTAACCGAGCCCGGTCCGAGTTTGTACAAATTCCAGCCCAAACTTTGGATGGACGTCTTGTTTGGATGAGATGTCTTGTCCTTCTTTATTGGATTTTGGATGGGATTAAAGAAAGTGTCTTGTCCTTCTTTATTGGAGTTTGGATAGGATTAAAGACAAGACATGGGATTAAAGACAAGACATGGGATTAAAGAAAGAGTCTTGTCCTTCTTTTTCTTTTCTTCTCTCTTTTTCTTTTTTTTTCTTCTTCAACTCAGAAACGCCATCTCTCTCAGAAACTTTTTTTTTTTCTTCTTCAACTCAGAAACGCCATTTTTATAGTCCCGGCTCAATTTCTCTCTCGTTGAAGCCCTCATCTCTCTGGCTTTGAATGATTGAAAAAAGAGCTCTCTATCTCGCTGAAGCCCTCATCTTTCTGGCTGAAAGATCGCGAAGCCCTCATCTCTTTCATCTCTCTCGCTGAAAGATTGTAAGATTGATTGATAGAAGAGTTCTCTGTTTGCTTGAAGAAGATTTTGTAAAAGTTCGATCAGTTTGTACTTTGTAACAAGAAACCCTAGACTTGTAATGTAAAGATTTCACGTTTGTACTCCATTATTCTATTATTCAAAAAAAAAAAAAAAATTCAATTGTACTCTTCCAGTGGTTGAAGCCCGAGAACCGGCCCGGATTTCCGGTTACCTGAAACCCTAGTTAACCGGTCTCACCGGTCCGGGCTCGGTCCCTAGAAATTCAATTGTTGAAACTCCGATCCGATCCTCGGTTTTGACAAATCGGGCAGGTTAACCGGACCTGCCCAGCCCTACCATGAAGTGGACTTGAGTTTCTTTGGTACCTAGAAATTGTGTCGGACACCACAACCTACAGTTCATCCCAAACATAAATGCGAGCTTTCTTCTCAGAATTGTTAATATTGCACATATACTTATATGGTAGAAGGAATACTTTCTTCTTCTTTTTTTGCTAATATGGTAAAAGGAATCCTTAATAACCTAATTATTCCTGAGAAATGGTTGTTTCGACCAAATATTTCAATGATTTTGTCATCCTCTTTACCTGTCCAAAATTGTCAGCAGTCCCTACAAAATTGGTTGAAAATAGACATGGATTTCTCCGCTGCATTATCAACAATGTGGTACTGTAGGTATCACTTTCTCTAAAGCTCGTTTGCAATTCCATCCAGATAGGTGTTAGGAACTTCTCTGGTTTCGATTTTTAACACAAGTTCTCATTTGTCCAACACTTATCTGTACACAAACTCCACTAAACAATGTCATGCCTAACTCTAAATACTCTTTAGTATCTACTTCCCTCATTACTACACGTTAGGAAATCAAAACACGAGTGTTAATCTTTTGCATCTTTTTAATCTTAGCATTCAGTAAGTAGTAGGTGCAGTTTGGAAGCTTTTCTCCATCTTTGTTGATGAATAACTTCGGTCTAGGATGTATAGAATTCAATGGCCTTTGCTTTTTCCTAAAAGGATTGGCATCGGCTTTAAAAGAAATCATTCTTAAGAGTTCATCATCACTACGAGCTAGATTGGTCCAACACTCGAGTCACTTTATAGGCTAATAATGAATTTGAACTATAAGTCAAAAGGCAAACAAAACCGTGAGCTAGTATTAATTTTTTTTTTTGGAGTAACAAAACATTGGAAAATATAAGGAAACAAACAATTTGTTTACTTTGCCAAATGCAGGAAAAAAAACTACCCTTCTACACAATACAGGCCACGAGATTCATCCTAAGCCTACAAAGAGAAAGGAAAAAGATTCTATACAAAGTAAGTCCATCATTCTATACTTGAACGTAGAATATCATTATTTCCTGACTTTCAAAACACACATTCTTCACGTGTCAACTAATTTAAAGAAATAGGGGAAAAATACAACCTTGCCCATCCGTCCTAAGAACAAAATGGCATCTGCTTGAAAAATATATGGAATCACACTTAACCTTAATAACGATGATCTTATTGATACCAAACAAATTAGGTCCCATCATTTTATTTGATCAATCCAACAAAGGTTCGTTATTCCCAAACAATGCAAGCGCTTCTCACAACTACTAATTAACATTCTGACAAAGGTTTGTTATCCTTGAACAAAGGTTTGTTATCACGAAGAATGAAAACTTCAGACTGATACAAATAGCATTCTGACAAAAACCTGCTATCACTGAACAATGCACATTCTAACAAAGATTCACGATCCTTGAACAATGCCAACTTCTCACTGATGTTAATAACAAAAGTAGCATCTACCTTCACCATATTTAACCTCCATTATTCAAATAAATAAGAAGTTATGAACCACTTGACAATGAAGAACATCCGAATCCACATAATCCAGCAGAGTAATTAAAAGATCAAATACACAAAATGCATAGCTGACAATACAAGAATTGACTAAAAAAAATCCCATATCTAGGCAAACTGATCAGAAACTCCCAATTTCAATTAACAGCTTAAACACACGAATTTCGTTACCAAATTATCCATGCAATCATTGATTAATCCAAATTTCATCAGATTAAAACACCCCATTGAAATACAAAACTCCATCCAACAACAGCTCCACTCAAACAAACCAAAAACACAAATTACTTGAAAAATAGCTGCTTTTTCCCCCTAAAGCACAAGTTTTTCTTTAATCAAGAACAAATTAAACACAAAACAGAGGCAGAGAAGAGAAGGAGAAGACGATCAAAAGAGTTACTTGTAGAGAGATAGAGCTCTCTGAATGACATAGATTGCGTTGTTATACTTGGTCTTCAACCTCTGATCGTCACACTCCTTGATTGCCTTATCGATCTCCATCTGTAAAATCATACAAGAAATCAATTAAATAACCACACCCAAATCAAATTGGCTCACTCACAAAAGAGAAGTGTCGTAAAGGCTGAACCTTTAAGTTTGTAAAGATTGAACCTTTAAGTTGAAAAGGTTGAACCTTTAATGAAGAGAACTCTCTCTCTATCACTGTTTTTCTTTGCTCCTTGTGTTGTTTCAAGGAATGAGAGATTTGTTTGTAAGCACACAAATTTTGTTATCCTACATTTCACCAAACTGCCCTTCTGAGCTATTCTGATGCTCACTGGTTTTCAGCCCTTGGATGGGGATTGGTGGGGCCCTCTTGTATACAGTGTGGACCCTCGATGTGTTTCAACATCGAGATTGTGACAGTAGTCGAGGATTGCTTATTTTGGAAGAAAAGAAAAAAAAAAGGAAAAAAATCTACTCAGCCTTGCCCTTGTGCCTAATTAGTGTTCGACACCTTCCTCAGGCTGCGTAGAAAGGTTTAAATTTTATTTTTTTAATGAATAAGAATTACAAGTTTGAATATTATTAGGAGCGATTATGGTCTATTATAGGTTAAGGTTATATAAATGTAATTAATCCGAGAGAGGTAAGGTGAAGCGCAACTCACGAGTTTCACATTGTCACCTAACAATGACTTACATTTTCACGAGTTGGCTTTAATGAGAATATGCGAAAGATGAGTGTCTAGATGAATTGACAAAGAGAGAATGGATAGTTTTTAGGTTGAAGAAAACCTTGAATCGGTTTTTTTTATTACCTAAAAATTAAAGAAATGGTCTTTCGAGGGTAGGACATCATATATTTTGCCATGGTTATCTTCAACATTACTATTTACCCGTGTTCTCTCCTTTCGTTGTCATTATTATAGAGCATCCACACAAGTGGGTTGTTAAATTTCCATTGCTAGTTTACGACTTTGGTATAGAATGAGAAAATTCCACAAACAAAGTTGGAAATTTTCGGTGGGATGAAATTTGAAATAGTGTAAGGATTGAACTTGGCAATCTCAATCATTAATTGTTAGGTGATTTTCAAGGGGATTTCCAACAAATTTCTATGTTCGAAGAAGATATGCTAGATAATAAAATCCTAATAAACAAAGAAAAAATGATTTATAAATTGCAAAATAACACCCGAAGACTATAGAACACATGGGGATCAAAGTACACATTCGTTAGATCCACCAGGTTTAATGGAAAACACAGTTAAGGTGCGCTGTATCTTACTAGTCCAAATATAAAACACTTTCTTCGTCTTTGTTTAATCACATTGGACTCAAAACTATACATGCTACGAAACTTTGGCTGAGCTATTGAATGGTGTTGTTTTCTTCCAAGCAAATCCTGGGTTTCAGTCAATGCACCATTTAAAATTACAGCTCTGAACTAGGCGGAAAGAAAAGAGGAAAACTCTTAAGCTTACTTCTTATTAAGAGCTGTTCATTGATTCTTTAGCAGCCATCAACACTTGAGACCCCATCAAAACTAAAGCAACTATAACACTTGTTCTCCTACTTTAAGAACGATGAATTCAAATTTCACATGTACAGGATGTTAGCAAGATTAACAGAACTAACATCCTCAAAGAATGAGACCAATATTCAAATAAACTTGACTCTAGTGATTTTGTTGGAAATATAAATGCTGCAAATTAAAACAAGAACGAAGTTACTGAATTTTCTTGGGTTGAGTCGCGGATTAGGTCGCTCTCTTTAAGACGTTTCGCGGCTCTGCCCAAGATTGTGCAAGCAATCTCATAGCCCCGTCATTCTTTTTCTGTCTCGTTCAATCACATGCACCGATGAAGAACAAAAATCTTTTCACCCTAACTCTTTTGCTCAGAATCACGAAAAACATAGAAATTTGTCATCCCCTTGGGCAGTGTATCTACAATCCATTTGTCATCCCAAAAATCAAATGTTACCTGCCAACCTTGATTCATTACAACATTTTAGTCACCAAATAGTGTTTCTTCTGGTATTTAGATTAGCGTTTTTCTTTTTCGCCCATTTTTCTTTTGGATTTAAGAACTGCCGAGTTTCTGTACATTGGACCTTGAAAATGCGTTTAAAACCAAATTCCGCCTGTTAAACAATGGAGTGCATTGAGAATCAAACTTATAAACTATTACAAAGAACACACAATAAGCATAAGAATGTGCAACATTCTGAAACAAGTCAATCTGTGGAAAGTTGAATCAATATTGCTGGGTAAGTTTGGAAATGTCACAAACAATATTACATGGGACATTTAAAACTTTTCCCAACAATGGGGTGTATTGATTTATAGGGGTGCCATTGTAAATGGAACTTATTTGTGTAAAACTATCAATAATTTTAGGCTAAGTACTCCTTCTACGCGTCCCCAAGCCTGTGATCTGCATTAGAAAGAGTTGCAGCAAGTGTCCCCTGCATCCACCTCTTCAACATCTCCAATGAAGCCTTTGGTTGATCCATAGGGACCATATGACCAGCATTATGAACCTGTTTACAGACATATTGGTCAGTATTTCATCGATGGTTTTTGTTATCATAATGACTTAAGGGTACAAACAAGAACTAGCAGTCCATACATTTGCAACAAAATGAATGAAACACAAGCTCAGAGATCAAACCTTGAGGAAACTAAGAGGACCTTGGCTCTTTAACACTCCTGCCTCAGCACCATCCACCGTAAATGAGGTAGTAGGCTTCTTTACAAATGCCTTTTGATCATACCATGCCATGGCGTCTACCCACCTTGAGTTGCCTATTCCATACAAATTCATACATAAATCAGGATATATGTTGCTAGAGAAGGCGTAACTTATGAAATATCAAGATCGGGTAGGCCTAGATTGAAACCTATGAACTTACCTAGCCAGTTGCATATCAAATCATATTCCCCAGCATATATGAGTGACTTAATTCCATCCTGGAGAAGAGCTGGGATACCAACTTCCAAATTCTTCATCCAGTCATTTTGCATTGAATAATAAACCTGAGGACTACACGATACAAATGATATATTCCCAACTCCAAGAGCATTCCTAACAGATTGATCATTCAAGAATTTCTCCATGTTTGAGAAGTCATAGCAGAGGGAACCAACACACTTCTTTCTTATATCATAGTACTGCACATGAACAAAAATGACAATGTTAAAGGTAATATAACATTTCCATACATAATTATATGCTTTGTCTCAAATCCTTGATAGTTCGATGTTTTCTTACATTGATATTCCCGGTAATACTCAAGATGCTGTTGAATATATTTGTGCAGACTTCATATGAATTGAGGCAAGCGTCACTGCCTTTGGTTCCTGAAATAGCATTTTTCAAAATTAAAACCCTTTAGAATTGAAGCATATGTGAAATAAGTTAAAAAGGGTAGAATTCTATTCTTTTTACCACATTCTGTTATAGTTTTTTGGCAATCTGGAATCATCTCAGTCAAAGAGGTGTGATCAGATTTTTTAATCAATTTCGTTTGTAATGCGTAATCTGGGTATGCTGGGTATTGGATTTCTGGATTAGTTAGCCCATTGCCTATGGCAAATCCCTGTTGAACCATATTATTGAATTTAGTACAAGGAACGAAAACAATCCGCATCAAGTGAAGAAAAATAAGAAACCAATACCTTGAGGTTTATATGAATCCCTTCTTTTGCTTTATTTCCTTGGTTAACTCTACTGGCAAAAGCAGGAATATAATGTCCAGCATAAGATTCTCCGGTAATGTAGAAATCATTCTTTTGATACTGAGGATGTTCAGCGAAAAAGGCCTATAACATCAAAAGACCAAAATCAAGATAAAGCTCGTACGAACAAACTATCTATTCTATACTTCTAGAATCCAGTGTAGTCCAAATTGTATGATTCATGAGTTGAATCTTGCAAGAAATATATACCTGCAAGAAGTCGTACAAACCATTACTAACACCTTCTTCGTCTCCAGGAATATCTCTCTCGTCTGAACTATAACTAAAACCTGTCCCTGTAGGTTGATCAACATAGATGATGTTTGATATCTGCAAAATGTCAATCAAAATCATGTTAAACATGAACGTAATCCCCAAACAAAACCAAATTGAGTAGAGTAGAAGTAGAGTACCTTGTCCCAACCATAATCATTCCATTGAAGAGACAAGTTGTCTGTAATTTTGAAAGGTCCATTTTCATAGAAAAGGGCTATTTCACTACCACAACCAGGTCCTCCAGTCAACCATATAACAACAGGATCAGTAGCTTTACTATTTCTTGATTCAAAGAAAAAGTAGAACAACCTGCATAGTTAATTGTATGAGAGTTCAGAAAAATTGCATTGACTAGGAACAAAACAGACTCACTTGCATAATATATCACATTGCAATACAAATTAGGTACCACAACGAATGTATGTTTGAATATCAAGCCGTATATTTTACATATTTTTTGCATGAATTCAAGCATCACTATTTTTTAAAATAATAACAGTTTTCAAGAAGAAAAAACTGCATACTATTAGAGTATACCACCGGTATGGATTTAGCATTCTGTAAATTAAACCGTATCTACAGCACGACCGACTAAAGTGTAAATATGAAAAACCCAAACCTAACCCATTGCCAATGACCTAATAGCTTATCTTAAGCACTTTGCCTATAAAAATTAACAAAATTACTTTAAAAAAAAAAAAAAAACCTAAAGTAAACACAAACTTGAACTTTGTTTCTATATCAACAAGACATTTTATGCTACTTTCAAAAGAATTGAAAATGGAACAATGAGTAATAATTGAGTTGGCTTCTAAAAAGGTTCCTATATTTTTGGCACAAAGAGACCCCACCCTTGAAAAGATACAAAAAGGGAGGGACATACCTTGCATCATCTTTGATCAACCACCAAGCATTCCAGGTCCTAATAACTGATAAACTACTCCAAATCTTTTCCACATAATATATGTACATTAATTTTAAGAAATAAATAATCAAAGGACTATTTACCTTGCAGCATGGGAATGCTTGATTTGATAGTATCCAGCATGGTGACCTAGTTCATCAACAGATGTATTAGAACCACCAACAACATTAGGAAACTTGAAACTTTTCTCGACGAGCTTTGGTGTCGTTGCTAGTGATTCGGATTGTTCCAACACTGGTTTTGCATCAGTAGGGAGAAGGTTTAGTGCTCGTATCAACTTCTCTGCCATCCCATATGGAGAAGAAGAACTCCTTGAAACACTTCCTCCAACACCTTTAGCAGTGGCAGAGGAAAATGGGAAGACAAGTAGGAAAGAAAGTAGGAAGAAAAGTGTTGTAAGCTTTTTCTTCATGTTTGCTTTGGTTTGGTTTTGCAGGAATGAGTGGAGGATATTGGTGTAGTGGGGTTATATAGGCACTGATTGAGGAATATTTTAGAGAAATTATGGTAAGCTTAGGCAGGAAATAAATAATGGAGAATTGGAATATAGAGTTTTTTTATTTTTATAGATAATATTTATTTTATTCTTATATTTCTTTATTTTTGTTTTGTATGTTGAACAGAAGGATATTGTTCTTATGGTAGTCTATTTTCTAATGTATTGGTTTCCATTTGGAAGGGATATACACTTGCATCTACAGAAACTTTTAGATACATGTCTTTTTCCAGTTGAAAGGGATAACCACTACTTGCTCGACTTAAATATTTTAGATATTTAAAAAAAAAAAACATTTCAGATATTTTTACCTGTGTAATTGTTTATCTAATTAAATATTTCAGATATTTTTTAAAAAAATTGGTGAGGATGATCACATCGTTATATTTACTTCTATGAAAGTTTAGCCCGATGTAAACAAAAATAATGCCAGTTCTCAAACTTAACAATATGAAATGGATGGTTTGTAATGCTTCCAGGGACGGATTTACGTGGGGTCAAGTGCCCCCACTGACTTTAGAAAAAAAAACTCGATTTGCCTAACTTGCAATCGACGACGCCATCCTGCCCCACCCCTTCTTCTCTTCCATTATTCTCAGTGACGTTGACAACCCCGTTCCTCCCTTTCTTCTTTTCTTTACCCTCTATTTGTTTACTGGTAAAAGTGTATTAGCTGAGTTAGTAGAGGTATAGCGTATAGAATCACACGTCACGGATTCGAACTCGGCTGGCGGCATGAGGTGGGGAGGGTTATGGGTAAAAAAAAATGTTTACTACGAGAACAACAACCGCTCTGCCTCCACTTCTCTTCCTCTCATTCTCTCTCTGTTTGATTTATTTTCCTTTCCCACCAACGCCCCAACCTCTTTTTTCTGCTTTGAAGAAGAATAATGTTTTTAAAGTATTTTCTCGAGATGAATTTGTATATCAAGATCTAGTTTAGTATTTTATTCATAGGATTACTTTGGAGAAATGACCCATTAGTATTTTTGGCCCTTAACTTTATACACCAAATGAATTGACCAGATCAATAGAATTGCACAATGCTGAGTTCTCGCCTTGTTATGTATATTTGAAAGGCAAGTGTGCCGCCGTGCTCTATATATTTATCTCTTGTGCACCTACAAAGTAGATTGTTAGATCAATTTTCCTCACCCATGGATTAGATGAAGTTTTGTTTAGCAATTGGTGTTTTGTATAGTTATTTATGTATTGTTCAAAATTTAACAAAAATTATATTAAAGTACTTAATTATTATATTATCATTAGTTAAATATGACTCATCACTCTGCCCCCATTCAACAAAAATCCTGGCTCCGTCATTGAATGCTTCGTCTTACAAACCTATGTTCTTGTTGAATTTTTCGTGGTAATGTTTTAGTGAAAAGATCATAGGTAAAACCCTATAAATAAATAATTACGGACGATTTTAATTACATCAAGAAACCTGTGAATGTGTTCATCTGATGGTGTACACAAAGCTCATACACACAACGGGTCTCATCAAAGATCTAAAAATAATCCACTAGGTAAAAAAAACAACATTTACTACACTTACAAATTATTAAGCTATTAGGAAATTTCTAATTTGTGAATAATACAATAGTTAGGGTTATAGATAGTTAAAACCTGTAGGTAAAAAAAAAGACATTATTAATAGACACCTTGTAAAATTTTACTAATACTTACAAGCTTGATTTACATTAGGAAAAGTTTCCTCAATATACTATACCATAATTTTAGTCACATTCCTACACTTGTGATAATAATGGTTTTGAATAACAACAATACAAATGCAATTTTTGTTTATTCAAGGAAAGATTATTTTCCATTTTATTTTTATTAATAAAATCATAAAATAGTTACACACTTGATTTGATACACCAATTAGGTATAGCATGTAATGGTGTAAGCTGATAAGACTTGGATGGTATCCACAGTTCAAAAAAATTGCAAATTTGTTACAAAAATTATCACACTTTCGTTAAGGTAGGCTTTCGTAAAAAAATGGTAAGTAGTGTTATAATATATGTTCATGATGGATATAGAAATCATCAGAAGTACATGGGAGGACTTTGATGCAATAACTCTTCTTCCTCTATTTAGTCTTGCTTGTTGTCTAGGGCAAGAAGAGAGAATTAAAGATAGTTTGCTTTGCTTATAGTTGAGTTCAGTGAAAGGGAAATAAGAGAAGTACTTGGAAGATGCAGTAGTTGTGCCTGTAAAGCATTCTCAAAAGGATTCAAAACTTGTACTCAAAGAAATCTAGTGATCACATCTAATAAAGGCTGGTTTTTGGTGTGGGGTTTTTGAAATGATCTTACTTGCAAGTAAGGATTGATAATTAAGTTTTGTTCTTGCATTAATATATATATGGGTTGAGATCCAGGGACATAAGGTTTAGGCCTCACGTACACCTTTTAAACTTCCATTTTATTGTTTGAGATATGCCACGAAACTTGACAACAGGAAAGAAGAAAGGATGAGCTATTGAGCTTGATGATGAAGAAGAAGAAGAAAATTTGGAAAAGATGTGAATGACGAAAAAGATAAAGAAGATATTCAAGAACAAACAGTATTGTAATAATGGGCATGTACAAGTACCAAATGAATCTCACAATACACTTCTTTTCTCGATCATTAGCCTAGTAGACAGTTGATTGAAACTTTCGTAAGTTGCTTTTGTAAAATTATCAGTATGAAAATCATAGGAAGGAATGAATCTTCTACATGCTGTCAGCAAGTGCGCCTAGAATCCCATACAATTTTCCTAATTTCCTGATAACAATAAGAGAGTGAAAGTTTCTTATCTAACTTATCTCTAGCTACTATACTCAATTTTAGTTATATTCGTAGACTCGTGGTAATAATGCTTTTAAATAAGAGGATCAGGATCCATTTATGGACCAGTTGGATTGATAGTTCAGTTTACTACACGCTTAAGAGTTTCCAAATGTCATCATCCACTACATGATATCTAGTGAAGATAATTGATGAAGTTGACAGAAAGAAACCTCGGAAACATTTTTCGAACATCTTCTGATAAAAAACAAAATTAAGGGAGATATTGACATATGGGCGTGCTAAAATTACATTTTCTGACTTACTTAATACATGCATTTCCAGCGTAGCTTTTAGGTTATGTTGAACTTTACAGTATAATAACAATGGGCGTATACAAGCACCAAATAAACCCTGCATTACCCTTATTTTCCCGATTATTAATCTAACAGCAGTGCCATTTACTCGGAACTTTCATTATTAACATTTGTAAACTATCACTATGAGAATCATAGGTGTTAGCTTTCATAATGGATTAAAGAGAAAATTCTATATCATTTCATATCATCAAATGTATACTACACACCTGTTTATATAGACAGAGCACTGATAGACTTGCTGTCAAAACAGACTTAACAAACTACCTAACAACCTATAACATGTATGACTTATAACCATGACTAATAGCTAATGACTAATAGCTAAGTATGCTTAACATCCCCCCTCAAACTAAGCGTAGAGGCATCAATGACACTTAGTTTGCGACGAAGCAACACGAATCTGGTATTGCCAAGGGCCTTAGTAAATATATCAGCAACCTGATCAATAGTAGGAATGTGATGAACCTAAATAAGCTTGCGGGCAACCTTCTCACGTACAAAGTAAACATCAATCTCAATGTGCTTAGTCCTAGAGTGAAGAATCGGATTGGCACTAAGCATCACAGTGCTTTTGTTGTCACACCAGATGACAGGAGTAGAACAAGCAATTTTCAGTTCATGAAACAGAGATCTCAACCAAGTAAGTTCAGCAGTAACTGATGCAAGACTTCTATACTCCGCTTCTGTACTGCTCCTGGAGACAACACTCTGTTTCTTGGATGACCAAGAAATGAGATTAGCTCCCAGATATACACAATACCCAGATGTAGATCTTCGATCAGTAGGGTCCGATGCCCAGTTAGCATCACAAAAACCAGAAAGTTGAAAAGAAGGAGTAGGACTGATATGAAGACCAAGATTAGGAGTAGCCTTGAGATATCGCAGAATTCTCTTCACTACCCTCCAATGCGACTCAAGGGGATGCTGCATGAATTGACAAACACGATTTACTGAATAAGCAAGTTCAGGTTTGGTGATGGTAGCATATTGGAGAGCACCAACAATACTCCTATATAATTGTACATCTCTGACTGGATCACTACCAGTAGCAAATAACTTTTCACCACTGCTCATGGGAGTGGGCAACCCATTAGCATATTGCATCTTAGCCCGACACAACAAATCAGTGATGTATTTGGATTGGGATAGGAACAATCCATGCTTAGTATGTTGAACCTCAATACCAAGGACGTAATGAACAAGTCCCAAATTCTTCAAAGAAAAACGTGCATTCAATTGATGAATAAGCTGAGAAACAACATTTGAATCAGCTCCAGTAACGAGGATATCATCAACATACACCGGAAGAAAGATTGGGGATGGAGAATGTCTTATGACAAAGAGGAATCAGACTTAGTAGAAACAAAACCAAGCTGTATAAGGGTATGTCTGAGCTTATCAAACCAAGCCCGAGGAGCTTGCTTGAGGCCATATAAAGCCTTATGAAGTTTGCAAACAGCAGTAGGACGAGAAGGATCAATGAAGCCAGGAGGTTGCATCATGTAGACTTCTTCCTGTAGATCTCCATTCAAAAACGCATTGTTAACATCTAGTTGAAAAACAGACCACCCATATGTGACTGCCACCGAGAGCATCACCCTGATTGTAGTTGGTTTAACAACCGGACTGAAGGTTTCAGCATAATCAAACCCAGCCACTTGTTGAAATCCGCGAGCCACCAATCAAGCTTTGTATCTATGTACTGACCCATCAGCATTTTCTTTTACCTTAAACAACCACTTGCAGCCAACAATTGACCTATGTTGTGGCATATCAACCAAAGACCAAGTAGCATTTCTCAACAAGGCTAGATACTCATCTTGCATTGCAGAGAACCAGTGAGGAGTGTCCAAGGCTTCAACCATACTTGCAGGTTCAGCTGAAGTCAGGTATACTTTTGGCTTGTATATACCAGCCTTAGATCTAGTAATCATAGGATGACTAGGAGTAACATGAGTAGTAAGATGATCACTTGAAGAAGCAACATTAGAAGCATTATTAGAATCAGCATTGGAAGTAACATGAGGACTAATATGAAGACTAGGACTAGGACTAGACTGGTCAGAATGATGAAGGACATCATTAGAACTAGGACTAGGACTAGAATGGTCAGAAAGAGGGAAAAGAGAACCCAATGGACTATGTGAAGATGCACGGTTTGAACTAGATGATGTGCTAGCAGCAGGTGGAGCAGAAAAATTAATTGAAGCAGGAATCTCAATAGTAGGACAGATACCAAATGGACAATGAAGCAGATGGCTTAGACACAGTCAAATTGATACAAGCATTAGAACCAGATGGAATGCTTTGATAGGTGCTGAAACGACTATCTGGGCTACTGAATATGCTACTGAAATTGCTATCAGGTCTGCTGAAATTGCTGAAGGTGCAATCAGGTCTACTTACTGGACTGACTTGCTTGCTGAAATTGCTGAAAGAACTATTTGTTGGAATGTATTGAGATGTTGACTTGGAACAATAATGCACAAAATTGAAATCAGGAAGAGGCATAGACGGGAATACATAAAGACCATTCTTAAGTGTCCCTTCCAAGATTGTTTGGCGTGTGACCTGATCTTTGACAAAACAGAGATCAGGATGAAATTCAAAGAAGACCTTATTATCCCTAGCAAATCTAGACACGCTTAAGAGATTCTTAGTTAATTTGGGAACTTGAAGAACATTTGTGAGGTGCAATACTCTTGAAGAGTTAGAAGAGAAAAGAGTGGACTGACCAATATTTTCGATTGGCAAAACAGATCCATCGCCAACAAAAAGTTGATCATTGCCTTGATACGGGATAGGATTCATCAAATTCTGATGGTAGGGAGTACAATGATCAGTTGCTCCTGAGTCTGGATACCACCTACTGTCAATGGAAGTAGATGGAACACTGGCATTGGAATCAGGCCTCCAAGTCGGTTGTAAATGCTGACTGGTTGAAGCAGAGTACGCATGTCTTGGAGCACTAGAACCAGTGAACTGCTAAGATGAGTTCCCCGAACCAGGACCAGAAGAAGAAGAGATCTGTGAATTGGAATTCCACGGATTTGATACATTATTATCAAACCTATTATAACATTTGAAAGCTAGATGTCCAATTTTACCACATATCTGACACTGAGGACGATTAGAGTTAAAACCAGATCCAGTTCCAGATGGTCTAAAGCCTCTCCCAGATCCAGATCTTGCACCCCTGGGATTATATGAAGCTCTAGAGTTAGGTCTCCAACCTTGTGAGCTTGACACAAATGATCTAGGTGAAGGTTTGTAAGATGTATGCACCACATTCACATTCACAGAACCAAAAATATCAAGATCTCTCATGTGTCTTTCAATTCTTGCTTCTTGAGCAAGCAAAAGGGATTCAACTTCTACAACACTGTAATCATTAGATCTAAAACTCACAGAGACAACAAACGTATCATAAATCTGTGGTAAGCCATCAAAGATGGCATTAACATGATCTTTTTGAGAGAGCTGATGTCCTACAGAAGCCAGTTGATCAATAATCGACTTGAGTTTCAGCAAATATGCATTGATAGAGAGATCTCCTTTCTTGAGATTTTGAAGCTGAGTTCTAAACTGTGATATCTTAGCTACGGTATGTGAATTGAAGAATGTTTCAAGAACATACCAAATGTGCTCTGATGTTTCACATCCTACCAACCTTGTGAGCAGAGATTCTGTCATGGATGATAGAAGCCAAGAAAACAACAACTGATCTTGTTGTTCCCAGATGAGAAAATCTGAACTAACATTGTTTGTTGATTTGATCTTCAGTAGACAGAAATCGTGATGGAGGTGAAGTTTTATCAATAAACTTCTGAAGTTTATGCCCTCGAATGGCTGCCAAGACTTGTTGTTTCCACAGCAAATAGTTGTTTTCATTCAACTTGACAGACAGTGCATGTGTGAACATCACTGGTCTTGACTCTGTTGAAACAGAGTTAGTAAGAGGTGTAGCATTGGACGATGTTGCATCTGCCATTAGAGCTACTGAGAGGAATTGAAAAGAAGAAGAAGAAGGAACTGAAAGTGCTCTGATACCATGTTAGCTTTCATAATGGATTAAAGAGAAAATTCGATATCATTTCATATCATCAAATGTATACTACACACCTGTTTATATAGACAGAGCACTGATAGACTTGCTGTCAAAAAACAGACTTAACAAACTACCTAACAACCTATAACATGTATGACTTATAACCATGACTAATAGCTAAGTATGCTTAACAATAGGCAATGGAATACATCTTCTATGTGTCACCAGCAAGTGTGCCTTGAATCCACCTCTTCAACATCTCCAGTGCAGCCTTTGGTTGATCCATTGGAACCATATGTCCAGCATTATGAACCTGCTTATAGACATACTGTTCAGTATTTCATGGAACATTTTTTCCTGTCTCTACTGTTATAACAACTACGATAAGGGAATTAGAATTAGTAGTAAATAAGTGAGGTTTAAAAGGGCAGGTGAGTGAAATAAGACCAAACCTTGAGGAAACTCAGAGGACCTTGGCTCTTTAGTACTCCTGCCTCAACACCATCCACCTTGAAAGCGATAGTAGGCTTATCAACAAATGCCTTCTGATCATACCATTCCATCGCATCAACCCATCTTGAGTTTCCTGTTCAAATATCAATCCACGCGTAAATGCACATGTTCGTAGAGAAGGCATAACTTATGAATATCAAGAGCTTGAAAATGGATTATGAATTGAAACTCGTGAACTTTTTTTTTGGAAAAAATTAGGCAAGCTCCAAGAGTATTGAACTCGGGTCGTTTACTAAAATTCTTAAACTACCAACCAGTACACCAATAAAGACATGTAAAATGTTAAACTTCCAATCACTATACCAACAAAGACATGAAACTCGAGAACTTACCAAGCCAGTTACATATGAAATCGTATTCCCCTGCGTATATGAGTGAGTTGATTCCATCCTTGAGAAGATCAGGGATGCCAACTTCCAAATTCTTCATCCAGTCTTCCTCCATTGCAGAATAAACATCAGGACTACATGATACGAATGTTATGTTTCCAACTCCAAGAGCATCCCTAACTAGTTGTTCATTCAAAAATTTCTCCATGTTTGAAAAATCATAGCAGAGGCGGCCATGACACTGCTTTCTTATATCATAGACCTGCATCATAAACACAATGCTAAATTTTATATAATAAGTTGTTTCTTTAATCAGAACAACCAATGGTTTCACGATTTCTTACATTTATGTTTCCAGCAATCTTCAATATACTGTTGAATATACCATTGCAGACTGCAAATGAATATTGGCAATCATCTCCACCCTTGGTTTCTGAAATAACATCATAGTGATGAGAAAATTAACTGAGTTGCTCATTATTTACATGTCTAGAAAAGCACTTAATGGGAATATAATTTCAGAAAGGATTGAAATTTTAACCGCATTGTGCTATTGTTCTTTCACACTTTGGTATATCTGCAGTAATACTTTTATGATCAGATTCTGTAATCAATTTCATTTCTAATGCATAGTCTGGGTATGCTTTGTACTGGATTGCAGGATTAGTAAGTCCATTCCCAATAGCAAATCCCTGTCAACCATATTATTCAATTTAATACTAGGAGCAAAAACATTCAAATTTTGTATGAAATGTGTATACGAAATCAATACCTTGAGGTTTATATGAATCCCTTCATTTGCTTTGTTCCCTTTGTTAACTCTAGAGGCAAAGGCAGGAATGTAGTGCCCAGCATATGATTCTCCAGTAATGTAAAAATCGTGTTTTTGATATTGAGGATGTTCAGTGAAAAACGCCTAAAACATTAAAAAGACCGAAATCAAGATAGAGTCCATAACATCAAAGATGATAAAAACCGGGTTTTTATGGAACTCAAACCTATAATTTACATTGGCAGGGGTTGAACCCTTTAGATTATTCAAAGGTACTATACTAATTCATATGCTAAAAAATATACCTGCAAGAAGTCATACAAATCATTACTAACACCCTCTTCATTTTGACGAAGATCAGTATTGTTTGAACTATAACTGAAACCTGTCCCTGTAGGTTGATCAACATATATGATGTTCGATATCTGCACAATGACATTACAATCCTGTTGAACGTGAATTTCAATGAAAATCATGTCAATCTTAAATCAAGAAATACCTTGTCCCATCCATAATCATTCCATAGAAGCGACATGTTGCCTGCAATTTTGAAAGGTCCATTTTCATTGAAAAGAGCTAATTCACTACCACATCCAGGACCTCCAGTCAACCATATAACAACAGGATCATCCTTACTATTCCTTGATTCAAAGAAAAAATAGAACAACCTGTATATGTATTTGCATTTCGTAATTAGCTTAACATCATGTAAAGCGAGTTTTAGAAATGATGTACTGATGAACATGAACCT
This sequence comes from Berberis vulgaris, assembly GCA_963556465.1. Classification (NCBI taxonomy): domain Eukaryota; kingdom Viridiplantae; phylum Streptophyta; class Magnoliopsida; order Ranunculales; family Berberidaceae; genus Berberis; species Berberis vulgaris. Next base: position 4,751,119 of record OY747133.1, read on the forward strand.
TAGTCATAAAAAATATATAGTACCTTGCATCATTAGAATGTTGGATCTTGTAGTACCCTGCATGGTGACCAAATTCATCAACAGAGGTATTAGAACCACCAACAACATTTGGGAACTTGAAACTTTTCTCAACAATTTTTGGTGTCGTTGCTAGTGATTCTGATTTTTTTAACACTGGTTTTGCATCACTAGGGAGGAGATTCAGTGCTCTTATCAACTTCTCTGCCATCCCATGTGGAGAAGAACTTCTTGAAACTTTGATACCTCTTGCAGAAGAGAATGGAATGACAAGAAGAAAAGAGAGTAGGAAGAAAAGTGTATGTTTTTTCTTCATGTTTGGTTTGGTTGGGTTTTGAAGAGTGTGAGAATGAGTTAAGGATTAGTGGTGTGAGGTATTTATGAAGGAATGATTGAAGATTTAAAGGCTAAATGATGTAGAAGCATCTACGGAGAATGGGTGTGACATGCTGACATGGATTATATGCAAGCCCAATAGACATTGCCGTATACTGAGAAGAAGGAAAATTTTCTAGGAATCGAAAGGACAACATCTAGACAATGAATGTTGCAGTAGTCTATTGACAATGGCAATTCCAAAAGGTTGGTTTTAGGCAAGCTACCACAAGAATAGTGTGGATGCTCTAAGATTTTTTATTAAAATTTTGTTTTTTGGTGGTCTATTTCCCTGCAGTATTGTTTTCTAATTCGAAAGAGATATACACTACATAAAGCTTTTTCTTCATGTCTTCATTCTGTTTGAAAGGGATATCCACACAACAGACTTTTTATATATGATAACTTCACCTACAAAACAGACTTTTCATATATGATAACTTCACCTAGTTTGTATCGAAAAGTATATTATTAGAAAATTTGGAATTGTGTAAAATTTTGGAGAGAACGATATCGCTCACCACATAGATCACTTCCACAAAAAATGATCAGCTGAATGTAATACTTTTTGTCACTTCAATTTTTGTAATGCTTCAATCTATAAACCATTTTTTTAATTTTACGAAGGTTCCAATAACTGGGTAGCATGATATGTAAAACCAATAGCTGAAAAAAGAGTTAAAACAATTTTGCCAATCTTTCAGTTATAGCAATAACAGAGAGTGCGAGTTTCTTCATTATCCAACTTTTCTCTATTTACACAATGTTAGTTATGGACTAGTTTGATAGTTCATCACGCACATAAAAGTTTCCGAACATCATAATCCACGTACTACATGATCTTTCGTGGAGATTATCCCATTGACGTAGAGAGAATAAGAGACCTCAAAAAAAAAAATCAGATAATTTCTGATACTTTTAATCCCATCACATTTGCTTTACAAGTTTATGAAAAAAATCAGAACATTGCTTTACAAGGTTTGGAGATGAGTTGTTTTCCAATTCTTCGCAACAAAAAAATGTCCCTTAATCCATCATTTTCTTCTGAAAAAAAAAAATTAAGGAAATATCGACATATGGGCGAGCTTACATTTCTCACATAGATTCAAGAAGCTGGATGCATACACATTCCAAAATAGAAGCTGCAGTATCGCCATGCAGTCATTAGATTTTATGCTATTTTGAACTTCTTATCCAATATACAGACTGAACTGTACTGTCATACCATGTAGTGTATTTCCTTCTGAATATAGAACTGAAGATGAACGATACTTGATATGAAATTACTATTTCCTGTATAATCATGAAAAGTTTTGATTTACCATTTCGTAGAAGAAATTACTGTTACATGTCAATTCCCTATGTGATATTGTGGGCACACATTGATTTATTTACAAGCAACCTCGAGTACGCAACATTGCAACATTTAACAGTACCACAAAAACAAACTTTGATGCTCGAAACCTTACAAGAGAAACAAAGCATGAGTGTAGGAGACGGTCAGTTGGTTACTACATGTCTGTGATTGACTCTATAGGATCTTCAACAAGGCTGCCTTGTGTCCACCTCTTGAGCATCTCTAACGCAGCCTTTGGCTGATCCATTGGGACCATATGACCAGCATCGTGGACCTGATTTTAATTACACAAGTTAGTATCAATGTTTGATTACAGTTAACAAACATCTGAGACAGAAATAACTTATAAATGAAACAATGTGTAAGTTGGGGACCTTGAGGAAACTGAGAGGACCATGGGTTTTCAACTGCCCCGCTTCTGCACCATTCACCACAAACGATTTGGTTGGTGCTCCAACGAAATCTTTTTGGCCTGACCATTCCATTGCATGCACCCACCTTGAGTTTCCTGCTCAAATGTTTAATATAAATTAGATAAAAATTAAAGATGGCTTGTGGATATATATATAATTGTGAAATTCAAAATTAAAACAAACAGAAACTGGATATTTCTATCTTACCTAGCCAGTTGCAAATAAGATCATACTCTCCAGCGTATATGAGCATCTTGATTCCGTCCTCAAGGAGACCAGGGATACCAACTTCTAAATTTCTCATCCAGTCCATCATCATGGCTTCATGCACTGAAGGGCTACAAGATACAAAATCTATCTTGCCGACACCAAGAGCATCCTTAACTGATTTCTGCTGCAAGAAATTTTCCATATTCGAGAAATCATAGCAAAGGTCTCCCTCACATTTCTTTCGGATATCATAATACTGCAAAAGTGCAAAAGCAACATTAAGTTACTCATGAAAATAAAAGAGATAGTTCTGATCTTCACATGTAACACTCAGAAAATGAACAATCAACTTTTCACAATGTCTTACATTCTTATCTCCAACAAGGGCCATGACCTTACTGTACATGGAATTGCAAACAGCATATGCTGCGTAGCAAGAGGTTTGACCATCGGTGCCTGAAAAACATTACTTGTCAAACAGTGTGCATGGCTTTTAATGCTTAAGGAATAAAACCATATTTTCACCTAACGGATGTTTCTTCAATAGTTGAGAATAATACAAGCAAAAGTGTGAATGTCGTACAAGGAAACTAATAAAGATAAAATCTAAAATACAAAGTATTACCACAAATTTTGATTGCTAATTCACATGCTGGAAGCATCCTGTTTATTCTCTCAGAGTCAGATTCTGTAATTAATTTCATATCCAGCGCGTAATCTGTGTATGCTTTATACTGGATAGCGGGATTTGTAAGTCCATTACCAATAGCGAATCCCTGTACAATGAATTGCCAGTTTAGTCTTAAGAAAAGCAGTCTAGAAAATCATATACTGTATAACTAAATCATGAGCAATCACACGTACCTTCAAGTTTATGTGAATTCCTTCCTTAGCTTTGTTTCCCTGGTGAACTCGAGCAGCAAAAGCAGGGATGTAGTGTCCAGCATATGACTCTCCGGTAATGAAGAAATCATTATTTGCATACTGAGGATGCTCGGCAAAAAATGCCTGACATCAAAAAGAAAAAAAATGAGAAGGTGAGATAAATACAACACTCGTACCTTTTCTAGATTATTTCAAAGTTCAAATAACCATAATTCATGGTTTTGATTCAATATTCAATTTGAGATCTCAAATTTAATTAAAAAGGGAGGGGGGGTTATGAAAGAAATCTGATAACAGGAAAATGAATATCAAATGACTGGATAAGGCTGAGAAGATGGAGCGAAAAGATGAAAAGAACTACATTTTTTGAAAGAGATTTTTTTACCATGTGGGCATGGAAATGAATGAACTACCCAAGAATAAGAGCTCCCATGGCTGAAAAAATAACAAAGAATCAAGGTAGGGGGTTTCAACTACAATCAAGTGCACGTGTTCTCTTGACCATGTCCATGATTAGGTTGTCAGGTGAGTTATCTGGTATGAATGGGATAAGTACTGTAATTTTGGGAGAATAGCTAATCGATGGGCTTGCTGGTAGAACTATTTGCACCTAAAATTATTCTATTTAGGTCCTTTAGGTGAAGAAACAGTAAGCGCTTAACAGATGTAAAATGCAGCAAAGTAACGTTGCAGTTTCTGTTTTGAGGACTGAGAAATCACTAATATGAAATATTAACTACTAAGATGTTGAGAATACTACAGCAGGCGTAAAAAAAATATACCTGCAAGAAGTCATATAAATCATTACTAACACCCGGTTCATCATGACGAAGGTCACGTTGATCAGAACTGTAACTAAAACCAGTTCCAGTGGGCTGGTCAACAAAGATAAGGTTTGATGCCTGCAAAAGAAGAGTAAGAGTTCATTTCATCAGCAACCATAACAAACAATAATTTTACGTCTCATATGCTTAATGGTACTTATAAGCACGTGTATTATCCGAAAAAAATTGGATAAATAACTTAGACTTTTAGACAGCATTAGAAAGACATGGTCCAACAAATACTGAAGATAGTGAACATTTAAGGGATGGAACTCAATACAAGTTGCAATACCTTATCCCAGCCATAGTCATTCCATACAAGGGACAAGTTCTTCGCAATTTTAAAAGGTCCATTTTCATAGAAAACAGCCAATTCACTGCTACATCCAGGCCCTCCTGTCAACCATATCACCACAGGATCCTTTTTGCTGTTCCTTGATTCAAAGAAAAAGTAGAACATCCTACAAAATGCAGACACTATGAATCAGATAACTATGTGAAACTGAACAAAAATTACAACAACTTGGGAACAAAATACCAAAAATAAAGAAGAAATATTCCCCTTTTGACCAGAACAAACTAGACGTTGCAATCAGTAACGTGAATTTTTTTATCTAGTTGTATAAAATTAGACATAGATTCTCTAAATTGGGATGAAAGTGACGATGAGGAAACCAACAAAAATAGATAAGAAGCAAATGACCAAAACATATAACCTACAAGTGATCGGGAAGTTTGAAGTATTTTTAGTAGGCACTCAGCTTCACTATGTACCAAAAACCATGGTATGCCTCTCAGATCATCATGTATCAGTCCTCCAAATCATGTCAAACCCTATTCCTTCTATTTCAAGTCCAGAAAAATGAAAATTCAATTTTTTTAGTCTAGGTTACCAATTGCTTCATTGATTACACATAATCCCACCTTTTCTAGACATCTCACCACCTAACATTACAAACATCTACTATCAAAGATTCAGGTTTTCTTTTCTCAACAATATGAACATCAGTAGTAGCAAGTTATATGTTACTCATAATCAATATTTTCAGTGCGCGTGGAGCATTTGCAATCGAACCCATAGTTATTGGATCAATAAAAAAGGCAATAAGTTAATCAAATTTCCACATAAACTATTCAATCAGACATAAAATACACTCTCGAAGTTCCAAAACTTTACCTTGCATCATAAGAATGCTGAAGCTTATAGTACCCAGCATGGTGACCAAGATCACTAATTGGAACGTCGCCCAAATCAGCCAAATTCGGAAACTCGAAACGTTTCTCAACAATCCTACCAGAACCCACCATGGAAGAATCCTCCTTCACAGACTGAGCATCCTTAGGGATCAGATTAAGTTGTCTAATCAGCCTTTCTGCTTCTCCTGATGGGAACAACTTGGAGCTCAAAGAAAGGGGTTGATCGAGATTGGCAGAGGAGAACTGAAAGAGAAGGAAACAGAGTAGGGGGAGGAGAAAGGAGGGAGTTTTAGCCATTTTGGAGGAAAAAAAAAATGGGTTATGGAGATTGTTGAGTGGAGATCATGGATTTATAGGTGTTTTGAAGAACTGATTTGGTTTTTTGGTGACGCAATGTAGAGAAAGGTGGAGTGAAAACGTGAGTAAAGTAAGCTTAGAAGTAAGAAATACAGGGGAATGGAAACAGAGTGATTTGAAAACTTTTATTTTTCAGTTTCAAAAGAGACTTGTAGGTGGGAGGGCACATTGTTATTGTTCAGACTCTGTACTTCTAGGAGTTGGGTAAGTTAAGTACACCACCCTAGGGTCTTTTTTTTTTTTTTTTGAATGCGAGCTGGATTTTAAAGGATCTCATAACCTATCAATTAGGCGACTTATAGATCAACACCCATTAGAAAGTAACCATGCCGCAAGTGGGATTTGAAGCTAGGACGGGGACAAACCCACACAGCCCTAGGGTTTGTTTTGAGCCATGATAAATGTTTTCCTTGGTTCTAACTCCTAAAACATGTGTAGGTTTGGCAATGGGTCGAGTCGGGTTGGGTTTGCTGTGGGTTTATGGGTTAGGAGTCTCGACACTAATGTGACCCGTTTAGTTATCGTGTGTGAGAAAAAACATGAATGGTGAATAACCGGTTGGCACAACCTGATTAGAAATGACATGACATTGACCTGCCTGACACGATAACCTGAAATAAAACAAACTCATTTGATACAAAGTGTGGTTGATCTGTTTGATGAAAACAATTCAAATGGTAAACCTGAAGACGGACTGATTACTTAAACAAGTTTACGGTTAACTTGAAAATTGACATGAAAACACTTTCACCTGAACCGATTTAGTAGTACTAGTAAAAATATCCATGTATGTTGCATTGCATATACTTCTCGCCGTATTTAGGGTTCCTTAAAATGTATCTTGAGAATGTGTATGTACATGTATCTCAGGAACATCATTCGATGTACTGATATCCAGAGCAGGAGCATTCCATTGCAGGAGTCTTGATATGTATGTCAAAGATTACAGACCATGATGAAACACACTAGCCAAACTCAAAAAGTAACCATTGTTGCTTAGTGCATAAGCTAATGGTTTCTTTTTATCTTAAAGATGATCTTTTCATGTTCACTATCCTAAACCGAAAACTTTTCCAACATTGCTTGTTGATTTCTTCCACCTCAGGCTAAAAAGCCATGATACCAAAAGCACCTTCAGGCTTACACTTTAAAAATTTTGCATTGTCTTTTTCAAAGTGGTCTTATCATGTTGTTTCATAAGAATTCAACCTATGCATTCATATCTGATTGGGGATTTGGGTTTGCTTGCACTGTGGGAAAAGTGGTTAAAATCTAAAGAAAATTTCATTTAAAGAATTTTATCGAGGAAAGTTTTGTTTAGTTTTCACATCTAATGAGAAAAAAATAAAGTTTGGATTGGCTCGTGTATAGGGCTCTGCGCAGTTCAGTTTCATGATCAGTATTCACCTGAAATGCGATAGAAGCCTCTGATATAATCCGTGTTCTCGGTTTGGTCTTCATTGGATAGTAGTCAGTACAAGGAAAGTATTTTCTATTTACTGATGGACCAATTTTTAAATTCAACATTATTTTCTACGGAGAGCCAAGCAGAGGTAACATCAGATTAAAATGACGAGTGAGAAATCTTGTACTTTTACATTTACAAACACAATGGATAATAATCAGTCCGAGGAAAGTATTCATGATTATATCTTAAATCAACTTGTTCTCCGTTAGAATACTCGTATTATCATCTCCCAGTGATCAATGGGTATGATCCAAATTATACAAACTCGCTTTTGTACACCTAAAACATGGGACAAAGGAGTCGAAGGAAATGACTATGATCTCACTTTGGCTAGCCGTGCTCTAATCTCTTCTAATTCTTCCTCGTCGTCACCTTCAGCAATAGCTTCTTCCTGCAAAATTCACAGAAATTGAGTATTTTAGCACTTCCTTTAGAAATGAAGCGTGTTTGTGCGGGTGCAGTGAGCTCATGTTTACCTCTTGTGCAGTTCTAACTGTCTGTGCTGGTTGCTTCAATCTCTCTTTTCGTACTGCCTCAGGAAGCTGTGCAGCAGTCTCACCAGCAATTTCAGATAAAACCTTGTCAACTTCTTCTTCAGTTTCCTCTTCAATGTCCTCTGAATCCAAAGCATCGTCCACAGATTCATTCACCATTTCTTCAATCACACCTGCCTACAAAGTCACGTGTATAAGCAGCCATTATTTTCAGGCAAAACATATGTTACAAAACTGACCCGCTGTTGCCAGTACTTTGTCAGTTCTAAACAACAGATCTTCCTCACATCCAGTAAAAACAACCCATAACAAATTAGGGTAGATGTTGGATAAGGTTATACAAAAGAGCAAATCTGAATCATGAAACTCTAGGGTGTGCTTCAAAGCAAATCTTGAATATAGTAAGAAGGCATGACAAATTTGTATTTCTAGGATATAAATATAATCCTCTTACCATATCTCCCAGATACTAATTTTCTTTAGAATTCCAATATCCAAATTTTTTTTTGCAAGAACTAGGATAGAATGTGTAGGCACTAATTTTGAGATGTTTATGCAACCTGAGGTATGTCCAGACAACATCATCGTTATAATGCTGAAATGTAATCATTATCCCCAATTGATGATTTTTTATTTATTTATTTTGCGCCACTTTCTCTTTCTTTTGACTTTGAGAGGCCTTTTTGCAACCACAGGTTTCTTAGCAGTCGCATAACAGTGCTCAATACCAACTTATGGCATTCAGAGAGCATCAACAAGTATCCATGCACAAGACAGGTGAAAAAATTACCTACATAGTAGCTAAATCTATATATATAAGCTAGACTGTCTGAATATTAAGTACTTTGAATGTGAAGTATTGGAGCTGAGAAGCAAAAGGTGATTAAGGTACCAAAATAGGATACCTTTGTCATTTCTTTGCTGAATTCTTGCATGGTTACAGCCATCTGTGGAGCCTTCATTAGATTATTGACAAGCTTCATGACCTCAGCGCTCTTGGCTATATGACCCACTGTTCGTGCAATAGCTGCAATTCGAATCAACCATCTTAATACCAATTAAAAAAAAAGTCCAACTCCATTAAACAAACGAAATGTAACTAAATTATATGGAATATGAAATTTTAATGTGATTGCAACTTCTTAATGCTAATACAAATTACAATGTCATTACATTAGAAATCAATAGTTCCAAATATCCATCAGGAACTTGTTAAAGGATGTACAAGTAAATATGCACAGGACCTCCCCAGCGGTATCTTCACCGCAGCAGAGTTTATATACCAAATTCAAATGGATTAGAGTGATTCCTCCACGCCTTGGACGCCGAAACAAATGCATGTTTTTTTTTTTTTTTTTTGAAAGATCTATGCAGACGTACTATCCGACAAGGCTAAGACGTCTCTTAATATTATATGTATCCCAGCCTAAGAAGTTTAGGATACTACAGGCTTGCAGTTTTCTCTTCTAGGCTTCAGTAAATCAGTTTATGTTTCTTGTTTATTATTTTTATGGATTTCTGAGACATTGAAATTAAAGTTCTGCTCTCAAGTCAGCCATCACAACCTTATAACAATCCAATGTCTCTATTCCAAGCTTCAACACTCAGTCGCCCGAGTTTTTCTTCTTATTCATATTGTTATTCCTTAGACAAATTAAAGAGCTCTTTTGCAGAAAAGGAGAATAGCAAATAGATACCCTCATGGTACCAAACAAAACAGCATATGGAAATTCAAAGACTACTCACATATAATTGTGATGATTGGGGTTTTCAATTCAAAACAGCTATTCACATATTATCCAGTCCTCTAACCAAATAATTCACTGCCCAATGGCAAACAGATCGTGAGTAGAAAAGGGAACCTTCAAGTGCCAAATGGAAAACAGGATCGTGACCAGAAAAGGGTATGTTCAAGAGAAGAAAAGAGGAGACTAAATAACAACTCAACTTAAGTAGTAAAATATATTTGGTTAGAGCATTTCCAAGGGTTTCTCATTATCATCCACCCACGCACCGCGGTGGGTGTGAAAAACTTTAAGGTGGCATATAGAACACCGGCCAGTATTCTCTCTGCCTTATGGTAAAATAAAAGTCAACAAAGTCATTAAAGGTTAGAGGAGGAGCACCTTATCTCCCTCCATTCTGAATGCTAGCCACCATTCATAACTAGCGAAGATGGGAATGTGAAACCCAGCCAGTGTGTGGACTTCCCCAGGCTGGCCCTAGACTGGAGGTTTCATTATATCTTTCCAATCCATGGTTGGAGCGAGATTTTTGAGTGAAATGAAGAAAAAAAAATCCCACGTCTACCACATGGTTGGAGATTGCTCTAAGGCACAATAGCCGAGGAAGGAGTGTAGATGCGGTGGGAGTATCAACACATGAATAAGAGTACAACCATCTCATGATAGATTCCCTATGTTAGAAAAGACATTACGTTGAAATTTACTAACATAATCAAGTCCAACAAAGAATCAACCTAAGACTTGCGAGAGAATAGGCTACTTATGAACCATCTTGAGTGAAAAACAAAAGAGATACAAAATCTTCTGTCCCGTCTATTGAGAATATGCATTTCATGATAATGAAAAGTCTTCCCTTTAAAATATCCGTTATCGAATCTCAAGTCCAAACTCTCAAACACAGGATCCAAATCTTCTAGAGATATTTCGGGTTCCTATTGAAAGATACAGCTATCTCATAATAGATTTCCGACCTCTCAGTCCATAACCTCAGACAACATATTCAGCCAACCACATTGTCGTCCACCCTTGAGAAGTTTCTATTGAGATCAAGCTTCGTTCCTAACTAATCTGCTGCAAACGCACACAAGTAATAGCCTCATCATGATCACCAAAGCTTCTTCTGTGGAAAAGTACATAAGAAAGAAATCCAGCTATTGGATGAAGTGAAAGAACTCTGAAGATGGGTATCACAAACTCAACGAGGTCATTCGTGTTGCAAGTTACACAACTGCCCCCTTTTGTCAGCAAATACCTGCCCATAAGTGAACCCATGCAGAAACCTCTACAAGCATAATTGAGCGGAACCCACAAACTTGTAATGCTATCAAGCACATCCTAGAAATAGGACCAAAGACACTTGTCCTTCCGGAAATAAACCTTAGCCATAGCCCAACACCCAGAGCATCGGGGTAAAAAAAAACACCCTGAGAGCATCAAGTAAATGTCTGGCCACTAGCGCACCTTTTTCAATAACAAGGAGAACCCCACCAAATCTAACCATGGATTGAAGATGACCTAACAACAGATATTTCAAATGTATATTGCTTTGTATATTTCATTAGTTTTTTTCCTGGTGTTCCTGTTCCCAAACAACACAATCTCACAGATTAAACCCTAGCAGCTGCAATTGCATTCTCCTCGACAGTCGTCCATTATGAAACAAGTCAACATTTCCACTATTTCGGATCCCTCTCCTGTACTGAGAGGGTATGTGCTGGTCCTTCATTTCCCTTTCAAATAAAATTGGATAAAAAAAATGAAAATGTCGCACGTGTCGACTGTTTTTTATTTTTTTTAAAACTATCATGGTCATCAAAATTTCCATGTTTAAGATCACATTCATGAAATTTCAAACTGGTCTAACCCAATAATCCCATGGATATCTGACATTGCATATTTAGTTCAACAAGTAACTATAAATACAAAATGTTGAAGAAAGACCAAAAACAAAGGTAGCTCTCTAAATCACTCTAAACAAGTAAGAACTCCTAGTGGAAAAGACCAAGATAGAAACATCTAGTCTGATTAGAAATGGAGTGGTGGCTTGTAATGTTGTTTATAAGTGAGACAAGTGCATGCAAAAGATGAAGTTACTGCATAAAGCATCATACCAACACTTTCTCCTAGGTGCATTGAAATCGAGTTCATTTGTGCCTTATTCTCATGGAGTCTATTCACTGCCCTTCTTGATCTAACAATTTCCTTAGCAAGTGCCTGAAAAAAGAGTTAGAAACGGGTGTATTACTTCGATGTGGAGAAAAATGTAATGAAATCAAATTTGTGACAAAAAAGGATAGCAATAGACAACATTTCAATTCATATACATCATCAAACATATAACAGATTACAAGAGTAATTTATGGCCTCCGCTTAGAACATGTGACAACCCTTTCAGAGTGTGGCCATTCAGTTTAGTATATCTTTAAATGCAATCTCTCATTGAGACATTTATGAATTAAGCCTATGAACACTACATTTGATTAGACACTTATGTGTCACTTTGAGGTTCAAACCTTGGTTATACTTATTTGCCTTCCTCTGATTTTTTTTATCCAAGCTCCAGTGAAGTTTTTTCTTATGTTAACATCAAACAACAAAGTAATAAGAACTGAAATAGATATATGAGCACGAAAATGTATCATAAACAAAGAGAAATAAAATATGGGTTTCAGTTCTACCTTTGCTGAGACCATGTCATTCCTCTTGGCGGCCTCTCTGATTGCTTTCTGCACACTTTTTTCTTCTCTCTGAACATCTAATACAAGAGGAATCCAACATGAAATGTCAAAAACAAAAAATAAAATCACAATAATCACAACACTGCTATCACCATCATCGTCATCAACATCACAAAAAAAAGACCATTTCATATTTCAATCAAAAGACACCAAATTGAACAACCCCTCATACCAAATCCAACATACCCATCAAGAGAAATCTGGATCCAACACAAATTGATTCTTCAAAAACAACAACTGATGCAAAGGTTCAAAACCAAAAAAAACACCAACATCAACATCATCAGACTAACGAAAAAACTCATTTCAGATTTCCATCAAAATTACACAAAAAACATCAACTTGGACAAATCCCAGACTTCAACATACCCATCATCCCAAACTCGGATCCCATGAACCCCAATTCATCAAACTACAAACCACTCAAAATAAAATCAATTTGGAATCAAATTAGAAGAGAAAAAAAAAAACCTCTAATTTGGCGTTCGATGTTGCGAGACTCTTGCCTGAGCCGTCTCTGCCAATCTCTCAACTGTTGCTGTGGGTTTGGTTTGGGCATCAACATGCTCTTCACCTTCTCCATCTTTGCCCTTTCTCTATCTCTCCACCAAAATTGAAACAAAGACGATGAAGGAGGAGAAGATTTCAAAAAGTAAACTTTGGGTTGGATCGCTTCGGATCAAAGCTGCCTTCTTTGCTGGTTTTTGATCTTTCAACAGAGAGAAATCAAGCCCTCTGATCGAAAACGACTACCTCACACCACCCTATCCTTTTTCACGCCACTATTCATTTTTTTTTTTTTTTTTTTTTTTTTTCACTTTCTCACGTTACTTGTGTAAACAAAAAACATCCATTTTTTTCCCTCACCATTCAAATCGACATTGGTTTCTCCTTCCCCTATTCAAAATCTTTTCTTCCAAATATCTTCAAAATCTCTCCCACACTCAAATAGCTTGCAAATTTCCTCCCTCTCCCTCGAAAACTCTCAAAATCCCTTCAAAGTCAAACCCTTAAACCCAACCGAATCGACCGACTATTTTAAACATATTATATTATTTATATATAAAATATATATTATTTATTATATATATTTGGTTGGTTCGGTTAAAATCACATAAAAACCGAACCGACCACTTCGGTTTAAAATTTTTTAAAATCGAAACCGATCCGAACCGAATTTAAACCGAATCAATCGGTTCAATTTTGATCGGTTCGATCGGTTTAATCGATTTTTTGTTTAGCCCTATCAATAAGTGTGCATAACTTAACATAAAAAAAAAACTCAAACTCAAAACGAAAAAAAAATGCAAAACAGGGTAACTTTCGACTAATTTAAACCCTCAATTGAGACTGATTCTCAAGCTCATCAAAACACGAAAAATTTAGTACTATGAGTTATCTAATAAACACAACTTGAATCAATTGAAAATGTTTTGAAATGAGCAGTTATGATCATTTTACTAAAGTTGTGCAAATCTATCCGAAAAATGAAAATGGGTAGTGTTCCTGACTTTTGGCCAATTTATATGTTTGATCGAGACCGATTCTCAAGTTGATCAAAACACAAAAGTTGTAGTACTCTCAGTTATCTAATAAGCACAACTTGAATCACTTGGAAATATTTTGAAATAAGCAAATTATGATCATTTTACTAAATTTACGCAGAACATGAAAAAAAATAATTAGTCGCAATCTAGATATCACAATGTTTTAATATGATATACATGTTGCTCAGGGGCGGATTTAGGATTACAGACAAAGGGGGGCAAATAATACACAACTATTTTACTATACAACTAGACAAATATACATGGCATGATTAATTCAACTATAGCTAGCAAATGAAGAGCTTACCTTTTTGAATTGGAGAAAATAGAATTAAGCATGGTGGTATAAAATGAGAGTTGGCGAGAAACATACCTATGCTTTCTTTCTAACTTTTTGGCGTTGAGGCAAACATAACAGTACAATATAAGTCTAAGTAGTAATAGCAGCAGTAGCCTAGGTAGTGTATATTCTCTGGACTAGACTGGATGGAGAACTTTCTCCTTTTGAGCTAGTTCAAACGAAGCAGACAAACAACAACTTTTGAAATCTTAAATTTATAATTGTTTAATCTAAAATAAAGAGATTAAATAGATAGAAAAAAATATATTTGAAATGTATAATTTCCCTTTCCCCGATCCCCAACTCAATTAATGGTGAGAATTAAAATAGAGAGAAATTAAAAAAAGAAAGAGAGAGATGGTGGGTGAATAGATGGGAATTAGAAAAGGAGAAAGGGAGATTAAATAAAAGAGAAAGAAATGGAGTAGGATTGGGATTGGTGAATGTGGAGTTTAAAAAATAGAAAACAATACCCTTTATTTTAAAATGATCTGAAGGTAATAGTCAAGATTGTATATAAAGATGGACAATCTAAAAATTTAAAGGGGGGCAAGATAAAACATACAAGTGACTTAATGAGATTTTTCAAAAATATAAGGGGATCAATTGACCCCCGTATCCAACACATATATCCGCCACTGATGTTGCTACGTCATTGAGTTCAAGTTTTTGAGTACCAAAAATTAAGTTACAATAAAAAATTTCTTGAAGATAAATAGATATGGGATGACGAGTAAGTGTGATTGAAGGCCACATGTGAAATATGATGAACAAAACTTGAGCTTTGTGGTTTCATGGTAAGGGCTGGGGGCAATTTAGAGGTTTGATTGTGACGTTCAAGGGAAATTTGGAGTTTTTATGTATTACACCAGCACATGTCGACGTAGAATGAGCTTCGTGCGTTATAGTGGTAGATTTAGAAGGATGGACCTCGACTCACTACTTGTAGATTGAGTAAAATGAAGTAAATTTTTTCATAATTCAATTATCTTAATGAATTTTGTAAATTGATGGAGATGCATTAGTTTGTAATGCATTACTTTACGGATACTTGGTAGCAATTAAAAAAAATCAATGCAAATTCGACAAATAATTGTGAATGGTGTTGATGATGATAGTAGTTGCAATTGTGACATGATCATGGTAGTGGTGATTATGATTATGGTGATTGCGAATATGGACAGTGATGGTGGTGATGGTTGTAGTGGCTATGGTGGTTGTGGCAGTAAAGGTGGTGGTAGTTGTGATCGTAATAGTGGTTGTAACGACGATGACGGTTATGGTGGTACTAGTGAAGTTGGTGGTGGTGATGGTGGTTGTAGTGGCTGTGATGGTTTTGTTATGGTGGTGGTGGTAATAGTAGTGGTGGCTATGTTGGTTGTGGTAATGAAAATGATGGTGGTGGTTGCTATGTTATGGTAGTTGTGGTGCTGGCATGCTATAGCGGTGGTTATGGTAGTAATAGTGAGGTGGTGTTGGTTGTGGTGATTATTTTATGGTAGTGATAGTAGTGGAGGTGGTGGTGGCGGTGGTAGTAGCGTAGTGGTGGTTTCAATGGTTACGGTATTGTGGTCGTGGTAGTGGTGACGATGGTAGTTGTGAAGGTGGTGGTGGTTAGGTGTTTATGAAAGAGTTGAGAGTACTCAAGGAGATGATAAGAGTTTTGCAAAGTAATACGAAAGATTTTGTCCTGCAAAATTTTATAACTAAGGGATTCAAATGTCTTGAATTCAAATTCCAATAATTATTTTCCAACAAAGCATTCATTTATGTAACCTTTTTGCATTATGCATTTTTTTACCGTATACCAAGCGGAGCCTAAGCTGAGTGAGGGAAAATCTTAGATTGACAGGTTTGTCAAAAAAGTTTGTAAACTATTATTCAAAATCTGCACAAAAGCCTTAAAAAGATCGAGACTATTTGTATCCACTCTTCTTTACCCCTTTTCATAGCACTCCAAATACCTGAACGTCTCCATAAATAGAAAAATGTTGCAAATCGACGCATTTACATTTAAACCACTTCAAAACTTCAAAAAAAAAGGTTTTTTTATGTACAGTTCTCACACACCATAAAGATCATTGTGTTCATAAGCTTTCTCAGAAGAAGAAAAATGAAAAATCTAAGTTATAAACAGAATGAAATGCACAGACAAACAAATGTTCCTACTATTTGAAAGGCATCAGGGCAATCGGAGCAACTATACTACTGATAAATCTTATAGTAGATTGAAATGAATGCTCTTTTTCTTTTCTTTTTTCTTTTGGTTGATAGTAAAGAAAATCAGTGCCATTAAACAAGGAACAAGAGGGCTTGCTCATTAGAAAAGCTCGTAATCTTCTTAACTAACATACTCAGCTAAGAAAGGTTCAAGTACAGAACACTCGTCATTAGCTATCGAGTCTGAAGGCGTTAAAATGACTAAGAATGTAATGGCCAGTTACCAGAGTTTTACATGACTAAGAATGTAATGGCCAGTTACCTTGGCAATGGATGTGTTTTGTAGGTCAAATGGGGTGCTGCACAACAATGCAGTTATCCTATCTATAATTGTTTTCTGCATCAAGGACTACAAAACATTCTAATGGATGACTGTCAAACTTCCCTACTAATCGAAGAGCCCTTCATCATGCCAGATATCAACTAAAAAATCAACCATTTCCTGCACAAGAATCAATGATTGTCATGTGCTGAACTTGTCCTCAAAATAAGATAAGTGCTGGTGAAATGTCATTGAAGGAACTTACAGGTAATGAAATTTTCTGAGGAAACGGATCATTAGTCGAGAGCAGATCTTCGTAAGTCATTGACCAGCTACAAGAAAGAACTAGCAGTTATTTTCTTGGTACAATTTAGTAAACCAACATGTTTATAAGATCCAGTGACTAAACATCCCTGACAGATATCAATGCGATGAGATGATTTGGAAAAGATATCCAAATAATTAATCTTTAATTAATTGGTGATATTCCTTTACTAGGAGCCCGCAATTCATAATACTCAAAGATCTAATCAAGAGGAGTAAATAACAGTCACAAAACACAATATATTGATTCAAATGCAGTTATAGATTTTTCACAAACAATGTTACTGGAAACATCCAGACTTCACAGAATTATGTGCTCTTAAGTGTTACTAAAACCACAGTGGAAGATATAGAATCTGGATCACAGGGTTAAGGACTTCAAGATGCATAAAAAATACACCAAATCCAGAGTGAAAAACAAATTTTCAAATCTAAAAATTATTTATGAGTACTTTTGGATCTGAATTTGGATGTGGGTTGAGCAGATTCGGATGAAAGTTTAGACATATCTAAGTCAGACCCGGATTTGAATCTAGAACAACTGGGATCGATCTAGATCCAACTGATCCACTAGCGAGCAAAAACCTAAATATACCTTATAATTGGATCTTTGGGCACTCTCTGTTGCTTTTGAGATTGATCTCCAACCCACTCTCTCCTCTTTTCATGCCAAGCTATTGCACCTACATATCAAATAATCTACTATTAAGCTAAATGGTAAATTATACAAGACAAGAAGAAAATGAAGAACCTCAAAAATCATGAATTATATCAAGTGTAAAGCAAGATTTTTAATTCATTCAGATCTAGTGAAAGAAGCTCGATATATTTATGACGAATATGCTCCTTTGGTTGATTAGATCAGCAAATGTAAATACTTCAACTAGTAATCAGCCTTTATGCAAACAATTATTGAACCTTGTCATGGTCTCCCGAACTTATGGTGAATTTCACATAGTTGTTGAGGAGGTGACTTTCTCAGGTGCAAGTTCACATAAACAGAAAAAGGTTTAAACGGTTTCAGTGAATAGGAAAATCAGTGCTTTTAGAAAACAATTTATGTTTCGGGTGAGACGCACCTTGGTTCACAAATACGGAAGCATTCTCAGATGGTTTCTTTTCTTCACTGGTCAATGTGGAAGCGGCTAAAGGCTTCTTTTCCTGAGAGGGCAAAATGCAGACATTGTTTTCCATCATCTGCAGACTAGATTATCATTGCCTTTCTTTATAACTCGGTTTCTGTTGACCCCAGCTTTCTCTTGGTGTTCTCAGGATTCTCCTTATTTGTTACTTGTAATATGTCAAGACTTTAGACTAGACATTGCTCTAACAAATAAACAAATCGAATAGGAAAGTCACTCTAAGTTGAAACAGTATACAAACGTCACAAATACTTCAATCAGAAATAAGAAATATAAACCACACAGCAACCTATAAAAGTATCGCCACTGGGAGACCTGAAACCTTAAAAAAAATGAAGTAAAGGGGTTTTTTCCTCTGATCCTTCCCTCAAATACGAAACTCAAGAAACTTGAGTTCTAATTTTGGCGGGTATGGCACACTAAATAGGGTGGCCTGAGAAGCACCTTTGCCAGAACGACTTGCGTGCATGGGCATAATCTAACAGATAGCAGAAACCTCAAAATCTTCAAACCCCACTTGAAGATGCTCTAAGGATCAAAGCAACTCACAGTATATCCATTTCAACTTTGGCAGAACAACAAACTATTAAGATCAGAACACATTTCAGCACAATTGAGCAAATAGATAATTGCCTACAAGCCCCACTCCAGTGTCAGTACAAAGGTTCTAAGCCATAACATTTAATACCACCAACACCACCACCACAAAGTGTGCTTTATGAATAACATAAACAGAGTATTAAACAATGGAAAGGATACCTACTAATGAGTTTTGTTATGAAGTTCCTGTATAACCCTACATTTCCCGTCCAGGGACCACTTTGCAGGAAACCCCTGCCGGGACTAAAATTATTAACGTCAGAAGAAAAAAAAAACACTTGGGGACGCTATTTTGTAAATCACGAAATCATATTCTTCTTAGCCTGGTACACCATTGCAAACTACTCTGGACATGCCAATGTCATTACTAGCTGCCACGTGCCACCAATTACCTCCAACTCATCCCCAACTAGTCATCCTTAAGCTGATCCCGCCAAGTCATTAATCAGCACAAGGCAGTCAGACAGATTTGATCCCCGGCTAATTGGCTGATTGAACGGGTCGCCGAATGATTGGCTATAAATTTGTGTACAACACTATCCATTTCACCCTCCCACCCCAAAACATAACTCGTCCTCGAGCCTTAGTAACAAAAAGGCTAAAGAGAAGAGAAAAAAGAAGGGGAGGAAAAGAAAATAGATGAAATGGGTAAAAGAAGAGGAGATGGTGAAGAATTCACAACATGGCAATAAGATTTACACTAATTCACTAAATTTATTTCTTCTCCTCCTCTACACTCCTTCACCCTACACGGTCAATAGGTTCTCCAAAATTTCCCTCTCTTTTCTTTCATCTCTTCTTTTTTTTCTTTAAATCCTCCTTCAACTCTGCCAAATGGGGCCTTTCGTCTAGGATAGTAGGCTAATAGTCACAAATTCACAATAAGGTGCTGGCTGTACCTAATGTAAGCTTTCCTCCAATCTAGGAGAGCATACATCAGGTTCAGTAAAAGTATACAGATCTAAATATAATCTATCTCCACCTCCTAACAAATAAAAGTGAGCCTTAATCCTTCGGATTTGTGAAAAAAAAAAAAAAAAAAAAAAATCGGAAAACAAGTATCAAAGGTATGGGCCAAAGGCCAAAAGGATTAGTGCAATACACTGATCAGATACAAAAGATTTACCAAAATAAGCATTCTATCAAGAGAGCAGAATGTTGCTCCAACTAAACATACAAGAAGAAAACTCAATGTCCCTGAATCTATCCCAGTTAGAAGCCCAAAGCCACAAAGTGACCTTAACATCAAACCACAACTTGTCTAAGTCCTTCCTACTATCTTTGATATTCTATTGTTCCTTTCCCTCCAAATATTCTAGACCATAGCATGAATCAATCAATCCCAAACCCATCTCCCAAACAGAGAAAGATTGGAAGGGGGTGAGAAGAAGAGGGCCAATGCTCAACCCACTCAAGGAAAGAATTGGAAAATAGGTTCTCACGTAAAATTCAGTCAATGCAAGGTCGGTCCCTAAGCTGGTTGATGAATAGATTTATAAGTTATAACTTGAATTGAGTTAAAAGGTAATGGTTCTTATGAAACACGATTAATCCCTACATGAATTGCCTCCTGTCTACAACTCATTTACATAATGCATACTCTATAAAGAAATATAAAACATCATTAGTTAGGAATTAGAGTATACGGACTATCTGAAATTCAAGTTTGACAGAGAGGTGTCAGACTCAGACATGAGTGCTTCACATTCTAGTATTCTACATTATATATTCATGTACAAGTGCGCAGAAATAGTGACCTAATTTAAAAATTAAGATTTTCCAATCTCTAATTTCATTTTTAGATTGGAGGTAACATAAGCATTAACTAGACACTTTGCTTTCCATGTTTCTAACTCAGTGGTCTAACAAATGTTAGTTCCACAACATTTTGCAATTTTCAGTTTCAAACCATTGTTGATCAAAGTTAATGTTGGAGATGGCTCTATGCCACAAACAGCTTGTCAAATTTCACGGAGCCTGGAGCTACTTGTAATAACAACAACAACTATCATATATATATAGTTGTAATAATCCATATTTGTTTATGTGTATTCTTCTGAAATCCAAAATCTTTATGAAGTCTATACAAGTCTCCGGTAAATGGCAATGACACCATTGTTTTGGGGACGAGGAGGGCGTTTCACTTTGTAGGTGTGATATTTTGACAAAGTGAAATATGAGACTGCTTCCCATAGTCCAGAGACATGGCATTTCCAACTTATGTCCTCGAGTCTGGCAGTGTATGCAATGTCCAAGCACCATTCATAAAAATGGTCAAGCATCATTCATAGTCACAATCCCCCAGATCCTAAACCAACCTCATTCATCAATATTAATACATAAATCTACACAAACTCTTCAAAGAAATCATCTCTACAGTTTCTAGATCATAAGTTCCATTATTTTCCAATTAAAACATCTAGCATCCATAACTCAATCTAAAGAACAAACTCAACTAGGGCATCTAAAACTTTCTCTTTGTTTCCAAGAATCACTAAAGAGATCTAAAACATAACCAACCACATCTATCCATACAAGAAACCCATTAAAGAACCCAACTCAACAACCCCCATAACCACCACTACCAAACACCCATTAACCACCCCAAACACTCAGATTTCACAACAACAAAAAACCCATTTCCATCAAAACACAAACCCCATTTCATATCACAAACAGTACTCCCCGAAAACACAAATAAAAACATATCTTTCATGAACAAACAAGACATAATAAAAGTGAGATTTTGAAACATACCCTTTGTCCATCGGCTCAAACAAGGAGATGGGGTTGGAGCAAATTGAACGGAGCCTTTAAGGGTTGAGAGAATTCGAGACGAAAGTGATAATGAGATCGAAGAATGAAGTGAACAAACAGAGAGAGTCTCTGTTTTTGTTGATGGAAAGAATGGAAGAATAACAAAAAAACGTGTTTTTTGGTTTCTTCTTACACGAGTTCCTCTTATTCTTGTGTGTAATTGCTAACGTGGATTAGGGATTTGGTAAATGGATAAGTTTATCTTCTCATATTATTGAGACAAGGGGATCACGTAATCTACGTGTGGATTAGGGATTTGGAAAAAAATTTGAGTGATTCCGCTAAAAAGTTGAAGATGACTAACAAAATATTATACTAATTTTGGAACATTAGTTTATAAAATGACATGTGTCAATTTTGATATTATGCATTAATATGTTTTTTTTTAATTTGGGTTGTTGACTTTATTTATTTATTTATTTATTAATTTATGTCCGAAGGCTATAACATTGTTGTCACTTAATATTTTCGTCGTCTTCATCTCGCATGGAGACTTGCTTTCGCTTCGGTCTATAACATCCACCTTGCATAAAGGTTTATCAACGACAGAGCACAATGCTCCTAATAATCGGATGAAATTCACAAAATTCGAGCAAAAACTCGAGACATCTTACAAAGAGAGTGGATGTTCGATTAATTGAGCTACAATTGGTAAACATACATTAATATGGTATAGGTTTAATAAAAATCATATATTGATATGACACGCATACCGTTTGTTATTAATGTTGCTTGTAAATATTAAGAAATTGCGAGAGCAATTTTGAAATACCAAAATATGGACAAAACAGTAAAGATGTAATAGTGTTTTATTGAAAAGGCATAAATGATTTAGTTGGTAAATACTAAGAAGTATAGAGTACATATTTGAAGGTCTATTATTCCTTTATAGACTTTAATATTAATCCTAAATTAAAAATTTAGGGAGCAATTATGTTTAAGGACCTGTTAATAGTTTTAAAATAATATAAGAGCAACTTGTAAAATATTGTCCAAGGATAGTGAAAAACAAAGATGTAAAATTATAAACTGGGCAGGGGCATTTGACCACAGACATCAATTGCCATTATAGTAGTAGATTCATATTTGACCAATTGTAGACTGAAATACCCTTGGATTAGTTGTTGGGAAATCTTATAGAAGGTAGGAATTGGAGGGTGTTTTTGGTGAATGTTGGCAAATTTGGTAAGTTTGATTGTAGGACATGATAAGTGGAACATGTAAAATAGGTGGCTTATCATTGGGCTTTTTTTAGTTCGACCCATTTCTCACTTCTCATTGAATGGTTTTGTAATAGTTTGACCCATTTCATGTATGGATGAATGGTTTTGTATAGTTCTTTGAAAGCTTCATTCTCCTCATTATGGAATTTGAGTAGATTTTCTAAGGGGTGAAAGGTGAAATAGTTCAAAGGGGTGAAAGGTGAAATCGTTGGAATGGGTTCCGAAGGGTTTCTGAAGGGTTTTCTAATCAGATATGTAGGTCTGATTAGAGGGTTTTCTCAGTCGGTGAGCAAGAGGGTTTTCTCAGTCGGTGGTGAAGAGTTTTCTCAGTAGCGAGAGGGTTTTCTCAGTCGGTGGTGAAGGCTGACTTGCGAGGGCTGAACGGGGCTAAATCATGAGTATTCTTTGCAAACTCTTTAATGCAATTTTTTTTCTTGTTTGACAGTGGAGTGATTGGTGATGGGAGTAAATCAGTGGTTAAAATCAAAGGGAAGGAGTTTGGGATTACAAAAACCATAGGTGGTTTCTTCCTGTTTGAATCAAGTGTGAAGTTTTTGTCTAAGGTTTTTTTGGAATCTAATATGAGAGTTTGGTTAGAGTTACAGCTCGAAAAAGCTATGAGAGCAAGCAAACATAGCTTAATTGGCAGTTAGAAAGAAAGGAATCGGCAGATGATGGTGGTGAAGGAGTCAAATAGAGGTGGTGTTTTCCTCTCAATCATGGTTGGCTGACACTCTGGAACCAAGACTTTGAGAGTTCCAGCCGATCTCAATGGCAACAGCTGGTTAACTCTGACTAAACTGATGAATGGGGCAACTATCAAGCATCAGAAGCATTTGATACCCATGCCTCAAGCATCCAAAACCAAGACTTTTCTCACTCAGCAGCCCAGAGTGAATCCCCCTCCATATCCTAGGTCTTATGTTGAGGTGGTTTCAAACAAAAGTTTATGTTATCCCAATTCCTCAGCTGTCAGGAAGGAGTCGGAGAAATCGACTAATATTAGGCACGATTCTTCGTTTGATGTTAAGATACCAATCCTATTTAGTATTTACTTGAGATTAGAATGTCCTAGTTAGAACAATATTATATTTTAGGGAATATTAGCTTGTTTTGAATTAGGAGTTATTGTTTGATTAGAATTAGGTTTGAATTCAGTTAGGAAGTATTATTTCTGCTTTCAGCTATAAATACATATGATGTAATAGAGTTTAGGCAAGCAATACAAGTTTTTATTTTAGTTTATTGGTGGTTGATCTCCGATCAAAGGATCTAGGTGGTTTGATCTCCAATCAAAAGGTCAAGGTCTCTATTATCTGGTATCAGAGCATCATCGATTCTGAGCCAAAAAAAAATTTTGTTACTTCACCATTGTCAAAAAAAAAAAAAAAATACTCACCATAATCAGCAACTCCCAGTCACCATCCTCGCAACAGCAACAGCAACCGTCTTCCAGTCTCCATTTCTTCATCGCCTCCATCGCAGATCACAAAAACCCACCTTCATCGACCGACCTTCATCGCTTCCGCAATCAGAATCGATCATCACCTCAGCAACCCACCTTCATCGATTCAGCAACCAATCAGCAACTCGAGACGCCATCCAATTTCAGTAACCCACTTCATCGCCCCATCGCAACCCTCGTCCTCATCACCACCATCGCAGCCATCCAATTCAGAGACCGTCCCTTAAATCATCGATTCATCCAATTATGAGATCGTCCCTTCATCGCTATTTGCACCCATAGGGATTCTCCCCAGACCGTCCCTTAATCTTATTTCGGATATTCACACCACACCAACCACCCTATTTATAATGATTGTTGCTGAATTACACGAGAAATTCGATGCGTTTACTGCTCAAGTTATCGGGATCTCATCCCACCTCCAAGCACTTGAGACCACTAATGCCCCTATTCTTAAGGCATTAAGGAATCTCCAGCCATATCGCCAGGCCCCATACGGTCACCCGGAACAACAACGGCCAATTATTCCTAATTCTGGCAAGGAATCTCCTATTTCTGATGTTGTTGTTTCCAAGGCACCACCAACAGTGCCCGCCACTCCAGGGCGCAATCTTGTGCAGGGACCATTCGTGCCACAAAAAACAGATGGGCTTGGTAGCAACAATCCTTACCATAAACATCCACCGACCCATCATCAGAAAGCGGGTATTAATAAGCGTACCCATCCTTCACATGGCATGCCGCCCTTTCCTGTAACCATACCTTATCACCTACCACCAATGTTGCCTATTTTTCAACCAGTTGTACCTGCTCCACACATTCCTGTTCTTCATGCTTACCAACATTATCCTGGAAACTTCGATCCTCATATGTTAAGATCTCCATATGGAACCCCCGCGCATACTTTTGGTGCACCACCTGGTCATGTTGGTGCTATGGATTATAATAGAAGCTTTCAGCCTCCACCGAGAGAGCCCAATGCATATGCTAACAATTTTGTTAATCAACGACAAGTTGTACAAGAACATGCTGGTCGTTTAAATAAAATACGCGCCATCATCGAACATTCAATCCGAGAGAAAATATTAGCATGCAACAAAGTGGACCAAGGCCTTTTGTGTGGCCTCCTCCCTATCTTGGTCCTAGTCCAGGGCTTATGAGGGCCCTTGTTTTTCTGGCCCTACCCCTATGTTTCATCATCCAAACACATTAGGAGGTCCTCCTCTTCGCGTTATTCAACATCCTCAACATTATTGGATTCCTGCAACTGCCTCGGAGACGTTGCCTTTGAGGCTAATATTGTTAAGCAAATTGAGTATTATTTCAGTAATGAGAATTTTCAAAAGGACAACCACTTGATTTCTTTGATGGATGACCAAGGATGGGTTCCGATAACCAACATTGCTGACTTTAATAGAGTGAAGAGAATGACTACAGACATTCCTTTAATTTTGGATGCAATGCATAGTTCTAGTAAGGTAGAAGTTCAGGATGACAGAGTACGAAAGCGTGATGGCTGGTCGAAGTGGCTTTTGGCTTCTGGGCAAAATGCATCTTCCAATGATCAGAAGATGCAAGCCGATGTAAAGGCTACTATGACAAGGCTTAGTGAGTGCAATGATGACAGTGACAACAGTGATAGCAATGCATTAGACAAAAATTCAACTAATTTAATTGCTCGGGAACATGCTGGGAAGTTCGATACCAACTTCCGTATTAGATCTGATGTTGAAACTGCTGATTTTATTGAACCTAGAACCGGGAGTCTCTCTTGTTTGACAAAGCAAAAGTCACACAATTCCCAATCAAATAAGCCCCGGAGAAACTACTTGATTGAGGATTATTTGAAAGCAATAATAAGCCCATTACACGCTGGCTTAACAAGGGGACCGACCGTCTTGTGGAGGAAGCTACTTGGGAAGACTACGAGCAGTTTCGTGTCCGTTTCCAGATTTTCAGGCTTGAGGACAAGCCTTGTTTCAGGCGGCGTGGGATGTTAGGATACCAATCCTATTTAGTATTTACTTGAGATTAGAATGTCCTAGTTAGAACAATATTATATTTTAGGGAATATTAGCTTGTTTTGAATTAGGAGTTATTGTTTGATTAGAATTATGTTTGAATTCAATTAGGAAGTATTATTTCTGCTTTCAGCTATAAATACATGTGATGTAATAGAGTTTAGGCAAGCAATACAAGTTTTTATTTTAGTTTATTGGTGGTTGATCCTCAATCAAAGGATCTAGGTGGTTTGATCTCCAATCAAAAGGTCAAAGTCTCTATTAATTCTTTGCAAACTCTTTAATGCAATTTTTTTTCTTGTTTGACAGTGGAGTGATTGGTGATGGGAGTAAATCAGTGGTTAAAATCAAAGGGAGGGAGTTTGGGATTACAAAAACCATAGGCGGTTTCTTCCTGTTTGAATCAAGTGTGAAGTTTTTGTCTAAGATTTTTTTGGAATCTAATATGAGAGTTTGGTTAGAGTTACAGCTCGAAAAAGCTATGAGAGCAAGCAAACATAGCTTAATTGGCAGTTAGAAAGAAAGGAATCGGTGGATGATGGTGGTGAAGGAGTCAAACAGGGGTGGTGTTTCTCTCTCAATCATGGTTGGCTGACACTCTGGAACCAAGACTTTGAGAGTTCCAGCCGATCTCAATGGCAACAGCTGGTTAACTCTGACTAAACTGATGAATGGGGCAACTATCAAGCATCAGAAGCATTTGATACCCATGCCTCAAGCATCCAAAACAAAGACTTTTCTCACTCAGCAGCCCAGAGTGAATCCCCCTCCATATCCTAGGTATTATGTTGAGGTGGTTTCAAACAATAGTTTCTTATATCCCAATTCCTCAGCTGTCAGGAAGAGTCGGAGAAATCGACTAATATTAGGCACGATTCTCTGTTTGATTTCCTCTCCAGAGTTCTTGGGGTACCTCTTCCTCAGGTGGAACATCTTCTTGGAGTTAATGAGGTCAATTTGGCGAGGACGACAATTGACTACAAGATCTGTTGGTTACTAGTGGCGATGTCGAGTGGGTAATCCGCCTTACTGGTGTTTGTTAATACCAAACAGAGGGTTGGCAGTCAGCAACAGCATGTTTGGAAACCCATAGCTCAGGTCTTTCCCGAAACATTTCTCTGACATGCCATACAATCCGAGCAAACCCCATTTGTGCAACCAAGTGTTGTTCCGAGTGGTGAAAACTCGGCGGTCGCGACTTCTCGACCGAGTTCGTTACATATGGGGAAAGGCCTTTTGGTAAACTCTCCGACCCAGGTATCTAAGTTGGAATAGTGTGTTGACTAACTGGAAGTTGTATCGAAAGAGGGGTTTCGATTGGAAGGGAAGCAGATCAGAGCTGAGGATAGAGTCCAGGAACATAGAGCTACTACTCATCATATCTCATATCTCGAGGCAGTGGAAAATGACATTTTCTATTTGGACCCTCTCCTGAACAAGTTTGCAAAACAAGATAATAGGGCTCGTAAACAAGCCAAAAGGCACAAAGAGATCGATATCTTATTTGGGCCAATTTCTCAGTCTTTTCAACTAGGTCCTCTCTCATGTTAAAACAAAGGCAAGTGAAATCGGGCATTTCTAATAAATCGGGGCAGGTGGAACAATTGGATGCTAATGTTGAATTGGAGCGGAACTTAACTTCTGATCTGATCTAGGAAAACAATCTTCATTTCCTGCCAGGTTTTGAACCTTGCGCTGAGCATTTTGAGGGAAGCCCTTCCACGCCTGTTCATTTGGGAGCTCTGCCAGGTTTTGAAGCACCTTTAACCGATCAACATTCTACGAAAGCCGCCTCAAACCAACTAATAGGGATTACTTCAGGCGAGTGTTCAAGGGACAGTCTTGGCAGTGATCTCAAAGGTTTAGGGTAGCGTTCTGTTGAATTAGAG
This sequence comes from Berberis vulgaris, assembly GCA_963556465.1. Taxonomy (NCBI): domain Eukaryota; kingdom Viridiplantae; phylum Streptophyta; class Magnoliopsida; order Ranunculales; family Berberidaceae; genus Berberis; species Berberis vulgaris. The sequence continues at coordinate 4,779,050 of OY747133.1, forward strand.
TTTAGCAGTGTTGAGGACGAAATCCGCTCATTTTCAGAAATATCGGTAATATGATAAGGGTTGATCTCAATCTAGATGCAGACCAGGCCTTGGATTTGGTGCAAGCCTTGTATTCAGGTTGAGGTTTTTCGTCGATTTTGTGGTGAGTCTGTGGTTTTCGTTTATTTCGGGTCTGGTTTTTGCAGAGATCTTGTGCCAATTTTCTTCGTCTTGCGGTTCGATCGTGGCTTTTGTTTGGCTCATGATTTTTTGTTTTTAGTTATTCGTGGGCCTTTATTGTTCGGAGTTTTTTTCAGAGATTTTTGGGAGAGTTTGCTCAGGTCTGTTTTGGTTGTTTTTTTTTTTTTTTTGGAGTTGATAGTTTGGGCTATTTATTGTGATTTTTTTCTTGCTTTAGGATTGTACCATCTTTGTGGGTTGTCTTCCCCTTAAATAAAAATCTTCTTGTTTGACAAATTTTTTTTTTGAGTAGACTGTAAGGGACGTTGACAAAGATCGTCATCCCACCCTAACATTATAACCTCACCACTGTAAAATACATCATTTTAATTAATTTGGTTTGAAAGCCTTGGTTTAAAAATGATGGGTATGTTAGAGCATCTCCAATGGTAAAAGTTAAAATGAAAAATCAACCATTCTCATTTTAACTAAAAGCTAAATTCAGGGGTCTCCCTATTTCTTCATCACTCCAACCACATCCCATATTTTAACTTTTTCATAATTATTTAAATTTATCTTTCACTTTTTAGGGGTTGGTATTCATAATTATTTAAAATTATCTTCCACTTTTTAGGGGTTGGTATGTGTGACGACCCGATCTACAGAGTACTATATTGCTTTGGACCCAAGGCCCGCACGATTTTAAAACGCGTAGTACTTTGTAGATCCAAACTCGTACATATATAACACATCTCATTCTCTCACCTAAGCGATGTGGGACTATAATCTCCCATTGGTAGCTCGTTCAACCCCTCTTAGGATCCACATGCCTATTAGTCTTCGCCATCGCGGGCCTCTCCAGCACCCTCCCCCTCAGGTTCGCCCACACAATAGTATCACAGTATGGTTGCCCCTAAACTTAAAGAGAAGTTGTAAATGAAGTTAAAATTGGGAATGCTTTAGGAGATCCATTGGAGCATGCATTTTCTCAAATGAACCCCATAAAATAGCTTTTAGGATCCATTAGAGATGCTCTTAGATTAGCCATTTTTTGGGGAAATGAAACTCATTTCCCTTATTATGCACATTTTCGCTGTTTAGTTGTCTATTTACTGACATAAAATCGATTATTCATAACATTGTTTTCTCACTACTCATGGGAATCCAAATTCGAGAGGGAGACCTCGAAATCAAATTCATGAAAACAGTTTCAATTTCCATGACTATTTTCCATGCAACCAAATAACAGACCCTAAGAAAATATTGATTTTTTCTAAAGGCAATTTGATTGTCGTATGAGATCATCTTACCAAATTTAATGATAAATAAAAAAATTAACAGACTTTCATTGCTAAAAGGACCATATTTATCGTATCGTATGAGCAGCAAAAAGAATATCATTAACAAAAAGGTTTTTGAAATTTTTGAGGCAGGTATAAAATTTGTAGCACTAGATTGTACCATTTTTTTTAGCTTCAACTTATTAGGCTTTCGCGGTTTGATTTTTTTATATAGAAAAATATGAAATAAATTTACTTAAATGCCTTTGTGCGTACATATCTATGGTAATGGTATTGTTAGTCCAGCCCCCCTCCTCTTTTCTTCAATAAAAATCTTCGTATTTGGCATTAAAAAAAAACCAACTCAATATTCTAAAAAAAAAAAGGTCGATGCCCCCAATGCCTCGCATCCATGTGGCCCTTGAACAAGGATGACAATAAATGAATCAAGAAATTATTACAATCTAACCCACAAATTTAAACCAAATTGAAGGTTTGCTAAATTTTAAACCCATCACTTGTATAATTCAATGGGCTTAATTACCTATACACGTAATAGGAAAAGAGATATCTGGGCTGGGCTGGGCCAGAATGGGCTCAAAATTGAAAAGGAATTCCATTGCAAGCTATTGGGAAAGGGAACTTAAACTCCAATTTGGTAAGCTTTTAGGTTTGTTGTAATTGTAAGAGCATGTTGAATGGCCATTCTTCCCAAAATTTAGGGTTTCGGTCGAATAGATCAATAGATTGTTGAGCAATAAAATTTTAATATTAAGTCTACATCATACCACATTTTCAAAGCTTGTTGTGTGATCGAATCTTTGAAACTGAAGAAAAATACGCAATAGGATCTTGGGTTGGAGTGTTTGTAGAGCCACCGATATCCTGAAAAAAGTAGGGTTTGAGGTCTCCATTGGAGATGCTCCAAGTTTATCCAAAATTTCTCCCAAACCTATTGAGTTAAGTTTGATTTTCATTGCCACTCACTCTAAATGTGAAGTAATTAAGAGATAGGTTGTTGTTGAAAGATCTTCTAAATTTTACAATAAAAATATTACTTATATACGCCTTGTATTGGAGAGTGGACATGTACTCAATAGCGACCGGGCTTTTTGGGAACAATTAAACCCAATTCATAAAAACTCCACATTCGGGCACAACGTTACCACCTTCACCTCTGACCCAACACCCTTAACCATGCCGACCAACTAGACAATGAACTCAAGAGAAAATAAAGAGATAAGTATTGCGACGAACTTACAAATTTTGGAAAATCTTGACAATTTCATTAAAGTATGAATTATTTGAATGCTTTATTAAATTTTGTAGCAATTCTTGACATTCTTTTCAACAACCAAGACATTTTGGAAAATACTAATAACCGCGATAATGAACAACTAACTTATATAATAAACAAACAAATAAATAAATAATCATTCTAATATTATATAAGCCATTGAATAAGTTGATGAAAAATTTAATTATATCGGCTTTCGTTTTCGCCATTAATGTCTTACAACTACATTTTTGTTCGGAGTTTACTAACCTTATATCATGTGAAATTTACATCAATGAGGAAGTCGTCCTTGCAATTAATTAAACTACATCTAAACTATCCAATGTTATTTAAACATTTTTAAAATTAAGTTTTTTTTTTAAAAATTGTTCCTTGTCTTTGTCACCAACTAATCATTTTCATATAAAAGATCATAGTGATAGATATCATCCTCCCAATTGGTTCTTAACACTGTTCCCTCAACCTACAAATCATAGTCACTCATTGCAACAACTACTACAATTGGGTTTTATAATCAGGATGACGCGGTATTATCAGATGAGGCTTTTTACAACATTGAGATGCACATAAATACTTTAGGGATTTTATCATTCTTTCGAGATCACGCCACGTTATCCTGATTGTAAAAAATGATTTTCTAGCATTTTCGTTGTTAGATATATACTTGTTATGCATGCTATAAAAGAAGATCAACCATTTTTCTTCGAAAATTTAAGGGACACCATAAACTCTATTTTTTTAAAAATTTATATAGAATTGTCGGTAGGAAAGCTCTGTATTTGGATGTTGAAGTATACCAAAGAAGAGAGTAGTTGAAATGGTGTTGTTTTAGACTTCATATCATTTGATAACTCCTTAGGATTTCACTTGATATCATTTGCACTGTTTTAGACTTGTTTGGATGAGAATGGAGTTGTTAGTCAACAAAAATTAAAGTGGGTGTTGTTAGATTTAGAGTACTTATTTGCAAGTTAATAGATTGAAAAGTTAGGTGTGTTTGATTTTTGGGTATTTAATGGGAAAATAAAATATTTTTTCGAAAATTAAGTTTTTCGGCATTTGATTTTTTCGTGGAAAGGAAAACTTTATTAAATTTTCCCGTTTAAAGTGGAAAAACCTTGTTTAGGCTTCCTATCGAAAAACTTTTCTCTCAAAAGACTCAACATCAAATCATTAAAAACATCGTTGAATAATTCTTCCACAAAATCTAGCGTATTGAGTAGGTAGACTTCGAGTCTCAAATACTTGTTTTTCAAACATCGCAACTAAACAAACCCTTCACATGCATGCAAGCGTCGAGGTGAGCTCATTATTTCAATCGATAAATATACGATATATGTACATGCAATGAAGCCAAAATATTTAAATTCACTTTGAAAATCAGTCTCCGGCAATAATGCAAAACTCATTAACTTGTTATTTATTTTGATTGAAAGATGAACACGTACAGGTCATTTTCTCAATTGCGTGTATGCAAACCTATGTCTTGTCTATAAAGGTCACCTTTTCAAAATTTGTTTGCTTCATATGAGGATCTTGTAGTACTGAGAGATCTCAAGGTCTCATTATTTTCAACTAATGACATTTTTTATATGGAGGTTTTTGATCCATCACTGTCATAATTTATTCATCTTAAGTGGTTTTTTCATAGTTTTTCAATTTATCTTTCCTGCTTATCTGGGCATTTAAGGTTTGTTTGGTTACACATAATTGAAATTTGATTCGAGAAAACAAAAGGGGGTGAGATGAAAGAGGAAGGGACAAATAACCCAATTTTCACTCGATTAAAAAAAAAAAAAACAAAAAAAGATATTATGGTCCCTTCCGAAATCATTTAGCTCACTTTTTTTTTATTCATTCAAGTCTCTCGTATTGAGAGGCAACTTTGGGACGTCAGATCTTTATTAATTTCAAAAACTTAATATACAAATGATGCAACTTTATCTCGAAAAAAGATGCAAGAAATTTGAATGTTGAATTCTCGTATACATACATCCTACTTTCATATATACATTTTTGTTTTACTTGGGCAAACACGAAATTTTTTATCAAAGATAAGAAAGGAAACAAGGTACAAGGAAAACCATTCCTACATCAGGGAATGCCAAGTCGTCGTGAAGGTGTAAAAAAATAAGTCTCTAAAAACATTACAAGCCGAATCCATCATACACAACAATTTCCTAATCTCAATAAAGATAAAAATTTTCTATCTGTTGAGCCCTTAGAAAACTCTCATGTTTCTCTCTTTCAACACACACTACATGACCACGTGAAAAGCCCTACGTCATAACCACTCTGTGCCGCGAGATGGATTAACTTGAGACCACCAACTTAGCAAATCCAAAAGATCATCAAAATTCTCTGCAACGAATCACGCCGGATGAATTTAACTTAGTTTGGATGGTATGGAGTATTGTTAAGTTTCAAACAAATATCATGTAGGTCATCAAAATCTATATGTACAGGATGTTAGGCTGAAAACTAAAATAAAATAAATTTCCCCAAATTTCTAACTATATAAACAGCTTCATAGTTAAGTCTCTAAATAAAGTATTAACTGATAAAAATATGTTGATCCTTGATCAATTATTATAGTATCAATCAAGCTTAAACTTATGGACTATATATAAGTTAAATGAAATTAATGAAACATACTGCCGACCCCGAAAATTTCGGGAATAGGTTTTGATGATGATGATGATAACTGTTAGAACAAGATGTTTAAGCTCATCGATCACGCCGGAGGAGTCTTTAACTGTGTCGTTTTCCTTGAATTTAATTATTATAGTTGATTAAATAAAGTCCGTTGTAAATAGAATAAGATCCTTTCTAGATTCTATAACGATTATGTAACATTTTGTCGTTACGACAATTTACATCAATATTATTCTAGTAATGAAAAAAATAAAATATTGTAAATTTGTTGTATTAATTTTTGAACCATAGTGACGTTAGGATATGCCTTAAATTCAAATTTTGGATTATGAAGTTATCTATCTAATACCAAATTGACATTTTTAAATTAAAATTTAAAAGATTTATGTACTTCAGTGGTTCAACCATAGTGGTTTTGATACCCACACTACCTACATATGGATATTAAATTCTAATTAATTAGTGACCCACAATGACATTTTGGAGATCTATAAGAATATAAGATGGCCTAATGAAAACAAAATAGTTGGTTTGATTGATTTGTTGGTTATTCAATCTTAGATTTTGAATGCATTTCTTGTCATAAAGACTAAAATTTATCATTATTAGAATTTTTTGTTTATATCTCTTAGCCGGCAAGATTCAAAACCTGAACATGTGATTCCATTCACGAGAAACCTACTGCAGGGCTAGTACTCTATTGGCCCATCATTAGAACATGATGATGATAATTTTTACCTAGCTAGTAAAAGTAAGAACCAAATTTTAGTTCAGGTTTGTTGTTGAAACTGGGGGACTACAAGTGGTAAAGCAACCATGAAGGTAACATATATAGTGACATTGCTTTAAATAGTTGGACAGAAATGCATGTTCTTTCACTAGAGGTCTTATTCATGTCAAGTCCAACTTAGTATTATTATACAATGCAAGATGACATTCACATTCACATGTATAGTCACATATATATAGTCTGAATCATACACAAGTTACAAATAAAGAGATATATCCATCTAACTCCTACTTTCCATACTGCAGATGGAAACCATATCCAATCTTCCAGAACCCGAAAAATAAGGATGTCTGTCGGACTGAATTTTTACATTATATTAAAGGTTTTTCTTTAAATTCGATCTGATCGATATGATATGAGCAAGGCGACTTTGCCACTTACAATACTTATCTTTCCATGTACCTGTCGAAAATCCATGTATAATATAACCATTGGTAACATGAATTTCTAAACATCTACGGTGAAGTGAATTAACCTGGAGAGAGATATCGGAAATAGTTGAATCTCATAACGCTTCTCATAAACTAGGGCTCTGATACCATGTTAAACAATCGATAAATTGCTCTTGCTCTAAAATATTCTCAAAATTATAGCATTGATGTAATTAACTCATGGATATAAAGAACGGAACGTGGACACTAAACAAAAAAAAAATTATAGTGACTAATTTTCTAATTTTGTTTCCATATTCAAACATATCATCATAAAACTCCTTCACAGTTTTATCACTACTATTCCATGGTGGACCATCTAATCTTCCTATTTATATCAACTGAACTACACACCCTTCTTCACCCTGCATTTTAAGCACACATTCATCTATTTTTGTTTCCTCTTCATGACCATGTCTATACTACTTTTCACTATTCTTTCTCTCCTACTTATCATCCCTTCTTCAAGCAATGCACAACCTTCACCTGGTTACTACCCAAGTTCCAAGTTTAGAACTATGAGTTTCTATCAAGGATTTAAAAATCTGTGGGGGTCTCAGCATCAAAGACTAGACCAAAATTCTCTGACAGTTTGGCTTGATAGAAACTCAGGTTATTCAATCTCATTTCAAGACATATTGGTGTTTTTTTTTTTTTCATGGATTTCATAATGGGTATTTGATGAGTTCATTTCATTTCATTGATTAATTTTCCGTTGCAGGAAGTGGGTTCAAGTCGAATAGTCCATTTCGATCAGGATATTTCGGCGCTTCTATCAAACTTCAAACTGGTTATACTGCTGGTGTTATAACATCTTTCTATGTGAGATATTGATATGAATTTTCTCTTGTTTGACATACTTATGTACATTTTTAGATGTACTAATATGTCTTGTTAATAACATGCAGAACCATTCACTTCACATCAATAAGTGAATAAAGGAAAATGAAATTCATCACAAAAAACATATGCTTCTTCATGAACACACAATGAATTCTTATGTGGTTATTTCTATCAAAATTTGATACTATATGCATTTTTTTTTTAATTGTTAGCTTTCGAACAATGAGGCGCATCCAGGAAACCATGATGAAGTAGACATCGAGTTCCTTGGGACGACACCAGGGAAGCCATATACACTACAAACAAATGTGTACATAAGGGGGAGTGGTGATGGGAGGCTAATAGGAAGGGAGATGAAGTTTCATTTGTGGTTTGATCCAACTGCTGATTTCCACCATTATGGTATGCTGTGGAGTCCTAATGAAATCATGTAAGTTTCAAGTCTTCATCAGATATAACTCTGAAATAGATGATCATATGGACAATTTTAATGCAAGCTTTCATTATAGGGTGGTGGTATATATATAGCTATATAGATAGTTTAACAATACTGACGATGACATCTATGGTGCTTGAACATTGAATTGCTCTCTTTTTTTTTTTTTTTTTTTTTTTTAATATCAACTTGTGCAATCAAGCAAATATGGATCATTGTTTTTGAGAATATAATGTCTTCAAGCAAACAAACTGATATCTATTTGTTTTTATGTTTCTGGATTAGATTCTTTGTCGATGACATTCCAATAAGAAGGTACCCCAGGAAGAGTGTTTCTACATTTCCAATGAGGCCAATGTGGGTCTATGGCTCCATATGGGATGCTTCATCATGGGCCACAGAGGATGGAAAATACAAGGCTGACTATCGTTACCAGCCTTTCGTAGGCAAGTACTCCAGTTTCAAGCTAAGCGGATGCACTGCCTATGCGCCCTCCTCGTGCCACCCAGTCTCCGCCTCTCCTAACCCTTCTGGTGGCCTGAGCAGTCAACAGTGGACAGCCATGAAATGGGCTCAACAGAACCATTTGGTCTATAACTATTGCAGTGACTACAAGAGGGATCATTCACAGACACCTGAGTGCTGAGAACTTCTTCAATTTCTGTCCAAAAAAATTGGTCATTTTTAAATTGTTATTTGGGACGTCTTGAGATGGATTGCAAAAAAGTGCTTAAGCATCCAAGACTCCATTATTTGAAACTTGTATGATTTGGTTTGTGAAGTGTGTGATAAATTTTAATAATATATATCTATGATTAGGGGAATATGAAGAAAGATATGGATGATATGAAGCCAAACGGATGGATTGGGTGTGTATGTTGTGTTTTGAATGTATTCAATCATTTCTTAATAAAGTAAGTGGGTCTCATTTTTATATATTTTTATATTTCCGTTGGTTGCGCGGTAGAGTTTTAGTATTTAGAATAAAATGTACATCCCCTACCAATACTAATGCACCGGATCTCACCAGATACTAAAGTATTCAATGAAGTGTTCCTTCTAAGCATACAAATTAAGTTGATTAAAAACTCATACTTTGGTCAATATGAAAAAGGAAGACCATATTATTTTGAGCTATATTATTACATGGTGATGACCTTTCTTATATATTATGATATCTATGAGCAAGGGCAGAGCCACATTCAGCCTAAGGGGGCCATTGACCTTGTCTGTGATGAGGATGGGTGTTCATAGATTTTCTTGTGAAGAGAATGTGAGAAACAAGCAAGGTGTAAAAAGCTCATGTTTTCTCATCATCTGATGTTCAGATGTTCCCCAATGTTATCTTTTTTCCTTTGCTTCTCTTCAATTTTGTCTGAAATTTGATCTTTACCCTCATCATAATAAGGTAGAAACATTAATGCATTTATATAGCTAAGTTAGTTTATATGATTCATGTAAACTAGAAAAAGACAGTATATATACATAAGAATATGATGCTATAATGTAATTGTGAGTATATAATATACATAAATTTATCTTCACAAATAATTGAAACTGATAAAAAAAAAAAGTGAATTATATATCATATTTAGAGATGCTTAATGGATCAATAACATAAAGTTTAGTGTAGAAGATGGAAGGATAAATGGGGTCCTCATGTTTTTGAGCTTCATCATTTGAAAGCAAAGCGTGCAACATTATCAAGTGTTCACTATTATTAATAGTTTCCAGATAAACAAATAATGAACCCTAATTCTAGAGAGTCAGGCCGGCCTGGCCATTCATCATCGTAGAGATAGATCCATTTTTAGCATCTTTAAGATGATGGATGGTGATGGGTCGGCTTGGCTATCTAGCAAAGCTAAATCAGGAAAGAGACAAAGTAGGCATGGCTAATGACAATTACATATTTTAAATAATTACTTTATTAATCTAGGCAAACATCCGACCTTAGCTCAGTTGGTAGAGCGGAGGACTGTAGTAGTTGCAGCTTAATCCTTAGGTCACTGGTTCGAATCCGGTAGGTCGGAGATTTCTTTTTATTATATTTTTTTTTGTCAAAATGTTGTTGAAATTAATTTACAGAAATTCTAAATGTCGAGGAAGTGGGCGAGGAAATGAGCGAGGGGAGGGAGGTGGCGGGATGGGGACCGTCCACCTCCCTCGGGATGTGTGCCGTCGAACTTCTCATTAATTTATACTCATCAAAGCTTAGCTTCAGACGCTAATGAGATATTAAGCTCCATGTCAGCAAAACATGTGGATGACACCGTTCGGGCACTGTAGAAGGACTCACACTATACATGCATTTTATTAAATCTGAGAACATTAGAAGCTTCATAGTAAGCAGTGTTCTAAAAAACGCTAGCGTGCCTAGCGCCCAGGGGTCTAGGCGGTCTTAGGTTTTGTATTATAACTTTAATAATTTACAAAAGTTAAGTATAATACATTATCAATTATATCCAATTTAATGCCAAGATACATATGCAAAATTTAAAAACATGAAAATTTAACAATCATGAACAAAATTTATTAAAACTCAAATGACTGAAGTTGGTCATGATGGGTACTTTATATAAAATTGAATTTGTGGACAAATATCCAAACCTACTCTTTTATTTTTCTTCAAATTGCATGAATAACCTCAATCAGGTTTGATAAAATCTACATTAGTAAAATAGGACCTGGCAGATCCTTTGAGAATTTCATTAAGTAATCATCATTTGCTACATTTAGACATATACTAAATAAAAAATAATTAAATAGTTTATTTCTAAAAAAGAAGAAAGAAAAATAAAATAAGAACACAATCAGCCTTATTTAAAAAAAATAATAATAATAATAATAAAAAAATCACCCAGACCCCGCCTAGACTGCCCAGAACCGCCCAGTCTATAATGAGAAAAAATATTAGTTAACTAAGGTTATTAATTTATCGAGTATTAAATTATTGACTGCAATGTAATAAGATAAACCAAAAAATCCAAATAAATAACAAAACTACTATGCAAGAAAAAAAAACATATAATATAAATTTGTTTTTACTGCATAAAACAACTAGGGGTGGGCACGGGAATGACCTTATCCCTATCCCATCTCGTTTGTTCGGGATTGGGACGGGACGAGACGGGATAGATCTCATCCCGACCTCGTCCCATCTCAAATGGGTTCGGGACGGGACATGATGAACATATACTGAATTTTGGATTTACCAAACACACAACTCTAAGAACATCTATATAATTTTAAGCCATTGATTATTATTTTTTCATCTCATTAGCTTTTACTCCTCATTTGTTTAGAATCACTGTTGAAAATAGCCATTTTTTTGTATATTGTTAATGAAAATCATCAATCACATAAAAGGAAGTTAAGCATGTTTATTTATTATTTGTCTAGAGATCAAACTGTGTTGCATATCTTAGAGACTGTTTTTTTTTTTTTTGTTAGTGGTCGTTTTTAGGAAATGTTGGGGGAAGGGGGGCAGGTGGACTGTCATCATTCTCCTATTGTAGGGAGGTTAGCTGGTATGTTTTTCGTAGAGGATCCCTTGGTGGTGCTCAAGGTGAAAGACGACCTCATGTCTGTGCTTCTTGCTTTTGGCACGCTGAATTCATAGTGACGGTTTAGTTTCGAGATGAGTTATGTATGCTATCGGGTTTGTTGAGATCTCCCATGGGTTATTGCTGGGGACTCCAACGTCATCGGGGAAAGTCCAATAACATACACCTTCATAACTAGGAGAAATGCTCTATGACAGGCCTGATTGAGCCAATTGAGTTATCGACCTCAATGCTAATCTTACATCCACGTTGTTGATGCTTATTGGATTATCAAGAGATTATGTCTGGATTACCTTTTGTTGTTTGTTTGACTCTAGTTTATGCTCCTAGTCATTGTTACAAAATTTGCAAAAAGGTATAGAGATGTTGTTTATTATACTTTTCCCTTAGTAATCGGCGAATGTGCACCAAATCATTGAAAGATATGTTACATGCAGACGCGTTACAAATGTTGAAAATGTAAAGTTACAAAGCAAAATACAATCAATACCAGTGACAAATAAATTTACGTAATTTGGCAAACTCGCCTACGTCTACGACAAATAACTTTTCTAGGGAGATCGAACAAATACAATTGGAGAGAGCCACAAAGCGTCAGTGACGATACACATACAAGTGTCTAAACGACACCACACAAGTATATGCGGGTGCGTATATCACAAACAAACAAACAAAGCAAAGCAACTATCTTTCTCTCTCCTTACTTTCCTTTCTCTCTTACATACACACAAAGGGATAAACCTTAACAAACAAACAACACAAGAGGGATCAATTTGGAGGATTGATTTCTCAAGCAAGGGGTCCTCCCCTTTTATAGCCATTGGAGGCGGTGAAAGAGTAGCAGTGGTGGAGATCCTTTCACCACCTTATTCTCCTTCTTTGCATATTCTTTAATAATTTCGGCTGCCAACTAATTTCACCATCAAATCCATTGAATTTCAGCCACAATCTAGCCAAAGCTTTTTCAGATCCAGCAATTTCCATGTCGACGTGTCGAAATCCATGTCGACATGTCAAAATCCCTGCCGACGTGCCAAAATCGTGGACTTACAGGTATGCTTTTCTCTGTTTCTATATCTGTTTTTCAACAATTCTCCACCTCGGCGAAGATTTCACAAATCTGAGCCGACCAAAACAAACACGTACAAAAACAAACAACTGATTTCCAATGAATATAATCAACCCAATACTAATTGAGAGTCTCACCCCTCCAAAACTCGCTCATAGGCGCCATACATCCGAATGTGCCATCTACCAAAGCGTGCTCAAGCTAACAAACCAACTCCACCTTAACTAGGATGGAGTCTCAAACGAGACTTTTCGGAAACACGATGTGCATAAACTTCCAAACTGCACATCTTCATATCTTCTACCAATCGTTTATTCAACAACTCGTTCATAACTTTCTCACTTTTACCACCTGCACGCAAATGCCAAACTCCCGAGGTTTCGTCACAAACTTCCTTGGAGCTATCAGTAACTCCACCATAAGCAACATCTACAGGGCCTTCAACAACACAAGTTGCTTCACAAAATTCAACTTTTCGATTAATTGTAACCGTACTCCCCTGCAAGAAGTACAAGTTACCCTTCCGAATTGTTTTCAGAACCACCAGTGCACTAGAAACAACCTTTAGATCTCTAAAATTTACCAAAACCTTGTAACCTTTAGACTCTAAAGCACTAACGATGATGAAATTTTTCTTCAAATCGAGCACATACCGAATATCATTCAAGACCCGAACAAGTCCATTATGCAACTCCAACTTGATTTTACCTAACCTAGCAATTTCACATTCAACATTGTTGCCCATATAGACAACGCCATCATCCTTCTCTCTAAAGTTAGATAACCAAGACACATGTGATAGGTAGAACCCGAATCAAACAACCACTTATCAAAATGATTCACCAATGTTGAAGTTGCAGTCAATGAATATGCATCATCATCGTCCTTATCTTCATCCAAATTATGCACCACATTCGCAACTGATTTTTTCTTTCCTTTTTCTATTGCAGTTTTCAATGCCTCACAGTCAATCATCCAATGACCCTTCTTATGACAGTAGGCACATTCATCCCTCGACAAAAACCTTTTTTCTACAAATTTTCCTCTTGACTGTGATATTCTTCTATCACCAACATTTCTCTTTTCAGATGTTTCCCTCACTGCCAAGACTTCTGACGTTGCATCCCTATGGACCTTGAGATCCTTTTTCCTGAATTCATAATTTAGCAACACCGTAGTCACCTCATCATAATTCAATTCTTTTTTTCCTGTTAACAAAGTCGTAACGAGATGTTCATACTCTTCTGGAAGTGAATTTAAAAGGCACAAGGCCTTATAATTCTCTGGAATATCTTCTTTCAAATTCAATAGGTCGAAAATAAGCCTATTGAACTCATCCAAGTGCTCAGACAACGTAATCTCGGGTCTCATATTCATCCGAAAAAGTTGCTTTGTGAGGAAGAACTTATTTTGAATACTCTTCATCATGTATTTTTCTTCCAACTTTTTTCATAACACTTTAGCGGGTGTCTCATTCATAACGAAGTATTTTTGCCCATTCTCTAAACATAATCTGATTGACCCGCATGCTTGCCGATTCAACTTGTTCCATTATTTTTCACTCATTTTCTCTGACTTGTCTCCCAAAGCATCCTCCAAGTTCTCCATAAAAAACTTCGCATTACCACATTCCAAAGTTATTCTTTCCATTAAACTTATCGACGTCAAATTTACCGACTGTAGCGGTAACAATCCTCAATCCAGAGGTTGATGGATCTGACATACTTTTCACTAACCACCGGTTCACACAGCTCCGAACAAACCCAAATAACTAACCTTCGGCTCTGATACCAATTTGTTATACGCGAAAGCGTTACAAATGCCAAAAATGCGAAGTTACAAAGCAAAATACAATTAGTACCAGAGACAAACAAATTTATGTGGTTCGACAAACTCACCTACGTCCACAACAAATAACAACTTTTCTAGTGAGATCTAGGGCTGAACAAAAAAACCGATTAAACCGACTGAACCGATCAAAACCGAACCGATCGGTTCGGTTTTAAAATCGGTTTGGTTTGACACATTTTGAAACCGATAGGGTCGGTTCGGTTTGTAAGTGAATTTAACTGAAAAAACCGAACCGAACCGATACCTATGTATATAGAGTAAATTTTATTTATATTATTCAAATCTCCCTCTTCCTTTATTAGTTTATTTTCTCTCTCTCACTTTACCCTCTCTCTCACTTTACTCTTTCTCGGGTTCCAATGTGATTTCATCTAGAAAGTGGAAATGAAAAGCCAAACTTTGTTTGCCTTCTCTTTTGGGTAGTGTAGATGTATGAAGTCTAAACAACAAAAGATTTAAACCCATCATCTTCATCCTCTCAAGCTCTATTTCTATCAACATTTCAACCTTTCAAGGAGTAGCAAATGCCAAATTGCTAAACGGTGAGTTTTCTACTTTACTTTTTTTTTTTTCTTCAGCAAAGCTCTATTACTTTATGTTAGAAGTTTGTGTTTGTCGGGCTTGGTGGAGCATTTCATACGGCTCAAATGAAGTAGAAGTTTTCTCTCTTGGTGAAGCATTTCATACGGAGCATTTCATCTAGAAAGTAGAAGTTTTTTCAGCAAAGCTCTATTACTTTATGTTAGAAGTTTTCTCTGTTACTTTACTTTTTTTTTTTTTTTTTTTTTCAAGAAGTAGCAAATGAAGTGTTCTTCATTCTCTGTTACTTTACTTCTCTATTTATAACCCAGGTTTGGTTTCTATTACTTACATGATAAGTTACTATTCAAAGCTTATCTTTCTATTGAGCACTTGAAGCCATAAGAGAGCTCCAAGTTGGCCATCCTGACTAAACATAAATAGTATAAAACATCAATGATGTTTGTTCTTTTGTCTTGGATTCAATTTATTGGCTTTGAGTGTTTTCTTTTTTCCTTCATCTTTTGCTTTTTTCTTGATAAAAATTGTGATAAAGTCTTGAAGAAAAATATTTTAATCAATTAATTAGTGAGAATAGTTTGATTGTGAAGTTTAAGATTCCAGTGGTTTATGAAGTCTGGAAGCAAAGAGCAAAAGACATCACTAGAGTTCAATTTCATATCATTATTATGAAGAAAATCATGAAACAGATATGAACAAAACTCTTGTGGTTCGGTTTTTATGTCAGTTTTATTAATATGTTAGCGGTTTGGTTTCGGTTCGGTTTACATAAATTAATAGGCGGTTCGGTTTGGTTCGGTTTTACATATAGTCGGTTCGGTTTCGGTTGGGAAAAAACAAAACCGATACTAGTTGGTTCAATTTTCGGTTTGGTCTGAAAATCGAACCGTCCCCTAGTGAGATCGAACAAATACAACTGGAGAGATCTACAGAACATCAATGACGTTACACATACAAGTGTTTAAACAACACCACACAAGTATACGCGAGTGCGTATATTACAAACAAACAAATCAATCAACTCTCTTTCTCTCTCTCCATTTTCCTTTTTTTTTTGAAATGCAAGCAGAGTTTTTTTTATATGATCCCAGAACCCATAAAGATGCCGCAAGCTGGATTTGAAATCATGACCTAGTGGTACCATCCGCCACACAAAGGGATAAACCCTAACAAACAACACAACACAACACAACAGGGATCAATTTAGAGAATTGATTTCTCAAGCAAGGGGTCCTCCCCTTTTAATTTCCATTGGAGGCGGTGAATGAGTGGCATTGGTGGAGGGTGGTGGAGATCCTTCCACCACCTTCTTCTTTGCCTATTCTTCAACCATTTCGGCTGCCAATTAATTTCACCATAAAATTCATCGAATTTCAGCCACAATCCAGTCAAAACTTCTTCATGATCCAACAATTTCCATGTCGACATGTCAAAATCCATGCCGACATGCCGAAATCCCTACCGAAGTGCTGAAATCGTGCACTCACAGGTATGCTTTTATCTGTTTCTAGATCTGCTTTTCAACAAGATAATCATTCTGTATTATTGAGTAGCAAACAAATTCCCATGGATTGTAAACTAAACGCATCATCTATTATATCAAAGCTCGTATGATATTCATGTATGCTATACGATTTAATTATTTTGATCAAACTCTTATTTTTTTCATTTAAAAATTAAGAGGAGCACACATTATTGTTGTCAAGAGCTAGGAAGAGGAAAAAAACGGGACGGAATGGGTGAGATTGAAAATGTTCATTTCTATCCTATCCCACTATACAGACATGACGAGATTGGAATGAATTGATCAATCTCACTATAACCCAAAAAAATCGAAACTGAATAGGGATCGTGGGATGCTCACCCCTAAAAACAACTATACATCTTCGCTGGAGGACTTCTTCTATTCTTCCTCGAGCAGAGAGAGCAAAATGGCAAGAAGCATCTCTTACATCACTGGTTCACAGCTTCTCTCAATCAAACGTCGCCCAAACATAGCCATTATAGATGTCAGGTAAACAACCCAAAACCCCTCTCTTTAATAACCCTTCCTTTGTTTTCAGTTTCAAGCTTTGGGTTCTCAAATTGATGAGTTTCGCTTACATTATAGGGACGATGAGAGGAGCTACGACGCGCACATAGGAGGTTCTCTGCACTACGCCAGTGAATCCTTCACTGAGAAAATACCCAATCTCATACAAGCTGTTAAAGGGAAGGATACCCTTGTGTTCCATTGCGCCCTAAGTCAGGTACATTGTTTTTTTTTTTTTTTTTTTTTTTTTTTTGATTTTGTGATTTGGGGTCTATTGATTTGCTAGTATATTGAATTGGGGTTTTCTATATATTGATTATTTGTGATTGAACAATTGATGACGCTGCAACCATTATAGTGGTGAATGATATTGAACAATTTACTGGTTTCCCCAAAAATTACCCTGCATTGATATTTTAGTATCTTTTATGTTGTCGAGTTTATGTAGTTGCTTCAAGGTCTTGTTATATATGTAAAATGAGGCACTGGAAAAAACCCATTTCGATTAAAATATTAGGAAGTTGTTCCCTTTTAAGGGGTTGAAGCTTGGCAAGGTACGTGAGGGTTTCAATCACCTACATCTAAACAATTGTATTTCATCTCATTAGGAAAGATAACAGTGAGCCATGCTTTGATGTTGTAGTAGCCGTACATATTCTCACCAATCAGATTTCCATAGTATCTTGGCCATTATAATTGCCCGTGCAATGTTATTAAAAACCGTATTAGGTGACCTTATGAAAGTATTTCCGTTTATGCCATATAAGTTAAATGCTCAACACATTTTGAATGACTAGAGGGGGGGAAAGTCCTTAATCAGTTCTCAATGGAAACTTCTAAGTATCTTTGTTGTTGATGACAACAAGTGCCTCATTATTGCAAGTGAACTTATCAAAGTCTCTTGGATTCAAGGTATCCCTCCAGAGTTCTAGTTTATAGTTTTCTACACATGGACTGGTCTGCAAACCAACAGGGTAATTCTCCAAAGGTTCATAGACAAACCCTTTCTCAAAAGGAGCATTTGATCCAAATTTTCCAGATAAAGAATAGTTAGCATCGAACTTCCCCATACATGTTTCAAACCACTAAATTGATTATTGTTGATTTCTGGTACATCACATAGGTGATAGTGACGCGAACCTGATCACGGTGGTCCTATCACAACCCACATAGTTAGTAAATTTGGGAATTTTTCTTTTATGTGCTTTCTTGTATGAAAGATCATTTTGTGGATATGGAAGTCTTCTAGTTTGAAAAACTACTGACGACAACAATGTTTTAAAAAGCGTTTTTCCGCCTCGATGCGACCAAGCTTTTTCCGAGGCGAAGCGAGGCGTTTTTTAATAAAAAAATTATGAAAAATATAAATGTATCAAGACAAAACAAGGCGTACAACTCATTTTTTCATTTAAAAAATATAAAAGTTTATAAACAAATACAAATGCAGGTAGCAGGGAACTAAGAAAGGCAACATGGACAAATTTTAGTCATAATAACCTGCCACATGGATTAAACCAAACCAACACATGGACTCACATGAAATTGACACGTAGTTCACACTCTGTTACACATCTTCCTCACATCACAACTAGTTTTTCAACTCAATCTCCATTTTAGATTGAAGAGAGAACATATTAGCAAAACGGAGACTGAAATTACTTGAGAGGCTGAGATTGAAGCAACCAACAACAACAGCAAGCAGTTGCAAACAGATCAGCCTCAGCCAGCCAAAGATCAGCTGTGAACAGATCAGCCAGCAACAACAGTAAGTAATCTTTTTATGTCGACAACAGTAAACAAGCAGCGAACAGGTCAGTAAGCAACCTCCACCTCCTCTGTCGCACGACTTTTTAAAACACAGCGTACAGATACAGATCTGAAGACTGAAACAGAGTGTTCGAAAGTCGAAACGGCTTCAACTGCTCGCTGTGGTTCGACTTCGATCTTCTCTTTTCCTCGTCTTCCTCTCTTCTTATTCTCTTCTTCTTCAGTTCTTCCTCTATCTGCTTCGATGGCTGCTGCTCTGCAAAAGAATCACAAGAAGAGGATCGAGTTAGGTTAATTAATGAAGCGTAATCTCAGCTGTTGGATCTGCTTCAAGATCTGAAACAGATATGATGATCCCCTTTTTATGAAGTGTACGCCTTGACGCGTACGCTTTTGAAAATAAGGCGAGCGCCTTGAATTAGTATCTCGACTCGTACGCTTTTGAAAATAAGGCGAGCGCCTTGAATTAGTATCTCGACTCGTACGCTTAGAGGTGTTTCGTTTGCGCCCCGCCTCGAAGCGCGCCTCAAGGCGTACACCCCGATCGCTTTTTAAAACACTGGACGACAGTTTTGGGATTTTTATTTTTTCCATAAGTTGGGAAGTAAACTTAGGATTTCTGGGCGGTATGTAGAGGTTGGGAGATAAAGGATAGGTTTTGAACAGAGGGGGTTTCTCTTGTTCTTTTTGGGCTGTGTGAGTAATTTATGGTGAATTAGTGATTCTAAGGGCCTCTTTTGAAAGTGCCATTAGTATTTAATCTCTATTTTTCATTGAAGTTTGTCTATATTGCAATTGCATTCTTATTTCCCTAGATCAGGGGTTATCCCTCATTTTTGAAGTTATATGTCTTGTTTCGGTTGATCAGGGGTTATTCTTTTAAACTTGGTATTTCTTTGCGATCAGTGTTTCTTTTTATTTGCATTTATTGCAATATGGTGTGTTTGGATGAAATTTCCGAAAATCTGTGTTAGAGGTGCACCAAAGGTGCAATGAACTATTTCTATGGAGTACAAATGGCTCCAAAGAAAACATCTTCGACAAAAATGAAATTCAAAAAGAATAAATTTGATGCTAGCTTGTCACAAGTACAAATCTCAGATGTATTAATCTGATCTGACTAGCACAAAACACCAAAAGTACATATATGTTAAGTTGTTTACATGTGGCTATATGATAAACAAGGATTGTGATTTTATTTTTCGAGGTAATTTCGGTAAGTTTATTTTAAGACTCGTACAAATTTTGAGGTAATTTCGTTGTGCAAAGAAAAAATGTAAAAATTTCGGTTATAATTTTGAAGTTATTTATATAATTTAAGCATTTTAAACTTGTACATATTACATAAAGAATACCACAATACTCATAATGTCATACAAACAACATCTTCCATAAGAATCACCGATATAACAAAATTATAACACTAAACTAAGGTTATAACAGGTTGAAATGTACGGAAATGGGATTGGCCTAATAAAAAAAATGATTATTTCGGATTTCTAAAAAAGTTTAAGTAACTAAAAAAAAAGAAATATTTTCGTGAAATTTCGACATTTTCAAGAAATCGCATTCCTTGATGATAACAAGGAATGATTGAATGAACTGGAAGTCCATGAGTAAGCTTCAAAATTGGTACACAATCAGTTATACCTGAAGCATACATTGTATACAGAGATTAAAATCACTCAATATTCTTATGGATGCTAGCAGGATTGCTTCAAAATCAGGGAGTTCGGCAATTAGCAAGCTTGCTGGTGGAGTAACCTCAGCAAAATAAATTGCGAAGTTGCTTATGTTAGGAATTTCCAGGGATGCGTTCGTCTCGGCCCTCATAGGGTGTTTGTCAAGAATGATCGGAGGCCTTCATCATATACTTTCCTTCCAACAAAATACGTAGTAAGGACCAGCGTATTGTCTACATTATGAATTAGAAACTCCTACTTGTGTTTGTCTTCCAAGCCTTAAGATCTTAGATCTTACAATGTTACATAGACAACTCAATGCAACAATTATTTTGAAGAATTATCTGTTGGCTTGGAGCCAATACAACCAATATTTTGATTTTGGTAGTGAAGAAATTGGCGATAACTTTCTGTCCTTGTGCTGCTAATGAATTTTACAATGAGAAGGTCAATATATGTGCACCAAATCTCATGTCATTTGTGTACGAAGGTTTTCGATGCTATGAATACTTTCTAGATATCAGCAGTTGTTGCATTTGTCGATCCTTACACTGATGTAGAAGAACATCTTGAAGAAAGAGGATCTCCGTGCATCTAAACTTCTTAGTGCCATCTCTCAAGTAGAAGTACCGAGGGCCTGAGGCTATCGAACAACTTCTTCCAGGTGCATTTGCATCCTAATTTATATGTTTTCTCTTGTTAACTTTATGTTATATATAAATGCTTCAACAACTTTAAGGAAATATTTTTGGGGTTTGGAGAAACAGTTCACTGGGTGATTCAAGGTGCCTGCAACTCTCAAAAGCACAAAATTGCACCAAAGTTGAGGAAGCAGGTTCTTCTTTTACTTTTGTACGCTCAATAAATTTACCAAGAAGTATTAATTTTTCGAAAGCACAAAACTGCAACTAAGTTGGGGAAACAGGCCGTTCGTTAACTTTTGCACTCTCAACAAATTTTACCAAGAAGTATTAGTTTTTCGAAAGCACAAAACTGCACCAAAGTTGGGGAAGCAGGCCGTTCATTACATTTTGCACATTTTTTGCTTCTTTTAGGCATTCACTCTTTTTAGCTTTCCTTGTCAAATTCTTCCTCATTTCTAGTTTCTAGCCTACTCGCATATCGCTCCATTCGCATTTGACTTGTTTTCACACATCTATTCCATTAACATACGCATCTATATTTTGATCACCTAGATGTTACTTATGTAATGTCCTCATCTATATTTTGATCACCTAGATGTTACTTATGTAATGTCCTCTGATTTTGTAGGTACGTGGTCCAACTTGCGCACGCAGGCTTGTAGATTATCTTTCAGAAGTGAAAGAAGATGTGGGAATCAAGGATGTCTTGGTTTTGGAACGCGGCTTTAATGGGTGGGAAGCTTCTGGTAGACCAGTTTGTCGCTGTACGGATATACCATGCAAAGGCAACAAGGCATAGGAATCTGTTTGATTGAATGCCGTTAAACGTTGATCATTATTTTTGTACACAATTCTGATGCTCACTCAAGAGCCTTTCTGCTTATAGAAAACATCAGTACATTCTTGCACTTCTTATTGATGTTCAGAAGGAATGCAATGACTTGGGGTTGTTCTGAGTTTGAACTCGGATGACCCATACCTTTTTATGCATGGAAAGTTTCTCTTTTCTGTTTTTCTATAAATATACAGGCGACGGCCGAGGTGGCAGATTTTGGGGAGTCCATTAAATTTGCTAGCCAATGTTCACCGACGGTCTAGATATGAGGGTGTGATTAACAAACTGGAAAATTTTCATCTAAATTACAAAAAATGCCCATCCCATTCCCCAAATTATGAAAACGTTTCCCCATTCGCCAAATTCTCTATCCACTTTAAAACCAATCATATCAAGTTATTAAACCAACTACTTTACTTAGCATGACAATATCAATAGTTCATCACCATATGATTCAGCCCATTAGATTTTAACAAACCCCGTCATCCTATTTAGACCCTATATTTCTTTGTAGACATCCACATTTTTTTTGTTTTAAACAATATCTAGTTTATAATGAGAACAAGTGAAGTTTTGCTATCTAGGTTAGATAATTTATTTTCTTATTTGGTAATTTAGTAACTTATTTTAGGAGTGTCGAAGGCACAGGTATACGCTATATGAAAAGTGTATGATCGTGACAATGAAAATGTTGGTACACTAGTTTATCTTAAAATCAGGTGACAATGTAATCAAATATTTTCGATGTAATCAATATTATGCGATATATATATACTAGTGTAATACCCGTGCCGTTGGCACTACTATAAAGTACATTGTACTTTCACAGAATTGTCGAATAATCGCAATTGGGTTTTTCTTTCATTTTTTTAAAAAATACTTGCAATGAAAACCAAAGCAAATTACTTGCAACAATTTCATGCAAGTAATTTGGAACATGAAAAGCATAAAGTTAAAAAGAATTGGAACATGAACTATAAACTATAAACTTCAACAGATTTTGCTAGAGACAAACCTGCCAAACAGAGAAACCAGCCTCATGAAGCTAGTCCAAGAACCGAAACGCGCCTTCTCCGAGATCCCCGTGCACCTCGCATAACTGAAACATAAAACCCAATGGCAATGATCAGACTTTGAACTAATCTCCCACTCCCTAATTGGGTTTCACAACTACAACAAAAAAAAAAAAAAAAAAAAAAAAAACACTAAAACACTAAGAAATGAAATGAACACTAAAACACTAAGAAATGAAATCAAACATTAAAACACTAAGAAATGAAATCAAACATGGTTACCTCTTCTCGGCGGAGGAGGAGGGTTGATCTGCTGCGGAGGAGGAGGAGGAGGAGGAGGGTTGATCTGCGGAGGAGGGTTGATCTGCGGGGAGGAGGAGGGTTGATCTGCGGAGGAGGAGGAGGAGGGTTAGTAGGGATGTTGTCTTCGGCGGAGAAGAAGGAGGAGACGGCGGAGTCGAGGTTCCAGGAAGACGAAGAGAGCTTCGAGGAAGAAGAGAGCTTCGAGGGGGAGGTTGTGGCTCTTCGAGGAAGAAGAGTTGATCTGTTGAAATCAGAAAGCATCAAAGAAGTGAAGGGAGAGAGGTGGGGAGTGAGAGGAAAGTATCGAGGAATAGGTTTTAACTTTAAGTTTTGCCAAAATACAAATCCTGCCACGTAGGACATACACACTAAAAACCCACTTTAAACAGTAAAAACCCACTTTAAAATGTAAGATAGATATATATATATATATATATATATATATATATATATATATATATATATATATATATATATATATATATATATATGAGAGCTTCTACCTGTCGAGGAAGCCAGCGAGGGAGGGGGAGAGGGAAGGAGGGGACCGTCCATCTCCCTTGGGATGCGTGTCATCATTTTTCATACGCGCATCCCGAAGGAATGGACGGTCCCCTCCTTCCCTCACTCCCTCCCTCGCTGATTTCCTCGCTGGCTTCTATATATACAGGAATTCTAAATGTCGAGGACGTGGGCGAGGAAAACAGCGAGGGAAGGGCGGTGGAGGGGGGTGGGACCGTCCACCTCCTCAGGATGTGTGCCGTCATTTTTGCGCGCGCATCCTGAGGGAGATGGACGGTCCCACCCCCTCCACCGCCCTCCCCTCGCTGTTTTCCTCGCTGGTTTCCTCGACAGATCACACCTCTTATTTAAGTCAGAATCGGTTGAGTTGGAACGGGTTACGAACCGATCCAACTCGAAAATCGGAGTTTGCAAGTTTGGTACACTAGTATGACATATTTCCGCGTAAAGAATTCCAGAGAAGTTTTGCAAGTTTTTTGTTTCCAAAACAACAAAGCAAAGCAAAGCGAAGCGAAGAGAAGTGAATCAATCAATCGAAGAAGAAAAGATGGCAAGTCTCTGCCTTTAATCATCTCTTCTCTGTTCTAATATTTGCATAAAAAAACTGATCTTGATTCATGTTCTGTTTCATTGAAGGTTTGCTTGATGTGTTTGTTGCCTCTCTTCTTGGTCCCAATCATCAACATCTTGCCAGTACTGTTTGATCTCCTCATGGTAAGTCTTAATTTTGCATCTGGGGTCTCTGTTTTAGACTCAATTGAGATGAATTTCGATCTGGGGTGTCTTTAAATCCATCATTTTGTGTGCTTTTTCGCTTGTTTAGTCAAAATTTCTGAATTTTCATCCTGGGGTTTTGGTTTTGATGTTTGGGTGTGCTTCAATTGCAGGCTAAAGTGTATCGGCTATTGGGTTGGGAGTATAGGAAGCCAGAGAGGGTTCCTGCTGCTTGTCCGTACAAGCCTGCAAACAAAGTGGAGGGACAAGTAGACAAAGTAGAGGGCCAAGTAAGTCTTCCTTTAAGCAAATTCACTTGTTTCGTTTCGATCAAAATTTTTGACTTGTTAGGATGGTTTCTACTTTCCAGTTCCTAAAAATGTGAGATCCAAGACTTTGGTGGTTTTAGAGTGAAGTTCAAGGGCTAAAACATAATGTGCATTTGGGCATTAACAAAAAGAAAATAACATGCTAGGGATTATGGAATAACTTGAATTTGCATTAGTAGATTTGACTCGAGAAAAGAGATTTCTCTTGGCAATTCTATTATCTTAGAAGCTATGTTGTATGGATATGAACACGGCTATATACATCTTAAAAGTACTACCAACACTAGTTCGGCTTATAAAATTACTAACATGAGAAACAATAGATTTGCTACTATTTTAGTTCATATCATATAAAAATGCAAATAACTGGCAATGCAAATTACTAAGCCATTCATCCAGTCGGTATACAGAAGATATTATAACTTCAACTTCAAATTTCCAAACTTTGAATACATAATAAAGATCCAAAACCCATGTTTGAACTCAGAAATTTTTACACTTTAGAATTCATGTTTCACTAGTCATATTCGTACATAATATATGACTCAAAAACACTGACATGGAATACGGACAAAACAAGAAATCTAGAAATGGTAGAATATTTCATCATCATGATCATGAAATATTTATTATTCGGTTGTTAGTATCTATACTGTTTTATCATTTTATCTTCAATCATCATTCCCATCGACATAAAGATAGAAAACAGTTTGAGGAATTGTCCAAAAAGTGTCCAGAGAGTGATGTGTCCGATACAGATCTGCTATCTAAATCATGTCTGTGCTTCCTAGGTAAGAAGTGATATTTGTGAATTGTGATAGTCCAATAGCTGTATATTTATTTATGTCCTTGGTGGGCTTGTGATGGAATATAAGTATCTGGTTTGTGGACTTTCAAATCTTGATTGCAATCATAAGTGTTGTGTTGAAGGTTTGAATCTTTGATACCTTGCTATAGCTGAGGGTTCTTCAAAGTCCAAACGTTGGTTTTCTTATGTCTTTTTTGCCAAGGAAGCATATATCTAGCTAGGATTCACAATGGTTTATAATTTTTTTAACTCTAGGAAGGAATTGTTTATAGTTTTGTAAAGATTCATATTTACTTTGAGAAGATAAGAGTAGTTGTATCCTAGAAAACAATTCGCTATTAGGGTGTATTTGGAGGAAAATTTTCCATGGGAAAACTAAGAAAAAAAGAGAAAAGATGGAGGTGAAAATGGGAAAGGGTTCTCTAGTGATGACCTTGTGTTTTGGAAAAGCATTCTATGCTACCACCCTAAGAAAAAAAAAAAAAAAAAACCCTAGTGGATAGAGATTATCAAATTCATGTTCTTCATTCTCTTCCTCTTCCCTTCTCCTTTATAACTTTTTGGTAAATTTTCTCGGGAAAAATTTCTTTTGAACCAGACGCATCCTTAGAGATTGTTCAGCACCAATGCAGGGTTTATCTAGTCTTAGGTACAGAGAATTAAATTCTCACCTCAACCCTTGGTTTTAATTTCTACATTGCATTTCCACTTTTCCCTTTTTGTTTAATTTCTGTTACTGTTAATATAATTGGATTCTGATAAAAGTTCACCTGTTCTGTCTGTGTCGCTGCAATAATTCTTTTGAGAAGTATGCAGTGTTTCCAGTACTGCAATTTCATTTTATTTATAATACTATCAAATCTGCATTGTTCAAACTTTATTACTAGTATTATTATGACCTTTAACAGCTCAAACTATATTTAGTTATAGTGAATTGCGTGCATTTACTTCATACTGTGTTTTTTTTTCCCTGGATTTCTTTACTACTGTGCAATACAATATGGTATTCTTAGATTATCTCATTCGATTGCTTATCTATTCTATGATAGCTAGTTACTGGAAATCTCTTTGACCTCTTTTTGATATCTATTGATTATGTGTAGAAAATTGCGCAGTTGATACCCTATTTCTGATCTTTACTTATAAGTTATAACTCTTCCGACTTTCACTTGTATGGTATGTTGAAGTGTTCACCACCTCCTGCCCCCTTGTTCAATTCTATTATGAAAAATCTTAGGAAACAACTTATGGACTATGCAGAGGCTGGGGATAAGAGAGTGCGGGAATATTTGAGGAGTATAACACCAATAGTCTATACGAAAAGTGTTAAGTACTTTTCTGGAAAGTTTTCAGCATATTTTTATGTTTGGTAAATGTAATTTTAGGTGTGATATAGGAAAGGAGCTATGTGTTTTAGTACACTGCCTGGAATTTGAGTGTTTGGGCAAGTTGTTTAGTTGATCGTATCCTCCTCAATTATTGGGAGTTATTTAGGGTGGTATCCTTTCAGTGTTATGTTTGAATCAAGATGCGTTAATTTTGTGAAAAAGGGATCTGTCTTGCCATTCTACTATTTAAGGAAGTGACCTAGGCGATTGCTACTTGTATTGGTCATTGGTGGGCTTGTGACATACATTTCAGTGATCTGGGCCTTGGGACCAGCGCTCAAAACTTTAATTGGTATGGACACTTACATATGGTATTCTAGTGGCGTGACAAAGTACTTGACAATTAGGGGGTTAATGTAAGACTTATAGCTTTTTTTTTTCTATTCAAATGTAAAGATTAGATAATAGTTGATTGTTGACTGAACAATTTGTAGGGTTTGTATTACATCATTAAAGCCATAAGGTTGTTTAAAATCCAAACTTTGCCCTTTTGTTACGTCTTTCTTTCCAATCATATGATCAAGGACATATTTGCCTAGGGACTTCCAACTCACAAGGGCTTATTGTATGTTTAACTTAGGGAGGCAATTGTTTACTATGTTGTAAACCTTAACTTTTACTTCTTAAAAAAAAAAAAACCTAATCAGGTCCTTTTACTTGTATGATCCTACATAATTTGTCATATGCATAAGAGTAGATAGGAAAGTTGTGTGGCTGCTCTGTTATTTTTTAAACTCGTCTTAAGATTATAATTGAAAGCCCCTTCTTACTTGGATAAAGGACAGAGAATTCCATGGAAAAGGGATGCGAGGCTTTGAATATTTTGTTTAAATCATATGACAAGAATTACTAAATATGGGAAAGGAAACGATCTGTAGGATATAGATAATATAATTAACAACAATATTTTTGTAGCATTTTTTGCACTGAATGTGGGCACAGAATGACCCAACCAAGAGGTGGGTTCAATCTTACACATCTCGAATAATCTGCGAGGAATCACATGGATTATTCTTATAGGATTGAGTGGAAGTCCTGAAGTAATAAAAACTAGAGGAATAAATCTGACACAAGTATGAGTATTGTATCGGGTGCGTGAAATATCCAGGTGTCATATTTTGTGGAGACGGTATGTTAAGCATGATAAATTATCCAGATATAATAGCAGATAAGTACCAAACTCCAATATTTAGTGTACACTAGCAATTTCTCTTTTTTCGAGAGATGTTGACTAGTGTTTTATGTTGCAATATTCGTTTCTACATGCACTTGTCATCAGATATTACCCTCTATTTTGTTAATGTTAGATGGTTCACCAACTTAGGCTATGAGCAATCTCTGTTGCTTGTTTGTATACTTTGGAATTGGCAAATTGTTGCTTCAAGAGAAACTAAACCCCCATCTCTTACTTTCAGGTAAACTGTCCAGGAATTGGTGGAACTCCCCCTGGTATTAAAACAGCGACAACAGATGATGATAAACAGGATTGAAGCTGGACCCATCCTTGAATTCTAATGCTATGCAGTCTGTATATCGGTCCTGCTTTTTTAGGTAACAATGGAAAAGTACAGGGTAAGAGATCATTTAGATTGTGTTTTTAACATTATGTAGAGTATCTGCATTTCTGCAAGCATCCTGGAAATGACAGTTTCGGAGTGGTTTACATTTGCACATGTTTATGTATAAAACTTACACTTCTGCTCCATACTTCATAGGGCTACAGTTTACTGGTTTTCATAAGGATGATATCGGTGTTGAGTGAATTAAATTGTTTCCCATTTCACTTTCTTTGAAACTTCCAAGTACTGCAAGCTATGTTTGTTTGCAGTACTAAGACTTTCGGTCTTGATCGGTTTGTCATATTTGTCTTGCTTAATCTTCTGTTTCCTGCCAAACCCTATGAAATGAAAAATCTCGACTAGCCTAAAGTTTGGTAGAATGCCACTTCACTTTGTTTTCTAAATGGAAAGTCTAATCAGGTCTTTGCTCTAATTGCAATAAGTGGTCAGCCTGCCCACCGATGTTTACCAGTGAATCCTGTCAATTTTGCACTGACTAAATATGCCTGTTTACTTGATAAGATATATATCTGTCGTCATTTATTTATTTATTTCTCATTATCCTTTAGTTCTTGACTGAAACCTTCCAGGGCCGCAGAAAATTTCCAAGTCTAATACGCCACCTCTGATTTGAAAACTGGAATGGTCGGCCTAAAATACAAATATTTATTCTTGATAGGGTTGAAATTTGCAATTTAACGGAATTAGGTCCACATGCTTACTATGCTGTCGATGTTCCAAGCTTCTTACGCAGAAAAATATACAATCTGTAATTTTCAAATAAAAACATCTTGAAATAAGAAAATACATTTTACAATATATAGATATGAGAATAATATTAGTGGATATGGCCCAGGATTTAGACTGTGTTATAAACAACTGGAAAGAAAGAAAGGATTTCCACTCCTAAACTCCCCACTACCACCTTCCTCATAAATAGACATCCCATTTATTTATTCAACTATTTAAAAATATATTTATATAACTATGGAAATTGAGTAATCCACGATTGCCGGGGGAGAGACCATTGATTAGTGTCTGGGGAGGGGTTTCAGCATGTGAGTGCCAACTCTACCCCTCTCTCAATCTTCTCCAAATCCATGAAAAATGGTAGAGTTGACATTTACGTGCTGAACACCCTTCCCCGACACAAAGACCAGACTGATTGGTTTTTTCTATAGGAGAAAATTAATGAAGATGTTATTAGAATTAGGGGATGTCTTAATCGCTCACATGTACCCATTTAAATGGAAGCAGAGTTGATTAGGGTTTAGGTCTCCATCAAGGACTCACATTTTATAAAATCTTGCCAAGATTGTTGTGAGTTAATACATTACCTTCCCTTTCATGGATGTGAAATTTGATCCCCAAGTGGAAGCATTTCCACCATTGGTTTTGCTCCACATTATATATAAATTGACATTTTAAACATAATCTTTTTAATATTGAATAATTGATTTGACTCTCTTAAGACTCTTAAGAGTCTTGAAGAGTTTTATGGTTTAACTGAAAAGGACTTGATTTGAAGAAATTTCCAGCACTGAAAATGACTGAAAAATATAAATCAAATCAATGACCGTAACTTTAAGAGTATCCGGAATGGAATTGAAAGCTTGTAAATTTTTAAACTTCAGTTGGAGCATTCGCGACACAATCCATTGCCACCCTAAGGGCTCGTTTGGTTACTCGATGGAATGGGAATGAGAATGAGAATGGTAATAAGAATGGTAATGGTAATGGTAATGGGAATGAGAATGGTAATGGGAATATGTATGTTTGGTATACTTTTAAAATGGTAAGGTGGTAATGTAAAATTTATTTCCAAAAATACCCTCACTTAGTTAAAATGGGGGAGGGTGAGGAGGATAAAAATGGTCATTATTTAACTTTGACCATTACAATGGGAATGGTAATGGCCATTCATAGGGGGGGAGGTAGGAATGGCCATTACAACCAAATCTGTAATGGGAATGACCATTACGATGGTTTTATGTGATACCAAACGCAGGAATGCCTTTGACCCATTACATTGTAATGGTCAAACCATTACATTACGACGGTCAATAGGCTAACCAAACACGCCAGGGCAATTACATTGCCCTTAATGTATAGCCAGCCAGTCGTCATCACAAAACTCGTTAAATTATTCTATGAGACCAATTATTTTTCCTTTCAAATTAAAAAAAAAAAAAAAAAATGGTCTCCATATTAGTGAGCTCATCCTTCGTCTTTCATGATGTTAGGTAAACCAACAATTTACCTAATCCAGACCCAACCCACCATAGTCACTAGGTAAAATAATGTTCGAAAATGCTAGGAAATCATGTTTTTGTAATCAGATTTTGTAACAATGGTGACATGGCGTGATCTTAAAAGAATGATAAAATTTTCAAAGTGTTTGTGTATCTCGAGATTGTAAAAAACCTCTAACGATGCCACATCATCCTGATTATAAAACATGGTTGCAAAACCTGATTTCCTAGCTTCACACAACAATGTTTATTTACTTTTAACTAACCCCTTCCTTAGTTCCTTGTTGTGTCGAAACCTGGCATTCGAAGTAATTACTACATTTTTTTTTTCTATTTTTACCATCTAAATTTTCACTTTTGTAATTCATCATTTTGTTGGAAGCATCAGTGACTAAATCTTTACTTCTGTTTAAGGAAACTATCACCTCATTTTTTTTATTTACTGAAAGACACCACCACACTCACATTTTTTCCTCTCTTCATCGGAGCAATACCACCCCACCTGCATCACCACCACCTCGCCATGCCATGCTTTGCCACTGCGAGCCGACAGTGGTGGTGGTGGTGCTTGATATGGAGAGGAGAGAAAAGAAGGAGAAGAAGAAGAAGAAGAAGGGAGGAGTAGAGGTGGCAATGGATGAGTGCTCGTGGTGAAGGGGAGGAGGAGGATGAGGAGAGATGGCGGTGGTGGTGGTATGATTGATGGAGAATAAAGGGAGAGAGAAGAAGAAAGGGAGTGAGAAGAAGAGAGATATTAAGTTTTTTTTGTTTATATTGACAGTGTCATTCAGAAAATAGGACACCGATGATATCCGTAAGCAAAAATGGTCGTGTCATTTAACAAATGCCAATTAATAATGTATGATTACCTAGATTACGTAATGACCATTATCTCACCCAATAAAAGGGAGACATTATTGAACTAAAAATATCCAATTGCTTTTTAAATACTGATTCATGTATTCACTTTATTGATTAGGATACAAGCAATATTGCCCACTTAGTAGGAGATTCATTTCAGATAATATAATATTCCTCAATCAAAGCAATGACAAAACATTTTTCCATAATTTCAATTATATCTTAGCTAATAAGCACTTTTTTTCGTAACCCAAAAAAAAAAAAAAAAAAATTCCGGTGAAAGAAAATTCAATTTCATTTAACAAACTAATCAAGCTACAAATCAATCGAATAAAACATTTGATGTATTGTAAAATCATAACATACAGTAGATTTCAATTTAACAGTTGACAAGTTTGAACAGTAGTACCAACTAATTAAGGTATAAATTAGTGATTTTTTTTCTATTTTTAAATGAAAATAGGTTGATTGGGCGTGATATGATGAAATCTCTAAAGTGTTTATGTGTATCTCTGGTTGTAGAACCTGGTTGTAAAAACTGATTCCCTAACCTCACTCATATTTTTTAAAAAAGAACCATCGTCTTACCAGCGCAAATGATTCCAATTGTAAGATCGCCAGGAATCAAACTAGAACGACCGTTGATACTCTAATTATTTAGAAATTAATTGAAAAAAAAAAAAAAAAAAAAAGGGACCAAATTGATCAATTTTGGATTAGATAATTTGGCCGGCTTGAGAGCAAGTTACAAAACCTCGTCATGCTGAGAGCATCCATGAAAAATTGGCTTCACAATCACCATGACCTCACCCATTAAAAGGCCTACATTATTGAACTCTAAAAAATATCCAATTGCTCTAAAGTGTACAAGCACTAGATCCACTATATTTAGTAGCGTTGAAAATTGAATCGTGGGTTTGGTTTTTTGGAAAATTCTAACTATCGAGGGAATGGGCGAGGAAACCAGCGAGGGAGGACCCTCCATCCCCCTCGCGATGTGTGTCTGTCCCTCGCTGGTTTCCTCGCCAGTTAGACTGACTCTGGTTTTTTACCTAAATTGTAAATCGAATTGATTTTGGTCGGTTTCAAAATTTTCAAAGCGAAATCGAACCGACCATTAATAAAATCAAATCGAAACCGAATCGATTCTGATTTATGCAAACCGTAATAGAATCGAATCGACTAAAATTGAACTAAAATCGAAATAAAATCGAACTGATCGACTATTCTAAACATATTATAATATTTTTATATAAATTATATATTATTTATTATATATATTCGATCGATTGGGTTTTGTCGATTAAAATCACATAAAAATTGAAAACTAAAACCGAACCGAATCAAACGATTTGGTTTTGAACGGTTCAATCGGTTTTAATCGATTTGGTTAGTTTTTTTTATGACTTATTGGAAAATAAAAGTCATTCAACCATGAGTGTGTTTTAAAGTAATCGATGCCAAACCTATTTGAAAACCTTATAAAAATGCAAAAGCATCAAAGTGTCAGTAGGTATCTTTATGGAAGATTGGAAGTGTTGTGTAAGAATGGTGGTTCTTAATTTTATATCACTTATTTCTTGACTACATAAAAAACACATTATTTCTTAGTTCATTTTTACTAGATGACCAGCAAAATTTGGTACGCTATGACACGCAATGTGAAAATGTGATTTTTTCTATCAAACTGATCTAGTTTAATTCGTAAATTCAATTCTTGTGACAGATGTTATTACAAGTCGAAGTTTAAAC
The DNA here is from genome assembly GCA_963556465.1 of Berberis vulgaris. Classification (NCBI taxonomy): domain Eukaryota; kingdom Viridiplantae; phylum Streptophyta; class Magnoliopsida; order Ranunculales; family Berberidaceae; genus Berberis; species Berberis vulgaris. Next base: position 4,812,428 of record OY747133.1, read on the forward strand.
TGTGATCTAATACGCTACCCCACCACCAAGACTTTACTTCCAATTCTTAGTTCATTTTTACTAGATGACCAGCAAAATTTGGTACGCTATCACACGCAATGTGAAAATGTGATTTTTTCTACCAAACTGATCTAGTTTAATTCGTAAATTCAATTATTGTGACAGATGTTATTACAAGTCGAAGTTTAAATTGTGATCTAATACGCTACCCCACCACCAAGACTTTACTTCCAAACTCCTCGCTACCACCCTCCTCGTAAATAGACATCTCAACATCCCATTTATTTATTCAACTGTTTAAAAATATATTTATATAATTATGGAAATTAGGTAATCCACGATTGTCAAACTAATAATCTTACGAAAATAATTAGAATTATGATCGTTTACATCATGGTGTAAGGTGCAAAGTTAATTAAACTGAATAGCGCCTTATTTTCTTATGGGAGAGCGGCCAAATCTCTATTTATACCATTATACAAACATTTTAGAATCTAAGGGTGTGTTTGGTTGCATGAAATCTTATTTCATGAGAATTCATGAGGAGACTCCTACATTTTAGGCTAAATTGATATGTCACTCCACATCCATCATTTATTTTTGTGATCAATGGTAGGAATGAAAGCCTCATAAATATGGAAATCTCACTCCTTGATCTCCCAAGATATATGATTCTCATGTTTGTGAGACTTTCATTCCCACCATTAATAACAAAATCAAATAGTGCATATAGAGTTATATCTCTAATTAGCCTAAAATATAGAGGTCCCCTCATGAATTCTCATGACATAGGATTCCATACAACCAAACACACCCTAAAAGCGTCCGAAACTATTGATACCAACATAAGCGTGGATCAGTTCATGTTTTTGGTCAAAACATCGATACCTTAACAAAAAAAATAAAAAATAAAAACTGTGAGTCAATTTGACCTTTTCAAAATTAAATAAAAACATAAATTTATGGGAGAAAATTAATGAAGTTGTTGTTAGAATTAGTGGATGTCTTAATCTCTCACATGTGCCATTTAAAAGGAGGAAGAGTTGATTAGGGCTTAGGTCTCCATCAAGGACTCACATTTTATAAGATCTTGCCCAGATTTTGCTCCACATTATGGAGAAATCGACATTGTTAACATAATCTTTTTAATATTGAGTAATTGACTTGACTCTCTTAGAGTCTTGAAGAGTTTTATGGTACAACTGAAAAGGACTTAATTTGTAGAAATTTTCAGCACTGAAAATGACTGGAAAATATATAAATCAAATGAATGACGATAACTTTAGAGCATCCACAATGGAGTTGAAAGCTTGTAAATTTATAAATTTCAGTTGGAGCATCCGCGACACAAAAACACTCGTTAAGTTATCATATGAAAGCAATTATTTTTCGTTCAAATTTATTTAAAAAATGGTCTCCATATTAGGGAGCTCATCCTTCAGTATCTGGTGAAACAAATACTTTAAAAATAATTTTTCTTGCTATTTTATAATGTTAGGTAAATCAACAATTTACCTAGTCCCGACCCAACCCTCCATACTCATCAGTTAAAACAATGTTTATTTACTTTTAACTAACCCCTTCCTTAGTTCCTTGTTGTGTAGAAGAATCATTCTTAAGAGTTAGGCCTCTCGCGTCAGATACGTGTCAGGAGAGCTTCAAGAACATGATGGAGATAAAGAAAATAGAAGAAGAAGAAGAAGAAGAAGAAGAAGAGATGAAGAAAATATGATGATGGAGGGTCTTGATGCTCCCTTGGCGCAGATCTGACGTCAAGGGCCTGACTCTTAAGAATTGTTGTGTGTAGAAACCTGGTCTTTCAAGTAATTACTACATTTTTTTTCTTTCTCTTTTTACTATCTAAATTTTCACTTTTATAATTCATCATTTTGTTGGAAACAATAAGACAGTAATTAAATGACACTACCACTTCTCTTCTTAAGGAAACCATCACTTCAAAAAAAAATTATCTGCTAAATGACACTACCACTCTCATCTTTTATTCTCTCTTCATCGGAGCAAAACTACCATGCCCGGCCCACCACCACATCGCCACTCTATGCTCTGCTACCGTGGGCCGACAGTGGTAGTGGTGTTTGATGGAGATGAGAGAGAAAAAAAAAATATATATATATATATAGATGAGTAGAATAAGAAGAAGAAGAAGGTGAGCAAGAATAGGAGGATAATGAAAAGAAGAAAAATATGAAAAGTGGCGAGGTAGTGGTGGTGATTGATGGAGAATAAGAAAAAGAAGATGATGATGATGAAGAGATGATGATGATGACATGTGACTGTGGCGAGGTGGTGGTGGTGATTGATGTAGAAGAGTAAGAAGAAAAAAATGATGAGGGGAGGAGGAGGAGTAGAGGTGGCGGTGGATGGGTGGTTGTGATGAAGGGGAGGAGGATGAATGACGGGGTGGTCGTGGTGATTGATGGAGAATAAAGGGAGAGAGAAAAGGAAATGTGGTAGATTTTTTTTGTTTATATTGATGACGTTCTTTAAGAGGTGATTGTGTCATTCAAAAAGTATAGCACCAATAATGTCCTTTAACAAATGCCAAGAAGTAATGTATGATTAGCTAGATTACGTAATGACCATTATCTCACCCATTAAAAGGGAGACATAATTGAACTAAAAATATCCAATTGCTTTTTAAATACTGATTCATGTATTCACTTAGTAGGAGATTCTTTTTTAGAGAATATAAGATTCATCAATCAAAGCAGTGACAAAATATTTTTCCATTATATCTAGCTAATAAGCATTTTTCATAACTTAAAAAATAAATAAAAATATTCAGTTAAAGAACCAATCTATATTACAATTTATAGTGGTGTTTTATTATTCATTGCTGATTGGGACAAAGTCAAATAGAAAGAATTAGAGATAAAAGATGATTATGATCAAAAGTTGGAAATGTATTGAACTTGAGGGTTGAGATTCATTTCCCATGATGACATATTTGTAAATATAAAACATGTAAAAGGGCAAAAATAATGAAAAACTTTTAAAAAAAGTTGATGGAATGTACATGTGGCGGAGAGAGAAAATATTGTGTTTTGCTTTTAGCAAAATGAAAATTATCATAACTATCTACATCATTATCGGATTTTGGTAAAGTTAATATCGTTGAAATGCATTTCTTAAGATTTTTCCAACAAAATCAATGATCAACATGAGCGCTAAAATTTAAAAAGTATTTCACGTTTTTAATATTTTGCAAAGCAATGAGACTGCCCGATCATACAAGAAAAAATGAGTCAGACATCTTAATGCATATTTAAACAAAAAACTCTAAACTTCATATTTTGGTGAATTCAAAGATTGAGGGAGAACTCATTCTTGGTGTTAAAAAATTTTCCCCAACTGATTCAAATTTGACTGAGTCAAACTCTAAAATTTATAATATATATTTTTACCTTAAAATAAATTTACACTTCAATACTGATTCAGAGCCAAAATGATGATAGTGAATGAGTTGTTCAGTATAAAATATTTAGCAAAAATAAAATTATATGAAGTGCCAACGACACGGAGCATACTCTAGTAAATTTCATTGAAATCAATCGAATAAAAAATTTGATATATTTTCAATGCATAACCTACAGTAGATTTCAATTTAACAGTTGAAAAGTTCTAACAGTGGTACCAACTAATTAAGGTACGAATTAGTGACTTTTTTGTTTATATTTTAAAATGAAAATATTAGAAAATCAAGTTTTAAAATTAGGGCGACTTGATGTGATCTTGAAAAAATAACCAAATCTCCAAAATGTTTATGTGTATCTCGAGGTTGTAAAAAACTCTTATGCTGATATTACATCATTCTGATTGCAAAACCTAATTCCCTAATCTCAATCAATTTTAAGAGGAACCATTCTCTTACAAGTACGAATTATTCCAATTGTAAGATCACAGAAATCAAACCAGAACGACCCATTGATACTCTAATTATTTAAAAATTAATTAAAAATTAAAAATGGAACAAATTTGATCAAGTTTGGATTAGATAACTTGGCCGGCTTGAGAGCTAGTTACAAAACCTTATCATGCTGAGAGCATCCATATAAAATTTGCTTACATAATCACCATGACCTCACCCATTAAAAGGCCTACATTATGGGCTTGTCTAACGGGCGAGTGAAACCCTCCATCTCCCTTGAGATGTATGCATTTGCGCATCTCGAGAGAGATGGAGGGTTCCGTTTCCTCGCCAATTAGAATTCCCCCTACATTATTGAACTCTAAAGTATATCCAATTGCCCTAAAGTGTACAAGCACTAAATCCACTATATTTAGATTCCCTTTGGATAAACAAGAGATTCATCAATCAAAAGTAATACTAAATAGTCTAACCAAATGGAGAAATGGGCCACATTTGATTTTTCTTGTACAATGACACTAACTCCATCCACTGGTTACGGTTTGATTCAAGAACCCTATTTTGTTATTTTGAAAGAAAAGTGAGATCTTTAGGTAAGGAAAACTATAATCTAAATGTGAAAAAAATTGACAGGACCATATGATATAGGAAATATTTTTCTCACACACAATTCTAATTAAAGTCACACAAAAGTCATTCAAGGATGAGTGTGTTTTAAAGTAATCGATGCCAAACCTATTTGAAAACTTTATAAAAATGCTCGCACCGAATGTTAGTAGGTATCTTTATGGAAGTGTTGCGTAAAAAGGGCGGTTCTTAATTTTATATCGCTTATTTCTTAACTACATCAAAATCACATGATTTCTTAGTTCATTCTTACTAGATGATTAGTGAGTGGAAAATTATGCGTTTGGTACACTATCACACCACAGGTAATATGAAAATATGTTCATTCTACCAGACTCATCTAACTTAATTTATAAGTTTAAATCTTGTGGCAGATGTTATAACAAGTCCAAATTTTAATTCTTCAACAATATATTATTGTCATGAATCTATAAAAACCTCGTTTGTCAATGAAAAACAAAACCCGTAAGGTAAGTATTTTGAGCGTTTACGAGCTCTCTATCTTCACCATATGTATCGGAAAAATATATGTTTTTAACTAATTCGTAATTCAATTGTTATGTTCACAAGCTTCATGTGTTTCACACCATGGAAAAATACACGTAATGGTTAGGTATGGAAGAAAATTAACCAAGTAAATATTAGTAAAAAATATATATATATATATATATATATATATATATATATATATTTTGGTAAAGACAGATTCGAAGAAAAGAAAAGAGTGAGAGCAAAGTCACGTGACGAAAACGTCTATTGAATACGACACGTGGTGGGTGGTTGCGACATCCTTATTGGATACATTGGATACAGTAACTCTCACATGGTGACTTGGTGAGAGCGTCCGCAAGCTTTGAATGTAATGTTTGACCAATGAGGATTTGACAGGTGTTCCTGTTGTATGGATCTTAACTCTGTTTAACTTCTCCTCCAAAGTCTCCGCAACTGATAATTTGTTTTTCTAGTTTCTTGAGGTATTTAAACTATTTTTGTATTTACAATCTCGAGATACATATAAATATTTTGAGATTTCATCATTCTTTCGAGATCACGCAACGTTATTCTGGTTGCAAAAACCTGATTTTCTAATATTTTCAAAGTTATTTTGAATAAAGTGCATAGTAAAAATGCATTATTAATATGTTGTGATTTTTAATTATTAAGTTATTTTGAATGAAATGTATAGGTTCTCCATGACATTTTTTTTAACAAAAGCACCACTTATATTAGCATATTAACATTGTATACACGTTGTATGCAACCATATTTAAACTACTAGACCAAATTCTATTATCAAATTTCTAATAATAGACTCCTTACAACGGGACGTCCTGACTAAACACCCATTACCAATAGCATAAAACCATGTAAGTTTGATTTCAAAGTTTGTATCTGAATTTGTAAAAATAAAATTAAAAAAATTTGAAGGAGTTGCATTTGAAGCGAGCTGACTTGCTTCGCTAAATATCTTCCCTAGTATACTTCATGCATTTATATTTTAATTTGTTTATTTTTTATTTGATACATTTTTTTGTTGAAAATGAGTACACCAAGTTCAGATCTACTCACAATAGAGTATGAATTTGTATCGTAAATGGTAGTTTTTTTTTTTTTTTTTTTTTTTTCTAAACCACTTCTAGCAAGAGAAAATGTTTTTTATTCGAGACGGTAGTTGATTCAAAGGCTGATTTTCGAAAACATAAACTAAGAATAAATTGTTGGAGTTTTATTACATATTTAATTGGTTCAATAAATCAATAAAAAAGATGTCAAATTTGACTATATGAGACTTAATTTGCCAATTTTATTAGACTCTAGATTACGTTTTTTTAAGTGCTAGGCTTGACCTAATATCCTCTATCATCCTAAAGATGCTCATAATGTCCCAATTAAACACAATCACGTGCACATAAAGCCCCTGACGCTGTCCTGACAATAGGGGTCTGGCTCTCTCGATTTTTTTAAGTTCGGGGAGAAACTTCTCCCAATCCAAAGGTGCACCTCCACTCATTGCTACACCTCCAAAGATTACATGTCTTAGGAATCTTAAAATGAAGAATCCTTTGTAGATTTATGAATCCTCTACATTTAAAAGCAGAGGAATCCTTTATTGCCTATTTAATTGTTTCAATAAATCAATAAAAAAGAGTGACTAATTTGATTATACGAAACTTCTCCCAATCCAAAAGATCCTCAAAATCTCACGAGATCTTTTTCCCTCTTCTTTTTTTTTTTTTTTTTTTTTTTTAATTTTTAAAATAATTTCGAGAAAATAACTAAAGAAAAAAGAATTAACAAAAGAAACTAGAAGTCAAGAAGTGCAACTGAAACGGAAGAAAAAACAGAGGAACAACTTTCTTCTTCACACTCTCTGCACTTTTTCTCCATTGTTCTTCGATCTAAATTACAATCTCTCGACAGATCAAAGAAGAAGAACGAAAACCCATTTTGCTACACTACATATGTCGTCTCTGCTTATAACTCTGTAACTTCCATGCTCTGTTTCTGAAGAACAGAGGAAGAGAAAAGCTGAAAAAGATCTGATTTTTGGGAGATTCAAAGAGGAAGAAGAAGAAGAAGAAGAGATGGGTTTTACTTCAGATGATGTGGTGCTTCTCAAACAACCAGAGAAACCAGGCGACCCTCATGTGATCACTGTGAACTGCCCTGATAAAAGGGGTTTAGGTTGTGATTTGTGCCGGATTATACTCTTCTTTGGGTTGAGCATTGTCAGAGGAGGTAAGAGAAACTAGTGAAACTTGCATTAACTAGAGATGGGTTGTTGTTAATTTTGAATTTCATGTTAAGATTTGTTAAAAGTTCAGAACTTTTGTGTAGATTTTTGTTCTAAAAATAGGTGATTTTGATAAGAAGAACATAGTAGGAAGATGGGGTATTCTTAGTTTTGATTTTAAGGGACAAATTTGGTTCTAATTTTTCATATTTTTTGGTGATTAATGTTTTAGGGTTTTTGTGTGATTTTGTTGTGAAGATGTTACTACGGATGGGAAATGGTGCTATATAGTGTTCTGGGTAGTGGGAAGTTCAACAACTAGATGGAGTTTGTTGAAGAAGAGATTGATTGAAGCTTGTCCATCTTGTTATTCTGCTTCTGGGATTTACTATTACAGAGCTGAGTTTGAGCAACCAAAGCCTCCTGATGTTTTCCTCTTGAAGTTCTGCGGGCTAGATCGAAAAGGGCTCTTGCATGGTTAGATCTCCTTCTTATTTTTGCACCAAATACACTTATAAACTCATCAACAATTTGGATAAACTTTCAAGTTTTGTAAGATTTTTAGACTATTGGATCTTTCATTAATTTACTAGATTTGCATCTCAATTGGTCAATTACGACTTGCTTGGGATATTTTCTTACGATAGATTGTGTTCATAAAATCATGCAAACTTCGATTTTTAATTACTGATAGTTAAATTTAGTGATTTTAGATATCAGTTTTGAAACTGTATTTAATGGAATACCTTTGGCAGATGTGACGGTGGTTCTGTGTGAGCTTGAGCTTATAATTAAAAAAGTGAAGGTCTCAACAACACCAGATGGTAATGTAGTGGATTTGTTCTTCTTCACAGACACAAGGTACATAGACCTTCGTATGTAATAACAAGAGTTCTTTGTCTTTCTTTGATCGAATTGCATCGAGAGTGACATTTTGTCAAGCTTGTTATAGCCATATAGAGCAGTCTAGAATATTGACATTGGTGGGTATCTATGTGTGTGTCAACAAAACAAAAATCATTTCCATCGGAAATCCATATAGGTTTATCTTAAAATGTTTATCCGTTCTTGCAGTCACCTACATATTTCATTCCAACTAGTTTTGCAGTGATGGGATTCTTTGTTTAGTTATCTTACTCAAATATTCCATTGATGAGGGTTTATCGTCATTGATCAGAGAACTTATGCATACAAAGAAGAGGAAAGAGGATACGTATGATCATCTGAAAGCTTTTCTAGGGGATGTGATGATAAGTTGTGATATTGAATTGGTTGGTCCTGAGATTGCTACTTGTTCGCAAGGAACCACTTTTCTACCTCCAGCAATCACCGAGGAGATGTTCAGCTTAGAACTACCAAACAATCAACCAAGTGGATCTTCTACGGAAATTAATGTATCTGTCACAACTGATAATTCCCTCAGCCCATCTCACACACTCATTCAAATCATCTGCCAAGATCACAAAGGTCTTCTCTATGACATAATGAGAACTGTGAAGGATTATAACATCCAGGTATATTTTCCTTCTCGACCTTTTCACAGAAGTATTGTTTGGTGCAAAGTCTCGTACAGTGCCATTGAGTGGTTCGAACATGTTGACATGTTGTACATATCTTACTAGACATTATTGATTTCAAACTTTTTTAAAATGATAAAGAGAAGCAAACTAATTCTCTATATTTTTTTTCCACGAACAATGTTCTATATTGCTATGTCCTAATAATACAGATTTCTTAGATAGAATTATGATTTTGTTCAACAGTTCATGTTGGTGGATGGAGGATGTTTAAAAGTATAGGGTTCACCACCATAACTCCGTAAGGTATAAAAATGTGTGTGGAAGTGTTGTGGTATCCGAAGAGTGAGTCCATGTGTTTGTTTTCGGACATTTGTATGATCCATACACTGTAGTATCCTTGTTATGTAACTCTTATAATCGAAAGTTTCACATTGTTTATTTTTTCTATTCCTCCTTATAGAACATATGTGATTTTCCAGGTATCTTATGGACGATTCTCAACAAAAGGGAGAAAGACCTGTGAGGTGGATTTGTTTGTAATGCAAGCCGATGGCAAAAAAATTGTTGATCCTAACAAGCAGAATTCACTGTGCTCTCGCTTAAGGATGGAGCTAGTCCATCCTTTAAGAGTAACTATGGTTAGTCGTGGGCCTGACACAGAGCTTTTGGTTGCCAATCCCGTGGAGTTATCCGGAAAAGGACGGCCACTTGTGTTCTTCGACATCACCCTTGCTCTTAAGATGCTTGACACGTGCATCTTTTCGGTACTTTTTCATCCTCTGACTAATATTTACTCGAGTACTTTGATATCTTCCCCTTTACCATAAACTTATCAAGCCTGCTGATAAACTTTTACAGGCTGAGATTGGGAGATACACGATTGGAGATAGGGAGTGGGAAGTTTACAGAGTCCTTCTCGATGAAGGAGATAATGTAACCGTTTCACATAACAATGTTGAATTGGAAGTGAGAAAGATGCTGATGGGTTGGAATTGATCAAAATCCTTGATGCTTCAACTTAAATTCCAAAGTGTTATCAAACTAAACCATTGTACAATTGTGTTAGCTATCTTTAGTAGTCAGGTACGTAAAACACAGATGTACATGTTAGTCTGTCAAGTCGACCCATATGTTTATGCTGAGTTTACTGCGTATAGGATTAGGGGATTAGATTAGGTATTGGCATTGCGTATAGGATTAGGGGATTAAATGTGTGTTTTTTCCGGCAATGTAAATAAAACTAGCTTATATTGCAAATCACTGTAATCCATTCCATATTCTTATTTATGAATCAGAAATAACAGTCCCCCTCCACCTCCCTCCCTTCGCTGTTTTCCTCACCCAATACCTCGACAGGTAGAAGGGCTCTTTCTGAATATTCCTTAGAAATTATGATATCTTGATTGTGATGTTTGTGACAATTTTGAAATGAGCTTATACTTTCCACATAGTATACCCATGCTACTAAACCTAACAAAAAAATATTATTGCATTTTTGAAACCACCTAACCATTTGTAAATTGTATATGACACCGTCACCTTTAAATTGTCAACGTGGAAATCAGTATCTATCACAATGCTTGGCACTCCATTTTTATACAACAAGATATGATTTATTTTAGCTTAGTCACAAACCAGCACGATATCTTGAAGTCCCAAATTTAAAGTTATAATGAGGAGCCGCGACTGTGAATTTATAAGGAAATGGATGTGGTTTGTTGGTGAGGAAAATCTCCACAGGACAATTCTCTCTAAGCATCGAAGGATGGTTGATTTGAGAATCAGATTCCTCACTAGTACAATTCAATTATGCTCAGGACACATTCTAATTTGCTCTATCATTGATTTTCCTATCTACCCTCTCCATTTTACTGAAACAAAGATTAGTTTGTATAAGTTTAAACTTAACTTCATAAAAAAAAAAAAAAAAAAAAAAAAAGTGTCAAGATCTTGGGACACAAATTTGAACCAAACCTAAATTCAAAACCAAACTCGTAGATTTGACTTCATTTGATTAAAAACTATTTAACTAGCTAGTGTTTTGAGACTTGACTTCCCCAGGTTGAGCAAAAACATATGCAGAATTCCAAACTGTTCGAGTTAGGCTCGGTCTCATGAGGAAATTTAGGCTGGACTAGATCCAATAAATTTAAACGATTCAAATTAGGTTTCTCAAAATTTGAAACCGATCCGGACTGTGGCCACCCCTAAATTTAAGTAAACACTCCAATATCCAAAGATGAAACTTAGGATCACTTCTCACTTAACAAGGTTGAGGAAGATGTTGATGGGTTGGATGTGTGTACTTTTGGGCCCAGCCCAAAGGGTTTGTTATCGGTATGGCCCTTTAGTCCTTGCGTTAATGGTGTAATAAATTGTGCCGATTCTCTTGATGTCGTGAAGGCTCTAATTAGGGTTGAATATGACCATCTAAGCTGGAGACAAATAGTGTTTTTGATAGTCAACTAGAATTTATAAACATTCTTGCTTTGGAATTAGTTTCGTTTATTTATATGAACCGTACTTGTAATCAGGTAACTCATTCTATTATTGCTAGCTTTAGGACTTGGAATGATTATGTAAATTTTAATTAGTTTGATTTTTAATTAAAGGTTTTGGCTTATTGAAAAAAAATGAGCCCATAATGTTAAAATGAATTGTTTAAAAAAAAAAAAAAATTTCTTGACCCTTTTTATTTATTTATTAATCTATGCCCGAAAGCTACATGACTGACCCTATAGGGTTAACCAAACTAGGCCCGAAGGCTACAATATTGTTGTCACTTAATATCCCCATCGCCTCCATCTCGCATGAGACTTGCTTTCGCTTCGCTCTAGTCTATTCCATGCTGGATTCATTACCCGAAGGCTTATCAACGGTTCGCTCTGGTCTATTCCTTGCTGCATTCAATACCCGAAGGCTTATCAATGGCGGAGCAAATGTGCTCCTAATAATAGGGCGAAAACTCACAACAAAATCCTAACTGGTGAGTCTCGAACCCGCAACCTCTCACAAGGAGAGTGGATGTCCGACCAACTAAGCTACAATTGGTGCACTTAAAATGAACTTTGCTTCTCATTTAAATGCAAACTAAACTAGGTTGGTGAGTCAAATTAACTTACTTAGTTTATATCAGTTTTGAGTTTGGGCCTCAAGTTTGTTCAGCTTTGAGTTTGGTTTCCAAGATCACATTGACCATTAATTTTTTGTTCCGTAATGTGAATTTTTTTTTTTTTTGGAAATAATATTGACTTTAGTATCGGTAAATTTAGACTTTAGTTACGATAGTTTATAACAACTTTACATTTGGATCCTATATTTTGTAATAGAGAATTGACGGTCAACGTGATTTTGTAATCCAAACTCAAAATCAGACAAATTTGGTATCCAAACTCAAAACTGATGCAAACTATAGGATCCAAACTCAAATTAACCCTATATTTAGTTTCTTTTGTTTTAGATATCTTCTTTAGATCATTTGAATATCAGCTTCCCAGTGGAATGACAATGAGTCCTTTCGCTGATAAACGGATGTTAAGCATTACGATGGAGTCTGATCGTAAACTCAAAGATGGCAAGGTAAACTCATCTAAAAGAGCTGCATTGCGAGCATTTGTTGTTGAACGGATGGGTACTGGATGCTGTGATTGCAGATCAGTTTTTTTTTTAAGACTATTTTTACTTTCGAACCTTTACTGTGATTTTGGATCAGTATTAGTAATAGAATATGGAGGTAGTATTTACATGTCTTTGCCGCGTATTTTATTTTTAATCTCAAGTAATTTTCACAACTCTGATGACAAATGAATTAATAGCTTAATTAACTTAACTAAACTATTGTGAAGTACTAAATATAAAATATAGTCACTAACATTTTGCGGTTGTAGCATTTGGAACGTCGCTCCTTATACTAAACTCGTGATGGTAACCATCCAATAACCAAGAATATATGGGCACACGTGGATTCTTCATACAATTTGGTTTAGTCCATAATTTCATATCCAACTTGAGAAAAGTTGTAATTTTCTGTTTTCTAAATCGCATTTCGTTTCTGATTCTTCCTTTGTAACTGTGCCGCTAAACCTAAGATTATCGTATTTCTGAAACCACCTAACCCTTTGTAAATTGTAAATGCCACCGCGGCCTTTGAATTGAAAATGTGGAAATCAGAATCTCTCACAATTAGCTTAATCACAAACCAGCATGATATCTTGAAGTCCCAAATTTTAAGTTTAGTGAGGAGCCGCGAATGTGTGAATTTATAGGGAAATGGATGTGGTTTGTGGGTGAGGAAAATCTCCACTGGACAATTATCTCTTAGCATCAAAGGATGGTTGATTTGAGAATCCGATTCCTCACTAGTACAATTCAATTATGCTCAGGACATTCTAATTTGCTCTATCATTGATTTTCCTATCTGCCCTCTCGATTTTTTATGTTTAAAACTAGCTTCATCCAAAACAAGTGTCAAGATCCTGGGATACACATTTGAACAAACCTAAATTCAAAACCAAACTCGTAGATTCAACTTCATTTAATTCAAAACAATTTAGCCAGCTAGTGTTTTTGAGAATTTATAAACTAAACTTGGTTGCTGAAGCAAATTTCTCATTCTAAATATACCCCAATAGTTAAAAGTCAAAACAAGTCTATTTGATCACTCAAAATATGGCCTCCTAAAAAAAGTTTGTGTTATTTGCAGGGTTTCGTGACATCTTATTCCTAACAATGTCCTATTTATTTGCTATATACTTCAAAAAATGGTATATTGTAATGTCGAAAGCTCTAAGTGTTGCGACTACTTTCGCCTGTAGTCAAGCATCTCCAACCATGATGATCAAAACGAGGTTGCCACAAGTCAAGCTGGGAAATTTTAGTTTGTGCACAAGGTCTAGCTTGAAGACTCTTCGATAAAACCTCTATCTTTTAGGTTTGTGAGGGAGGGAAATTTCTATAGGACCCAAACGCAAATTAACCTTATATTTAATTTCTTTTATTTTGGATATCTTCTCTAGATCACTTGAATATCGGCTTCCCATTGGAATGACATTCGGAGCTTTTGTTGATAAACAGGTGTTAAGCATTGTGATGGAGTCCGATCGTAAACTCAAAAATGGTAAGGTAAACTAATCTAAAATAGCTGCATTGCGAGCATTTGTTGTTGATTGAAGATTAGTTTTTGTTTGAAGACTTTTTTTTTACTTTTGAACCTTTACTGTGATTGTGGATCAGTAATATTAGTAATAGAATCTGGAGCTAGTACTCACATGTCTTTCTCGCGTATTTTATTTTTAATCTCAAGTAATTTACCCAACTCTGTGGACAAATAAATTAATTGCTTAATTATAAAATATAGTCACTAACGTTGTGCAGTTCTAGCACTTGGAACCGTTCCTTATACGGAACCCATGACAGCAACCATACAATATAACAATCGGTAAAAGCCGGCATCTGACTTATTTGTCACCAATACTTGATTTAAGAAGCTTAACATTTTGGTTTTGAATTAGACAGCAGTTGTTTGAGCTGAAAGTAGCTATGGACGATGTAAGTCGAGTTGAGGAAGGGTATGGAAATGCAGTTCCTATTGAGGAAGAAAAACAACAGGATGATATAGGGAAAAACAATGGCGGAGATCATCGTAAAGACGATAAAGATGAGAAGAGCTCAGCAATACATGATCAGTTGTTGTTGGTGGAGGAACCATTGATCAAGCAAAAGAGCAAGAGAATTGCTACATTAGATGCATTTAGAGGTCTTGCCATTGTGGTGAGTATTGAGTTACTAGGCCATGTACATTTTAAAGGCCTTCATTGAGCTTGGCTTGAATGATTAGTCTAACACATTGTTTCTATAAAGGCACCCACTAAAACACCGCGTCTTGGTTGATTCGTCGTGTCAAGTTTGCGTCGTCTACACCATAGTGTTGTTTTTCTTTCGCAGAGAATTGCATTGGTGTACTTGATTGTTGCGCTAATAGAGACCTTTACCATAAAGATCAGGCCTACGATACTAGATTCTGGCCATTTCTCCATATTCAAGGCGTACCGTTGGCAATGGTACGTAACATAATTTTAGCATAACTACTTAGCAATGTTGCCTACAGAGATTAATCGGAGTTACATAATTTACTTGTAGGATTGGAGGATTCATAGCGTTTGTCATTTACATGGTCACAACATTTGCTCTCTATGTTCCTGATTGGAGTTATGTGCTACATGAAGGTCATGAAGCAAAGCGAATCATTGTATGTGTTCGTTTTGTTGCCTCAAGAACGTTAACAAGTGACTTCTAATTACCGCACTGGCCTAATTGAGACATTACTGACTTGAAATTTTCAGGTAAAATGTGGCATGAGAGGCCATTTGGGACCGGCATGTAATGCAGTTGGTTATGTCGATCGACAAGTATGGGGCATTAATCATCTCTATACAGGACCTGCATGGAGACGCTTAAAGGTAACCTAATACTTTAATTAATCTAAAGTTCTAAAGAATGTCATTAGATAATGAACAAAGTGCTAATAACTTTCTACTTCCATGTTCATTCAGGCATGCACGCTTAGTTATCCAAATTACGGTCCACTTCGCAAGGATGCTCCTACTTGGTGCGAAGGTCCATTTGAACCAGAAGGCTTGTTAAGGTTCGTCGCTTTTCAAACACGTAAAAACTACATAAACGACATTGTTATGAGAGTGATTAATTCATGCGTTTTTGTGTCTGTGTGTGTGTGTTTCTAGTACAATTTCGGCTATCCTTTCAGGCACCATTGGGGTACATTATGGACATGTTCTTATTCATTTCAAGGTAATTTTTCAATTTTTATAACTGGTTTGTTCTAATTTACATGCATTTCGGTCATGTTCACAGTTTCGGCTATCCTTTAAATTTTTTCTGTATTTTTCAGACTCATTCAGAGAGGCTCAAGCAGTGGGTACCAATGAGTTTAGGATTGCTTAGCATAGCAATTGTTCTTCATTTTACATTTGGTAATTAAACCCTTCCACCTTAGCGCGAGCATGTATTCATTCATTTTTCACCAACTGATGATTGATCAATGCACTATCCCTTTTGGAATGCAGCTATTCCGATAAACAAACAGCTCTACAGCTTCAGCTATGTATGTTTCACCGCCAGGGCAGCTGGAATTGTGTTCTCTGGCTTCTACATACTGGTACAAAAGAACAAAACTATCTTGTTCCGGATCCTTCAATCATTAAACCGAATACTGAAAACTAAAATCCACTAATTTGATTCTGCAGATTGATGTTTGGGGATTCAGAACTCCATTTCAATCTGTTCCTAGAATGGATCGGAATGAATGCAATGCTAGTATTCGTCATGGCAGCACAGGGTATCTTTGCTGGATTCATAAATGGATGGTATTACGAAAATACAGACAATACGCTAGTGAGTAGTATATACGTATGTACGTAAACTATACGATTTACAATTACCTAAAAGTAATTGAACAATAAATTGTTTGCATGAACAGGTGAATTGGATACAAGAGCATGTGTTCAATGATGTTTGGAAATCAGAAAGATTAGGTACACTGTTGTATGTATTATTTGCTCAGATCACTTTCTGGGGAGTTGTCTCTGGCATTTTGCACAAGTTGGGTATCTATTGGAAGCTATGAAAAATGCACGAATTCAAATGAAAAAAATTGATGTTTCCTCTTAGTTCTCTTGTTTTAGTGCTAATTTTATTGTAAGATTTTGGAACTTTGATAGGTTGGGAATGATATCACAGGTCTAGGGTTAAAAATTTACCGTGACTCTAGGTTTCTAAGAAAGCCTAATTTATCGTTCAGGCAACTAAGAACTTGACTTGAGATCCTCACTTGACTTTCTAGACCTGGACCTAAGAACTTAGGCCTTGACTTTCAAGTTGTCGATTGAGATCCTCACTTGACTTTCTAGACCTGGCATGATATCACAGATCAAGTTGTCGATTGAGATCCTCACTTGACTTTCTAGACCCGGACCTAAGAACTTAGGCCTTGACTTCCATTTTCCATGAGAGATGCATTGCCCTTTAAGTTGGAACATCCATTATTTGAAAAAGGCAGAATCTACCTTCAATTATATAGTTTTAGGCACCAAGACAGCTCATTTGGGGTGGGCACTTCATTCCCTGTCTAATCTCATGTACACAAACACACAAATGTGGATTATTTTTCATCAATATGCCCCTCAATGTATGCAATGCACATGGGAACATGGGAATTCCAATCTGTGCCCAAAAAGAAAGGCAACTTGTATAAATTTTCATCTCAAAGTAGGGTACCTCACAAAAGTCTAAACCCTTAGATCGTCTTCGAAAGCCACGACTTCATATCTCGACAATCGGTAATGGTTTGCACATAAGGTAGACCTCATGTAGAGGAATCTTTCTGCACAGTCTGGAAGAGAGCACTAATTAGTATTTGGGGAGGGTGTGCAATACGTGAGTGCCAATTTTGCTTCTCTCTCTATCTTATCCAAACCCATGAAAAGAGAAATAAAGTTGGCACTCACGTGCTGAACACCCTCCCCAGTCACTTACCAGGTGGTCCAGGGATAAGGACCAGGGTGAGTAGAATTTTTCCAAGTAGAGTTAGCAACATATACCCCAATAATTCCCATTTCTTTGTTCTTAAGGGCATGTGGTATACCTCCCGTGAGAACGTGAGAATTGGGGGACACCCTTCACACCCATAGCCTCCAATATATGTCTTATTGTTTACATAATTTTAGGCAAACCATGGCCCCATTGCCCCACAACAAGTGTTTAAAGTTTGAATTTTTATGCCATCCGAGTTGAAGTATGAAATTGACAAGCTTGGGCTGGTTTCCCTAACTGTTAAGTGCCTGGAATTGATCACAAGACAGAGAACACACTTGGTCTCTTCATATTTAAGTTCACGGATTCCCCAAAGACTATACTTGATTGTCCTAATAATATATCAATGCCAAGGTCCAAAGTCACCGCGAAAGACCGATATAAATGATCAATGTATCAATCCAATTCATCACAATATATCCATACATTTTGAGCCATGTTTTACGGTAATGACTAGTGAGACGATGACTAGTTGACTAATGAGAAAGATAAGATAGCGATCCATGTTAATCTATCATATCATAATAACATTATATAATGGGGTTTTCCCTTGCTTCACTCAACATACCTTGTTTGACATTCAAAAGATAAAATGAACTCCTATCATGACTTCAATCAAATTCACAATTGACAATCCACCATAAAAACCAGAAAAATCCTAGTAGTCATCTTATGCGCATTCCAAATTTTACGCGGAAGAAAAATACCAAACATGACCATCGTATGTATTTGGATGACTACACTTCTAACAACTAGGCAGGTAAGATTTTTGTTGTATTTAAAAAAATCTACGTCCTTGTACAAGATTTCCAAATCATAACATTGAAGTCATGCTGAAACCATCAATCAAAATCCCAATATCGCATTCAAAATACAAGTTGCCTTTTTTTTTTTTCTCTCCAATATCCAATAAATAGGCAGGCCACAAAAATGTGAATTTGTAATCAATTGGTGATGGGGTTTCCTCCTTGTGAAGAGACCCAAACAAGTGTTATGTTCCTTGGAGTATGTAAAGAATTATATTGAAAAATATTGTTCTCCATTCATTGAATAGAATACAAGCTTATATAGAGCTAACTTTGACATAATCTAATAGAAATAGGAAACCTAGCAAACTTAGGAAACCAAAATACAATAGGAAATTTAATCAAACTTAGGAAACCAAAATACAATAGGAAAGTCTTCCTAACCCATTCTGTAACACTTTTCTATTCTGTAACATAGGTAGACTTCTATTCTATGACACTTTCCTATGTTGTAACATAGGTAGACTTCTATTCTCTAACAGAGTATAGGACAATCAAGTTTGAAAAGCAATTTGAACTAGTAAGCAAGTGAGCAAGCAAACACCTCTTGCCAAATTCTAATAAAGGGGTTTTGGGATGGTAAGACTTGAATGGTTCCACACAACACTGTTGAATTGAAAGAGGGGAATGTTCAATTCTCAACTTTGGGCAAGCCCAAGTTCCAACTCAACTCAAGAATTCCCTTATTCCACAGCTTTCCCTGTCTCTTTTTGAGAATTCTGTGCTTGCCCCACACTGCCATTGAATTGGAGCCTTCCTCTTTGACTTGCAAGTCTTTAATTAGAAATTTAGAATATGAAGTGTAAGAACACACATAAATGAATTTATAAAAGTACTTTAAAATTAGGGCTGAACAAAAAACCGATCAAACTGACTAAATCGACCGAATCGATCTAAATTGAATCAATCGGTTTGATTTAAATTCGGTTCGGATCGGTTTAAATTCGGTTCGGATCGGTTTCGGTTTTAGAAAATTCAAAACCGAAGTGGTCGGTTCGGTTTTCGGTTTCTATGTGATTTTAATCGACCAAACCGAACCGACCGAATATATATAATAAATAATATATATTTTATATATTAATAATACAATATGTTTAAAATAGTCAGTCGGTTCGGTTTTGGTTTGATTTTAGTCGGTTCGGTTACGGTTTGCATAAATTAGAATAGGTTCGATTTTCGGATCGGTTTTGTTAATGGTCGGTTCGGTTTCGATTTGAAAATTTTTAAACCGACCTAAATCGATTCGGTTCACGGTTTAAGTGAAAAACCGAACTGTCGGTTCGATTTTCAGCCCTATTCAAAATTTTCAAGAGTTAGGGCATAAAATGGGTTAGATATGATCCAAATTTACCTTTGATTGGGTCATATTTTGGTCGGTTTTTAATGTAAAATTCAACAGAACCAAGACTTGTACTCGGGTTATTTTGTGCCAATTTCCAACGCGAGATCTTAAAGGGAAGGAAAAGAAATAGAAAGAGTTTTCATAAAAGAGTTTACTAAATTTTAACAATTATGGATGATCTTAAAATTTATATATTTAGTATACACGTTGTAGACACTCTCAACATTAACAAATTTTCAAGTTTTGCACTTCAACGCTTTTGTTCTGGCTCTTGCATTAGCTCATGTTTCTGCCATAGGCAGGATTCAAACCCTAGATCTGTGATTTCATCCATCGTATACTACCATTCCGCTAAGCTGGTACCCTCATTGGCTGATTATTGTCTCTTATCCCTTGTACTTTTATTATTTAACCATGAAATCACAATTAACAATGCATCACAAGTGGCAATCCAAAGCACCCAGCCCTACCTAAACAACTCCAGATAGCATAACATCACAGCTAAGAACAAGTAGATTCTCTTCATTTAAAAATTAAGAAAACCAAAACTACCAGACCAAACCAAACTCAACCCAACCCATATCATCCCCTGTTTTCTTCCTTTCTACTTCTCCATCATCAACCACACCTGAAACCTCCATTCCACCCACTAGACTTCCATCTCTTCTTCTTCTTTAAGAGAGATGTCTGAGTTCAATAAACCCTCTTCCACCACCACCACCACCAAGAACAGAGGTTTTTATCTCAACATGAAGCTTGTACAGAGCAAAAGACAAGAGAACAAGAAGAAGAAGAGCTGTTTGTACAAATACTTCAAATGGGTTCTCTGGGTTTCTTTGTTTCTCTACTTCTTCACCTCCTACCTCATCACTAGCTCCTCAAGCAGACACATTTCCCCTCTCAAACCTACCATCTCTTCCCCCAAAATCACCTCCCATTCCAGAGCTCTGTTTCAGATCAATACAACATTTCTTCTGAAAACCAGAGATAAAGCTACAATCTTTCCCCAAGGTTTGTGATTTTCCTACAATGGGGTTCTCATTTTCATCCATTTTATTTTCAAAAAAACCAATCTTTTCTATTTCTTGGTCCAATTTTTTTGGTTTATTCAATTTTTTACAGAGTTTTTTCGAAAACCCAGACACAAAGAAGCTACTTTTTCTCTCTGGGTTCACTCTTTTTCTGCGATTTCTCGAAATGGGGTTCTCATTTTCACTTATTTTACAGAGCTTTTTCAAAATCCCAGACACAAATTTCTTTAATTTCTGCAAAATGGGTTCTCATTCATTCATTCTCATTGTATTCAACTTCACAGGCAAGTTCAACGATTTGAAGGTCTACATCTACGATCTCCCATCGAAATACAACACAGACTGGCTATCAAACCCGCGATGCAGCAACCATCTCTTCGCATCCGAAGTAGCTCTCCACAGAGCTCTAATCAACAGCGAAGTCCGAACACTCGACCCCAACGAAGCCGATTTCTTCTTCGTCCCAGTTTACGTTTCCTGTAATTTCAGTACTATCAATGGGTTCCCCACCATCGGCCACGCCCGCCCTCTTTTACAATCCGCAGTCCATCTCATCTCCTCCAAAATGCCATTTTGGAACCGAAGTAAAGGGTCTGATCACGTCTTCGTTGCCTCGCATGACTTCGGAGCTTGTTTCCATTCCATGGTAACTCCCAAACCTCCAATCTTTTCATTCAACAACCCCACATTTTGTCATCAACACTCAAATTTTTTTCACTGATTTTGAAACAATTTTTATTTTTTTCCAAAATTTGAAGGAAGACGCAGCGATTGCAGATGGGATCCCTTCCTTCCTGAAGAACTCGATCATCTTGCAGACATTTGGGGTCAAATCGAACCACCCATGTCAAGATGTTGAACACATTCTGATCCCTCCGTACATTTCACCAGTGAAGGTTGAACAACAAACACTCAGAAACAGAGCTTCTCCCCAGAGTGGCAAAAGAGTAATTTTTGCCTTCTTCAGGGGCAAAATGGAAGTCCACTCCAAAAACATCAATGGTCGTTTTTACAGCAAGTACGTAACATTTACTTTACTACAGCTGTATAAGGGTATATTGGTCATTTATGTTTATACGTATTTTTATACGCAGAGGTGTACGTACATCGATATGGCACAAATACAGTCGAAACAGGAAGTTTTATCTGAAGAGGGAGAGATATGATGGGTACCAAGACGAGATCCGACGGTCCACGTTTTGTTTATGTCCATTGGGCTGGGCCCCGTGGAGCCCAAGACTTGTTGAGTCCGTGGGCCTTGGTTGTGTACCCGTAATCATCGCTGATGGTATTCGCTTACCGTATCCCGAAGCAATTCGATGGCCAGAGATCTCTGTCACCGTCGCTGAGAAGAATGTGAACAAACTAGCAAAAATTCTAAGACACGTGGCGAGTACTAACTTGACGAAGATCCAGCAGAACTTGTGGGACCCGGTGAACAGGCGTGCTTTGATGTTCAACGATAGGATGGAAGACGGCGATGCCACGTGGCAGATGTTGAATGAGCTGTCAAAGAAGCTACACAGATCCTACAGACTGTCCAGGAAATCCACGACTGAGGTCGATCCACGTGGGAATGTGTGATTGGCTGGGTATCTGTGCTGATGTTTTGGCAAATTATGGATGACAGCGGAGCTGTGGTTGTCACGCACGTGTGAGGTCCCAGCAATACAACAGAGAATCTAATACATACTAATTTGCTGACTTGGCTGAATACTATTGGGTGGAAAGGCACACAAAGTGGGTACATTGGGAAATGACAGAAATGACACTAAATAGTCTTGATATTATTATACAAATTGATTTTAATGGAGGGATATATGGGAGGGACATAATTAATGGAGGGACAGAAGAAGATGAGGGATGACAGAAAAGGAAACCATGGAGTTTTTGCCAGGTTGGGTGTCAGAACTTTAAATGGCTGTGGTGTGGTGTGTTTTGAAGGAGAAGGAGTGGTGGTGGTGGTGGTGGGGGATCATGCATGGACCATAAAAGAATGTAAGAATTGTGTCAAGTGAGTCCATTTTGGTGATATCAACAAGAAGAGAAGAGTGATCTTATTGAATGTGGTTGGAATTTTATAAATCTTGTGAGCTTGTGGACCTTATCATTTAAGGGGTTGCTGAAAATGAGTAATGTTTTTTTTTTTTTTTTTTTTGTATAGTTTGCCACATTGAATGGTTTCAAGTTGATGGACAAGGGTGGTTAGGTATTATTTGCCCCTATGAATTTCATTCATAGTTTGTTTTGGATCGAAAGAACGAACGAAATGTGAAAGTTTTCAACTATAACAAGTTATTCGATGGTAGAGTGTGGTCTATCTGGATAGATCTTGATCATCGGAGTTCTCCGATTAAGCGCGATAAACCCTAATTAATCTTCTTATGGAAGCAATGAAGTTTGTTTTTCAATTGCAAGAGTTAGTCATACCAAATATTTTTTGCATGCATTTTCAAAAGGAAATACTACCAATAGAATGATTACAAGGATACCAAAACAAAGTGTGTGAATGAATGATGAATCACTAGCAAAAGCAACTTTTCTGAGTTAATGGACTTGTTTTAAAGTGAGTTCAAAGCTTAGAAAGAACTTGTCCAAATCATGATAACTCAATAACAACCTTTATGTTAGAAGCTTTGACACAAAATTTACTAATACCCTATAATTAATGGGGTCCAACTTAAATTAATTAAAATCCATAAAGCATTGTTTAATTAAGGAAGGATAACATAATCAAATGTTCTACAACAACATGATGATCTTATCTGCTTTGATGCATCCTTTGTTACCCATTAAACTAATAGTCATTGGTAAATATCAAGGTTACTTTTGATACATCGAATATGTAATGAGATCCAGAACATGTTCTTCAACTAAAAATAACTTAGAATAATTAGTGTTAGCTGGGGGATCACATCATTTTTTCATAGAATAAAGATGCCAAGATTATGTTACAATAAAATTAAAATATTAGGTAGAGTGAGGAGGTTCATTTATTCGTTGTCGACTTCAATTATTGGAAAATCCAATTCATTGAATAGAAAATAAGCTCTCTGATCATTTCTTATAGGAGTGAGCATCCCATCTCACAATCCCGATCATGTCCTAGTCCCGATGAAATTGTGAAACACTTCACTTGGCTGATTCTGCTTGTAACTTGTAAACTAACTAATCAAGCTGCCTACTCCTATTTCTTAGGATTTTTTTTTTTTTTTTTTTTTTTTTACAAAATGTGTTTAGTTATGAATTCATTCAAGCACCAACATTACCAATCTAAAGTTTTTTCAGTTTCTTGGTACCAAACAGGAGAAACCCAAATTTCACAACATTATCACCTAGACTGAGGTAGCAAAACCTTATAAAAGATCAATATGGCTTTGATGTTCATGTTGATTACAGTATATGATCCACATGAAGAAAATAAATCCTTAAATAATATGGAAATTTATAAAAGGAAATATGGCACTTGACAATGTTGATTGCGATATATGTTGAGAGAATCACTAGGACAAAATTCTAAGTTGATGGAAGATGGATGATTGATCAAATCCTAACCCCTGTCCCCTGAATGTTTCACCATTAACATCCTTTATGTGAATTAGCCCACAAACAGAGAAATCCATGAAGGGTCTGTGTTTTTTTTATTTTGTGCTGTTGATATTTTTTGGGATCGGGATGAGGTCCATCTGGTCGTGCCCATCCCTAATTTTTTGTTCGAGTCGGATTTGATTGCTTGCGCGACAATTATGATTTGGACGAATTCCAAATCAAACCTGTTGAGTTGATTTGATTAATGACAAGGTTTTCTTTGTCCTCTATTTTTTTTTTCCTAATGAATCTTCTAAATATGAAGATTAGAATTATGATGTTGATAAAACGACCGCGAGTCTCATCAACCGAAATACATAAGTGACCCACATTAGATTACAATGTCACCAACCATGTAACATATTCCAAACATGATATATATGTTCAATGATATCGACATTATCGAACCAATATTTATTTTAAATATTAATAGCTCTTCTATATCTAGGATTGCTTCCTAACTTTATAAATTATGGAACCAATGCAAAATTGAGTTCGACTTCAAGTGAAATGCAAAAGTATTCGTAGTTCAAGAAGAAGAAAAAACACTAAAATGAATAATACGAAAATCTTTTCCATTAAAATATCAGAGCTTCTACGGAGCTTGGTCCGAGAGCATCAATTTATGCTTTGAAGGTTGGTTCGCATGTGATCGGACCATTCTATCATTTTCTTCCATGAATTTGGAGAAATTGGAGAGGAGTAGAGTTGGTTCGATCACATGCGGACTGCACTCCCAAGCACAAATCAGTGCTTTCGGGTCAGGCTCTCTAGAATTTTTCTGAAAATATTGTGTCAAACTATATATCTAATCATATCGAATGTGTTAACTTACATCGTCAATAAAGTACTAGCTTAATTGGTAGGCTTGCAGTGGATAGTATCACAAATCTTCGAGCACTACCAAAAAAAAGTATTAAATTACTATTTTTTTTTAGTGTCTACTTAGAATTTTGGATCCCATAAGTGTTGTATACTTGAAAGCCCAGGTATAAAAGCCATACACTCGAGACTCTGTTTGTCTCGGCAATTTAGGGTTTCGCTTCGCTCATAAACATCACAACAACACTCAAGAGCAGCTCTGATTGAAATTGGCGAAACTGTGAGTAAATCCTTCACCGTGAACTTAGGGTTTCTTATAAAGATTGAAATTGGCGAAACTGTGAGTAAATCCTTCACCGTGAACTTAGGGTTTCTTATAAAGTTTCAATTTTTAGGGTTTTTACTTTGGTTCTGTCTGTGTTTTCGATTTGGTTTTAGGGTTTGGTGAGATGGCAAGTAAGGTAGAGAACCGTATATTTGTGGGGGGTCTGTCGTGGGAGACTACGGATCGACAGCTCGAAGACGCATTCGATCGTTATGGCAAAATTCTCGAGGCCCAGGTAAATTTCTTTTAATTTTCAATTTGTGTTTGTGGTTTGTTTGATTTGTGTTTGTTGGAAAAGTTTGTAATTGTGATGAATTTGCATTTTAGGGTTTCAAATTGCAGGCTAATTTTTGTGGTTGATTGAGTGTGGCAATGAGATTTAGTGATTATCATGTTAGATTGCTTGCTTATGAAGTTTGAGTGGTTTTTGGAGTAGAAGATACTTGTTTTTCTGTGAAAATTAGTGTTTTAAGTGTATTTGATCAGGGTTAGATTTGTAAGTTTCTGGTATAGTTAATTGGAGTGCGAGGTCGATGATCTTCTCGGTTAAGGTTTATTGAGATTGACATTACAAGGAGCTAAGGTTCCTGGAGAAAACTGTAAATCTCTTGGAGATTTAGATTATTGTTGTTGTTGTCCGCGTGTTTAAGCCATTCACAAGAGGCAAACGACAACCTAGAAGGTTAGAAAGCACGGTCGTTCCGATTGTTTTTTTGTGTCCTTATAGTACATGACACATTTTGAATGTGGCTTTAACACTTTGTAAATTAAAAAAAAATTCCTCAAAGCAGAAAGAACAATACACTAAGGACTATTTGATAATCAAAATGAGTGAAGTGTCCACATCTTGTTGGATTATTATTTATTAAACATAATCAAATATAATTGCATGAACGAAGGATAACCATTAATGTCAATATAATGACTTATGAGTTATTACTTATTCTATATAACAATTTTACTTATTTAATTTGATTTCATCATTAATGAATTATAAATTATATAATAAATAACAAATATTTATTCTGGGCTACCACACTTAAATCTCCAGCTTTAAGAAAATGTTCTACTGTGGCAGCGCTTCATCTCTAGCTTTAAGGAAAAGCTCCACTGTGGCAGTACTTCATCTCGCCTAGGCTCTAGCGGTGGACCTTTGCATCTAGCCCTGCTGCCGAGTTGTTGGCCCCACTGAAGACCAACAAGATAGATCAGAAAATATCATTTCGGTGGAAGCTCCTCGACTAATTCAAGCAAGAAAGAACAATAATTTATGATCCTTAAGGCCTCATTCTCAATCCTGCTCCCCAAGTAGATAAATGATTGACGTTTTCATTTAAAAGAAAACGTGTTGTACACTGCGACACCTAGACACATGTTGTACATTCTACGCTAAGATCATCAACTATTTCACAAATCTTCAAAATGTTACAATTGTTTATAAATAATGCGAGTATAGTAAGGAAACTAATAAGTATATATGTGGCAGAATTGGCTACAAGTAAAAAATATGATTAAATAGATTATGGTTATTAATCATACAATTTACAGGCGTGTCCCCATGTTTAATGACTTTTTAGTCAACTTAACAACACCAAAAGACATGGTGTCAATTGTGGGGATTTGGATAATTTGACCCTGATCTATGTTTGATGTCTTTACTTCCTGTTGTGAAAGAATTTGTCTCGACTTTTTATGCTCTACAGGCCAACAAACTTTTTAACTGATCTATAGATAAAAATGAATATTAGTTCTAATGTTCATTAGTTTAAGCTTTGAGGTGTTACTTGATAAACCCCCAAAACGCCAATAAGTCAGAGCACTTTTTCAATTATCCAACCACAACCTTAACAGTTAAAACATATATTCACCATTAACTGCCCGAGGCAGTTTCAACTTCATAATGGTTTTGTCTTCTTTAAGAAGCATATTCCTTCACATTGCACTCCCTTTGGTATTTATTTTTGTTTTCCTTATTTTTGGTTTCAAGGCTTCAGTTTATTCCTGGCTTTAGGTGTTATTTTTATTATTCATCATCCATTCTATTAATTGGACTTTATTTTTTGTTGTTGTTTTGTTTGCTGCTGCTTATGACATCTGTGGGATGCTTTAGTTGTGTTCTATGAGGGGTTTTATCAGTTGGACTCCATTGAGTGATTATACTTTGCCAGACTATTCATTTTCAATGTTGGCTGCAAACCATACAGATTTGATATTGAAATTGTAGCGTCAAGTCTCCTTGAATGCAGTTTTAGCCTGGCTGTTCTGCATGGTTATGTTTTCTTGAAATTAGAGGATGCAGCTACAGTTTAATGCTGGACTGATTGGCATGGTAAAATAGATTTGGAAGGGTTTCATGTATGAACGGAATGTTCGCATGTCTCTGTGATTGCCCCAACGGTGAAGCAACGAGATGCGTCATTGCACTGAAACTGGGTGTAAGCTACTCAAGTGTAGCTATTTTTCTTTCAGTATGCGTTAGAGATAGTCATGTTCTGTGTATCTGATGGAATGCGTGTACAACAGATTCTAGTTGAAACTGAAACACTAGCATCATATGCTTCTGGAGGTCAAAGTTTGAAATGGGAAGAATACATGTCATAATATGTTGTCATCAGTTTATCATTTGTTTTTGAAACCCTATCGAGTGGTTTCAATGACGCTTCTCAGCACAAGGGATTTTCTTAAAATTTGTTGTGTGTTGATATTTACCAGTACCCCGTAGAATTCAGTTGTATGCCTGGTTCATATGTCAGATTAGTGGGGGAGAGATGACAAGTGCGCATTGATTGTTTAGTTTTGCTCAAGAGACGTCATTGCTGGGGCAAGACTTGAATGCCCAGATGGAATGATCAATACGCATTCAGTGCTACCATGCAAATACTTAGTGTGCCTGTCAATAGGATTTCAGAATTCATTGTTGTGATCAACCTGCCCATTAAAGCTCTCTTTATAATTCAGTTAGATTTTATTGATGGCTGAGGACCCTATTAATTGTACTCTTTTGATAGTTTGGCAGTTTAGTAATTCAGATGGTCAATGGCAAGTTGCTGTGATTTCTTATGCTGAAATTGTTACATCGACATCGAAGCTTTTGTGGAATGTCTGATTGATACAGCCATTCGGTTTGCTTATGCCAACTGGTTCATAAGCTCCGCATTAGATTTTTTTAAGTTTCTATGGGTGCAGTGTCAGTACTGTTTTGAACAGTCAGAGTTGATGGTGGATGTTGAGTGTCTGGATTTTCTTTTGAAATCTTGGTACAGTTTTTGTCTAAAGAGATTGCACTTGGAGGGTTCAAAGTAGTCACTTGAAATTTGAAGAAGATAGTGGAAATTCTCTCTCGATGTGCCCAGCGTGAAGTGCTTTTAATTTGTTTATGCATCCACAATTTCATGGACAGTTTCTGGTGCGTTGTGGAATTAGAAGAAATATGGAGTAACAGAGATTGTGTCAGATGATTAAGTAAATTTAAGGTCTTTGGCAAGTTGCACCAGCTAACGATGTGTGCTTCAAAGGAAGGACATGGCATAGGCTTCCAAGGAAGTTGACACCTTTGACCGAATCTGGAGATATCAGGAAATCCTAGCAGAAACTCTCCCTCTGCTAAGTCTATGAAAGTGAATGATAGATGCAAATTCATGAAGTACTAGCATGGGATAGTTCCAAAAGCAAATGTTCTGGCCTGTCTGATGTTGTAGTGCGAGAAGCATATTGTTTTTTGGAGCTATAAGTGTCCCCATATGGTACTGTGGTTAATTATATTGTAGCCAATAACTGGTGGAAGAATTTGTGTTTGATTCACAGTGAAATTGTATTGGAGATGACAATTGTTGGGAAATTTTAAGATCAGGGTCATCAATTTGATGACAGTCACTTTTTATTTCCGAGTAAGAATTCTGACTGACACATGAACATAATGGCCCGTTTGCATCGGTACATTGTCACTAACTGTTATTTTGTATATATGAATCCATTGACACACCTATTTTTCTTCTTTTTAGTTATTCTCATTGGTTTACTTAACTTAATGATACAAACTTTATCATTGCATCCTAAAATGTGTGTAGTCATGTACTTTTAAAGTCCTTGTTTATTTGTGTTATTTGAAATGCTTTTATAGGTGCATTTACTTTTTTAGAGATAATTATGTGATTAGTGGATTGTTTTGTTGGTCATTTAATTTGTTCGTCCTATGATTTTGCGCTTAATTGTTGGGTAATAATATCAAGGCTTAGCGCAGTTGGAACTACAGGAACCATTTGCAAAAAGATATTACGACCGAGTATATCCAGTAAATATGTTGAATCTCAGTTTTTCTCGGTGTGTATAATTGCATGCTGCAAAGTCTGAAAACTATGAACTTAAATGGATGTAGTTGTGATATTTTGAATAGTTTCACTACTGACTTTGCTACAATTACAACTGTCTAAACTAGGTATCATTTTGTTTTTGTTTTTGTTTATACTCTTGTAGCTATTGACAGAGGGATATTAGCCAGTTCATAAACATAGGAAAAAGCAATTTTCAAAGAAGCTTGCAAAACCTTAAAACCACTCGACGAAAGCTGTTTTTAAATGGATTCTGCTATTTGCTTTACGGAATTAAATTATTATTCCAAGAATTTGTCCTCACCAAATGATAAAAGTACTCGTAGGAAAGCTCACTTCTGTTTTGTTAAAAAACAACTATTTTCTGAGTGCTTGGCTCTAATTAATTTGGTTTCAGTTCAAAATAACTTAGTTGATATAGGGATCTTGCACATTCTGCTGCGTGCATTTATATTCAGTGACAAAGCAGGACCATAAACAGTGTTTCTGCAATTAGTTTTTTATTTAACGGGGTGGTAATCTGTATTTTTGGATGGTGAGCTAACACTAAACTTTTACCAGTCTATATATTGTTGCATTTTATCTTTTCTTGGTTTGGTGTGCTATTGTAGATTATGTTGGAGAGAGATACTGGTCGTCCTCGTGGATTTGGATTTGTGACTTTCGCAGATCACCGAGCAATGGAAGATGCAATCAGAGAGATGCATGGCAGGGAGCTAGGAGATCGGGTAATTTCTGTTAACAAGGCTCAACCAAAAATGGGTGGTGATGATTCTGGCTATGGTGGAGGCTATGGTGGAGGCTACTCATCAGGTGGTAGGGGTGGCAGTTATGGGGGAAGCGATAGGCCTGCAGGACGCTCTGACTGCTTCAAGTGTGGACGCCCAGGGCATTGGGCCCGAGCATGTCCTTCAGCTGGTGGCGGCGACGGCGGCGGAAGATTCTCTTCACGATCAAGGTTCAGTGGTGGCGGCGGCCGTGGAGACCGGTTTGGTGGAGACCACTATGGTGGTGATCGTTATGTTGATGATCGTTATGATGGCGGTCGTTATGGAGACAGGGACCGTGTGGATAGCAGAGACAGCAGCAGATATGGTGGTGGTCGTGATCGCTATGCAAATGACAGGTATCCACCTTCTGGTGACCGCTTTGGAGGTGACCGTTATGGTGGTGGTGGTTCGGACCGCTACCCACAGAATGGATATGGCAAGGACAGGAGTTATGACAAGGTTGGTGGCCCAAGGGGTGGAGGTGACAGGTACGGGGGCGGAGGGCCAGCACGTTATGATGGTGGAAGCTACAGGGAGCGGGCAGGTCCTTATGATCGCCCCAGCAAGGGTGGACGTCCATCGTCCTATGATGACCGCTACTAGTGAGTGATGGCTGTTTTCAAGGCTCTGGTTTCAATAAATTTTATTAGATTACTCAGTTTTCAGTTATGGTTTTGAGTGCAGTTATAGTAGAAACAGAGTCTAATATGTGGATCTATTTAGAATGCATCTTTTAAACTCGGAAGAGCAGTGTGGTTGTTGTAGTTGAGATCATTGCACAGCTGCATAGTTCTTGGACAGTAATGAAATGCACTGAACACAGAGACTGTTCGCTGTAAATGAAGTGAGTTTAGCTTGCATTTTATTGCGTGGAAACTTGGTTGTCTTCAGTCATGACAAGTCTGTTTGAATGCTAGGTGTCTAGTGATGTACCTCAACTACCACAGTATGAAGTTCTGTAGAGAAGTTGATTTTTGTCTTCATGATTGTGGTGTTCTAATCAGAATTTCCCTTATTGAATTCTGCATAAGTTGAATGGTGAATGGTTTTCTGACAGTTCATTTCTGTTCTTATGAACATCAGCAGTGCAAAGTTTGCCTTTCTCCAGCTGGTTTTTTGGTGTGGTTCTAGCGCAAAAAACATACATTTTTTCAGCACTGCTTCTGAATCTTTTCAAGTTTTGTTGGCAGGTTCAAATACTTGATTTTCTAGATTTGGAACTTGTTTAGTGCTAATATGTGCAACAAGGGGAAACTCTGTTGTTTTAAACATTGAAAATTACCTGGAGGCCATGTACATGAATTGTAGTGATGGCAAAGGCTATCACTATGGTGAAACTTGATTTTCATTCTGGACGAACTAGTTTGAATGACAGAAATTGTGGTGCTCTCATCAGAATCTCCAGATCTACGTGAACAGTTGCCAGTTGATTTCTGCTCTGGGAAATGTCGTGGAGAGTGCTTGGCCTTGAGCTGGTTCTTATGTGCTGGTGTTTTGGGGGTTAGTTCTAATATAGAAACGTACCAGTTTTTCAGTGCTTTCAGCACAGGTTTTGAAACTTCTGAAGTTTTGCTGACAGGATCAACTATGTGTTTTGGATTATCAAGATTTTAGAATTCATGTAGTGATGAGATGAGCATCAAGGGGGTAAAACAAATCTATGTTGCACAGACGACAGTTCAGCATTAACCCTGAAGCCACATACATGTTTTGGTCAAGTTCAATTGAACATAGGGATGACAGTGGGGTGGATTTTCATGGATATCCACCCCACTCGTTCTGTTTGGGGCGGATTTGTTATAGGGTCTCTGGATCTTGGGGCGAATACGGATGTTCAATCTATATCCGTTTATTAATCGGGGCGGATACGGATTTAGCCATATCCGCTCCACGGATATCCGTTTAATTAGTGAAATTACAAAAATACCCTTAGACTATATAAAGAGATAAACATATCATTCTCCCCCCTCATCTCACATTCTTCCCCCTCGTCTCCAATCTCCTTCACATTCTCCCCTTCTTCTCTCTCACAGCGAAGGCGGAGGCTGAAGCCCGAAGGGTCGTCCCTTCTCTCTCACAACGAAGGTGGAGGCCGAAGCTCGAAGGGTCGTCCCGGTCGTATTCGTCCCTTCTTCTCATTCTCACGGACACTCGAAGGGTCGTCTCCTTCTCTTCTCATGGACACTCGAAGCTCTCACTCGACACCCATCCCGACAGCCTCCATTCCTCGCCTTTCCCTAGCTGCAAGAAATCTGAGATCTGAGAGAT
Source organism: Berberis vulgaris (assembly GCA_963556465.1). NCBI lineage: Eukaryota > Viridiplantae > Streptophyta > Magnoliopsida > Ranunculales > Berberidaceae > Berberis > Berberis vulgaris. Next base: position 4,845,085 of record OY747133.1, read on the forward strand.
TTCACATCTAAGATCTGAGATCTCAGATCAAAGTTCTGAGATCAGATCTGAGATTCTTTAGATCAAATTTTTTTTTTTTTTTTGTATGGTTTTTTGTAATTTTTGTATGGATTCTTTGTATTTTTTGTTATAAACTTATAATTTTGATCCGATGAATGAAGTATAATTTACTGTAGTTAGATGGAAGAGGAATAATTAAATTAGGGGCGGAGATCCGGCAATCCAGTAACAAAACCGCAAACCGTAAACGGATTGGTGGGGCGGGGCGGGGCAGATATCTGCCAATCCGCACGGGGCGATTACGGTTTTTAATTAAAATTGTAAACGGATTGGCGGGGCGAATTTGGGGATCCGTTATTCCTGACGGATCGGAAATGGATTTGCTCAAATCCTCCCCGTCTGCTTTCAAAATCATTTATTAGAGAAAGGAAACTGTTGTGTTGAAAGCTTTAACAAATGCTATCACTCCAGTAAATGCATGAAATTGTGACATTATTTGTTCCAGTGCAAAACGGTAAATGGAATACTCCTATTTAGTAGGGTTGGGAGTTCATGTTAGATATTATGTACATTCATTTTTGCCTTAGTGAATTGATTCGAATTTCTGTATGTAATTTGTATGTTTCTGTTCTTGCGTTTTCTCTTTCGTTTGGTGAATTGGAGCAGAAAGCTGTCAGGTAGTATTAGATCAGATCAGACACTAATTTTGACATGGTTATAATGGTATCAAATAATTGGTGTTGCTGAGAATCCATTTTTCTGGGAAATAAGTACACACCTTGTGGCATCTTGGTAATCAGACATTGAATCCACGATACAAGAATTTTACGTGTGGCATTTTAAGCCGAAAAATTGAGGGAACACTTGTTTGTTGTTGAATCTATTCTTCCAACCTTTTTAACTTGAGAGTCGAAAGGCAGTCCTGAAGTAACCCTGAAGGATCGATACGAATATGACTTGTTCATAGCATCTTGGTGCTAAGATGTATGATCCCAGACGCAACGAATTTTTGGACTACTTTACATCATGTTAGAAATATTCTATGAAAATTGCTAGAACATTTCTGGACTAGCTGAATCTGCTCTTCCATTTCAGGAGTCAAAAACTTGAAATAACCAAAAAGTTTTTCATTCATTCACCTCTTTTAGTCTCTATTATTGGTTGATTGGTATCAACCTCATTGAGATGCGACTAACAAGTAGTTCTTGAATGGGTTCTACGTTCCAAAGTTTATGAATTATGACTTCTTTCCTGGTCACACAGGGCATGATTTAAGATAAAAATTATAGCATGTTTGAAGAAATTGCAGTCCATTTGTTTTATCACAAAAATGTGAGTGGTAATGATGATATACCAAAATTAGCACTTTGAGGTCAAATAAATCCTGAAAGCAATGGTCATAAAAAAGAAGCACTTAAAGAATCCTTGGATAATGAAGACTGAACAAATGGGAAACTTATAGCATTTTAGGATTAGGTGCATCTTATCTTTCAAGAAGGATGGTTTTGACTTCTCTTCTCGAGTGTGAATACATGCCACATTTGTGCTTAATGAAAGCTAAGTGCTTTGTTTTTGCCAAACTTGGGTCAAGTTATGCTTTTGGCTTAATAACTAGATTATAAGGAATTCTTTCTTGTTATAACATGCGTCAAATTCCTTATAATCTAGATAAGGTATGGGAATCCTCAAAACCCCTTGCTCGCTTTTCAAAAAAAAAAATGTGTCACATTTGCAAATATTCCCAGTTCCATTTAAAGGGAAAAAAACCGCAAAAATAAGGAAAAAAAAAAAAAAAAAAAAAGAGAAAAACTTGAAGATTTTTTTAACAACAAAGGACTTTTTTTTTTTTTTTTTTTTTTTTTTTTTTTTTAATACCATCCGTCACTGCTCAATCACTGAGCCATCACACCTTTGACAACAAAATAGGACTTGCGCCGCGCAAAATAAAAGATGAAATTGGAATTATACATCTCGACGCATCATTAGCAACTAGGACTTGGGCCAATTTCTTATAGGATTATGCCATTCTTATTAGCAAAATCCTTCTATTTATGAACAAAGATGTAATGTGTAAAATTACAATCCCAAAATGCAACTTGAAGATTAAGTCAATTTGCGCATAATATATAAATGCTTTCTTACATGCATGAATTGACCTCGAAGTCTTTAGGTGTCTAATTTTCTACTCACTGTAATTAATATCTGTGATCATCTCTAATCCTTTGTTAATCATATTTATCGAAGACCAAACTAATAAAACTAGGAGTGGCAGCTGTAATGGACAGGAAAACCCACTTGCAAATCAAAATTGTAATAAAAAACTATGGAAAAAAAAACAAATAAATAAATATAATTAATTAGCTTGCCAACCTAGATCTTATGCTGTAATATTGTATTACTGTGAAGTGTACTTTATTATTTTCGAGTAACATTGTTATTAATAGCATCTTTAACAGGAAAATCCAAACCCTAAGGGTATGTTTGGTTAGCTATTTTTTTTGGAAAATGAAATATATTTCTCTTCTCATGCAAATTTTCATTGTTTGATTGGTTATTTACTGATAGAAAATCGATTCTAGAATTCAAGTCCAAGGTGGAAACTTTGGAGCCGTATTCATAAAAACGATTTCAATTTTCATGTCTATTTTCTGTGAAAAATAACTAGGTAATATGGCCTTTCGTTGCATATTTTGGTATTCACACATGGATAATGAGGGAGTCACAAAAATGTCAGCATTTGAGCATGCCAAAACTAATGGGAATAATTTATTGAACTTGAAAATGGTGGGGAAGAAATTTGATATTGACTTCGATTGCATGTGCTTTAAGGAATAATAATTTATTGAACTTGAAAATGGTGGGGAAGAAATTTGATATTGACTTGATATGATAAAAAAGAAGTGTGTTTGGAATTTAGAGTGTGTTTAGTTGCATGAAATCTTATGTCATGAGAATCTATGAGGGGACTCCTACATTTTAACTTAAATTGATGTATCACTTCACATCCACCATTTGATTTTGTGATCAATGGTGAGAATGAAAGTCTTATGAATATAAGAATCACACTCCTTAGTCCCCCAAGGCATGTGATTCTAATGTTCATGAGACTTCTATTTTCACCATTGATCATAAAATTAAATGGTGAATGTGAAGTGATACCTCAAATTAACCTAAAATATAGAGATCCCTCCATGCAACCAAACAAACCCTTAATTTCAAGTTCATGTGACTAATGTTGTGAGTGGGGGTTTTCATTTTATCTGCACATGAATGGTGGGTGGGGTTTGGGTAGACCAAACAAATCCCTAATAATTGAAAATTCTTTGAGAGAGTTAGGCAAAACAACACACCCAAACTGTTCCTTTCTTCCTTTTTATTTTCTTTCTTTCCGTCTATGTTGGCTTCTCACTTTCTTACGTTGGTTTCATACTTAAAAAGTCTCATTTGGCATTTCAGTAGTGATCGAGGTGAGGAGAAGGAAAATTTGCATGTTGTAGATTGGAATTGAATTAAGGGCAGCCTTGATCATAACTATTTTGTCCGCTTGAGAAAACACTTTGAATTTTCAGTTAAAGAGTTTAACGTTGATTTTATCAACGATGAATTGAAAATCAGTGGCCTTTTTATTAGATATGAGAAGCGGTGATTCAAAATATTTGTCATCTTCGCATGTTTCGTGTATGTTGGAGCTGTAATACACTAAAGATTTGTCAAAATTAACCCCTTAACCCGAAGCTAGACAATAATGTTTAACCTTAAGTACCCTAAACTGAATGAGCATTTTCAACTTTCCTAAAAAAAACAAGTATTATAATTAGTTGATGATTGCCTCAATATTTCCCTCCTTAATTACAAAATCACTTTCCTTAATCATTTCTTTGGTATGTAAAGTTAGAATAATATCATTGTATTTATTGCCAATTAATTTTCGATACTCCAATAAACTATATCCTAATTACAAATATTTTCATTGTTTATCTTTTCAATTATCTCAAGGAAAGGAAAACAAATCTAGAGTTTATCGAACGATGCAAACAAGTTGCCACCTCACCAAGTGCTACACAGGTGTCTCGTATATTACATAAATTTCCAAATTATATAGATAAGATTTCAAGGTAATCCATCCTCCTCCTTCTAGCATGGATCTTCATCCCTAAATTTCTAGTAATGTCACTAAACTTATCCAAAACTTAATCAATTCCTTTTAACTACTAATTATATACCATATTTTGAGTTATTTATACATGCATCCCTTGACCTTAGATTTTTTTTTTTTTTAATTGTAATAACCTTGCATTGACATGAATTGAGATATCGTCTGGACTACGACTCTTTTATTTTTATTTCATCAATCACATATTTACACTGAGCTGGTACTCCATTGACACACCATGACTTCCGAATGAGTTGTAAACTATCTACTTCATGTAATTGTCACTCCCTAGAAGGGCTCATCCAAAACATAGCTAATCCTCACAAAAGGATCAAATCAAACTCTCAAAAAATGGGGTTTCTAAAATAATGATATTTGTGGAAGGAATACAAAAATAAAAAATAAAAAATTAGTAACAGAAACGGAAATTGCACAGTGATTTCTCAACACCTCAACCTCAATCCAATATGAGTCCAAAACAGGCCTTATTTATATGAGCCTTCAAAAGTCTCACATTTCAACTTCACAACACCTCTTCTCATCTCTTCATCTCATTTAGTACTCATTTCAGTGATCCTTCAATACCACCTTTTCTAAATTCACCACTCTTTATAGTTGTATCTTTATCTTCTCCTCAAGCCCTTGAATTCTCTATAGTTGTGTATGTCAAACATGGGTAGTGGTGGTGGTGGTGGGGTGTTTCATTTCATGGTACAAGTGATAAAAGGAAGATGGTTCATGATGTTTGCATCATTTGTGATCATGTCAGGAGCAGGTGCAACATATGTCTTTGGTACCTATTCAAAATCAATCAAAACCTCACTTGGGTATGACCAACAAACACTCAATTTACTTGGTTTTTTCAAAGATCTTGGTTCCAATATTGGGGTGTTTTCAGGTCTAATTGCTGAAGTTACACCAACATGGTTTGTTCTCTTAGTTGGTGCAGCCATGAATTTTGTTGGGTATTTCATGATTTGGTTTTCTGTCACTGGTCATATCTCCCATGTCAAGATCTGGCAAATGTGTTTGTACATCTGCATTGGTGCGAATTCGCAGAACTTCGCCAATACTGGTGTGTTAGTCACTTGTCTTAAAAATTTCCCTGAAAGTAGAGGTATTATGTTAGGCCTGTTGAAGGGGTTCACTGGTCTAAGTGGTGCTTTCATGACACAAATTTATCTCGCTGTCTATGGTAATGATCCTACATCTCTTATACTACTAATTGGGTGGTTCCCTGCTGCGATTTCGATAGTGTTTGTGTATACTATTCGAGTCATGAAGGTTGTTCGACAAGACAATGAGAAGAAAATATTGTACTATTATCTGTATGTAGCACTCTCATTAGCTTTCTTTATTATGGTTATAATTATACTTGAGAAACAATTCAAGTTTACGCATGTTCAGTATGTTGCAAGCACCGCAGTAATCTGTCTTTTGCTTCTTATTCCTCTGTTGATTGCAACTAAACAAGAGTTTACCATTTGGAAGTCGAACAAAGAGCCTATTATTCCACCTACATCGATAACGATTGAGAAGGTGGAGAAATTGGCATTTGAAGAACCAAAGGCACAAGAACTGGAAGCCCCAAAGGCTAAAGAAGCAGCTTTCTATTCCAACATTTGGAAGAAACCAGAGAGGGGTGAAGATTATAGCATATTGCAAGCACTTTTTAGTGTTGACATGTTACTTATACTAATTGCCACATTTTGTGGGCTGGGAACTAATCTTACTGCAGTTGATAACTTGGGTCAGATCGGCGAGTCTTTAGGCTACCCAACTCGTACCATAAGTACATTTGTATCACTTGTGAGCATTTGGAATTTTTGTGGAAGAGTTTTTGCTGGGTTCGTCTCTGAAATCCTTCTTGAGAAAGTGCAGTTCCCTCGGCCACTTATGATTGCATTTGTGCTTGCTTTATCAGCATTGGGTCATGTTCTAATTGCCTTCCCTTTCCCGGGTTCACTGTACATTGCTTCTGTGATTATTGGTGTTTGTTATGGTGCACAACTGACATTGCTTTACACAATCATATCTGAACTCTTTGGTTTGAAGCACTATGCTACATTGTTCAACTGTGGACAATTGGCGAGCCCCCTTGGGTCATATGTGTTCAATGTGCAAGTTTCAGGGAAACTTTATGACAAACAGGCACTGAAGCAACTCACAAGCAAGGGTCTGACCAGGAAGTCGATGAAGGAACTGACTTGTATTGGGTCAAAGTGTTACAGAGCATCTTTCATTATATTGGCATCAGTAGCTCTGTTTGGTGCATTTTCTACCCTCATTTTGGTGATCCGGACTAGGCAGTTCTACAAAGGAGATATATACAAGAAGTTCAAAGAGGAGGCAAAGGCGGCTGAAAAGGAGATGACTTTGGCCAACAGTACCAACCAGAATTGAAAACTACTGGACCTGACGTCCTACAGAACAAAAGAAGGTCGAAGAGTGGTGAACATTTTGGCTTCAAATAAAGCTTACATGTAGATTGGTTCCATTTCGAATGGAAGAGAATATAGAGTAAAAGCTTCTAAATGTACACATTAATCTCTAGTTGCTAGTTGAAATTTTATTTGTTGTTGTTTCTTCTTGTTTGTTTAGACGATCATGGAATGGAAATTATGAGTAGAGTTTGGTTTATTCTGAAGCTATGTTCTCAATCTGTTTCATAGTTTTTATTATTGTCAATCGTGGCTTGTTTACATCCATTTGATTGTACTTAATACCAATATCCTGATATACTGAACTGGTTTTTCTTCACCAATTTGGTATATATAAATTCATTCTCAATGTAAATAATACCAGATCTTTGCCGCATAATGGCAAAGTCTGTGTTGATCAGATGAAACTCGTATATTAAATGCAGTGTGTCAACTATGTGAACTTTTGTTTCAGACAGGTTTACATTCACATATTCGAGTACACTTATCTGAATAACCTTCCAAGACAATGGGAAGATAGCTAGAACTACTCACTATAGTGTTTTGGTGCTAATCTTTTTCGCACTAATTTGGGCCTATGGCGCAGCTGTCAAAGTTGACTTGAAAATGAAACAACCTCATTGGTGCTTTTAGAGTGGCGAGATAGTTGGAGTGTCTTTCATGATTGATTTTAGGAACATAAATGTATGTAATTGAATTGCAAGCCTTTGATGAAGTTTTTGAAAGTTGAAATATTAGTCTCCATATGCTCATCCACTAAGGATGCATAGAAGCAAATTATGGAGTATCACATTGTAAACTCTTCGAATCTGCAGAAGCATAACAGAATAGGAGACCGTTTTCATTTCAAGATCTCAATGAATTGCTTGGTGGTCGGCTCTGAAATACTTAATTATGGAGTATAATGTCCTTTAAAACTGAGTTCCTTCATGATCAGCATACCTTCTCACCTTGTACTACCTGTCAGTTGATTCACAAGTCGAATCATAGAAGCATAATGCTTAATATGAACTAGCAAGTTAACTTTTGTGGAATACTTTCTGGTCGTAATCCTTGCCTGCTTATTCTCCCATTTGTCCTTAACTTGTCTTACATTAATCACATTCCCATCGTGTTCCTTACGCAGTTTCCTCTTTACTTCTTCTATAATCAGGATTCTCGTATGGTGCACACTGACATTATTCTAAAACACTAACAACCTCCACTCGATCATCAGTAGACTTCAATCAATCAGTTACAAAATTAACAGCCTTGGAGGGCAATGTTATAGACTAACCTTTACTTGCAGGGGGAGTGACTTGCCTATCACATCCATTGTTCTAATAATTGAGCAATTTGCCCGGGATTTCCTGCAGATTTTGATGCTTACTATCTATGCGGATTGACATCCAAATTATAGTCAATGGCCATTTTTGTCTACTAATCCATGTGTGATTATATTTCCGGAAAATTTTGTTGCTTGCAGCATTTGGAAGCTTTCATCCAGTCAATTCAACTATTGTGTGCATTTAAATGGAAATACTTAAAGCATATCCTACAAAGCGATCGAACTTCTCAAACTGAATTACATAATAAACTGATAAAGATGCTGCCGGCTGAGTTTGAATCCGTGGCCTAGTGATACTATCCGTCAAAGCTCTAACCATTGAGCTGTCACACCATTGACAACAGTAGATAGTCTTAGAAGAGCCTGGAAATCCTTACATACCAGTTTATTGCACATACACCTAGTTCTTCCTCTTCTCCTGACCAGAATAGGCAACACATAAACATCATTTAGAAACTTAATGTCCTGTAGAATGTGCTTCCTTTTATGGAAATCGACTGTAACAATTGAACCACAGGTCAGAAATTTGGACTTTCGAGCCAATCACTATAAGATTGCTCTAGTAGTTCATTTTGTACATGATCCATAAGAATCTGCTCTCAGCTTCAGAGCCTATTTTAGTCACATTTGGATTACACAACACTTTTGGATTATGATGAACTTTTGGATTATGATGAACTTGAATGGTTGGTAATGATACCAAAATTAGCACTTTGAGGTCAAATAAATCTTGAAGCAAGGGTCATCAAAAGAAGCACTTAAAGAATCCTTGGACAATGTTGACTGAACAAATGGGAAACTTATAGCATTTTAGGATTAGGTGCATCTTATATTTCAAAAAGGAGAGTTTTGACTTCTCTTCATGAGTGTGAATACATGCCGCAATTGTGTTAAAACTTTTTTTTAAGGACCTCTTAACTTTTATATTAATAAAAATAAGAAGATGTAAATACAATCTCTCTCAAGAGGGAGAAACACCACTACAAGGCTTACTAATCACATAATTCACTAACATTAGTAAGCTAATTGCCTTTTCCTTTGATGCGAAGACAAATAATTCATCCGTACTTTTTATTTCTTCTCTTAGTTCTAGTAGATCTTCGAGAACAAAGGTTAAAGTCTTGGGTGCAAGCGTTTGAGAACTTCTTAGTAGCCAATTCTATTGCAACATCTACACTAGAAAGATTTGACTCGTGTTTTTCTTTAGAACCCTACTTTTCTTGACACAATGTAATTCTTGTTCAATTGTTTTCCTTTTTTCCATAAAACCTTTAACAATATATATAAGATCTCCCTTTGCTACGTTCCTATGCGCCTTTTCTCAATAGATTTTTTTAAGACCGTACTTATCTCATTGCCCTTGTCGTATTCATCCATCATCATCGAAAACTATTCAACTCAGATAGTGAGGAAGATTTTTTTTTTAATTAAAGTTTAAGTTTTTTTTTTTTTGCTTTTGCCAATCCCAAAAAGCAACTTGAAGATTAAAGTCAATTTGCGCATAATATATAAATGCTTTCTCATATGCATGAATTGACCTCGAAGTCAATAGGTGTCTAATTTTCTACTCACTATAATATCTGTGATCAACTCTAATCCTTTGTTAATCATATTTATCGAAGACCAAACTAAGAAAACTAGGGGTGTGGCAGCTGTAATGGACAAGAAAAACACACTTGCAGTCCAAATTTGTAATAAAAAATTATGGAAAAAAACAAAAAAAATATAATTAGCTTGCCAACCTAGATCTTATGCCTAAATATTTTATTTATTGTGAATTCTACTTTATTATTTTCGAGTAACATTGTAAGAGCATCTCTAACAAAAAAAAAAAAAAAAAAAAACTCCAAACCCTAAAAGATTAACATGTTTAGAAAGTAAAAAAAATAACTAGGTAACGTGGTCTTTCCCCGTATATTTTGGTATTCACACATCGTTAATTACGGAGTCACGAAAACATTATCATTTGAGCATGCCACAACTAATGGGAGATGAATTTGCAAGATACGATAGCTTATGCTTTAAGGAATAATAATTGATTGAACTTGAAATGGTGGGGAAGAAATTTGATATTGAATTGACTGAAGAAGAAGAATAAGAAGAAGAAGAAGTGTTTTTGGAATTTAATTTCAACTTCATGTGAGTAATGTTTTGAGTGATTAAGTGGGGGTTTAATCCCCAGTAATTGAAAATTCTTTAGAGAGTGTTAGACAAAACAATACACCCTAAGTGTTCCTTTCTTTCTTTCCTTCTGTGGCCTCTCACTTTCCTTGTGTAGGTTTCTTACTTAAAAATTCTCACTTGGGATTATTTAAATTTTAAGTCATTTTTTGTGGAATTGGTATATGATGGATATTTTGGTGTTGAAATCATTTTGTGGATTAGAATGTTATCGCACAAGGAACATATGCAATGCATGTACATGTGTTAAGAGCATCTCCTGCAACTTCCTTAAAAGAAGCTCGCCAGGAACTAAATTTGTATAGGTGGCAGTTTTAATGAATTGGACCCTATTTTGTGTCTCCAACAACCTCATTACAAAGGACGTAGCTTTACTGAGCTGCAACATGTTTGGTTTCACTCGTCAAAATAAGGAGGAAACAAGTGCTCACTAGTTTAATAAGAAAGAATAACTAGGTCTCACCAATTTGACTTTGAATGAGACTCGCAATTCATCGCAACCAGGTTTTTCAACTAGAGTGACATGGCGTGATCTTGAAATAATGATGAAATTTTTTAAGTTGTTTTATCCTGGGGACGGCGGGACTATCAGACTACTTGCACACTTTTGGGCAGAGCCGCGAAACGTCTTAAAGAGAGCGACCTAGTCCGCGACTCAACCCAAGAAACTTTAGTAACTTTGTTCCTGCTCTTTAATTTGTAGCATTATATTTCCAACACTTCATTATACTACTAAGACAAATCTCTGCAGCATAATGTAAGATATATGTACTCGATCACTATATGAAAGTTGATAAATATAATGGATTACATACTTAGTTAAAGTCCAACCACATATAAGCATAGATATGTCCCTTAAAAAGTGACTAATTAACATTTCCATCCATCAATCCAAAAGTAGCTAAATCTCCCCAAAAAGATCAAATCAAACTCTAAAAAATGAGGTTTCTAAAATAATGACACCATCGCAGAAGCGGAAATTTCACAGTTATATTTCTCAACACCTCAATCCAATATGAGTCCAAAACAGGCCTTATTTATATGAGTGTTCAAATGTCTCACATTTCAGCTTCCCAACACCTTTTCTCATCTCTTCCTCTCATTTACTCATTACATTGATCCTGCAATACCATCTTCCCTAAACTCATCACTCTCTATAGTATCTTTATCTTCTCTTCAACCCCTTGCATTATCTATAGTTGTGTGTGTCAAACATGGGTAGTGATGGTGGGGTGTTTCATTTCCTGGTACAAGTGATAAAAGGGAGATGGTTCATGATGTTTGCATCATTTTTTATCATGTCAGGAGTAGGTATAACATATGTCTTTGGTACCTACTCAAAATCAATCAAAACATCACTTGGGTATGACCAACAAACACTCAACTTAATTGGCTTTTTCAAAGATCTTGGTTCCAATGTGGGTGTGTTTTCAGGTGTAATTGTTGAAGTTACACCAACATGGTTTGTACTTTTAGTTGGTGCAGCCATGAATTTTGTTGGGTATTTCATGATTTGGTTTTCTGTCACTGGTCATATCTCACATGTCAAGATCGGGCAAATGTGTTCGTACATCTGCATTGGTGCGAATTCGAAGAATTTGGCCAATACCTGTGTGTTAGTCACTTTTCTTAAAAATTTCCCTGAAAGTACGTAGAGCTATTATGTTAGGCCTGTTGAAGGGGTTCCTTGGTCTAAGTGGTGCTTTCATGACACAAATTCATCTTGCTGTCTATGGTAATGATCCCACATCTCTTATACTACTAATTGGGTGGTTCCCCACTGCGATTTCTATAGTATTTGTGTACACTATTCGAATCATGAAGGTTGTTCAACAAGACAATGATAAGAAAATCATGTACTATTATCTCTATGTAGCACTCTCATTAGCTTTCTTTATTATGGTTATAATTATACTTCAGCAACAATTCAAGTTTACACATGTTCAGTATGTTGCAAGCACCACAGTAATCTGTCTTTTGCTTCTTATTCCTTTGTTGGTTGCAACTAAACAAGAGTTTACAATTTGGAAGTCGAACAAAGAGCCTATGAATCCACCGACATCGATAATGATTGAGAAGGTGGAGAAATTGGCATTCGAAGAACCAAAGGCACAAGAACTGGAAGCCCCAAAGGCTAGAAACAGCTTTCTATTCCAACATTTGGAAGAAACCAGAGAGGGGTGAAGATTATAGCATATTGCAAGCACTTTTTAGTGTTGACATGTTACTTATACTAATTGCGATGTTTTGTGGGCTGGGAACTAATCTTACTGCAGTTGATAACTTGGGTCAGATCGGCGAGTCTTTAGGCTACCCAACTCCTAACATAAGTACATTTGTATCACTTGTGAGCATTTGCATTTTGTAAAAAAAAAAAAAAAAAAGAGCATTTGGATTTTTGCTGGGTTCGTCTCTGAAATCCTTCTTGAGAAAGTGCAGTTCCCTCGGCCACTAATGGGTGCAATTGTGCTTGCTTTATCAGCATTGGGTCAGGTTCTAATTGCCTTCCCTTTCCCGGGTTCGCTGTACATTGCTTCTGTGATTGTTGGTATTTGTTATGGTTCACAAATGACATCATTTTACACAATCATATCTGAACTCTTTGGTTTGAAGCATTATGCTGCATTGTTCAACTGTGTACAAATGGCGAGCCCCCTTGGGTCATATGTGTTCAATGTGCAAGTTTCAGGAAAACTTTATGACAAACAGGTGAAAGCAATTTATCAATTTTCAGAAATAAATTGTTTATCAATTAAGCATTTAAATCAACAAAATAAATTAAAATGAATTATGCAACCCTTTTGGTTTGTCGCAAACTCCTAACATAAGTACATTTGGATTTTGTGGACAAGTTTTTGCTGGGTTCGTCTCTGAAATCCTTCTTGAGAAAGTGCAGTTCCCTCGGCCACTAATGGTTGCAATTGTGCTTGCTTTATCAGCATTGGGTCAGGTTCTAATTGCCTTCCCTTTCCCGGGTTCGCTGTACATTGCTTCCGTGACTGTTGGTATTTGTTATGGTTCACAAATGACATCATTTTACACAATCATATCTGAACTCTTTGGTTTGAAGCATTATGCTGCATTGTTCAACTGTGTACAAATGGCGAGCCCCCTTGGGTCATATGTGTTCAATGTGCAAGTTTCAGGAAAACTTTATGACAAACAGGTGAAAGCAATTTATCAATTTTCAGAAATAAATTGTCTATCAATTTTCAGAAATAAATTGTTTATCAATTAAGCATTTAAATCAACAAAATAAATTAAAATGAATTATGCAACCCTTTTGGTTTGTCGCAAACTCGATGTGGTGGTGCTCAGCAAATCAGCAGTTGGTCCGAACACAAATCCCGAGAAAATGTTCCAAATGCTCTGTGGTGGTACAGAGCAGAAATCAGGGTGTGAATAACCAAATTGTTTGAAATCTCGTTTCCGCTCCTCACGAGCGTTCTCGTCCTCCAACCTGCTCCGGAACCTGCAAAAGAGAGAGAGAGATGCACGACCCTGTTTCTGTTCCTGTCGCAGCGGTGGTTGTGCGCCGCTGACGCGCCGCTTTGTGGTGGTGATCTTGAGAGAGAGAGACAAAAAGGAGGCCGAGAGCGGGTGACTGAATCAGGCGATGCTCCTTGTTTTTGCTGCACGGCTACTGGTGGTGGCTGCTGTTCGGGATGCTGGTTGCGAAGAGAGGGAGACATGAAGGAGGCTGAGATGAAGAGAGGGCGGTGATGGCGAAACTCGGTGGTGTGGACGGTCTGTCTGGGTCGCGAGGTGGAAATTTGATGTGAAACAGGGTTGTCACGCCCCTGTTTCACGGTGGTGGTGGTGCTCGGTTGATGGTGGTGGCGGCTGTGGTTGTCGGATGGTGGCGGAGAGATAGATGGTGGATGGAGTGGACAGGGACAGTAGCAGAGTGAAGATTTGATACGAAACAGGGTTGTCACGCCCCTGTTTCGTGGTGGTGGTGGCGGTGCTCGGACGATGGTGGTGGCGGTTGTGCTGTCCGGAGGTGGTGGTGCCTCTAGTGGCGGTGATGGCGGAGTGATCTGGACAGAGATGGAGTGATAGATGGATAGGTGGTGATGGTGATGAGAATCACTGTGTGAAGAAGAGGTTTGGATTTGGCTATTGAGGCTTGATTCCCTTTTCCTCCTCCCATTTTCTCACCTTTTTCTCTTGTATTTATAGAGAATGATCAAAATGAATAGAGATGAGATAAAGGGATGATTCATGGAGTGAATCAAGGGATAATTGGGAGAATATTCTTTGGGTTTGCTTGGGCTTGGCATTGGGTTTGGGTTTATGGGTTAGGTTTTGGGTTTAAGTTATGGGCTTGGTTTTGGGTTTAAGGGTTTAGATATGTGACCATCTACTTTGTACCACCGCTAGAATCGACCAATTGTCATTCCTTAAATTGTCGCCTTAATACGATTTCATCGTTCACGCTCAAATTCCTACAAAGTCATGAAAACGAAATAATTACTATAAAATATAATAATTGAAACACTAACATATATAAATTAAGGGATATATTATGTAATAATTATGTGAATATCAAATACCCCCAAACCTATATTTTGCTAGTCCTCGAGCAAAACAATAAAAATAAAATTTTAACTCACTTTCGCAAGAATCATCGGTTGCACTTACCTTAAACGTGCAACAAGGCTTTGAGCCCCTAGATTACCTCTAGGGGACGAGTTATAGTCTCGTGAGGGTTTCCAGAAAATGTTACCCACAAACATTACTGACTCAACAAAACTTGGTCAAACAGTGTTTATTTTAAAACTTCAAGATATGCAAGAAACCAACAGTGTCATTTTCGTGTATCAACAAATCTCCAAATAATTTAATATTCTCCAAAGGTTAGAAAAAAAATTCACAATCATCCTCAACTCAATGTGTGTGTGTGGATAACACTATCAACATAACTTTTCATTTCAGAGTAAAACAATGACTAAATCTCCTGTAGAAAGTTTGTTTTGACTTCAAACCTCTCATGTCACTCACAATAAAGCACTAAGAGATTTGGTAATTCACTTAGTTTATATGTGAGGAAAGAGTAAATAATGGAAAACAATCATCTCACATATAGTATTATGAAGAACGGACTTTTCAAGAATGGAATGAACATGATCTCATGGACAGGAATATCAATTACTTTTCAAGAATGGAATGAACATGATCTCATTGCTTCCGTGATTGTTGGTATTTGTTATGCTTCACAAATGACATTATTTTACACAATCATATCTGAACTCTTTGGTTTGAAGCATTATGCTACATTGTTCAACTGTGTACAAATGGCGAGCCCCCTCGGGTCATATGTGTTCAATGTGCAAGTTTCAGGAAAACTTTATGACAAATAGGCACTGAAGCAACTCGCAAGCAAGGGTGTGACTAGAATGTCGGTAAAGGAACTGACTTGCATTGGATCAAAGTGTTACATAGGTCAACACCATGAGAAAGTAACCATGCCACCGACGGGTCTCGAACCTAGGACGTGGGAGATAAACCCACACAGCCCTAACCACCATTGGCTGTTACAAAGCATCTTTCATTATATTGGCAACAACAACGATGTTTGGTGCATTTTCTACGCTCATTTTGGTGATCCGGACTAGGCATTTCTACAAAAGAGATATATACAAAAAGTTCAAAGAGGAGGCAAAGGCGGCTGAAAAGGAGATGGTTTTGGCTAATAGTACCAACCATAATTGAGAACTATTGGACTTTACGTCTTACAGAACAAAAGAAGGTCGAGGAGATCGGTGAACATCTTGGCTTCCATTTTTCTTTTTAGAAGCTTACACAAAGCTTGGTTCCATTTCGAATGGAAAATAATAAAGAGTAAAAGCTTCTAAATGTACAGATTAATCTCTAGTTGCTAGTTCTTGAAATGTTATTTGTCATTGTTAGTCTTCTTGTTGTTTAGACGATCATGGAATGAAAATTATGAGTAGAGTTCGGTTTATTCTGATGCTATGTTCTTAATCTAATTTCATAGTTTTTATTATTGTCAATCATTGCTTGTTTGCATCTCTTGATACCAATATCCTGATATACTGAACTGGTTTTTCTTCACCAATTTGGTATGATTTTTCATATACTGTGCAAAAGGAATACATCGAATTACAAAAGAGTGAGATCAGTAGACCTAATAACGAGTATAGGTTGAAAATGTCCCAATATGTGATCTCAACTACCAGATACTCCTTCAAGATCAGAATCCAAAATGATACATTCTAATGCAACATGAGTTGAATATAATACATAATCTCAACCAAAATAGTACAAAGGAACCATAAAACTTTAAAATGACCACCACTTTTCATTCTCAATATTCAATCATGATGTACATATGCATGTGAAATGCAACACTCAAATGTGTTTAGCCAGTACTCATTTTCCTTACATAGAAATGCCCCGTTTCTCAAGGCTAAGTGCTACTCCCTTTATAGATTTGACATAGTTCCTTCTTTCGAAACGGGTATATATGCAAGTGCTCAACAACATTAATATCATCATATCAATGTCACAACAATATTTTTCCTTGGTAGCTTGCCGGCCATCCCCCCCCCCCCCCCCCCCCCCCACACACACACACACACACTGCCCACCCACCCAAGGTATTACAATATCAAACAAGTGTCCAATAACACCAATAATACTCTTTTCTTGGTAGTTTGTCTGTCATATCCCCTCGCGTTCCCCGCCCACCCAAGGTGTTACAATATCAAACAAGTGCTCAACAACACCAATAATATTCTCCCATTGGTACCCCACCAACGATATCCCCCCACCCCCTGCCAGCCCATCCAAGGTGTTACAATATCAAACAAGTGTTCAACAACACCAACAATATTTTTTTCCTTGGTATCTTGCCGGCCATATCTCCCCTCGGCTGCCCTGCCACCCAAGGTGTTACGTCAATATACAAAAAAGAAAAACATTGCCCAGCAAAACTCACATACATATTATGAATGATTAATTATGCAATCACTATTCTCAAATACATGCCATGAATGTGTAATTATGCAATTTTAAAGTTCAAAGCAGAAATTCATGAAATATTATGCAATCTCAGCAAACATGCAACTCCGACAACTCCAATTGAGTTCTCTGCTCTGATTTCTTTGTTTTTTGTGCGGGAAGTCAAAGGAAGAGGAGGATAAAGGAAGAAGAGAGAAGCATGTTTGGACGAAGAAACTTGCTGAAAAGCTCGGTCGCAATCAAGTTTCGTCGGAGAATAAGGGGAACAAGGTATGTTTGTGCTACTCGCCCCCACCGAATTTATGAGGGCATCCACCTTAAAAAAATTCAATGGAAGTGAATTATGTTGTTGGTAGATGGATAAGTTCCAGTTCTCCTTCGATGAACATAAAGTATGTCAAAGATGGAGGTGGCAGAGAGAAGTGAAGGTGGTAATGCATGCACCATTTACTTCACATCACTAGTGATTTGAAGCCTATGATTCATGATGATTGTCGTCTTTCCTGGTAATGGCATGAACTTGTGGCTTATGAAATGTCTTTCGCATCTACTTTTCCGATACCAAAGGCCACTCGAATACCATCAAGCAACACTAACTTGATTGGATTTTTCACGGACCTTAGGGCTGTATTGGGATATAGTATCCGTATCTATAACTGCAATTCGCGAGCTGGCTGGTTGTATGTGACTGCCATAAAAATTCTCAAAACTGCCCTATAAATGTAGATCGAAGTCTCCAAAACGCCCTCCAAATTTTCATGAAATTTCGAAAAGGCCATCCATCACCACCGGATCTTCTTGGCCCTTTCCTTTTTCGACTTTCACTGCTTCTCTTTCAAAGGTCTCTTTCCTCTCTCTACTACCGAACATCCCCTCACCAGCTGCTTTCTCCTCACGTAGAGGTTTGAAGTTTTTTTTTTTGGAAAGCAAACAGGGTTTTAAAGACCCCTTAATATTTATATTAATGAAGCAAAAACAAATACAAAAGCAATCTCTCACTGGAGAGAGGATTCACCATTACAAGCCTAAACAATGTACAAAGTCAATCTTTGCACCTTTTGTTTGTTTTCTTAGTTTTTTTGGACTTTCGGGGGCAAAGACTAAAATCTTTGGTGTAGGCGATTGCAGCTGATTCTATAATCACATCATCCCCAAAGGGGTCTGGGTCATGTTCTTCTTCAGAATCCTGACAACTTTCTTGTCTCACCCTATTGTCTGTGTGGTTCTTGTGCTCTTTCCATACTTCTTTTAGCCATATGTAGCTTTTCTTAAAGTGTTTCAAGTCACGTGCTTTAATTTCTTGTTGTATTACATCAGGAACTTCGTTTCACTTGTCGTATTCATTTGTCATCATTAAGACATTCAATATCAGGTAAAGAGAAGACGTTTTTCGCTTGGTCATGGTGAGTAGTTTCACATTGCAGAATCCAAATCTTTCACCATTATTGGAATCGTGGGGATTGTTGTCTTCCTTCGCATTACCATCCTTCAACTCATTTTCATAGAAATAGTTGTCGCCTCCCTCAAGCACAAACCAACACAGACGATAGAAATAGTTGGAAATCATGAAGCTCCTCCTGCTGTTTTTTTTTTTTTCATATGGGTGATTTGATGTTGATGGAGTATATGCTGAAAATTTTCATCTCATTGTATGGTTTCGAATCGAATTTGGGGGTGTAGATCCTGATTGGTGTTTGTTTCAGTTATGTATAATTTGTGGGTTTCTCTTTTAGCTATTGAAAATTTTTTCAGTTAATCTACTTAATTTCGTATTCCAGTTGGGAGTTGGGGGTTTATCTTATTCTGAAATGAATCTTTGTAATTGATCTCTGTATCAAAGCTTGAATATTTCTTTTTGTTATTTTGATACTGTTCCAAAGCTTGAATCTTTTTGCTATTTTGATATTATTCCAATAGAGAAGATAAGAGTTATTTAGAATTTAATGTTTTGTTGGGTCCTCCACTCAGCTGAGTCTGTTTTGTTGTGGACTCCATCATTTTCATCGTATCTTAACCTGTTTGGTTTGTAGAGATATTCATTTGTTGTTACACATCAATGTAGCTGATGATCATGGAGTTAAAGCACAATGTTATGGTTCGTTGCTAAATGTTTCTTTGATTGAATGAAATAACTTAGCAGCCATTGATTCAATTGGTTTCACCACCAAAGAGGTGAATCTCCACCACTTCAGTACAAGATCATCATGTTAAATGAAAAAAACATAGTATTTTTGCTAATCAACTATCACTAAGAATGCTCTTCATACTTATGGCTTAGCACAACTATCACAGCTAGACAAAGCTTCATTGCTGGCAGAAGTAATTGGTCCTGCATTAGAAACCTGTATAGGATTTTCCATTCCAATTGATGTTGACAAAGTGAGAGTCGTGTTGAAATATAGAAACAGAGTTTGAAAACAGAGAGTTCAAGAATAAGAACCTGTGAGTCGGTAAGGCTTGTCGGCAGCAAATTGGAGGCGAAAATTAGTCAACCACAACCCACAGGAGGCTAAAACTCGTTAGAATCTACTAGAAATTAGATGGACTTGGTTGGAATTAAAGACGAACAAGCTGGATTGAAGATGTTTGGCTGGAACAGCTGATAGAAGAAAGAAGAAGGTGGTGGAAGGGTTTCCACTGTCCTCCACCATCGCCTCTTCACGCTATATAAGAAGGATGAGTTTCCCCTTCACAATTGATCCTCCAAAATCAAGATATCTATTGTGTTTGTGAATTAGGGTTTATCCCATTTGTGTGTATATGTGAGAGATGAAAAAATGGAGGTGAGAGGAGAGAGAAAGGGACTTGTTTTGGTTTGGTTTTATGTTATACGCAACCAACGTATTTGTGTGGTGTCGTTTAGACACATGTATTTGTAATGTCATTGAAGTTTTGTAGCTCTCTCCATTGTAATCTTTCGATTTCACTAGTAAAGTTGTTATTTGTCGTGGACGTAGGCGAGTTTGCCGAACCACGTAAATTGGTTGTCTCCGATATTTGTTAGTATTTTGCTTTGTAGCTTCGCATTTAGGCATTTTGTAACGCTTCTGCACGTAACAAATTGGTATTAGAACTGAGGGTTCGTTTGAAGCTACGTGAACCAGTGGTTGGTGTAAAACATGTCAAGTTCTGGACCAAAGATGATTACCGCTACAGTCGGTAAATTTGATGTCGAGAAATTCAATGGAAAAAATAACTTTGGCATGTGGCAATGCAAAGTTCTAGATGTGCTGGCAAAGGAGAAGTTGGATGATGCTTTGGGAGACGAGCCGGAGAAAATGAGTAAAGAAGAATGGAACAAGCTGAATCGGCAAGCTTGCAGGTCAATAAGATTGTGTTTAGCGAATGAGCAAAAATACTTTGTTATGAAGGAAACCACCACTAAGGCATTATGGAAGAAGTTGGAAGATAAGTACATGACGAAGAGCATCCAAAATAAGTTTTTTCTCACGAAGCAACTTTTTCGGATGAATATGAGACCCGTGATTACTCTGTCTGAGCATTTGGATGAGTTCAATAGGCTTATTGCCGACCTATTTAATTTGGAAGAAGATGTTCCAGAAAATTACAAGATTTTGTGCCTTTTGAATTCCCTTTTAGAAGAGTATGAACATCTCGTTATGACTTTGTTAACGGAAAAAAAAAAGAATTGAATTATGATGAGGTGGTTACGGCGTTGCTCAATTATGAATTCAGAAGGAAGGATCTCAAGATCCATCGGGATGCAACGTCAAAAGTATTGGTAGCGAGGGGAAGATCTGAAAAGAGGAATGTTGGTAATAGAGGAAGATCACAATCAAGAGAAAAATCTGTAGACAGAAGGTTTTTGCCAAAGAATGAATGTGCCTACTGACATAAGAAGAGCCATTGAAAGATTGATTGTGAGGCATTGAAAACTACAATAGAAAAATAAAAGAAAAAGTCAGATGCGAATGTAGGGCACAATTTGGATGAAGATGATGATGATGCGTATTCGTTGCCTGCAACTTCAGCATTGGTGAGTCATTCTAATGAGTGGATGTTTGATTCGGGTTCTACCTATCATATGTGTCCCCGTAGGGACTGGTTCTCTAACTTTAGAGAGATGGATGGTGGTGTTATCTATATGGGCAACAATGATTTATGCAAAATTGCAGGAATAGGTAAAATCAAGTTGAAGTTGCATAATGGACTTGTTCAGGTCTTGAATGATGTACGCTATATACCCGATTTGAAGAAGAATTTCACCTCCGTTAGTGCTTTAGAGTCCAAAGGTTACAAGGTTTCCGTAAATGGTAGAGTTCTAATGGTTGTTTCTGGTGCACTGGTGATTCTGAAAGCGGTTCGGAAGGGTAACTTGTATTTCTTGCAGGGGGTACAGTTACAAGGAATCGAAAAGTTGAATCTGGTGGAGCAACTTGTGTTGTTGAAAGCCCTATGGATGTTGATTCTGGTGGAGTTACTGATAGCTCGAAAGATGTTTGTAAGGAAACCTCGAGGGTTTGGCATTTCTGTGTAGGTAGTAAAGGTGAGAAAGTTCTGCACAAGTTGTTGAAGAAACGATTGGTAGAAGATATGAAGACGAGCAGTATGGAAGTTTGTGCACATTGTGTTTCTGAAAAATCTGGTTTGAGACTCCATCCTAGACAAGGTGGAGTTGGTTTGTTAGTTTGAGCATGCTTTAGTGTATGGCACCTTCGAGTGTATGGCGCATATGAGCGTGTTTGAAAAGTTGAAGTACAGTAGTGGAGAATTGTTGAAATACAGAAACAGAGTTTGAAAACAGAGAGTTCAAGAAGAAGAACCTGTGAAGTCGATGAAGCTTGTCGGCAACAAATTGGAGGTAGAGATTGGTCGACCACAACCCACAAGAAGCTAGAACTCGTTGGAATCTACTGGAAATTAACTGGACTTGGTTGGAATTGAAGATGAACAAGCTAGATCTGAAGATGTTTGGCTGGAACAGCTGGTAGAAGAAAGAAGAAGGTGGTGGAAGGGTTTTCACCACCTCTTCACGCTATATAAGAAGGATGAGTTCCCCCTTCACAATCCATCCTCCAAAATCAAGATCTCTGTTGTGTTTGTGAGTTAGGGTTTATCCCATTTGTGTGTATATGTGAGAGAGGAAGAAAAGGAGGTGAGGGGAGAGAGAAGAGAGAAAGAGAATTGTTTTTGTTTGGTTTTGTGTTATACGCAATCAGCGTATTTGTGTAGTATCGTTTAGACACATGCATTTGTAACGTCATTGATATTTTGTAGCTCTCTCCATTGTAATCTTTCGATTTCACTAGTAAAGTTGTTATTTGTCGTGGACGAAGGCGAGTTTGTTGGACCACATAAATTGATTGTCTCCGGTATTTGTTAGTATTTTGCTTTGTAGCTTTGCATTTCGACATTTTGTAACGCTTCCGCGCATAACAAGTTGAACCTCACGAAGATGAAGTGCAATGAGCCTTTTCTATCAAGGCATCTTTTTACTGTGAAGATTGACCTGAAATTTTGTCAGATCTAAGACAAGCATTAAACCCCTTCCATCTCAAAACAGTGAAGGTAGAGATCACTACCTTGGGAGGCAAAATGAATAATGTATTTGTTATGTCAGACTGCAAGGAAATGAACATTGATGATTCTGAGTAAGGTAGAAATCACCACCTTGGGAGGCAGAATGAAGAATGTATTTGTTATGTTCGGCTGCAAGGAAATGAACATTGACGATTCTTAGGTAGCCTTTCTGCTTATGAATAGGTACAGTCAACTCAAAATAATTTCATTTTAATTTCTGAACATTTTTTTCTTAATTGGAAAATTGTTGGCTTTGTGATTGAAATTATTTAGGGTGTCATTTGGGGAGTGCCAAAGGCCCGACCCAAGGACAAGGATGTCATACCAAAGGTACCTGTGCCATTGGCACGGGTACATGCTACATGGAAAATGTATGGTCGTGCCAACGGCACAGTTGGTACACGCTATGTGGAACGTGTATAGCCGTGCCAACGGTACACTCACTACAAAAAAAAGTTGAATTCAGCAACGGCGTTTTACCGTTGCTAATTATCAAAAAATCGTAGCTAAAATGAATCAGCTCAACGACCGTCGCAATACCGTAGCTATTTCAATTGTCGCTGCAGTATAACAACAACGGTCTACTATTCCGTAGCTAAAAAAATCCATTAGGGACGGCTTATACCGTAGCTACCAATTTTTATTGGTAAAACTTAGCGACAGCTAATATACCGTGGCTAAATGTTTTTTGTGTATATATATTTTTTCAAAATATCCATTAGGCACGGCTTTTGTTTATATATATATATATATTTTTTCAAAAAAATCCATTAGGGACGGCTTATACCGTAGCTATCAATTTTTATTTGTAAAACTCAGCGACAGCTAATATACCGTGGCTAAATATTTTTTTTGTGTATATATATAATTTTTTTTAAATCCGTTAGGGACGGCTTATACCGTAGCTACCAATTTTTATTTGTAAAATTTAGCGACAGCTAATATGCCGTCGCAAATTCTTTAATTAGCTACGCTTTTTTTTTCTGAATTTAGCCATGATTTTCCCGTCACAAGCACAATTTTTATGAATATGGTCTTAGCCAACTACCAAAAGGATTAGTGACAGTATTTTACTATCCCAAATCTTTAAATTAGAGACAAAATCAGTCTACCATCTCTAATATTTATAGCTATTAAACTTTTTTTTTTTTTTGTAGTGACTAGTGCTGTTTAATGGCTGAGGTGACCCCGCCAAGGTTCGTACAAATTCATCTTTGGGAGCATGCACTTTGTAGGCTTATTTAGGACGTCCGCTTATGTATGGCTTCATTGACAGGCAGAAGCACGGACGAATAATGGGCAAATTAATGTGCTTGAATATGTCTCAAAACCTCCCAAATATCTGAGGCATCACAATCGGCCTTCTTATAAATGGGTTAAGCTCCCTTAGCGGAGCTGTCATGATCTAAATTTACCTTTTCAAAAAATCTTATCCTAATATATGGCTCCCTGCTGCTGTAGCAGATTATTCAAAATGAAAAGAAGCGAGGTAAAATGACAGGAAGTGTTGTAAAAGAAGTGGTTACACCCATCCCTCGCTCCCTTTTCCTCGCTCCTTCGCTTGCTCCCTAGAATTTCTGTGTAAAATGACAAGAATTAAACCACAAAACCAAATCCAAGTAGCTTTCTGTTCTAATATCTTCAAGACCTCAGGCAGGGTGGTGTGCTGCAAGAATTCTAAGCATCCAAGTGTTAAATCATTTTCTTTTCAACATTTCGTAGATTGGAGAGTCATTAGGCTACCATGTTAGTATTTTTTTCACTAACAAGAATCTGAAAGTTTTCCTTGCCTGCTTATTTTCTAATTCGTCCTTAACTTGTCCTACGTTAATCGCATTCCCATCATGTTCCTTACATCAGTTTCCTCTTTACTTCGTCTATGATCAGGATTCTCTTACGGTGCGCTCTGACATTATTCTACAACACTAACAACCTGCACTCAATCGTCAGTAGACTTCAATTAATCAGTTGCAAAATTAACAGCCTTAGAGGGGCAATGTTATAGACTAACCTTTACTGTTAGGGGGTGTGGCTTGCCTATCACATCCGTTGTTTTAATAATTGAGCAACTTGCCTAGGATTTTTTTACGCTATCTATCTATGCCGATTAATATCCAAATTATAGTCAATGGCCATTTATGCCTACTAAGCCATCTGTGATTATTGTTCTTTGTTTTTTGCCTTGGGTATACATGCTTAGCTACAATACTGTACAAAACTTGAAAATTTTGTTGCTTGCAGCATTTGGAAGCTTTCATCCAGTCAATTCAACTAGTATGTGCGTTCAAATGGAAATACTTAAATCATATCCTACAAAGCATTCGAACTTCTCAAACTGAATTACATAATACCTTACAAAAAACGAGTGTTCTGTGCTGAACAACTGAGTTTCTCAAAGATGGTGGAGGCAGTGAAAGGCAGAACAGCTGGTGTGCCGATCATTAGCTTTGTATCACAAGTGATTCGAGGCAGATGGTTCATGATGTTCGCGTCTTTCCTAATCATGGCATCGTCCGGTGGCTCTTATGTCTTCGGAATCTACTCCTCTGATATCAAAAAGTCACTCGGGTACACTCAAACCACACTCAATTTAATTGGTTTTTTCAAAGACCTTGGGGCTATCTTGGGGTTAATATCCGGTCTAATGACCGAGGTGGCTCCAGCATGGTTTGTGCTCATTGTTGGTGCTATCACGAACTTTGTAGGCTACTTCATGGTATGGCTTTCTGTCACTGGCAAAATCTCAAAACCCAAAGTCTGGCAAATGTGTTTGTACATCTGCAATGGTGCTAATTCACAAAACTTTTCCAATACTGTCGTTCTTGTTACATGCCTTAAGAATTTCCCAAATAGCCGAGGCATTAAGGTAGGCCTTTTGAAAGGATTCACCGGCCTCAGTGGAGCTATCATGATTCAAGTCTACCTAGCTATCTATGGTAATCACTCAAAATCTCTTATCCTACTCATTGGGTGGCTCCCAGCCGCTGTATCAATATTCTTTCTCTTCGCCATCCGAACTCTAAAGGTTGTTCAACAACCAAATGAGAACAAAATCTTCTATCGGTATCTCTATGTTTCACTCTTGCTAGCCTTGTTTGTGATGGTTATATCTATAACTCAAAAGAAAGTGAACTTCTCCCGTGTTGGGTATGTTTTGAGTGCCATAATAGTATGCATTTTACTGTTTCTTCCTCTTGCAATTGCTGTCAGAGAGGAGCTTTTGCTTTGGAAGCAAAAGAAACAACTGATTGACCCCCTTGAATCAGTCTTAGAATCTTCGAAGCACCCCGAACTACAGCCACAAAGCCTCAGTGATCAAGTTGTAGAGAAATCTAAATTTTCTTTCTATGCCAACATCTTCAAGACCCCAAATAGGAATGAAGACTATACCATATTACAAGGACTTCTAAACATTGACATGTTGATCATTTTCTTTTCGATATTTTGTGGGGTTGGTACAAATATTGCAGCAATTGATAACCTCGGGCAGATAGGTGAGTCATTAGGCTATCCACCTCTCAGTATTAGTACTTTTGTTTCACTAATAAGCATTTGGAATTTTGGTGGAAGAGTTTTTGCTGGCTTTGCATCTGAAATCCTAGTCACGAACTATAAATTCCCACGCCCGCTTATGCTTACAAGTCTCCTTGTTTTATCTTCCATCGGTCAAATTCTGGTTGCCTTCCCTGCCCAGTTCTCCCTTTACATTGCTTCTGTAATCATCGGGTTTGCTATTGGTGCGCAACTGGCCTTGATCTTCACAATCATATCTGAACTATTCGGGCTAAAACACTATGCTACACTGTTCAACTTTGCTGGTTTGGCTGGTCCCCTTGGCTCATATGTGTTCAATGTAAGAGTCACTGGGAAACTTTACGACAAAGAGGCATTGAAGCAACTTGCACTCAAGGGTCTCACTAGGCATTCAGTTAAGGAACTCACTTGCATTGGGACACAATGTTACAGAATGTCTTTTATCGTACTAGCAGCTACGTCGTTCTTTGGAGCATTAACTACTCTGGTTTTAGTGATTAGAACACGCGATTTTTACAAAGGAGACATCTATAAAAAGTTCAGGGAAGCTGAGCAAGAGGAAATGGAAGCAGCTTCTGGTAACAGTCAGCATTTGAGTAAGCCTACTCTCGTGATCGAATCAACCCAAGTCAGTCAATCCAAACTGGGAGCTGAGCAATCAGCGTAACATTTCAATTATTGTCAAGGGCCATGGCTGGTCTGCCGGACCACTCTTCTGTTGTTTGTTTGCCTTTGTTGCTTTTTCTACTACTGTTGTGTCCTCTTTGATGCTTTTGCTTACAATTAATCGACATATGTAATGATATTTCAACACTTTGAAAGACTTTTCCTCTGTTGAACAGGACTCAATTGTAAAGCTTCATTTGTTTTAGACTACAAAACTCCAATAAAAAATGTGAGTTTTGAATCTGAAGTTAGCCCAATGATTCGTAGAGGCACATTAATGGAACATAATAAAATCCCAAATTAGAGAATGAGGTTATTTTCTGGATGATTGTAGGTTCAAGCTCTACAGTCTCACACAGTCACACTATTACAGGTCATTATCATCTGATGATTTTTGTATGATCCTAACATATGGAATATCTTTCTGAGTTATGTGGTGTACTCTTATCATCCATTTTATGGCCTGTCGGCCATGCATGAAGCTTCAATTATTGACCCCTAATGACAACATAAGTTCAATACTGATCAACAATCTCTTGCATATATAGTGTCTGTCACTCGTGATGATCCTCATAGCATCATTGACCATTGACATGTGACACTACACTTTAGGCAGAACATCAAAATCATATTTGAATACTAAATCATATTGAAGACTACACATACTCCACTCACCCCACATGTTCCTTAATGTAAGAACAACACTTCACTGAACAGATTTGACACATATACGATAAGATCTTGCTCATTCTATATTCAAGCCCAATACAAGTCCCTGATCCAAATCCTATTAATAATATATGTTATCATACACGCAACAGCTATCCAACTACAGCTTGCATAACAGAAGTCAAAATTTCTCAGTGAGGGCCAACAACTATCTATGAGAACAGGATAATTATTCCAGCAGATATTCAATGTTCTTCTATTCCGAAAAATGACTCCAATCGGTAGTCAGACAAATAACATACTTGGGCCAGGTCTCCAAGTGTTCTCTAGAATCCAAGTTAGTCACTTCTGCAGCTTCTTTGAGATGAAGTTCACTGAGTTCCAATTTCCAAAAGCCTGCACGAATAATTTTTTTTTTTTGTCAATATCAACATTACTGTTGTGACACTGCACATTTACTTGATGATTTAGAGCATCACCTAAAGAATTGCATGGAAACGTATCAAGACATGAATTAATAGAATTTATGCAGGTGCACCGTGACTTCAAGATGTTGACTTTAGCTGAAGAAAAAAATTTTGGGCAATGTCTTACTCGCATAAAATTTCATCTCTACCCTCTTACTGTCAAGCTGAACGTTGGTATACGTGAAGGGGTGGGAAGGATGTGCCTGATCAAGGATTGTGATTTTGTTTTTCGAGTTAATTTCGGTTTCCTGATTTTAAAAAATATTTCGGTTTGTAAAGAAAATATGTAATAAATTTTGAGGGTATATTAAATATGTGAAAAAATAATATGCAAGTAAATAAATGTATTAAACACATTAAATGAAACTAAATTGTCTATAATTAGAAAATCAAGGGGTAGTTTAAAAAAATCAATATATAAGTAAAAGACGTGATAATTAGGAAATTAAGTAGTGGTTTCAAAAATCAATAAATAATTAGAATGAATGATAATTAGGAAAAAAAAAAAAGCAAACTTGAAATTTATGAATTTTTTCCGAAATATTTTGAAAAAAAATCTTCGAAAAAAAATAAATTTTAGTAGCTAGTTTTGTAGTTTTACAAAAAAAAAACCCGAAATTTGACAAAAAAAACCTCGAAAGTTTTCGAAAAAACCTTCAAAAATTTTAATTTTTTTCATTCGCCCTTTTTCTTTTCTTTTCGTAATTTCAAAAAAAAACGAAATTTTCGGCGAAATTTTGCATAATTTCGCGAAATCACAATCCCTGTGCCTGATATACAAGCATATATACGCATAATCACATACACATAAATGTCTGCATAAGAAACATTCTATTGTATACAGCTAGGAAGACCCTTTGATTGCATCCCCTTCTAAAATTATATGCTAATGAAGTCCCTAAAATCATCTCTTATGACAACCATTTTGCAAGCAACCGCCAACAACACTGGAGTATGAAACTTGTCCCTCATCAAATATTTGGTAAAGAGTACATCAAAAATGCAAATCCACCTAAAAACATAGAAGACTTGACACTAGATGCTTATCACTTCAGCAGTAGATAGTCTTAGGAAGAGCCTTGCATACCAATTTATCGCATATACACACCTAGTTCTTCCTCTTCTCCTGGCCAGAGAGGCAACAAATAAACATCATTTAGAAACTTAATATCCTATAGAGTGTGCTTACTTCTATGGAATGATATGAGATTGATCCTAGTAGTTCATTTTGTACATGACCAGAAGAATCTGCTCTTAGCTTCAGTGCCTATTTTAGTCACATTGATCACACAACACTTTTGGATTATGATGAACTTAGCATTAAGACTACAAATAAAGTATCAAACAGTAACTGGTTCTCCGATATTTACACTGACAAGCTGTTATAACCTTTAATCCACATGAAAGCCTCCCATTCAAGGGTTATCCGTTTGGAGAATCCTGTTTCAACAATGAAAATTGAACTCGTCCAACAAATACACAAGATTGATCTAAAACATCTACTGCTTCAAACTGCAATTTTTCAAGTCCTAAGAAGGAGCCACAGACGTGGCTAGTCTGTTTTCGAAATCATGGATAACAATTAATTTTTGTGGATCATTTTGAAACAATACAATCTGCAGCATTGTTGCAAGTTATTGCTATCAATCATGAGAGTAACCGCCATCTCCAGCAACAGTAAAACATGTTGGAGTTGGGTTGGCTCAATTTAGTCCCATACCAATTAAGGAATCAAGTGAAGTGAAACATATAAGTGGTTGGATGTGTCTTAAATAGTGCTTAGGTCTTTTGGGAGCAGTTGAATAGTTGAAACCCCTCGAGCACAACAAAACAGAACAGAACAGCATTCAAAAAAGAATTTTTTGAAGCTATCATCATTTTACACAAGCTATTGAGTCATGGGCTAAGGGAAGAGACCATAAAATCCTGGAATGGGGAATATGAGACTTTCATTTAAGAAAACATGGTTTTTTTCTCCCTGATTACTTATTTATTTTCCTTGATTTTGCTACTATGCTCAGTATAACAAAATTGGGAGCTCAATGTGGTAATCAAATTTCATGGAAATAACATGGGTCCATGAAACATGGCATGGGCGTTATTAACCAACCAAAACTGGGGAAGTCCGGAAGGCAATTGCAGTTGACTAGGTGCTAGTGAAATTTGGGTGTAATCTTGGATAACATAGTTCCCTTATTTCCTCGTCCTTAACATACAATTGATCATTTTCTGCTTGGCAATTCCAACTACTCAAAGAGTTTGCTCACTTGATCCAATCTTCTCAAGAAATGATCTCAACTTCTACATTAGATATTTCTAAATGATAATAATAAATAAACATGTAAAAGATAAAAAAATACATATATTGAATTTTACTGATTATGAATTTTGTATATGTTGGGTTGGGGGTTGGGTCCAGCCCATTAGGTGGACCACCTTTTGTTCTCACGTTAGTGAGATTAAACAAATAAATAGAAAACAACTGGCTTCCATATATACAAAAATAAGAACAGACCTGCATGTGAGTGTATTAACGTGCGACGGTCAGTGACGGAGTCAGGATTTTTGTTGAGGGAGGGTGGAGTGATGTCATAATTAATTAAATATAATATAAAAATTAGTTACTTTAACATAATTTTTTTTATATATAGCAAAAATGAGAGTACAACAAAGACAATCATTGAAGATGATTACTACTATATTTATTAAAGATTATTATTACTTCTAGAAACACAACACAAGAGAAGGGTTTGAATCGTTGATTACTGCTACATGAAGAAAATGAGGAAGAGATTGGGTTGCTTACGATTTTTTTGTGGAGATGACCAACACAGTGATTAATGAAGGCACTTGGTACCTAGAAGAAGAAGAAGAAGGTGGTTTGGATCCTACTGGATCTTGTGAAGATGAACTCAAATAACTCAATAGTTATAGATCATTGAAGATGATGAAATATGGGGGTTTCCCTCGTCTTATCCAATCGATGGAGTGTAAAGAAGAAACTGTGGATTTTGGTTTCTTTGAGAGATTTGAGGGATTTAACCTCTATCTCTAACTCTAAAAGTAGAGTTTGAATTTGATATGTACATGATTTGAAAGATGAAATCCTGGTTGAAGTGAAAAGTGAAAATAGAGGGGCAAATAAAAAAACTAATTGGGGGACAAATAAATATTAAAAATAAAAAATAAAAAAAATCTCAAAAGTCAGTGGGGGCAAGTGCCCCCACGTGAATCCGTGCCTGGCAACGATTGCGAATGCAACTGCTGTGTGCGCGTGACTCCGTTGAGAGATAATAAATAATAGAAGGAGGAGTTGATTTATGAGGTTTGATTGAAAACTCACAAATGTGTTTTATATCCGTTTCTTGCCAAATTTTGGTGTCATTTGTTTCGGTGTATTCTTCCTTTTATTGAGAAGTTAATTGAAGCTCTTGTGAGGTAACCCTTGTATTGCTCATTGTATTCCTCAAACCTTGGACAAAAGACTTAAGAAGAACACTGTACTTCTTTTATTGATTAGTGGATTGATCGGATTTGCCCCGTGATTTTTACCCTTCACCTTGAATCCACGTATATCTTGGTGTCATTTATTTTGCATTGAATATTTGTTTAGCGATATTACTTGGTTTTTCCATTGGTATAAATTTTTTTGTAGTTGTTTGCTTTATTTTTCCCAATAAAGTGGTATCATAACTATGTATAGTGGATCCAAGTGCGCGCACACGCTCAGCGCGCCGACAAGTGGTATCAGAACCGATGGTTCGGTGGGGACTTAGCGAAGTGGAGGTGCAGGCGGCACATTGTTCAGAGGATTAGGCGCAAGGTAACGAGCCAGGTAGAGCATCGCAGGTGCGCGGTCCACCAGATGAATGATCCAGATTGGGTTTCATATCATTGTCAATAAAATGTATCCTACAAGTCCAGACGAGGTGGAGTTAGTGTGGTGGTTGCGATTAAGGTGGAACCAACAACACCGGGAATAGTCGAGCTCGTACACCGAGTGCTACCCACAGGATCGCGGTTGCACATTGAGACTTGAAGAGGAGGTGTACTTCGAGATGTTGCAAACTGGTGGACGAATTATAGAATGTGTGACTATTTTCATCAAAAGGGAGATTGTTGGCAAAGTGTTGGCTTAAATAGTCTCACATCAAGTAAGGAAAAATTGTCACAAAGGTTTATAAGGAAATGATCCACTCCCTAATAGCAACGGGGCCTTTTTAAGCTAAAACCTCACACTCGAGGCCTGAATAGAAGGCCCAAGTTACGGGTGTTAAAGTTGGGGACAATATCGTTGCTATGTATAGTGAATCTAGGTGCGCACACGCGCTCGTCGCGCCAATAGTATAAAGATGTAAATAGTAAACAATTGATTTTTAAACTTATTTAGTATAACAATAATCAAAGTCTCCAGAAAATAGGAGAATGCCAAGGTTGCTTGATAACAATGGTTTACTGTGGGTGATTTTTTTTTTCAACATTGGGATTACAACGTTGTCATTTGTCAATTTTGTGGTTTTCCAAAAAATTATGCATGAGTTCTTAACCTGATAAAGGGACAGAATCGTGGCTACCCTGTTCAATCAAGTTGACTGATGCAGATCTATGTTATTGGGATTTGAGGGTGGGAGGCACTATGCCTAATATACAAATACATAAAGCTATACATAAGCCAATGTGTGGGTGTTTATGCATGCATTCATACACATTCATATAATACACAATGTTGCGCAACCAGTTGAAAATGGAAGGTTTGAGGCAAAGAATGTGATTTCTCGAGTCGAAATATTTCATATTTTGAAGTTACCGAATCTCTTTCGAAATTTAAAATAGAGTAATTTTACATTGCCTTGTTTAGGTGTATCTTTTGTGCTTATTTGGGATTTTTTTTTTACACTTTTTAGTATTTCTCTTTAAAACACCATCCACATAAGGGGTAGAAGTGTCAAAAAACACCCAAACAAGGCAGTGTAGAATTACTCTTTGAAACATGTCGAAATTTTCTTGAGAAAATAAATAAATATTTTAATTTACGTATATTTTAACATATTATAATGTTATTTTAGTATCAAAAGTTTGTTATGTGAGTGATTTTAATGTAATATGTAGTTTGTATGACACTACAAGTTGTATGAGACTTTTTATGTAGTATTTAAGAGTTTAAAATGCATAACTTATATTGTTAAATTCGAAATCATAACCGAAAATTTTACCTTTTTTTACACAAAACGAAATATTTCTTAAAATCAAAATACCGAAATTAACTGGAAAAACGAAATCACAATCCTTGGTTTGGGGTTTTGAAGGCTTGTTTACTCGTTAGTGTCACTACTCACACCACCAAAATATGAAGTAGTATCCCTATATATATATATTTATACAATAAAAAAAATCAATAATTTTCTTTTCTCCGAGTACCTTAATTGAGCAAAAAAATAACAATATTTGAGTGTGTTCTCAAACACAACTAAGGATAGGCATACGGGTCGAGGAATCGCAAATCCAAACCGGACCGTTTTGCTCCAAACGGTCCAAAATTTACTGTGTAAATTAATAAACGGTCTGGATCCATTGCGGCACTTGTCTTAAGATGATTGAGTATAACAAAATTCTATTTCAATCCTAAAAAGTAAAAACCCCATCTCACATCCTCCTCTCCTATTGCCTCATTCTCACTCACCAGCTCTTCTGAGTTTCCAAGATTTGTAATATGTTAGCGTTAATTTCCAGTGACGAGGTTCATAAGCTTTGCTTCCTTGTCTATGCACTCACGTTCGAGTGTATCGGCTAGGAGTCGTTTGTCGATCATCTTGCATGCAAATGACTCGCCCGATTTACGTGAGTAGCACCGATACAACGTTCATAATCT
The DNA here is from genome assembly GCA_963556465.1 of Berberis vulgaris. Lineage (NCBI taxonomy): Eukaryota > Viridiplantae > Streptophyta > Magnoliopsida > Ranunculales > Berberidaceae > Berberis > Berberis vulgaris. Next base: position 4,878,920 of record OY747133.1, read on the forward strand.
TACTGAACCGATCTGCTCGCACACCTTGTAATTTTTCTTCAAACTCTCGCTCATTCTATTTTCTTTCTCTATCTGTTTCGTGTCTCCAACTTCGTTGCAACACTATGGATTTATAGACAAATAAGAATGTTTTCAGGGAATATTTGATATCATCCACAATCCATCTCGACCTCGCCTGATCTTTCTCATCACAACTGATGATACATCAAATAAGACTTTAATCATGACCGTACACGTGATAAATATCATCTATCACGAGGACCATGTGCTTCAGTTCAAACCTGACCCGCAAAGCCTGAAAAGACAAGTCTAGTCATTAAAGCCCAAAAATGCCCTTCAGAATAAATTGTAATTAGATGCCCGAATCCAGACCTAACAAATCTCTCCCTTAAAAAAAATTACGAAGGAGACAAGTCATGGCGGAAATCACTCCACCAATGACGTATCTCAATGAAAAAGGAAATTGTTACAAATAATATCTCCCCTTATCACGCCTTAAATGCTTAAGTCACACAGATAATTAATAATAGACATTATATAGGGTAAATGGAATGTTTGACAAATGTATGCAATCTTAACAAAGTGGTACGTTGTCCAAATTGAGTTATCTCCTACAGATTTACTGACTTAAGCATCAAAGTGCGTTCGATCATAAAAAAATGTGGTATTTGACAATCTAACCTTATTTTGCAGGTCAGATCTTTGGGAGACCAGATTTGAACGCATCAACAACAACAAGACAACTCGATCGCACACTAAATAACGAATAAGAAATTTGGAGGGAAGAAAAATGTTCAAATTTTAGCCATCAACGAGGTATTTTATTTGCTCCTAAATCCCTTCAACTCTGCAATGGGTTTTCTGGTTGCCGATGATTGTTGATTGTTTGATTGATTGGTTATGTATGTTACTAATTCAATAAATTTTGAAACTTTGGTCTTTCATGTGTTGTTCTATTAGTTTGGATGTCGAATTATCCCTTAATTCACTTGTCAATACTGTCCTCATTTGCTACTATTTGTTTTTCTTGTTGGTCAATGTCTTGTAGATTCAATTATGTTCCATCATGTTATGGGAAAACATAACACAAATTTGTAATGGTGGGGGTATACAAATTGTCTAATTTCTGATGTTCTCCAATTTTATATCTTCTTCATAAATCTAACTATATATATATATATATACAAACACACATACATATTATGTACGGGAGAATACACATGGTTGATAACTTGGGAAAGAAAGGATTTGCAATGCCAAATCGATGCCCATTGTGTGGTTGTGAACAAGAAAGCACTGATCATATTCTCCCCGATTGTCACTTCATTAAAAGTTCAAGGTTGTTTTTTAGTGAGTTTGGGGTCAATATGCACATGCAAGGGAGCTTCATTGAGTGGATAAAAAATTAGCATGGTCTCGCTTTCCAAAAAAAATAAAAAATTAGCATGGTCATCAATTTAGCGTATTGGGTACATGGCTTTGGGATATAATTTCGCATGTTGTATCATGAATCACGTAGAAAGAGAGGAACAACATAACTATTGATGGCAATACAATGGCAACTCTATGCTTAGGATTAGATATCAAAGCAAATTTATGGACCTCAAACGCTAAGGCAAATATGACTATAGACATCTCCTTTGACTTGTTTATGTCAGAGTGAGATTAGTTCATTATGTAATTTGTTGGGGAAGTGTGTATCATAGGCTCATCGGTGAATTCCTCTTGTATTTTCTTTCAGAATTTCTAATAAAAAAATCATTTTGTCTTGACCGATCAGTGCATATATATATATAACTATTTATGTTATGCGTGTTGTACGTTTTAAATAGTTTTTATTCAATAATTGTTTTGACGATTTGATATTAAAAATAAAATTGATGAAACTCAAATTAATATTTAAAAATATATAATAATAAAATTATAAAAATACATTGCATATATAATACTATCATACGCATTAAACATCAGCAAAATTTGAAGTTAACGCTTTCACGCTCGCGCTCCCATACCTGCTCACGCTTTACGCTCTGGTGACTAAGGTACCAACCATAGTAATTATATTTTAGCGGACCAAAAGTTAAACATGATCATGTTAAATGAAAAGTAACATAAAAATGGGATAAAAAAAAAGGAGAGAAAGAGAGTTAATCATGCCTTGTAGAACAAAAATTCTAGAGAGCTAGGCCCCTAGTGCCGAGACAGCGACAGGGGCTCTCTGCGTGTGTAATTGTGTTCGATTAAGGCATTATGAGCATCTTTAGGATGATGAAGGGTATTGGGTCTGACCTAGTTATCTAAACAAGTTGCTTGTAGAATCAGTCAAAACTCAAGGAGTGAGTCTAGGGAGCTAAGTTTGGGAGCCACTTTTGAGTCGGATTTTAATTTTTTTTACACTTTTACCATTTATCTTTAAAACATAATCACAAATACCATCAATGGAAATGGAAGAAGTGTCAAAAAAAAAAAAAAATAAAAAAAAAAAAATCCCAACCTACTCGAAAGCATTTTCCTCGCTAGTACATTCATCAATGCAGCGCCATTCGACGGCTAAGATTCATCAATCACATTCACTGTAGCTACATAGCTCAAAGCCATTGAAAGCACCAAATCACCCTCTCGTCCCTATAACCATCTCTACCAAGCGCACATTTGGCACCAAAGTACGCTCTCTCTCCTGTCATTTCTCTTCTTCACTTCAAAATCTCTCTCTCTGTTAGGGTTTCTTCGTTCGATGTGAATGCGATGAAGGGAAAGGGAAAGCAAGTCGCCGTGAAGAACTCTTCGAAGAGGAAGAGAGACGATTCCGACAAGGCCGGTGGCAGTGGCCGGAGCGAGAAGAGCCGCGGCGTTCTTCAGTTCTTCGACGTCGCTGCTCAAGAAGCCGACGATGACAGCGACTTTGATTTCTCCGATCAAGGTGAAAACTCTAATACTTCGATTGTTGTGTTCCGTACTGTACGGTTTCTAGGGTTTTTGCTTTTGTTCATGATTGTTGCTTTATTTTGTGACAAGTTCGCCAAATTTGGGGTTTTTGGTTGCTTAGATCGTGGTTTTGAGTGAATAATCTGTGAATTTCTGCGGTGTTTTGTGTTGATTTGGGTGTGCATTTGTGCATGTTTGTTTTGAGGATTCATTTAGGGTTTTCGATGGATTTAGAGGTGGATGTTGTAATGATGATGTGGATTTGACATGCATCAAGTGATTTGGGCATGATTATGCTATATTATGCTTGTTGGTTTTGTATCTATAGGATTAGTGTATTGGAAGCTCTGTTTGTTTCATTTTTCAACAAGGTTTTTTTGTACAGTGTTTGAGGGTTTTGTGTTTTGTTATGGAGAAATTGATCCTTGTTACAAAAAGTTATAATTTCAAAATTCTTATAGTATTTATGGTTTTAATGGGCTGTAGATCATGCATCGGCAGGGAAAAAAAATAAAAACTTGCGTTTCAATTTGATTGGTCCTTGAGAAATATTGCATGAGGTTGATGAGGTGCATATAGAAGGAATTTAGGAGTGGGTTGCTTTTTGTTCATGGATTGTATTTAACAGGGTGTTAGGTGGGTGATTCAGAAACAACGAAGTCATTATTATGATTTGGTGGAAATGTCGATATCTTGGTCTCTCCCAAAATTAGTTTGTGAAAGTAGGTAGAATATTTCGCGATAAGCAAGACGTTATTAATCAAACGGGCTAGTTTGCATATGGACAGTGAGGGAGACTTACCCCGGATCTAAGAAACAACAAGGATTCTACATTTCATTTTCTTTCAAATCTTATATGAATAGGCCTCGGTGTTGCTCATTACATTCCTAGGATACTATGGATTAGCTAAAAGTTGTCTCAGAAGCCCGTTGTTTAAGTGCTGCCTGGAGAGATAATTTCTCTTTGTTTATACTCCATTATGTAGCAATGGTTGCCAATTTTCGTTGTTGTGTGCTTTTCTTACTTTTCACAATTCAACTCAACCTACTTTTTGCTCAACCTTTTTTTTTTTTTTTTTTTTTTTTTTTTTTTTTCCTTTCCATGATTTTGTTTATGCTATACTAACCAAAAGAAAGCGGAAAAAAAAACTTTGATCACCTCATTGAAACAAAACCCTTATGGATGCTGGTTAAATGACTCAAATCCAATATTGCCACGGGTGGTGGACGTAGTTCATGGTTTGCATGATGGAAGAACACTTGGATGGATTTGATGTCCCACTATGAACATTATAAAATAGTTTTTGATTTTGGTATGATCTGGTGAAGTTTTAATGAATGCATTGTGCAAATCCAATATTTTATTTTCTGCGTTCATTGGTTATGTCAACTTCTTTGTTTATTGGATTAGTGCAATGCAACCTTTTTTCATGTTTTTTGCAGATTTTACGGATGAAGTTGAAGCAAATCTCAAAGCGAAGGAAGGACTTGGAAAAGCTCATAACATTCCATTTATGCCAAAAGAAGAAGAACTTAGTGATGATGAGCTCGAGAAATATTTGGAAGAACGATACAGATCTAGTTCAAAGTATGTTGTCTATGCTAAAGATGAGTTCGAGACTAAAGGTTCTGGTGACAAAAACTCTCTCCTGCCTTCTGTGGATGGTCCAGTTATCTGGAAAGTCAAATGCATGGTATGATACATAGTTGTTGCAATACGAACTTTACTGTTTCCAGGCCTTCTATTCATGAAGTTGTTTCTCTTAGGTTGGACGTGAGCGGCAGGCAGCATTCTGCCTTATCCAGAAATATGTTGACCTGCAAGCTCTTGGAACTAAACTGAAAATAGTATCAGCATTTGCTATTGACCATGTGAAGGGATATATTTATCTTGAAGCTGAGAGGGAATATGATGTTCTGGAGGTATTTGTTAGGAGTTGTAGTTACCGTGAACATTTGCCATCAATTTGTGCATTATCTCTAAGTCTGACTCAAATGCTGCAGGCATGTAAAGGGCTTTGTTCCATATATTCAAGCAAGATATCACCAGTCCCAAATCACGAAGTAGAACATTTATTAGCTGTTCAAAACCCATTAAGTAAAGTCTCTATAGGCACATGGGTTCGTGTAAAGTATGGGAATTACAAAGGGGATCTAGCAATGGTAAGAGGGATATATTTAATAAGTTCATGATTAGCTGCTTTCAAACATGTTTTGATGCTAACCTGATAATTTCTGTAGGTTGTGGCTGTTGATGACAATCGGAAAAAGGCAACTATAAAGCTTGTCCCAAGAGTTGATCTAGAAGCTTTGGCGAAAAAACTGGTATTTAAACTTCTTTTTATTGTCATTGTTTTGCAGTGATAATCACTTTCCAAGCAGTTAAGCACTATATGTTATTTCTGTATACACTTAATCTAGATCTTCTCGTTTTCTTGTTATGTTATATTTGAAAAGATTTTAGATTTTTTAGTATTCTGTTTTGTTGTTTTTGATTATTTAAGGCTCAGCCATTATATAGCAGTTGGTTGGAATCATAGAAGTTGTTTTGGAGATGTGTTACTGTTGATTGTTGATAACAATGAATAAATATCGACGTGAAGATAAATAAGCTATAGCTATAAACTTATAGCTAGAAATCTTGTCTCCTTCTGAAAATCAATGAGCTATAAGCTTGTTCGGCTTGTTAGTGCAAATTATTGTTGGGGGAGAACTCGGGCTGCTGTATCTTGTTCAGAAGTGATCTTTGTATGTCACTTTCTTACATTAAGATGCAGTGCAGGCTAGAACATCAAGGATTTAGGTCTTTACGTTATGCCATTATGGTGAATCAAACAAGTGGTGGAGATTGGAGAATAGGGATGGATTTGGGTATTTATAGGTTTAATAGCTTGGATCTGGTGGAAAAAAATGGATTTAAAGGTATATTATTGGAAAAAAGATGGATCTAAAGGTATTTTTCGTTGCAACTACTGTTTGAAAGTTTCTATGCAATGAATTGAAGATAATCTTAGAAAGATCTAAAGATGGTTCCCAAATGAAATCAAATCAATAAATGACACTTCCTTTCAATCTATCAAACAACAAGCCTATCACATCCATTTGAGGGATCTAGATAGTCTGAAAAGTCATCCGTGAGAATATTATTTGAGCTGGAGAATGTCGCGATTTCATGTGAAATCAATGTGAAGTGCTCAATGGCTTTCAACATCTATTTTCATATGATTTTGGCTGAAACCTAAGAAGTTGTGATTTGATTTGAATCGATTTTACTGAACGGTGAATAAATTTCAACTTTTTTGAAATTAATTTAAGGGTCCCCTGCTTTTTTGATTTGATTGGAAATTCTGAATCATTAAGCTTTAATGTTGTGTTCTTCCACCTTCAAGAACTTTCTTAATCTAGTCGGACAATATGAAGAAGAGGGCATGGATAAATGTAGAAATAATGTTTCCATCATTGAGAATGTAGTAGTGTGCTTAAAAGGAAATTGCTGAATGAAGTAGTGTTAATATATGCCTGGTGGGCTTGTGTTTGTCGAAGAAATGGTTTTCAAACCCTTATTTGTTGGGTAAGAGGAAGGAAAATAAATAAATAAAACACATGCTGAACATGTGTTTTCCTAGGAGGTGGCCTAGGCCACCTCTATGTGTTAAAGGCACAATAAGGAGTTATGATTTCTTGTAAGCTGTCTATTGTGCCTAGGCATACCTAGTGACTGTAACATTTGACAACACACTCTACAGGAGACGGGAAACAGAAGCAGGTCAAGAATCTCAAGATGGATGACTATTCAAGATCATAGAAAAGGAAAATTTCCAAATACTCTGGTTTTGTTGGAGTAAGCGTGATAATGTCTTGTGTACTATGCTACATTCTGTGTACTCTTTGGGTGCGATGCTATGAAGTTAAATTGGAAAGCGGTTGCAGCGCGGTATAGGACCGAATTACGATTAAGCGGAATTAATCGAGATTAATTGGGTTTAATCGACCTACTTTAAATATTAATATATAATTTAATTTTTACTAATTTACAACTGAATTAATTTTGCAGGTTCCTAGACTTGTTTAGGAGCAACCAACACATCACAACAGCACAAGTAACAACAAGTGATAGCAAATTAGCACTTAGCAACATCACTCTACCAGTAAATAGCAATATGTAAACTCTAAAACTAACATTTAATCATTAAAAAATAAACCAATATAAGTTATATCAGTAAAAATAATTTGCATTCAATCATTAATCGGCGACTCTCCGATTTTTCAGAGTCGGCTAAACCCCAACCGATTTCACCCAATTCGGTTCGGTCAAATCTCGGATTACGATTAATCGACAATTTTTCGCCGCATTAATAACATAGATGCGAGGGGAGTGGTTGTTCACGATTTCAGTTTGCTAGTTCAGGAGATTGACATCACAAAACAATGTTGCCAATGCTAAGAGAACCTTAGCATAGTCTGATCCAGTGGATAAAGGCACACAAAACTTCTGCAAAAGAAGCAAGCATTCACAGATTATTCACAGATTCTCAGGTATGATGAGGATGAAACTAATAAAGACAATTTGCTGGTTATCTATTGGTTTGAACCATGGTCTCAAGGATGGAAATGCAGTAGACAACATGGTTTATATTTATTTGTTTGTCTATTTATTTATTAATTATCAAACAAGCATAAATACATTGAAAAGTGACTGGAACGTCACAAGGCAAAAACAACACAAGTAGAAACAATTATAGAGTGTAAATAAGCTTTCTCAATAATAGACGATGACATGAAATTCTACATTATTTACCCCAAGTACAACACCAATGCTAACCAAGACCTTTAGTCTCATCTTGAATGGAGTGAGCTTTCTTTTTGTGTAAGTGTTAAAAGGCAATAATGGAAACCTGGACAGGGAAGACCCTTGTGATGTGAAGTTATCAGATGTTTCATGATCTAAGGTCTATAGGAAGGTGACCATAAAGGTATTTTTTAGGAAGATCAACATGGAAAAGAAGTGGGCAATATCACCATCAATTTATGGTATGACATAATTATCGAGGTATGGAAGCAAAGGAAATATTGGTGGGACAAATTACAAGTTTAGAGGGATGACACTCCACGGCCCGCAATTTAGCGGGTTGTGTTGGGTTTGGGAGCCAAACCTGTTTGACATGAAACACCACACAGCTAATTGTGTCATAACAAGTTAATTAATATTATTTATAAACCTGTTTGTTTATAATTATTTAATATTATTTATATCCTAAATTTTTCTCTAATCCCTTTTATCTGTTAGAGGCACACCACAACAATGGCCTTTTATTGTGCAATTAAGGTAGTTGATGTACCTGTCTAAACTATGCGAACTCGTTAATTCATGCACCTTATACACCTTGACTTTGTACGAGTTGACTCGTATGCCTTGTGGCTTTGACTTGCATGCCTACTTGCAACATACTATGGCGTATGCCTTGAGGCTTTTTGGAATTCTTCACCGTGGACATATTTCTCAATCTCCTTTTTAACTATGCATACACCTTCAGCTTATACAATCCCTTAGGTCTAACTGGTTTCCTAGGCATTCACTGCTATCTTATGATGCAAGTATATGGAAACCCAGCTCCAAAAGGATAATTTGGAGTTAGATCATAGGCATTAGATCATCGAGATGTAATTCAGATATGAATCAAACCAACTCGTACGCCTTAAATATTATATGCATCAACTTGTACGAGTCACTAAGTCAACTTGTTTGTATTACCCAATGGCATGATAGCTCAACGGTTAGAGCTTGGTGGATGGTACCACTAGGTCATGGGTTCAAACCCTGCTTGCGGCATCTTTATGGGTTTTGGGATCCTATAAAAACCCTGCTTGCCTTTCAAAAAAAAAAAAAAACTTGTTTGTATTACAAATAACCTTCAACTCGTACACATTGAGTCATTGTCTACTTGCTTCGATTTGATGCATGCTCTGCATATATATATATATATATATTATAGGTCCAATTTCATTGCAAAATCATATGTAAACCAATCAACCCAAACAAAAAAAAGTGTCTCAAGAAATTTAAAAAAAAAAGTAACATCAGAAATTAGTGCTCCCCAACAATTCCTCTTCATCATATTGCCCATGATATCTTCCCAACTAATTTCACAATTTGAAGAGGCAACAAAGTGGTAAACCAGGGAGACCGTAAAGTGGAAGAAGCAGTACGGCATTTTATGTACACAAACACACCCAAAGGCTTGAGTACATTAAAAAAAACCATCTTTACATAAACTGAAAATAATAATAATAATAATATGTGATATCCAAATTCAATAGTACACCACCGCCTCTGCATATTTCATTTTATTTCTACTGGTATTGTTTACTTTATTTATTTATTTTAGAAATTTGTGTGTGTACTTCATGTCAATGATTCTGTTTTATTTTCTATGTAGGCAGGTGGTGGTACTGTCAAACAAAAACCTGTTGTTCCGGCACCAAGAGTGATCAGCCCTAGTGAACTTGAGTAATGTCTAATATTGTGTATTTTAGGACATTGGTCTGCGTAGCTTGTTTTCTAATTGTCTTTATGTCATAATAATTGTTCAGGAAGTTGCGTAGTCACATTCAAGTAAAGCTTGACCGTCAATCTGGGAAACTTTTTGATACAATTGACGGTTTAATGCTCAAGGATGGCTTTTTGTTTAAGAAAGTTTCAATAGAGTCACTAAGCTATTTGGATATAGTTCCTTCAGCTGATGAGCTTCATAGGTTTAAGACTTCTAAGAAAGATGAAGATGCATCTGATGATACAGAGTGGTTGTCTCACCTTTATGGTGAACAACACAAAAGGCGCTCCTCTGAGTGCAGCAAAGGGGCAACCAAAGGATCAGAAGGTACATCAGATACTGGAAAAGCTAAATCAGGAACCAAACAACTGGATGCTTTTAAGCTGCACGACCTTGTATTTTTTGGGTAGGAAATTCTACATGTTTGTTTAAGTTATCTGTGGAGCTTCTGTTTGACATGAAGTTTCTTCTTGATTCTGTATATTTTCGTTGCAGTCCGAAAGATTTTGGTGTTATCATAGGTGTGGAAAACGACACCTTCCAGGTTGAGTTGCATTTTCTTTCTTTTACCTTTCTTTGAGATTCCGTATTTGTTACATTTTGGGTGTTATATAATATCTGTATTTTTTTCATTAGATCTTAAAGGACGACTCAGTGGAAGGAGCAGAAGTGGTGACTGTTGAGCTATATGAGATTAAGAGTGGTAGTTTGGAGAAAAAGTTTACCTCTTCGGACAAGCACTCGAAAATCATATCTATCAAAGACAATGTTAGGATTCTGGAGGGACCATTCGAGGTGTATATTGTTTATTTGATCATGGTGTTCTAGCATTTAGCTTTTGAACTTGACATTTATGGGCTTCAACTCACGTCATTTCGCATTGCAGGGTAAACAAGGGATTGTTAGGCATATTTGCAGAGGAATTATCTTTATCTATGATGAGAACCAATTGGAGAACGGTGGATACTTCTGTGCCAAATCTGAGTTGTGTGAGAAAGTTAGTCATTCTTATGATGCTTACCTCAAAAACTTTGTAAGTCTTGAAGCCATATACTAATACTTTTGGCAGTACTATCATTATTATTGGTTGTCGTGGTGATGGTGGAATGCTGTATTTGTGTACTTCTGGTTGTAACAGGGTGATGGGCTTGGGGATACTGGTGTTGAGGATTCTACTTCCGATTTCTCTAAGAAACCATGGCAAATGAAGGAGAATAGTCGTGATTGTATGTCTTTAATTTTGTCTTGTCAATGTTCTTTTATTGTGTGGGGTTTTTAAAAAAAAAAAATCTTTGTTCTATTCCGTTTGATCTTAAGATTATGATTCCTTACTAATTTAGCAATTATGAGTGTAGTCAACAGTCACCGTCAAGGAGATAGAGATGGAGCGTTCTCCATTGGCCAAAGTTTGCGAATTCGGGTTGGTTCTCTAAAAGGTTATCTTTGCCGTGTCATTGCTATATATCGATCAAATGTTACTGTCAAGCTGGATTGTCATCCGAAGATTATTACCGGTTAGTTGCAACATTGTTATTGTTGTTGCTGTTGCAAAGTTTTGTTGTTGTTGCAAAGTTATTATTTTCTATTATGTTTATTTATCTAGTTGTATATTTTCTTCTGTTATCTCATACTTCTGTACTTGGCAATGCTTTTCGGCAGTTAAAAGTGAGGAACTTGCTGAAGTTGGGTCAAAGTCAATCAGGTTTTGATTTCATTTCTGTGTGAACACTTGTCATGTAACATATATTTGGGATCTAACAGCGTTTAACTATTCTCCACTTTAATCAGAGGCGCCGAGTCCAATTTTACGAAGCCATTCGAAGGATTTGCATCACAAGGGCATTCCAATGGTATTTGTTTTCAGCAACTTACTATCAAATTTTATGCTATACTAAGAATTAATTCTTATGTGATGGCTCGAACAAATATTTTCTGTAAATTTCTTTAGCTCGTCACCATGAGATACTGTACATTTTTAAGTATGGCATAGGTGTACATTGTACAACGACTGTACACAGTTTATTTATTATTCAGTTATTTTTGTTGTAGGTTTATTTAATATTACATTGACAGAATTTGCTGATGATATCAATTGATTTGCTTTTTGAATTTAATAGACGAAGCAGGAGCACCATCAGAGAATGATGGCTGGAATTCAACCTCTCTGTCCGCTGAAAGGTATGATTTGTTTGTCAAATTTAAACTACTGATTAGGCTAATTGTGGAACTATCCCTTTTGAGTTGATTATATATGTAAGGATGTGGACAATGGCTTCTTTTGAACCTTTGTAGAGAAAATAGGGAAATACTTCTTAGTTAGCTCTTGGTTTTTAGGATCTGGCACAATAGACGTTGATTTTTTCAGATTTTTTTTTAATAGAGTTCACTCATTTTTATTTCTTTGAACATTAACTTGTCATAACCTGCCAAATCTTCGTTAAGCTAACAAATATACACGCTATAGATGATATATTCACCATTCTACTTGATAACCATTAAGTTTTCATAATTCCATACTTACGGGCCTGAGTATCATTAACAATTAATTTTTTATTTTTTAGTATTAAATCCAACAAGGGATGTGCTATTACATAGGGTAATGCTAATCATTTAGGATTGCGGTGTGTGCTTGTCCAATGTAGAAATTGCTTCCCATATCCTTCCCCCTTTCCTTTTAAGCAATACAATATAGATATCATTTTTCAATTTGGCTTGGCTGGGCCAGTTGAGAATTATAGACTTGCCCCAATTAATGCCGATAATTTGATGTTAGTCCCCAAATTAATGGCTATTTGTTAGTCTTCCTATGCTTCTGTTTCCATCAGTGAGGTGCATGCTGAATTGGAAAACATAGCCCTCATAAGATATGGGCCGGTCCAATGTGCATCTGACATGGCTGGGATATGAAACCACACATATTAGGACATTATGGATTCCTGATTTAAAATCGATCAAATAAAATGAAATTTTAAGTGCCTTAAATAAGGCCCAGTTAAAAAGCCTTAAATTGTCTTTAGCTGCCACTACTGGCACCATAAAGCCGCCGTAGCCTCCTTCCTGTTCCTCCCTTTCTCTCCAATCTCCCCCTGCCCCCCCTCTGGCGGACCTCCTTTTGGCTGATTTTTTCATTCTTGATCTATCTTTGTGAATCATTAATTTGATTCACTTTGCATCTTGATTGATTGTTGAATCAAAAGACTTAATGAGAGGTGATTAAGGGCCATGGATTTGATCTTTGCAACAGAACCAAACTCCAAAGATCCGCTAAAAAATTCTCAACTATTTGATCCAGTATGCTTTTCAACATTGGAGTAGAACATGAGGGTTTTGATTTTTTTATTTTCCTTGAGAGATGTACAATTTCCTGGCAAATCCTTGAAGCTGGACAATTTTTATTTATTTATTTATTTATTTTTATACATTCCTAATTTATTTGATTAATTTTTAAAGATGTACGATTTGATGTCAAACCCACAATTGGATTGGCCCATATCTTACCGGTGGTTAATGTCGTATCACATGTCTACTTAATGGTGGTTTGCAAAGTAGGCATTACTTTAGGGACTAAAATCACACTATAGGCGAAAAGTCCCTTCCCAGTTATGGGATCTCTATTAAGGGGTAGGATTCCCATGCACAACCTATGGAAGTTTGTAAAATAATTGGTGAATTGTTGGAGAATTTGGATAGAACAAAATGTTAGGCAATTGGTTAGAGAATTTGGAGAAAGCTAAATGTGAAACTTTTTGGAACAGCCCCCTCCATTTTTCAAAGGCTTTTGAAATCTTTTCTGAGCCTTTGGTTCTAAACTGGGATTCTACCGTTTTGTGCTTCTTTTTGCGAGGCTACCTTTCTCTTTTCATCCCTATATTTTCTATTAACAATACTGAACCCGAAAAAAAAAGTCAATTTGGATATACATTGAAACCAGTTTGGTAGATTTGGTTTTGGTTTGTTTTAAAACCTGATTTGTTTTATCAATCTTGTAATGTTATTATGACATCAGTTTGGGAGCTGGCACTCGCAAATGTTGTTTTGAGAGTAGTGCCACAAGCACAGGTAATTGCTACATGAGGTGGTGTCTCGTATACAAATTTGTGTTACCTAGTATGCATTGATTTTTCATCTATTCTGCTAATCATATCCAAAGGTCCCTCAGTATATTATTTCTTACTTGTAGACCCTTGTGTGTGTGTGTGCGCGTGCGCCTCCATCTGATAATGATGTATTTGTTTTCAGGAAGCCTTGGCCTGATTTCTCTGCCTCAAGTTTGTCCAATCCTTTTGAGTCTCTTAATAATGATGCTGATCCCAGTAAAGGTATGGACCTTATGGTACTCCTTAAAGATTTGATGCCAATGTTATATATATATAGTTTAGATAAGAGATTGTGGTATGCAAGTAAATAGCTCTTTCTTTCAATTCAATGGTTGTACTTGCTGATTGATTTGTTCTTATATGATGAAGACACTGGAGATGATCCTTGGGGAAGTAAAATAAGCTCTAAGAAAACGACGGATGGTTGGGGCAAAGCAACTGGCTCTGGTGGGGAGCAGAAATCATCCTGGACTAAGTCAACATCCGAGGAGAAAGTCGCTGATGACAAAGCAGGTGAAGCTGATGGCTGGGGCAGAGCTACTTCAAGTACTGAAGGCAGAGTGACTGGTGCCTGGGGGACAGCAAATGTTCCAAGCACACAGGAGGGAGGAACAAGGGAAGGAGGAAGCAGCTGGGATTCAAAACCTAAAAATAGAGATAGTTCTGATGATGCAAACGGTGCTTGGGGCAAACCAAAAAATACAGATGCAGGAGGCAGCTGGGGTGCTGGAAAACTCAAAATCAAAGATGCTTCAAATGACGCTACAAGTGTTTGGGGTAAAACAGAAAATGCAGATGCAGGTGGTAGTTGGGGTACAGGAAAACTTAAGATGGGAGATTCTTTGAATGATGCAACAGGCACTTGGGGTAAACCGAAAAGTACAGATGCCGGTGGTGGCTGGAATACCAGCAAAGATAGTTCAGTGGATGCAACAGTCACTGGGAACAAACCATGTAGTGATGATCAAGAAAATACACATGCAGGAGGCAGCTGGGGTGCTGGAACACTTAAAGTTGGAGTTCCTTCAAATGATGCTACAAGCGCCTGGGGTAAAAAAGAAAATGCAGATGCAGGAGATAGTTGGGGTACAGGAAAACTTAAGATAGGAGATTCTTCGAATGAAGCAACAGGCACTTGGGGTAAACCCAAATGTACAGATGCAGGTGGCAGCTGGAATACAGGCAAAGGTTTGGCTGGTAATCAGCAAGATGATGGTGGTAACGCACTGGATACACAAGGTAAAGGAAAATCCCAAGAGGGTTCCTGGGGAAGTAAGCCTGGTGGGAATCAGACAGCAGGTTGGGGAAACTCAGGAGGTAGCTGGAACAAAACCCAAGGTGCCAGTGGTAGTCAGAGTGAGAAATGGGGTAATCAGAGAGATGAAACCAACACTGAAGCTAAGAATTGGAAAAAACCCGGATCTGATGATCAGGTTCAGAGTGATGGTTGGAACAAATCTAAGGGGTTTGGTACTGATGGGGGATCTTCTTGGAGCAAAGGACCCACATCTACTGCAGAAGGTGGTTGGAATAAACGAAAGGGTATCGACGGTGATGGAGAATTCAGCTGGAACAGTGATAGCCAGAATGGTCAAGGAGATTTTGATGGTGGTCGAGGTTCAGGTGGAAGAAGAGGAAGAGGAAGAGGAGGATTCCGAGGTGGAAATAGAGATGATTCGGGCAGAGGAAGATCTTTTGGCCGGGGCAGATCTGGCAGTTGGAACAACCAAGAAAATGAGAATGACTCTGAGCCGGCTTTCGGGAACTCATCGGGTTGGAACAAAAATGCTGGTTGGAAGGGTGCAGTAAATGAAACTGCTGAAAATCAGTCAGCTGGTTGGAATGGTAATGCCAACAACTGGAGTAATGGCAAGGGTAACCAGTCCGCTGGTTGGGGCACTAAAAAGGATTCTTTTGGCAACCACTCAGATAAGAATCAGGAATTTTCTGCAAATGAAGCAGGTGGGGTTAAGAATGAGGGTGATGGTGGGGAAGATAGGTCAAACAACTGGAATGAGAGATCATTTGGGAGTGCTGATAATGCCGGAGACTGGAACAAAGAAGCAAATGGAGATGGTTGGAAGAGAAACGGTGCTTCTGGTGATAACCCTTCTAGTGGTTGGAAACGTGGCCCAACTGACACAGGTGGAGCAGTGGATGGACCAAGTGGCTGGAAAAAAGGTACAAATGCTGAAGATGAAGATGGAGGCCAATCAAACTGGAAGAAGGGAGGCTTTGGTAACAGAGATAATCCTGGGAGTTGGCGGGGAGGTAAGTCTTTTGGCAGGGGACAGTCATCTGGGTGGAACAGTGGGCAAGCTGATAATGATTCAGGTGGTAAAACGGATTTTGGTAACAGAGATAATCCTGGGAGTTGGCGGGGAGGTAAGTCTTTTGGCAGGGGGCAGTCATCTGGGTGGAGCAGTGGGCAAGCTGATGATGATTCGGGTGATCAAACAGATTTTTCGAATCAAGGAAGAGGTTTTGGCCGGGGACGGTTTTCTGGTTCAAATAGAGGTGGCTTTAGCAACAGGGGAGGCTTCGGCAACAGAGGCGGCTATGGTGATAGAGGTCGGGGAAGGAGGGATCAATCTGGTGGAGGGTGGAGAGGTGGTGGAACTGAGGATGCTGGTGGCGATTGGAAAAGTAGTAATGCTACAGAAAGTTGGAAACAAGGAGGTGGTGGTAGGGGTGGGAGGCAGGGTTGGAATAACGGACCCAGTTCTACCAAAGAAACTGGTGGAACTACAAGTTGGGGCGGTGGATCCAAAGAAACTGGTGGAACCACTAGTTGGGGCGGTGGTGCTGGTGGCGATTGGAAAAGTAGTAATGCTACAGAAAGTTGGAAACAAGGAGGTGGTGGTCGGGGTGGGAGGCAGAGTTGGAATAACGGACCCAGTTCTACCAACGAAACTGGTGGAACCACTAGTTGGGGCGGTGGATCCAAAGAAACTGGTGGAACCACTAGTTGGGGCGGTGGTGCTGGTGGCGATTGGAAAAGTAGTAATGCTACAGAAAGTTGGAAACAAGGAGGTGGTGGTCGGGGTGGGAGGCAGAGTTGGAATAACGGCCCCAGTTCTACCAACGAAACTGGTGGAACTACTAGTTGGGCCGGTGGAGCCAAAGAAACTGCTGGAACTAGTTGGGGCGGTGGATCCAAAGAAACTGGTGGAACTACTAGTTGGGCCAGTGGATCCAAAGAAACTGGTGGAACTACTAGTTGGGGTGGTGGAGGCAATGGAAGTAATGCACAAGCTTCGGGGAGCAGGAACAACCAGGGCTCAGGTGGGAGCAAATCTGGCCAAATTGGTGCTAGTGCTGTGGGAGGCTGGGGCAAAAGTGAAAGTGACAGGGCAGGTGCTGATTGGAAGACTGGCAATGGTCCAGATGGGTGGAAACAAGGGGGTGGTAGAGCCCAGCAGCAGAGCTGGAGTAGCGGAGGTGATGCTAAAGAACCCGCTGGAAGTAGTTGGGGAGGTGGGGCCAGTTCTGCAAAAGAACCAACTGGAACTAGTTCTGGTGGTGGAGGCGGTTCTGCCAAAGAACCTGGTGGTACTAGTTGGGGTGGTGGAGCTGCTTCTTCAAAAGAACCTGATGGAAGTGGTAGCAAAAGCTGGGGTGGTTGGAACAGCCAGGGTTCAGGTGGGAATAAATCTGGTGGTTGGCAGTGACTCCCAAGGATTGGGGAGGAGAAGGTGGTTGTCAATTTGAGCTTTTGATAACTTGGAGGGCTGTAAATATTAGGTAATCTGAACTTTGGCCAATGTAAGGTAGTTGACACTTCTTCTAGCTGATGTTTTGTTTAACTTTATTTACTCGTGTGATGTTCATGAATTGTTAATTCAGCAGTTCTTAAGTCTGTGAATGTCCTAGGTACGAGAAATCAGATTCCATTAGTTATTTTGCTAGACTACTTGTTCTTTTACAGTAATTTTCTTTTAGTGAAATTTCATTCAATTCTATAGGTTCGAAAAATATTTGGTGTAGAAGCTGTGTTCTACAAACATTTTTTTTTATATGGGCAGGGAACACATTAAACCGAATGTATGTTTGGGATCATGTGAGAACTGACAAGTTTTCTCATCAAAAGAGTAACGCTAGAATAGTTGATTTGAGAAACTAATTAGTGAAACAAGGTACAAAAACAGATGAAATTATTATAATTTGCTGACTGAAATTTGCATGATTACACTTAAGTACAAATTAAACATGGGAAGCGTTTCTAACTACAAGCTTTCTGAGTGCATTATTCAGTTCATCAGATAGGCTGTTTCATTATACAGCATATAACCCCTGGTGAGTTCTCATCACCTCGAGCAGGAGCTGCAGCAGCTTGATTGTGAGCTTGGGCTGGTTCATTATTTGGCAATTCAATCCAATTCCTAGGAACATCGCACAAGGGCACACACTGGTTCAAACATGCGATGCATCTATTTGATACCTGACCATGCTCAACTGGCAATAGTCCACATTCACGTTGACATACAGCTGCACACCTCAAGAATTGAGGTTGGAGTGACTCAGCGGGTTCCCGGTACCACTCTAGAGATCGAGACCCCCCTAAGTTTCGGCCCAAGACTACAGAAACCCTTGCCAGATCTATTAACACTATCAAGCAAAGAGATGCGAAATGAGCAATCTTTCCCAAAACCCCCATTTTGTGTTTGTTCAACTGTGAGGCAGAATTTTACTACTATTTATATTATCCAACAAATGATTCAAGTTCTGGAATGTTATGAGTTACAAGTTTCAATATAAAAGTTAAAACGCCCACAAAGCTCTAATAAAGGGAGGAGTTCACATGTCTGATAATGCACTCGAATTTTTTATCTTCTTTTCTTTTCGGCTGAAACGTTTTTCAGGTTGATTGAGGCCTGGATCTCTGGTCTTCTATTGCTTTTTGGTGGTGGACCTACAAATAAGAAGTGCAATTGGTGGTGCTATCGATTTGAGTTCTAAGGATAATTATTCATCAATTAGATGGTGGTCGAGCATTTTATGATTAAAAATTTACAAATTAGTTGTTTGTACTATATTTGGGCATTAATGAGTTTAACTAGGGGCAGAAGCGCACTACTTGCACGTAAATAGAAGAGGCGAGGAAGAGGATGCTAGAGGAAGTCGATTGGCATGGCGTGGATGAGATCTGTTGGTGGTGACCGGTGCAATTGAGAGGGATGCGATCGACTATGGGAGGAAGAAGGAGAGCGCGGTGGTGGAGAAGAGGAGGAGAACCGAGAGAAAAAGAATAAATCGCGTAGAGGGAGCGAAAGGACGGAGATATGATGAGAATTCTATAATATGGACAAGGGTGTTTTCCAGAATCTTGGCACATTTAAGAACAACCTGCTTTTGAAGTTGTTATAAAGTAAGATGAGGGAGCCAATGGTGTTATGGTCGAGAGGTTAGGGTTGTTTGGGTTTATCCCCCATGTCGGTGGCATGGTTACTTTTTTATGGTGTTGACCTGTAGGTCGCACCTTGTTAATAGGTTATGGGATCCTATAAAAACCCAGCTCGCTTTCCAAAAAAAAAAATATGAGGGAGTTACGTTTGATTCATTGTTAACTGAAACATGACACCTCACTCTGTTATTGTCAGTTTTGATGTACGTTTCTTTGATTCCTCCAAACAGGGAGCGATGGGTGTGATTACTATGGATTTAAAATGATCAATTCTCACCACTCTTGTTAGCCCTATCACTGGAAAGATTGTCGATAACACCATGGCAAAAGGTTATGTAGCGGAGGTGGCTTTGTTGATAATTCAAGTGCAACAATGAAAATCAGGTTTTTTGCTAAGCGACTCGGCAAATCTTTTGCTAGCCATTCGAGAGGAGATATCTACTTCTTTTGCTATTAATTGGGTCTAAAGACCTATTATTAGTAATATTAGACGTATGCTCTTTTTGCTATTTAATTGAGAATGTAACTTTATTAATAAGGAACTCAATATAAAGGCCCATAACCTTAATCTACTGGGCATTCTATATGTAATATTTGTCTAGCTTGATGCATGTGTCTTCAAAATAAAATAAAATATATGGCTCTCTATCTTCCTTCGTTACTTCATCTCTCTCCCTCTTCTTCTCCGTTGTTGCTATTAATTATTTTTTTTCCAAAACTTCAATTCCAAATGATGTTCAAATCCATGAAATCAAACATTTGCAAGATTGATATTCGAAAACATTTGCCTTCCATTTCCTTCGGTTGATGTTTGAAAATTTGGATTTAATTATTTGAACATTTACTACTTAATAATGTAAAGGTGGTTTCCTTCAATGGGTTCGAAGGTGAAATAGAATTTCTAAAATCAACAAGCTTCGAGCATATTGAGATGGACACCACTTCTACTCCATTTTTTTATAGTTCCATTTGGATATTTATTAATTTTGAAATTGGATTTGGATTTCTTAAACAAGCCGGTCTTACCTCTACATCATGAGAAATTGAAGTCAATTAATCATAATTGGTAAAATCCCGTTTAGAAAACTAATTCAGTCTAACCCTTAAATTGTAACAGTCAACAACATTGACCACTTTTGATTTGTTCAATTTTTTCAAAATACACAATTACCTTTCGCACGAGACAACATGACGAATTTTTTTTATTTTTATTTTTAATAATACATATAAATAATCAAAATTTTCCAGCAATACGACTTCAATCTACATTACAAAAACATTATTATCTGTTTACCTCTTAGATAAAGAGTTCAGATGGAAATCGTTAACTAGGAAAAAAAAAAGAACCAAACATTCTCTCAAAAAACTGGGACCTTCTTCTCTTTGTTCAAGTTAGGAGGTTTTGATTTATCTGCTTCAACCTCTTCCATCTTCTCAATCTCAACTTCATCATCATCATCATCAATATCATCCTTCAAATGTTTTGAGGAAAGATTTTACCACATTGTGTAACGCATAAATTAGGTGGACATGGTTTTTTGTTGTTTTTTATTTTTAATTTTTTTTAAGTTAGAGCCATATATTAGATTCAACTGAAAACATCAACAAAACAAACATGTTAAGCTAAGCGATTTTATTTATTTATTTATTATTATTATTATTATTATTATTAGGGTTGAAAATCGAACCCATCCAAACTGAGAATCGATCCGACTTTGATTGGTTTCAAAAATTTTCAAACCAAAACGGAACCGACCATTAAGAAAATCGAACCAATTTTATTTTAGTTAAACATTACACCGAATCGACTGACTAAAACTGAACCGATCGACTATTTTAAATATATTATATTAATTTTATATAAAATATATATTATTTATTATAAATCGGTCAATTCTGTTTTATCGATTAAAATCACATAAAAACCAAAACCAAACCGAACTTAAATCGAACCAATCGAATCGCTCTGTTTAGTCGATTTTTTGTTCAACCCTATTTTTAACACTCATTCCTTCTTCAAAATGCTTACGAGCGATGTAATATCTGTTTATCTTGTAAATCAAATCTCCTCATTTTATTTTCTCCTCGCTCACTATTATTTTTCTTCTCTTCCTCATCTCTCTCACTTGTCTTGCACAATACTTCACAATCTACTATATTGTTCCTATGTAAAGGTAAAACGTAAATCCACACCCGATCCATTTTATACCCTAGTCGATAAAGGCCCCTAATATTTCGATAAGCATATGCCTATTTGGAAGAACTATATCTAGACACTAGATTCTAGCCACATTGTCGAACCAATGTTTCCTCGTGGCTCAATGTGGTTAAACTAGACACTAGATTCTAGCCACATTGTCAAACCAATTTTTTAAAGCAATTTTTTAACCATTTCTATCTCAAATGTTGTCGCTTATGATTCCATCCACAACAAGTCTACCATTGAATTGGTGCCCTCATTCACTCCAACCAAACCAATGTTTCCAAGTGGCTCACTGTGGTTAAAATTATGTCCACCAATCATGGAGGATCACATCTCCTCAACTCTAAACTTAATCCCATCTCTTAATTATATCCCTCTATTTGTTCTCTTCTCTTCCTTGCTCTTTCCTTTTCTTCACTTTGGAGTCCACAACACTTTCTCCAATCTCCACAGCGATCCATCCAATCAATCATTCAGTTCTTCAAATCACTCAAAACCCACTTTGCCACTTCGATTTGGCACAACCCCAAAAAATGGTTTAGTTGATCTAATCTCTGTCTATGAAGTAAGGTCTCTGAACTAGCTCGATTTAAAAATGCTAGCTTTTTTGCTCTAATACTTGTTTTTAGATCCATTTTGGTCACAATTTGTACTGAATCTTACTATACTAGTGTTATGCAAACAACCCTTTATTGAATACATTCAATTTGTTATTGCTTAAGTTTCTAGGGTTTTAGTTAGGTTTGAATCAGCTGTAGTTGTTGAAGAGAGTAAGATCTAGAGAGTGTTACTGTTGGGTTTTAGGGGTTTTAGTGAAGAGGGGATGTTTAATAAGATTATTAAGCGTGGGAATCGAAAGGGGTCGAAATCGGATTCAAATGATGGGGCAGCTTATGGGAATGGGAATTCGTCAGGGTATCAGAATTCGGGGTCGGTTACTACGTTGAATTCGACAGTAAATCACTCGTCTAGAAGCTCTGCTGGTGGTAATTCTCAACCACAGGGTAATGGGGTAGACCGGATTTCGGACTCGTCTGGCATTGTTGAGGCACTTCCTTCATTTAGAGATGTGGCAGTTTCGGACAGGCAGAACTTATTTCTTAGGAAGCTTCAGATTTGTTGTATTCAGCTTGATTTTTCGGATACATTGAACTCGGCCCGGGAGAAAGAAATTAAGCGGGTGACTCTCCTTGAGCTTGTGGAGTTCGTACAATCTGGGTCTGGAAAGATGACTGAGACTGTTCAAGAGGAGCTTATACGGATGATTTCGATCAACATTTTCCGTTGTTTGCCTCCAGGGGCACATGAGAACTCTAGTACCGAGGCCACTGACCCCGAAGAGGACGAGTCGTATCTTGAGCTTTCCTGGCCTCACTTGCAAATTGTGTATGAATTGCTTCTGAGATATGTTATGTCAACGGATACTGACACTAAGATTGCAAAGAGATACATTGATCATTCCTTTGTTTTGAAGCTCCTTGATCTGTTCGACTCTGAAGATCCACGTGAACGAGAGTATTTGAAGACCATCCTTCATCGCATTTATGGGAAGTTTATGGTGCACCGACCATTTATAAGGAAAGCAATCAATAATATCTTTTATCGGTTTATCTTTGAGACTGAGAGGCATAGTGGAATTGGGGAGCTTTTGGAGATTCTTGGGAGCATAATAAATGGTTTTGCACTGCCAATGAAAGAGGAGCATAAGTTGTTCCTTGTTCGGGCTCTCATTCCACTTCACAAGCCTAAATCAATTGCATTGTACCATCAACAACTATCGTATTGCATAACTCAGTTTGTTGAAAAAGATTCCAAGCTGGCAGATACTGTTATAAGGGGGTTATTGAAGTACTGGCCTGTAACCAACTGTCAGAAGGAGGTTCTTTTTCTTAGTGAACTTGAAGAAGTGCTGGAGGCGACACAGTCTGCAGATTTCCAACGGTGCATGGTTCCTCTTTTCAGACAGATTGGTCGCTGCCTCAACAGCTCTCATTTCCAGGTCAGGAATGTTATGGATTTTGTAAATTTATTTATATAGTTGCATGCTACTTATCCTTGATTTAATTAAATGGTAGATTTCATCTTAGTTGCACCAAATTCAATGGTCGTCTATGAAAATATAGATTTGTATTGCAACAAGATAGTTGCTTTATTGACATGGTTCTGAAGATATTGGGGTATTTTCAGATTTTCCATGTCTCATTTCATACATTATTTCACGTCGCTGCTTTCCCCAAAAGTTTGCTAATTCTATTACGTTTCTTTGACCACGATTCTTGTGACTTTTGCTTTGAATGGACAACTCATAAGTCATAACTTTGTTTCCTTTCTGTTACAAGTTAAAATATTTGTCATATGGAAGGAGGTATTTCATCATTTCATAATAGCATTGATTGGGTAGACTATTGTCTGTATCTGTGGACAATGGCAAATTGGAAGGTTTGTTAAAAATTTGAGAATGAAGGGATCATGTGACATTAAAGGATTGTATGGGCTTTAATGAGGATAGCAACAGTTCTGTGATGCAGAGATTGTTTTCATGTGATGGGCTTCATGGATGTGATTGGGAGGGCGGGGCATGGTCAAGCGAAATATAGCAATCCCGATTGTGTTTTTGGGCCTTGTTGCTGTGTAACTTTCAAGCTTTATTTTAATTTGGTCGTACATGTTGTACAAGATGAGGAAATAAAAGGAGACATTGGCATCTCATGATCAGTTGGATCAATGCTTGAAAAATTGATCCTCATCTTGAAAATCAAGTATCACTTCCTCCAATTCTGATTCAGGTGGAGGAGCAAGTGTGTGATAGGAATGAGTGTTCACTTTAATGGAGAGGCTGCCATGTAGAAACTTAGCTAGTATGAGACAGTTTTTAGATGTGGAGCGATTGCAATTTTAATATAACTGAACTCAACGAGGATGAGCAGAAGTTTTTTTTTTCCTAGGCATACATGAGAATTGGTTCTTCCTCCTTATCAAAGACAAGGAGGATATCTTTGAGCTTTAAACGGTCAATTCGAGAAGGACACTGTCACACCAAACAATATATTCAGTCTTAAAAATCTTGCATCTTTGTTTCCCTGGTCCAAAACAGTCAAACAAAGGAGAATTTGAATGATAAAGAAGGTGAGGTCTTCATGAATAACACAGGGCCTCTCTGTGAGTGATTTGGTTAAACTCAGTAGAGATATTTGATAATTATTTGGTTAACCTCGTTTGCATAGTACTTTTTGATTCTCAACTCATTGGATGCTTGATTTTCTCCCCTTTTCTCATGGTTGTGGTCTTTTATAAGAAGAGTGTAAGGCATGTCTAAGTGCACCTAAGGCATGAATTACTTATTAATGCATATCTTTGTTGACACAGACAAACATTTGAGAGCCTTTATTTTTCATATGCATTGTTTAGGTAATGTGTCAATGACTTTTTGTATAAATCAGAACCAGCATCTTATGTGTTCTGGGCTAATAGTGAATGACTTAAAGTTATTGTTGTTGAGTGATTTGTTCATTTTATGGAATATAGATCTTCCCATTAAACACTGTCCATGTCAGAAGTGGTTTTCTTTTATAACAGATGGCATAGAATACATCATGTTTGCTAATTGCTCTACATTTATATTATGATTTATTTTTCATGGGGAGTGTTTCTATGGTTGAGTGTTTATACCCACCAAAAAGTTGCTGTTGCTTCGTTCCGCTCCTCATTACTAGTTGTAATCTAAAGTTGCTACTGTTATATCTTCTCTTCTGTGAAAGTTATGCTCTTATTCTCTTCTCTCCGTTCTTGTATTGCCTTCTTTTGTCACACTGTTTCCTTTTATATCTCTATGAAAGTTCTTGCTTAATAGACTCATGTAAAGTTCCTCTATCATAAGAATGAGCATAATTTTGGTCTGTTCTGATGGTTTCAATATAAGAGTACTTGAAAGTCTCAAGTCGTTCCAGTTGGAAACTAGGAATTTTCAGAATTTTTTTTGTGAAGCCAATTTGAAATCTGATCCTGCTGATTCAAATTTAGATGGTTTTGTAAATCTTGTATGAATTACTAAAAAACGGATATGCAGATGTCTATATTATCATATCTAGTGAAATCTCAAATAAAATCAAACTCTTTTTTAGGGAATACAACTCAAAAGAATTGTTGTTGTTATTTTTAATTTAATTAATGAATTTATTTATTTATAGCTAATTGTTTTGTACATCTTCTCATGCTCAAACGCAAATCATCAGTATTTGATCCTCACATGATTTGAGGATTGCCGCTTTGAGTGTGCAAATCTGTGATGTCTTGTAGCTGTAGATACTTGGGTATGCCCTTAGGAAACAAGTACACAAGACAAGATCGAAAAATGTGGGAGCAAGTGATAGAATATTTCAATACCATTTGGCTATATGGAAGGGCGAGTACATACAGAAAGCTATTACAATATGACCCTCCATTAAGGGCACCCTATCCATCATACCAGTTTTTATGATGTCTACCTCAAAAATTCCAATCTCAGATGCAAATTAGCATGAAAATATCCTTAGAGATTTTCTTTGGGGTTCACTAGAGTCGCAAAGGAAATTTCATCTCATAAAATCTAATTTAGTGTGTCATACTAGGTCAAGAGGTGGGTTTTTTTTAATTCGTAGAGTAAATTTTTTTTAATTATTTCTTTAGAATGGTGTTTTGGTGAAGAAGAATTTGATTTGTGAAGAAGGTCAATTGCAGAGAAACGTGGGGCTGGATACTTATGGTTGGTGTACAAACCCAGTGATTACTCCATATTGATGTTCAATTTGGAGAGCTGTTTTGAACATAAAGCATAAAGTTGAAAGTCAGATTTCTGTCAGAGTTGGAGATGGGAGCAGGACTGGTTTCGTGGGCTATATAGGTGGGTCATGGACAGGGCACTTTCCATGAGGTTCTGAGTCCATCTACATAAGGAGGCAGAGGGAGTGTGGAATCTGGGTTTGTGTAGGACCTTAATGTATTGGCAATCTGTGGGCAATATCCATATCTTTGAAACTCATTTTTTCAGTTCAGATACCGGATGAAGGAAATAGTTGGTTTGGAATGATAAATTTGGAGGATATTCGGTTAATCACTGCTACATCTCTCTGTTCTGATTTCCAACTTTTATTGCACGGCAGCACTGGCAAGGATAATATCTTCCTCTCTTCTACATTGTAGGTGCAGACCTCACCTATGGTGAACCGCTTAATTTTGACTCTTGTTCATGGTGTGCACCCAAACAGTTGATATTCTTGTTAAGAGGAATTGTGCTACTGAATAAATGTGTTCTATCTGAGTTAGTGGAAGAATCCATCCATCTTCTATTATTACATTGCCCTTTTGAACTATCAATTGGAGTTTGGTGATGCATGAGTGTACGAGTTCTATGCCATCAGGCCAATCTCTTAGTCAGCGGAGTTTGCTATGGAAAAATTGAGTATTTTTTAAGAAAGGGAATCCGATATGGGATAATACTCTTATGGAACGAATATGGATGATCTGGAAGGAAATCAAACTTTGGGTATCTTCCAAGATTAGTAGGGGAATGCAATGCATTAGCTATAGCAATTAGAATTCTAGTGTGAATATTGGATTTATTTTGGAGTATTCTATAAAGGGTATATTCCAAGATCAAATGTCCTCTGTAGCTAATCTGGTATGTACTCTGGCTTTTGGCTTCACGAGTTTCTCACTCGCAACCCTTAAATTAATACATTTTGATGGATAATTTATAAACACAGCAAATGTCAAAAATGCTTTTGACAGCATAAAAACAGCCTCTAGGACCTTAACAAACAACGTCAGGGATAGGGAGACCTACTTCAAACCTCTCCCTTCCCCAAGAGACATCCCAACTGGTTATCTTATGTCTCCGCGTTCTTGTATGTCGAATGCTAAGGTTCTGCCCAATCCACAAATAATAAGGCCAGCTTTGGAAGTCTTATCCAAATTTGACTGATTTGGAATGTCTTTGGGAGATATTTGTTACCAGTCTTACTGGATTGAAGAGACTTAATGATTCAGTGTACCAATCTACTTCATGAGGGCTGCCTTCCACCAATGGTAATAGAAAAAGCAGTTGCTCTCTTTGGGAGAGCCTCACTCAGAATGACACCTTTTTCTATATCTGTTAATGAATTCATTTTATTGAAAAGAAATTCCATGGGGTTTAAGACTTTACCTTTGTCTGGGCTAGTCTGTATGTGGATTAGGGAGAGCAGTGCTACCGCATTTGATTAATTAGTTAGGCCACTTTGATTTTTTATGAAATGTTCTTGCTAGATTGCTAGCAAAGTTTCTCTGTCAGAAGATTCAGTAATTTTGGTATGTTCTAATGGTTTCTTGAAAGTATTGAATCGTTCTAATAGAAGCAAAACCTTAAGAGTAGCTCTAAAGTTGATACACATCAACTTAGAGATTATGCGGAAACAATAAAGAAGACATAATCAGATTTTTCCAATCCTATTACAATCTCTCGAGAACAATTCTTTAGGCAAAACGCTTAGAAATTTTTTAGGCAAAACGCATAGCTTATACACAAAGGTTATATATAGAGACTTATCATTTCACCCAAGGAAACCTGGTCCAACTTGGTAACTGTTCCTATTTCCAGGGGCAAGTCCTTGGCTTCCTAGAACTACCCAAATATCCAAAGGAGTGACTTAAGTTTTTCCTGCACCAAATGAACATTTGGCACAATTTCAAACTTGAAATCTGATCCAGCTATTCAACTTTTATATTGTTTTTAGAGTTGTTTACGAACTACTAGAAAAAAAGCTGTGTAACAAGGACTCTTCACTTCGAAATAAGTGTGTCATGTGTTCTCAAAAATACATGGTCACTTAGACTCTCATCAAACACTTCATGCTTATTGTCATTAAATTTTTTTCACATATTTTTCAAAGCTTTCAGTTATTTATATCTCGTTTCCATGCAAGACATTGTCACCTAGCAATGTCATTGGGTAGGAAAAAAAGGCCATTCATTTTTATTTTTTTAAAGTATTTTATGTATTCAGAATTTATGTTGACCGGTAATGATATGTTTGTACCTTGGATATTCTTGAGAGCATTTACTTGGTAAGTTTTGGACAAAACCCAACTAATGGTTGGACTTCGCCTGCCGCTGTGTGTGTGTGTGTTGAAAAACAGATTTAGAATGGCATATTCATTATCTTTCACAGTCCAAAAAATTTGATTGAAGTGTTTGCTTCATGTGGGCAGGTTGCAGAGCGTGCTTTTTTCTTGTGGAACAATGACCACATTGTGAGCTTAATGGCCCAAAACCGCAATGTGATTTTCCCAATCATCTTTGAAGCTCTGGAGAAGAACATTAAAAGTCACTGGAATCAGGTGGTCCATGGGTTGACTACCAATGTGAAGAAGATGTTCATGGAAATGGACAGCGAGCTATTTGAAGAGGTCCAGAGACAACACCAAGAGAAAGAAGCCAGGGCCGAGGGATTAAAAGAACAACGCGAATTGACATGGAAGAGACTGGAAGAAGTCGTTGCAGCAAAGGCTGTCGGGGAGGACATGATCATGGTCAACTGATTATTTGGGTGTGAATGCCATCTATCTATACCACATTATTGGTGGACAAATGAAATGGACATGCTGCTCTGTTGTATCCATTTGGTGGCATTTTGTTTCAATGTATCAGCTCAAGATGACTGAACAAGATGAAGGCTGTGTGGTTTATGTAATTAGGAATGTAGCAGAAATTTATAGACAATGTGCTATAGTTTTAGAATGATTATGAAGATTTTCTAGAATTTTTGTTACTGTAAAAAGGAGTTCTTTTGTATTGAAAGATTTAGTTTTTTTGTCTGAATCATTCCTTTATATTACCTGAAGCCAATACTCAGTCAATTTATTCAGAGTTCTCACACTGCTCAAAACTAACCAAATCAAATCAAATCAAACGTGAAGACACTTTTCTTCCTACTCTCCTTTCTTCGTCTTCTGGTTTTCTTCTGCAAGAGGTATCAAAGTTTCAAGGAGTTCTTCTCCACATAGGGTGGCAGAGAAGTTGATAAGAGCACTGAATCTCCTCCTTAGTCATGCAAAACACATGTTAGAACAATTGGAATCACTCGCAACAACATCTAATATTTTTGAGAAAAGCTTCAAGTTTCCTAATATTGGTGGTGGTTGCAATACCTCGATTGATGAGCTTGCTCACCATGCAGGTTACATTATACATTTCGACCCTAAGGTTCATGTTCATTGGTAAATCGCTTCTAAAACTAAGTTTACGTGATTTTAAGCTAGTGACAAAATGAAAATACATACATATGCACGATGTTCTATTTTTTCTTGGACACTATATTCCTGCCATTGCATTTAAAGTTAACAAAGGGACTAATTTTGAATGTTTTCGCTCCTTGCACTAAATCGAATAGTATGGTTTAACAGGGATTTGCCATTGGGAACGAACTTACTAATCCTGCAATCCATTACAATGCATACTCAGACTATGCATTACAAATAAAGTTGATTAAAAGTATTAGTAAAATAAATGGTCAGGGCCAGCCCCTCATCAAGTACAAAATCGTTTGACATATTTCATTCTTTTGTATTCTTCAGTCTCATCTCCCTTTGCAATTACCCCCCACATGAACAAAACAGAGCAACCCATGTACCTTCATGTTCCCATGTTTGTGCATGAACATGAACTCCACCAAAAAGAAAAGCAAAAGTCATGCATGTTGCTTAAAGATGGATGAGAACACTTAAAGCCATTGATAGATATAAAAGATCTCAAATGAATCCAACAGGCTAACATGCATGGTTGGCCATTTGCAATTGCAACCCTAACATGCCATGTTTTGATGAAATCTATCCTTCCAAACGAAGTAAAGTTAGTGATGAGAAAGACATGCATGGAAAGCTGAAGGATTGACATGGACCTTTTAGTATCTTTCCTTTTTTCTTTATTCTTTTGTAGTCATTTCAATCAAACATCAAATTGACACCCAAAATTTTCGGCGCACGCCACCTAGAGTTCAAATTCTCTATTTTGAACTTGTGATACCATATGCCACAAGCTTACCAACTGAGCTAATACTCCATTAATTGTGATACTATCAGGTAGAAATCCTAGTAATTCAGTTAAGCAGTATTAGCAAATGAGCTTAGACCATTGAACCATTTGAACTAGGAACAAATTTTATTTTTATTTTGATAATCCTATAATCTATAAGTAAAATATTTACCAAAATAATAACAGTAACAATGGAGGAATAATTTGGTTGGTATACAAAATCAAAAAAGAAAAATACATAACGAAAGACAAGAATGTGAAAGCTGGTAATGATCTTGCTCGGGGCGATGAGCCACTCCCAAATGTCATTTCGAAGAAGCTGCCATTTCCATCTCCACCACCACCTTCCTCCCCATCACCACCAGATCCACCACCTTCCAATGGTCCTACCACCCCATTGCCGGTGGAGGCGCCGGTCCCACTGGCGTTGAATCCAGGGTATGAAATGCTTGCGGCATTGTCCCTATCAAATAATTAGCACAAAATCATCATAAAAGTCATAAACTAATTAAATGCAACCACCAACAATAATCTTGCTCTTCCATTTATTGATAAAAATAGGGACCCAATAATCTGACCCACATGATATCAGTCATCACTCTCATCATAATTAGTTTCCTTTTTGTCATATGTTAGGAAACAATATGATAAGTTAGATACCTATTAAGATCATCAGATTCATGAAAGTTTGACTTCAAAATTTACATAAAAAAAATTTCAATTTTTTTTTCCTGAGGTGAGAACAAGTCTTTTACAACTAGTAATACAAAACGAAAATAATATGAAATCAGGTTTTGCAATCAGGGTGACGTGGCGTGATCTTGAAAAAATGATGAAATCTCCAAAGTGTTTATGTGTATCTCGAGGTTGTAAAAAACCTCCTCTAATGATGCCACATTATCCTTGTTGCAGAACCTAATTGTAAAACATGAATCCCTAGCCTCACTCAACGAAAAATAACCAGATCGATTACTTGTGACGGATAGTATCACATGAATCTAGAGTTTCATCCACGCCATGACATAACTATGATTCTAGGATCTTAAACCTTATTTCCCTTCCATAAAAAATAGAATAAAATAAAAAAATATATTTAAATAAATGCCATAAAATATCTAGAAAATTTGAAATTTGGTGTTAAGGATCCTCAATTATTTGTCACTATTAATGTCATAGTCTTATATGGGTCATCAATATTCTCCTACCAATAGAAATTGTTTAAGGATTGGATAGGAATGAACCCCTTTATAAGGCTGGCTTGCACAAAATTAGAATATAATTGATGAAGTCATCCATTTTCTTCACAGGGAATAATTATTTAGAAATTTTTTTCTTCTTGAATTGATGTTTTAATTTGTATGATATAATTGACCATATTTCTTTGAAAATGTTTGTGTTAAATAATTAATTATGTTTTTTTATCGCGCTAACGCTAGCTAGGAGTATGTCAGCATTGTCGCTGATTTTGTTTTAGTTTTTCAAATCATATGGGTGGATTGTTGGCTCAATATTTTTTTTTTTTTGGCAAAAGTAAAGAGGTTTATAAATTATATAAGCCTATTTTGATTTATATGTGACTAAGATCGACACTAATTAAAGGTGCAATTTGCATTTTGCTTTTCCTCATGTGATAATATATAAAAGAATTTTCAACGCGATCACTTGATTAAAAGGTTTTGACAAGTTGCACCTAAACCCGAACAAGATTCCCAAGCATAACCTAGTTGAATGCATTTGTAGATTTTATTTTACTATTTTTTAGCGTTAGGTTGTAAAGGGTCATAATCAAAAGAAAGAATATAATAGAATATATGCTAGCTTAACTGGTAAAATTTGTAGCGTTTTAAAATAATTAGCTTTGCTGAGAGAATATTGATGATCTCAAAGTTAGAAAAGAATATGAGATTGACCATTGGATGTAATGACATAACTACCCTTAATGTGAAAAAAAAAACAGTTAATTCAGTTGGAACATACCTGTTAGGGCCCAAGACACCAGCATTCATGGTTAACTGATCAATCATCACAGAAGGCTTAGCATCCACACTGGTGGCTTTAGCATATTGAAGGTCAAGACCAAACCCAGAAGGCACAAAAAATGCTCCATTCACTAACATGTCTCCGTCTGTTCTCCAGTTCCAACCAGACCATTCCTTTTCATCGGTCTCTACGCGCTTTGTCACCTCCTTGGCATTGGGGTCTGCAGGCGCCGTATAGCGGTTACCCTGGCTGTTAATGGTAGGGTTCGCGCTGCCACCTATAGCGTACATTTCCCATTGTGTAAAGTCATTGTTGACGACGTGAATGTAGCCATGTCTACACCTTGGCATTCTTTGCACCAATGCTTCACCAAAGTGGTTGAACGCAATTGTTACCTACATCAGCACAATCAAACAAGAATTTGAAACTGCATTAGATAATTAGCCATTACATCAACTACGGCATCTAATAAAAGAGTAAAGAATTTATAAAAGAATTTGAAACCATCAAAATTTTGTGAGAATAACCTGCATTCCCGAATCAGGTAGATAATTGTCATTGTGTCCGAGTAGCATGACTTCATCGTGATGCGAGAAATGATTATTAGATATCGTAATCCCGGTAGAGCCCATGATTGCATCAATCAGCCCATCCTTACAGTAGGATAATGAACAATGATCAATCCAAATCTTTCTCCCAGTATATATCGATATTCCATCGCCATCTGATATTCCTCGAAACCCATAATGCGTAGGACTAGAGCGGACCAGAGCATTTCCGGAAGGCACACAATGGTGAATATGAACACTGTGTATGATAATATTACTGACATACTGGAGAGTAATGCACCCTGCACCCACAATGTGCACATCGGCACCTCTTCCATCAATGGTCTTGAAACTATTCACTATGAGTTCTTCTTTAAGTTTGATGAGCATATTGGCTGAGAAGATGATCCATAAGGGCTCAACTTGGATGACAGCATGTCGAAGCGTACCGGGTGTTGGGTTAACTGTGTCACGATCAGATGAATCCGTTACGAGATAGAATTGACCGCCTTTTCCACCCAATGCATCTCGTCCGAACCCTATTCCACAATCAGCTAATCGTTGCCGGTTTGCTTGCCAATTGGGGTCACATCTCCAACAGTCATCAATAGGATTCCCTGTTAGACAAGCTGATTGATCTTTTGAGTGTGTTTCTAACATTTGCCTCCTTGATATTGATTCATTTACTTTCCTGCAGGACAAACAGAACTTCAGTGTGTTACAAAGATAATAGTTTAGTCTGAAAACAGTTAGTTTTAGACCAAAAACATCGAAACCCCGAACGCCCAATATAAAAAAAACACGACATTTTTGTATAGTTTACTAGGAAAAAAACATAGAACATTCCAGTTGAGACAACTAGAGCATTTTATGACATAATTTGGAAGTGAAACATATTGAAGGCAGTGCGAGCAGACAGACGCGCAATTTAGAACAAAAACTAGAAAAAACAGAGGACCCCAGATTGAAATGAAGCAATTTAGGAAGAAAAACTACAAAAGAAGAGCATCCTAGATAAGAAATTGGATAGAACAGATAACTGTTACTACTACCTTTGGACATCTTGAACAACTGATTCAGGGTCTGGATGTTGGTGGGGAAGAGTGACATTGAAAGGAAAAGCTCTGATAATAGAAGAAAAGAAACTCAACAGGCAAATCAAAAGAATGCAAGAAGGGTTAAGAAGCATCTTTGTAATGGAATGAATGTTTGTATGATGAGTTGTAGTTTGTCTGTAAATCTTGAAGATGTCTTCTTCTTGAATGAACTAAAAGATGCAAAATTTGTAAAATGGGTTATCTTTATATATAAAAAAATAATAGTGTATTAGATTGAATACCAATATTTTCTTGTTTGGGTTTTGGGTTATTTTAAGATGAAGAAATGAAGAAATGGAGGAGGGGGTGGTGACGGCGGGGAACGGATAAGGAGAAGAAGAGATTGAGAGTTGGTGAAGAGAAGGAACCACCATTTCCTTTCTTACTCCCTCTACTCTCTTCTTACACAAACAATCGATGTTTCTATAGCCTACATTCTTACCTTGGTTGTTAATCATTCTGAAAGAATTTTAATCCGAGTAGGTAAAAAAAAAAGAAACAGGGATTTGAGGCTGCCCTGCCTCTAGTGCAAGGAAAACTACCTCACTAATGGTGACAGAAGGGAAGTGAGATACTTGTACAGCCAAATTATCTATACCTTATCCTATGAAATTTGCTGGGCTGAAGGCTGCCCTTGTATTCATATTTCCCCCACAAAGGTGGGATCAGTACCCTATTCTGGGTCATGACAGTCAGGCATAGGACTGCATCATGGGCGGGTTGTTTGAAGTCGATCAAAACAGATTTGCGAAATTTACATTAATAATACTACCATGTGATGGAATCAAAGTCATTTATCTGGGACTCCAACTTTTCAAGACAGAAGTAGGGTGGTGTGCTAGAAAGGCGTATGACCTTGGATAAGGTGATGGTTAAGCCAGATTGTGTCTTGCATGCTTATAAGTGAAGATTCTTTATCCCCGGGTTCTACTTTTTAACCACACAGGATTGTTAATTTCGATAAGTTGCCAGAAATCATCCTCTTAGTTTGGTTTTCACTTTTTATGGTTAGTTATCACTACATGAAAAAAATCATGCAAGTATAAAATCAAAAGTATAACTTTTGGATCAATATATATTAGCTCAAATGCGACCATTTGACTCTCAAACTTTATCAATGGTCAAACTCTCACGGACAATTTTGGAGGCTTTTTTACTTTCTCTTCTGATGAGTCATAAGTTAGTGTATGTAGAGCAAATTTGATGGATTAAAGCACATTTATGTGTTAGATTGAGAAGAAAGAATTAGAAAAGTAGGGAAGATTAAAAAGAAGGATTAAGAGATAAAAAGGTGAGTGTTTAGACGAAGCGTGTAAACCAACTAAAATGCATAGGATGGATATGTGCTTTTCTTGAGTTGTTTGAAATGTGGAAAGCTTTTCAAAACCCTGTTTGCACTCTTTCATTCCACAACCATGTTTACAACTTGATGATCAGTTGAAGGAGTTGGCTTGGCTTCCTTTTTGAAGGATCGTCTTTTGGTCCAAAATGGATGAAACCCTGTTACCAGGTCAGTTTATTCCAATACTTTGAGTCTGAACCAAAGTCGAATATGCTCCTCCACTGGTCATTTGGTTGTACATTAGAAAGAGATGACTTTGTTCATCACCGAAAACTTATCTGATTTTATTTGATTAGGGGAAAAAGGAAGGAAAAAGATCGAGATGTGGTTGGAACTAGGAACTTATTTTCTCACTAGACACTGTTCATTTAGGCAATCGTTAACAATTCCCTCTTAATAAGATGTTAGACCTTTTCATCAAACAGACAAGTCCTACGTATTTAGGATAAAAGCTCTAGTATTGGAACAACCTTAACTAAACACTGTACCAATCTTAATTAATCATTTTGATACACAGAATTTCAAAAGCATGTCTTTGGTGGGAGACAGAGACCTAACAATTCCATTCATATTGGCCATAATCCAGTAACATGGCTATTTAATATTTTTAATCATGCCTATAATACCATGGTGAACCTCTAATATAAAGTTTTGCATAAATGACAAACAGTAAAGTAAACATGTATGGAAAATTTGCATAAATTCAGATAAAAGTAGTACCACACATCGCCACAAAGCAGATCATAGTATTAAGACTTGATCGAGTTACGATATAATCAGTTTTTTCATATGGCTGAAAAAGTTCCAAGTGGATAATCCCTACACTGGAATGGATTCTAAAACTCATATCAGCTCTCCATATCCCTCGGGTTACAAATAGACCAAGGGCAGGCCTTCAACCGGTTTCTGATACTAAATACTAATCTTAAGTTATAGTAGAAATGTAGTAATTTCTTGAGGAAGTAATTTAACAAGCATAAATATACTAGTCATGATCAGAAGAAACAAGGGAATGGAAGACGGCGAAGAAGCTTTTCCATAGATCATTCCGTAGTCACCCGGGTATCCTCCTGCTCCTCCTTGGGCACCCTGACCGGGTCCAAACACCCACCCAATTCCACCTCCGGCTGGTACACCTCCATCTGGTGATGGTTTGTTTGGAGTTTGTATTGGTGATGGTATGGTTGGAGTTTGAATTGGTGATGGTATGTTTGGAGTTTGATCACCAAAAACACCTGCATTCATGGTTAATTGATCAATGAGTGCAGCAGGTCTCGAATCCATGCTAGAGGCTAGAGCGTACTTATCCCCAGCCCCATCCCCGGAAGCCACGAAGAATGCACCATTCAACAATATATCCCCGTCGGTCCTCCAGTTCCATTTACTCCATTCGCTTTTGTCTGTGTCCATTCGCGCAGTCACCTATGCAAAAAGTTTTCCATTAATTATTATATGTCAAACTTTTTGGATCCATCCAAAAAAAGCAAAAATGGTTAACCCCAAAGATATCAACATACCTCCTTGGCATCGGGGTTTGAAGGGGCAAGATATCGATTTCCCTGGCTATTGATTGTCGGGTGAGCACTGCCACCCACTGCATACTCTCCCCATTGCGTATAGTCATTGTTCACAACATGAAAATAACCTAACCTACATCTTGGCATTCTCTGCATCAATCCCTGCCTAAAGTGATTAAATGCTACGGTCACCTGCATGTTAGGGAATTACGTTAATGTTTATTCGTTTTATGATAAATTGTTATCTACTCTAAAAGCTTAAAACTGCATTGTTAGTTTCTGCAATCCGTTGCAGAATAAATAATAACTGCAAAGCAGCAGTACCTACATTCCTTTGTCCTCTTCATAGTCATCACTGTGCCCCAACAACATCACCTTATCATGGTGCGTAAAGTAATTATTTGATATCGTCACCAATGTAGAACCCTCCGTTACATCGATCAAACCATCTGTGCACTCGGCCAATGAACAATGGTCCACCCATATTTTACTTGAGTGTCTGATTGTTATTCCATCACCATCTGATTGCTTAGACCCCTTAGAAGGTTCACAATTGTGGATATGCACATTGTGTACTATAATATTAGTCACAGATTCAATCGATAAACAACCCGAACCAGTAATGTGGATATCTGCACCCCGTCCATCTATGGTCTTAAAGCTATTGATGATGAGCTCTTGGTTCAGCTTAATAGCCATGTTTCCTGTGAATGTGATCCAAACTGGTTCAGTTTGGATAGTAGCAAACCGGAGTGTACCGGGTGCTGGATTATCCGGGTTATCAGAGGGATCGATCACTACATACATCTGACCACCTTTCCCACCCATTGCATCACGCCCGAAGCCAATACCGCAATCCGCTAAGCTTTGCCGATTGGTTTGCCAATTTGGGTCACATCTCCAGCAGTCGTCAATTGGGTTACCTGTAGTACACTGGTCCTTCTCATGAACCTCCAACATTTGTCTCCTAGAAACTGATACATTCACTTTCCTACAGCAAAAACAGAACACCTCAGATAGAAAAACAGTGCATTTAAAATTGAATATTTCAAATTAGAGATACCCAAATGAAAAATTATACCTTTGGAGCTCTTGAACAACTGATTCATGATCTAGATGTTGATGGGTTGCTTCAACAATAGAAGCAAAGTAGCTTAAGAGGAAAAATAGAAGAATGTGTTAGGAAGCATTTTGAAATGATCTCATGGGATCACTGTACTCAATGTGTAAGTAAATCTTGAAAACCTCTTTGTTTCTTCTTTTCTTCTTCTTGTTTTTGAATGAATGAAATT
The DNA here is from genome assembly GCA_963556465.1 of Berberis vulgaris. Taxonomy (NCBI): domain Eukaryota; kingdom Viridiplantae; phylum Streptophyta; class Magnoliopsida; order Ranunculales; family Berberidaceae; genus Berberis; species Berberis vulgaris. The sequence continues at coordinate 4,916,921 of OY747133.1, forward strand.
TTGAATTATTGATGTAATTTAAAATAATATGGGAAGGTCTGGGTTTAGGGTTTAAGGCATTATTTTCCCTATATTTTATGAGACCGAAAATAAAACAGGGGAGTGAAATGGGTCTGGTCATCAAAAATTCCTGCCTTGATTGCTAATTATTCTAAGAACGTTTTTTTTTTTTAATCTAATTGGGTAAAAACAATTCAAAAAGGTGAAAAAGCAGAGAATGAAAAACAGAGCATTGGGATTGAATGGTGTCTCTTTCTTCAATTGGTCCTTAAGAATCTTGATGTGCGGGTCTACTTCTGATTCTCTTTCTTTCACAGACAGTTAACTCCATAGATTTCAGTGTGAAAGAGAAACAGAGGTATCTGACTCTGTTTCCAAAGTATCCAATTGTTTTCATCCACATTAGATTATTCATAGATCAAACAATTTTGCTAAGCCCGAGTTCACTGGTTCTTTTCTGTAACTATGTTTAGCACAATAAATGAGTTGGAAGTTGGAACATTAGAATTAGAGTACCTTAGAATATTATTAAATTCACACAAGGATCTCGTATCAGTAATTAACGAAGAATAATTAAATAATGCGTAATTCGAGTCATTGACCTCATGTCTATAATCAATGAATAATAATTTAAATAATGCATACCTCAAGCCATTGCTAAAGAGTACATACGTAGCAATTCTGATGAACAAAGCAATACACATTGGAGAAGTTTTCCACCTCCGGCACCTTTTTCTCATGTCTCTCACACGAGATGAAAAAGTAAGAGGTAGAGAAAATTAGATGGAGCAATAAACTCAATCGTATATATAGAGTCTTAATTATATTATTTGTCGATCATTAATAATAGAATTATAATAGTGTTTAATTTGGTATCTACACATAAATAACTTTTTGAAAATTCTAGGGATCGAGGGAATGAGCGAGGAAAAGGGGGTGAGGGATGAGTGTAACCACCCATCCCCCTCGAGATGAGCGCTGACGCTTGTCTCGCTCCTTCCCTTGACACCTAAAAGGACTCATAACTTTCATTGTAAATTTAGTAACACATGTCAAGACATACAATATGTAATTAGAATCTTAGATAGAAAAAATTAGGTTTGAAATGAGGACCTCAACCGAATGGACTTGTCTAACGGGCGAGGAACCCTCCATCCCCCTCCCTCGCGTCAAGATATATGTAATTAGAAACATCATAAAGGTAGAAAAATTATGTTTGGAGTGAGAACCTCAACCATATTATAGAGGGCTTAATTATAATATTAGCTCATCATCAATAATAGAATTATAGTTTGTGCATAAATTTAGTATTTACACATAATTAACCTCTATAGTCAATTTAGTAACGTATGTCAAAACATACAACATGTAATTAAAAACGCGTTTATTGCTCAAGTTTTGTTTCTTAACAATCACAATTAATAGGGTCTAATCAAACACCACTCACATATAATTGGTTGTTAATGGTAGGCTTCACGCCGCCACCTATGGCATACATTTCCCATTGTGTAAAAGTCATTGTCGACAATGTGAACGTAGCCATGTCGACATCTTGGCATTCTTTGCACCAATGCCTCGCCAAAGTGGTTGAATGCATTGTTACCTACATCAGCACAATCAAACATTAAGATTATTACTATATAACAATTCTGATATTTTGAGCTTATATAATTAACAAATATAATAGTGTCCTAAGTCTATAGTTGTTCAGACTGAAGCAACAGATTGTCTTAATAGGAGAATTTTAGCCGGCCTTTTTTTTTTTTGCTTTGTTTTAGTGTTTTTACATTTTTTTTTCCATCCTCTTTAAACAACAATCACTATCTATATAAAGGGTAGAAGTGTAAAAAAAATCCAAACAAAGCTGGCTAGAATTTTTGGTATGAGAGAGTTGCAAAAGAAATTATGCATACCTTTGATCACCAAAGCCGCCAGCATTCATGGTTCCCCTGCGCATCTCGAAAATTGAGAATGGTAGAGAGCTAAGCTTGGCGCAAATTTGGCACACCAGGCCTGGCTCCCTAGACTAACTCTTCATGGTTAATTCACCAACTTTTTTTTTAAAAAATCTAAACACAGAGTTTTTATTAAATTTAAGAAAGGAAATAGAATACAAAGGATAAATTTTCCAATATCAAGGACACCATGAAGATGTCCAAAAAAAAAAAGTCTCTAAAAAGATTACAAGCCGAACTTCTCTAAAAATATTACAAGCTGAACCCATTATCCACAATAATTACCTAATCTCAATAAAGATAGATTGCTCCGATTTGTTGAGCCCTTAAAAAACCCTCATATTTCTCTCTTTTCACACATACCACATGAACACGTGAGGAACCCTATGCCATAATCACTCTGCTCGTCGAAAATGATTAGCTTGGGACACCAACTTAGCCAATCAATAAGGGAGCCTTGAAACATCAAACTCATACCAAATTCTAACAAGAAACTGCTCTAAATAGATTTGGAGAATCTACAGTGAAGCATCAAGTGATCCAGAGTCTTGTCATTTTCATTACAGATCACACAAAGACTTCCTGTGATGATTCATCTTTTCCTTAACCTATCTTTAGTCAAGATCCTCAAATGCAACACTGATCAACTAAAGAAATTAATCCGAGGAAAATGATTTTTCACCCAAACTAGATTCTTGTGAGAGTAAATGAAGGGGTTGGAGTGAGTCTTGTAATGAGAAACAGTCAACATATCAGAAAATTCTTTCACCGAGAAACCCACACCGTTATCCTTTCACACCAAACTATTAGATCCCTCCGAGAGCATCTGACTATCCCACGGTTACATTAAATTGGCGACCTTCTCTAGCTCTCCATCATTTAGGTGTCTATGAAAGGAAAGATCCCAGGAATCTCTACTAGACAAAAAATTGCCAACTCTCATTTTTTTTCTTCAAGTTATTAATGACAAGGGCAGCGACACCACCACACCACCACATCTTCTTTCTCACAGAACCATAGAGGTTTTTTTTTTTTTTTTTTTTTTTTTTTCACACACCACCTATATAAACAAAAACCATCCATTTTTCCTTCACTATTCAAATCGACAATGGTTCTTCCCTCCCCCATTCGAAATCTCTTGCAAATCTCTCCCCATACTCAAATATCTTGTAAATCTCCTCCCCCTCCCTCGAAAACTCTCAAAATTCCCTCAAAGTCGAAACCCTTAAACCCATACTCAATAAATATGTCTAACTTAACATAACAGAGAAACCCAAACTCAAAATGAAAAAAATGCAAAACAGGATAATTTTTGACCAATTTAAATCATCAATTGAGACCGATTTTCAACCTCATCAAACACAAATATTGTAGTTAGTTATCTAATAAACACAACTTGAATCACTTGGAAATTCTTTGAAATGAGCAAGTTATGGTTATTTTACTAAAGTCGCGCAAATTTGTCTCGCAATGAAAACTGGATAGTGTTCCTAACTTTCGGCCAACTTATGTGCTCGATCAAGACCGATTCTCAAGTTGATTGAAACACAAATATTGTAGGACTCTTAGTTATCTAATAAACACAACTTTGGATTTAAGGGTTTTGACTTTGAGGGGATTTTGAGATTTTTGAAGGAGATGAAAGATATTTGCAAGAGATTTGAGTGTGTGGATAGATTTGGAAAAGATTTCGAATGGGGTAGGGAAGAATCATTGTCGATTTGAATGGCGACGCAAAAAAATGAATGGTTTTAATTTGTTTATATAGGTGGTGTGAGAAAAAAAGTAAGTGGTGTAAGAGAGTAGAATGGTGTGAGAGAGAAAAATGATGATGTAGTGTAATCCCCGCCTAATGATGGGCAATATTGAAAACAGATTCCTTAGATGTTGGTAAATAAAAACCTAGCACTTTATATATGGTAAAAAACAGATCCCTTTTTTCTGATTGTTAATTGACCAACTTTTAACAAGAGAGTTTGAAACCTCGCACCATATATATGATAAATAAAAAAAAACCAAAAACTTTATCCTCCAATTAGAATCCCTCATTAACAATTCCCTCTTAAAAAGATGTTAGACATTTTAATCAAAGAGACAAGTCCTCAGTACTTATGATAAAAAGCTTTTCCATTTGAAAAACCTTAACTAAATTAATCATTTTCATACACAGAATTTCAAAAGCAGGTCTTTGGTGGGAGACATAGACCTATCAATCCCATTCATATAGGCCTTAATCCAGTAACATGGCTATTTAATATTTTTAATAATGCCCATAATACTATGGCGAACATCCAATATAAAGTTTTGCATAAATGATGCAGAGTAAAGTAAAAGTGGATGGAAATTTTTCATAAATTTCGATAAAAGTTATGCCACATATCGCGGCAAAACATATCATAGTATTAAGACGTGAGTTACTTATCAATATAATCAGCTCTCCATATCCCTCGGGTTACAAATAGACCAAGGGCGGGCCTTCAATTGGTTTCTGATACTAAATACTCAATGTAGTAATTTCTTGAGGAAGTAATGTAACAAGCATAAATATACTAGTCATGATCAAAAGAAATAAGGGAATGGAAGACGACGAGGAAGCTTTTCCATAGATCATTCCGTAATAACCAGGGTATCCTCCTGCTCCTCCTTGGGCACCCTGACCGGGTACGAACCCCGGCCCAATTCCACCACCAGCTGGTACTGGTACACCTCCATTATTATCTGGTATGTTTGGAGTTTGAACCCTGTTCAGTCATCAAGCATTTGGTATTAGTAAAGTAAGAAAATTTTCCATTTTTTAAAAAAAATAAACTAGAAAAAAAAAATTACCTTTGATCACCAAAAACACCTGCATTCATGGTTAATTGATCAATGAATGCAGCAGGTCTCGGATCCAAGCTAGAGGCTAGAGCGTACTTAACCCCAACCCCATCCCCGGAAGCCACGAAGAATGCACCATTCAACAATATATCCCCGTCGGTCCTCCAGTTCCATTTACTCCATTCGCTTTTGTCTGAGCTCATTCGCGCAGTCACCTGTGCAAAAATTTTCCATTACGTATTACATGTCAAACTTTTTGGATCCATTTTTTCAAAAAAGCGAAAATGATTAACCCCAAAGAAATCAACATCACTATAGGAATGAAATTGAACAAGCTTGTGCTGTGTTGTTATCTCAGTGTGGTGGTCCAAAGTAGTCCTACATGTTTGAGATTTAGTTTGAAAAAACCAAAAATCATTTTGATGGTCTATATGATTACAAAAGACAATTCATCAATTATTAAACTTTCAATAATGTCATTATCATCAATCAACAAATGCGTGACAACTATACGTTATTGGATGAGAAATATATATAAAAAAAAAGAAGAAGCATAAATAAATAAAATCTCTACTATATCAACTAGGTAATCGAGGGTAGATTCATGATCCAAATCTTAGATTTATGCTGTGATTTCATTTTTTACAAGTCTTACCGACTAAACTAAACTAATATAATATTAAGATATTGCTCGCAATCTAAATACTTTTAGACTTGTATTACCGTTGCAATAATGTTTCTCTAATAATTATCATATCACATCATGCAAAAAGAGCCTTATAATGTTTCGCAAAAATAAAAGAAGAGTAGGAAAATTGAAATTCTTCCCTTACATCTTGCATGTGAACTTTTAGACAAAAGCATGAGAGTGACATATTGCCCAACTACAACAAAAACACTCAAAAAAACTTTATATTCTTTACACACATACCTCTTTGGCATTGGAGTTCGAAGGTGCGAGATATCGATTTCCCTGGCTATTGATCGTCGGGCGAGCACTACCACCCACCGCATACTCTCCCCATTGCGTATAGTCATTGTTCACAACATGAAAATAACCAAACCTACACCTTGGCATTCTCTCCGTTAATCCCTCCCCAAAGTGATTAAATGCTACTGTCACCTACAAGTTAGTGAATTACGTTAATGTTTACATCTGTCATCTACTCTAAAAGCTTAAACTGCATTCAAAACCGTTTGCAGAATAAATAATAAATGCAAAACAACATTACTTGCATTCCTTTGTCCTCTTCATAGTCATCACTGTGCCCCAACAACATCACCTTATCATGGTGCGTAAAGTGACTATTTGATATCGTCACCGCTGTAGAACCCTCCGTTACATCGATCAAACCATCTGTGCACTCGGCTAATGAACAATGGTCCACCCATATTTTACTCGAGTGCCTGACTGTTATTCCATCACCTTCTGATTTCCTAGACCCCTTAGAAGGTATACAATTGTGGATATGCACATTGTGTACTATAACATTAGTCACAGATTCAATCGATAGACAACCCGAACCAATAATGTGAATATCCGCACCCCGTCCATCTATGGTCTTAAAGCTATTGATGATGAGCACTTGGTTCAGCTTAATAACCATGTTTCCTGTGAATGAGATCCAAACTGGCTCAGTTTGGATAGTAGCAAACCGGAGTGTACCTGGTGCTGGATTATCTGGGTTATCAGCGGGATCGGTCACCACATACATCTGACCTCCTTTCCCACCCATTGCATCATGCCCAAACCCAATACCACAATCCGCTAAGCTTTGCCGATTGATTTGCCAATTCGGGTCACATCTCCAGCAATCGTCAATTGGGTTACCTGTAGTACACTGGTCCTTCTCATGAACCCCCAACATTTGTCTCCTAGAAACTGACACATTCACTCTCCTACAACAAAAAACAGATTCAAGAACAGTGCAATTAGAATTGAATAGTGAAAATTAGAGATACCCAAATGAGAAATTATACCTTTGGAGCTCTAGAACAACTGATTCAGGATCTGGGTGTTGATGGGGAAGAGTGACATTGAAATGGGTTGCTTCAACAATAGAAGCAAAGTAGCTTAAGAGGAAAACCAGAAGAATGTATGTGTTATGAAGCATTTTGAAATGGTGTTATAGGATCACTGTACTCAATGTGTAAATCCTGGAAACTCCTTTGTTCTTCTTGAATGAATGGAATTTGGGTTAAGGGTTTAAGGCATTTTTCCCTATATTTTATGAGAATGAAAGAAGGAAAAACAGGGAAGTGAGGTGGCTGTGCTCATCAGAAATTCCTGCCTAATCCAATTGGGTAAAAACAATTCTAAAAGGTGAAAAGCAGAGGAGGAAAAACAGAGCATTGGGAGGTTATCCAATTTATGAAGTTGTTATAATTTCGTTGTTTCGGATTGGTTTTTATTTGATTGAACAGTGTCTCTCTGTTTGCTTCTTCTTCAGAATCTTGATGTGTGGGTCTGCTTCTGATTCTCTTTCAGAGACAGTTAACTCCACAGATTTCAGTGTGAAAGAACTCTGTTTCCAAAGTCCCCAATTATTTTCATCCAGAGTGTCCTACAATCAGCACACAATCTATTATTTAATCATACACTACTAAAACACACAACCAACAAAAACAGACTACATTTGAAGGAAATCCAATAGAGCTATAGATTGCTAGTAATGGTTCTTACAACTAGTCAAGTAACATCCAACATTTGAAAAGGGCGTCTATTTTCTCATAGATTGCCCCCACCCTTTAACTTTTGAGAAGGCATTGTTGAAACAACTCTTTATTCAATGGTTGTGTTAAATGGAGGATTATAGTATGCCCTTTGTTTGATAGTCTATTTACTAGATCACTGATGAAGTCTACCAAAATCCTTTCATGTCGACTAGAGTACTCATTTATGTGTTTAATCAAGGAATTATGAAGAGCAAAAGAAAATGACAACCCAAATGAGAAACAAAGTGAAAGAGAGTTGTAGTCGATACGACCATACCACAGAACTTTCAAGGCCCCATGATAAGACAATGTATTTATGAGAATATGAGAGTGGATGGCCTAATAAATATATGTACTTAGACTTATTTAATGATATACACATCATTATCGTAATTCCGCCCTTTATTCGAGTAATTCCTTCTTTGCTAAATCACCTTAGGTTTATGCTTTTTTCAATCCAATATTAGATTTCATGCTTCACACCTGGGCTCTATTTTTTTTTACTTTCTTCATACCAGTTAAAACACAATTCTTTTACAGGTAAAAGTGATTTCCACATTCTCAGTTTAAATAAATAATCAGCCAATTTGGAGCCTTAATTTTATTCTATTTAATTTTTTCACTTTTTATCTTTATTTCCATAAGCACTTTTATTTCTATGTTTTAGTATAAATTTTTTTTTGTGCAACATGTTCGCTTTACACTTGTTTTCTTTGGAAACTTTTCTGCGTGGATTAGCACGAGCGACTACATGAAAAGTGAAAAAATAATACTAAAATGAAAGTTTCATTGTCTTTGGAAAACCTAGAAATAAGAAAATGTATTTGATAAAGTTCTTTGTTCATGCAACAAAGCAACTTTGTACATCTAATCTAAACTATATAATGCAATTTTTCTTTAGGAACAGTGAATGTGTGTTTTAGCTTAAAATATTCTTCCAATTTTATTATATTTACAAAAAAACCAATATGTAGGTGAATAGTGATCAAGAGTAATTTTATAATTTTGAATAAAACTATTACACAATATTTTACCCTCCCAAATTCAAATTATTTACGATTAAAACCCGTTCCTCCTTAAAAGTACACACTTGTCCACCCCTTTTTTTGGAAGGTATACATGCTACTACAAATTTATCCCCCTTGGACGGCGAGCTGGTTTTTAACAAGATCCTATAACTATCTTAGAAATAAAATATGCCTCATTCGAATCCTAAGCCTATGCCACAACTTTATCAACTAGCTGGTACAATTGTGACGAATGAATGAATTACGATTTTTTTATCCATGCATAACGCCTTAATCGATAGGATAACTTTTACAATATTCCAAGATATTTTAATAATACAACTAGGGCAAGAAAAAGAAATGTGAAAAAAAAGAAAAAGAACGATGTTTGATTGAAGCTTGTGAAAATAGACAAGGAAAAAAAAAAAATTGGTATATGCTTTCCCTTAAATTGTGGTATATATGGGATGAGAGCTACTTGTTAGTCGTATTTTGTCAAAAATGAAGGCGTCGGCCATCATCGTCTATTTGATTTGGATTGTGATGTGTAAGCCATCATCGTCTATTATTGATTTGGATTGTGATGTGTAAGCCATCGTGGCTGATGCAATACTTTGAGATGGAAAAAGATAAAAGCCCATCTAAGAGCATCTTATCTGTTTCGGTGGAGGGGCGGCCCAAAGGGCCCACAAGTTATTTTCCTTTGTGCATGAGGACTTTGGGCATAATAAATAAAGGGTCAGAGAGAGGGCTAAATTCAAGACTTTCATGACCAATAGGGTCCCACCAATTTTTTTTTATCCATCGACTTCTCTTTTAAGATATCAAAGTTGGACCACAAAATTTTTTTAATCCATAGTTACATGACGATGCATTTGACTACTTTAAGAAAGTCATAGTTACTCCAGCCATTTACTTCGGCTCATGTGAAAAATTTGGCAAAGCAGAGTAGAGTTCAATCTGGATCTCTTTTTGAAAGGGCTTGTTGGAGTTCGAGTCTTATGGGCCCTTCATCCTCAAACTGTTAGGTTGACGAGGCAAAAAGAAAGGCCGAGTTAACAAAAAAGTGAAAAAAGTCGACCCTAATCAACTAAAAAAGAAAAAAAAATGATGGGGATTCAAGATGGGACCTCACAAAAATTTGTTTTCGAAAATGTATAAGCCAACGATCAGGCCCAATAACCTAAGGGTAGAATGCCCGACAGACAAAATAATCTTCTATCGGACATTTGTTTTCGGCAAACAGCAAGCCCAACATTTTGTAAGTTTATGAGTGGACTATGAGGATCCAACTAAAGCCGAATGGGCATAACTTGAAATTCTAATTCGTTTTGGGCTTAGTGGATTGAATGTTAGGCAGTGATTTTATGACACCACTATCCCTTACTTTCTCAAGTACATCACTATCTTTTTGAAACTCACCACCATTAGGAGTGGACATAGGATGGGATGGACCTCATACCTATCTCATCTCATTTGTTTGAAATTGGAAAGGGATAGACTTCATCTCGACCTTGTCTCATCTCAAACGAGTTCGAGACGACACGGGACTGGATGAACATGTACTAAATTTTGGATTGAAAATTTAACATACAAAATTGAAATTTTTAGATTTACCAAACAAAACTATATAAGTTTAAGTCATTGATTATTATTTCCCTATTTCATTAGCTTTTACTTCTTCTTTTTAGAACCACTGTTGAAGATAGCCATTTTTTTATTGGGCTATATTCAGGGTTGGAGCATGTTTTGCTAGGCTACATTTCTGGCCAGTAGAAAACAATAGAGGTGACTCATTTGTAGGTACTCTGTTTGAGAACCCCATTTCAATTCCATAGTGCACATAGGGTATTTGAGAATATTCTTAAATTTAACTCATCTCTAATAACCGTTGGTGTTAAAAATCCATTATGGAGGTGACCCATTTGGTACATTATACATGTAAGAGGTAGGTGGAAATGGTCTTCAGCTGAACTGAAGTTATCTATGTGACATATTTTGTATATTGCTAATGAAAATGGTCAATGAGTTTGTCATTTAAAAATTATGAGAATTACACATTGTTGTTGTCAAGAGTTAAAAGGGGGAAAAAAGAAGGGAGAGGATTAGAGTTATATTTATTATATGGGTGAATCGCATGAAAGCTTATGAGAATAAATAGTTTAAGTCAATAGATAAAACAACAAATAAAATAGTTATGTCAACAAATAATTTCATAGTTTGTACTAAATATTAAAAAAATCGGTTTGGGACGGGATGGGCGGGATTGAAAATCTTCATCCCATTTTCATATCACTTTAGATCGAGATATGATCGGGATGAGATGAGATTGATCAATCCCAACAGGACCCGAAAGAAAATCGGGATCGCGGGATGGGATGCTCACCCTCTACTTTCTGAAGCACACGACCATCTTTCTGAAGTACACCACCACCTACCAAAAGACACCGATCAATCCCCAATAGGACCTGGAAAAAAACAGGGCCTCTACTTTCTGAAGCACGTGGCCATTTTTCTGAAGTACACCACCACCTACCAAAATACACCACCAATATAAACACAAACAAATCACCACCACCACCTCTCTTTTCTCCCTTTATTCTCTCTCAGAGAACAACACCATTGCGTCGCCTCACCCGCTGACTGGTCATACCTCTCCTCTTTTCTTTCTTCGAGTTTTTTTTCTACCATTGGCGACACCACCCCGCCCTCTTATTCTATTCCTTTCATGTTCTACTCATCTTCTTTTTTGTTTTGTTTTTTCTGCCTTCGAGCAGATTCGTGCGTATGGGGAACCCTCACTCACAAGAGCCTGTGCAAATGTGGAACCCCCATTCGCATTAACCTGCTCGATGGCAGAAAAAACTAGGTGAAAAGAAAAATTCAAAAGTATAAGAAAAGAAGAAATAAGGAGGCGTGCGCGGGGTGGTACCCACGGCGCGGGGTGGTACCCACGGTGGTGGAGAAGAAAAAAAGAAAAAAAGAGGAGAATTAGAAGAAGAAAAAAAAAACAATAAAGGATAAGAGGAAGAGAGGAAAGGTGGTGGCGAGGTGGTGTTGCTCTGTCATTGTTGCGAAGAGAAAATAAAAGGTGGAGAAGAAGAAAAACAATGGTGAGAAAGTGATTTATATTGATAGTGTGAAAAAAAAAAAATGGGAAGAAGAGGGATGGGGGAAAGTAGTTTGTATGATATTATCAGTCTCATAGCACTCTTTACTAATATGTAAGAGTTTAAAATGCTTAACTTATATTGATAACTTCAAAATTACGATTAAAATTTTTACGTTTTTTCTATACACAACGAAATATTTCTTAAAATCAACTTAACGAAAAAAGTTGTTGCCTCAATGTTATCCGGGATTGCCAATTTGGGCTTTATAAAATTTTGAAGTTGAACAAACATGCTTATAGTTTTCCATAAACCCTTGCCCCTCTCCAAATTTATGAGAAAATGCGGCTGATCATTTTTACTCTCTTCCAGGGTTGTGGAGGCAACATGGCCTGTGAACCAGCCTAAACAAAAGTCGCATTAAATAAGACTAAATTGATATTTGCATGCTACTAACCGACCAAGATATAACTTTTTCCTCATCTAAGTCTTTCTATTTTACTTATTGACTTTGCCGTTAGAAAATCAGAATTTTACAATTAAGGTGATGTAGAAAAATATTAACACATATATCAAAAAGTACATCACAAATCTTGCCACAAATCTTGCCACTTCATTCTGTTTGCAAAATCTATTTCCCTACCAAAATATGGGTTTTTCAAGTGGTAAACCGAAGCCGTAGCCTTTAACTTCTTCTACCTATGAGAACGAGTACATGAGAGTCACAGATTTAAACAATCACATTGGCAATAATTTTAATTTTCAAAATCCAAGGGAGCAAGGGAGAAAAACATAATTTCAAAGGTGAAAATTACAAAACATAACAACTAAAAAGGCGCTCATTAAGCCGGCTAGACGACTTAACTAAGCGGCTCAACTAAGCTTAAAAAGACTAATCAAATACTTTTTATTTTATTCTTTTATTTTTTACTGTAATAGCGTCAAACTTTGGATCATCATCATCATTAAAGTCCATTCCCAATATTTTCGGAGTCAACTACATGAATTTTGATTCTCCAAGCAATGTGATCTTCCCACATATCTTCGCCAAATCCAAGCTCAATGATATCTTTATTCACCGCCTTCATCTAAGTTTTCAACAGTTGTCCCCTCTGTCTACACCCTTCATTAACTTGCCAATCTAGACATTTTCTAATTGACGCCGTATTTGGTCTCATTCGCACATGACCAAACCAAGTTAAACATCTTTCTCTAATTTTGTCATCTATGGGTGTTACACCTAAGTATCTCATAATTCTTTCATTTCTAATTTTATCCTTACGAGTTTTACCACACATTCACCTTAACATACGCATTTCTGCTACTGCCATCCTATGTGTATGTTGTCCCGTAGTAGCCCAACATTCTGAATCGTATAGCATGATTGGTCGAACAATTGTCTTATAACATTTCTCTTTTAGCCTTGTAGGCATCATTTTATCGCATAATACTCCTGACGTCATTCTCCATTTTAACTAGGGATGACAACGGGGCAGATTGGGGCGGATTTGAGCAAATCCATCCCCGATCCGTCAGAAATAACGGATCTCCATATCCGCCCTGCCAATCCGTTTACAATTTTAATTAAAATTCGTATCCGCCCCGTGCGGATTGGCGGATCTCCTCCCCGCCTCGCCAATCCATTTACTGTTTGCGATTTTATTACTGGATTATCGGATCTCCAACCCTAGTTTAGTTATTTTAACATACATTAGATCAGTAACACAAAATTCAGAAATTCTATCCGAAGAATTACAAAAAAAAAAAATTACAGATCTAAATAATTAAGAAATTTAAATCTAAAATTCAGATCAGATCTAAAATTACATATCTAAAATTCAAAAATTACAAAAAAAAAAATTTCGATCTCAAGAATCTTAGATCTGAGATCTCATATATGAAATTCTATCTAAAGAATTACAAAAAAAAAAAAAAAATACAGATCTAAAGAATTCAGAAATTCAGATTTAAAATTCCATACAAAAAAAAAATTCGATCTCAAGAATATCAGATCTTTGATCAAAGATCAAGATCTGAGATCTTGCAGCTAAGGAAATGTGGGGAAGGGAGGGGAGAAGGAGGCGGCCGGACCTCCGCCTTCACTATGAGGCCTTCGCTGTGAGAGAGAGAAGAAGGGACGGCCTCCGCCTTCGCTGTGAGAGAAGGAAGGAAGAGGAGACTGGAGACGAGAGGGTCGGCCTTTGCCTCCGCCTTCGCTGAGAGAGGAAAAGGGAAGTCGTTTGGAGAGGAGAATTGGAGAACTGTGGGTGAGAACACTGAGAGGGAAAGGCGAGACGGCCTTTGTCTGTGGGACAGAATGAGATTTAGGGTTTGATAATTCCTTTATATAGTACATACCGGTTAAACGGATATCCGTGGGGCGGATATGGCCAAATCCGTATCCGTCCCGATTAATAAACGGATGTAGATTTGAAATCCGTATCCGCCCTACAATCCAGGGGCCCTTTACCAAATCCGCTCCAAACGGGGCGAGTGGAGCGGATATCCGTGAAAATTCGCCCCACTGCCATCCCTAATTTCAACCAACCAACTTTAATCCTATGGTCTACATCTTTTCATATAACCCCATTCTTTTGAATTATAGATCCTAGATATTAAAAAGCCTCACACTCTGGAACCTCTACACCTTCGAGATCTCAATTGCATTACTTCTCCCTCGTTGTTCACAACCAAAGTTGCACACTAGATACTCCGTCTTCGAACGACTAATTTTTAAACCTTTACTCTCTAAAGCCGCTCATCAATTAAGACAATATCATCTGCAAATAACATGCACCAAGGTACATCTTCTTGCAGATGTCTCGTCAACTCATCCATGACCAAAGAAAAGAGATATGGACTTAACGCCAACCCTTGATGTAGTCTTACTGATGTAGTCTTACTGACACTGAAAATTCACTGGACATTCCACCTACTGCGCGAACACTTGTTACAGCCCCTTCATACATATCCTTAATGATAGCGACATAACATTGAGACACTTTCTTCCTTTCAAGCACCCACCAAATTAACTCCCTAGGGACCCTATCATATGCTTTCTCCAGATCAATAAAAATCATATGCAAACTCTTACGTGCCTTTCGATATTTTTCTATAGTTTGCCTAAGCAGGAAGATGACCTCCGTAGTAGACCTACCCGACATAAATTCAAATTGATTCTCCGAAATCGTGGTTAAACTCCTAAGTCTTCGTTCTATAACCCTCTCCCAAAGTTTCATCGTATGACTTATAATCTTTATCCCTCTATAGTTCGAGCAATTCTGGATATCCCCTTTGTTCTTATAAATTGGTACCACGCTATGCCTCCATGAATCTGGCATTTTTCTAGTTTCTAAAATCCTATTAAAGAGATTAGTTAGCCATTGAATCCCAACTTCTCCCAGACATTTTCATGCTTCAATTGGTATATCATCCGGTCCAACGGCCTTCCCTGTCTTCATTCTTTTTAAAGCTTTTCTCACTTCAGTGGCACTAACTCTGCGATGGAACATGCAATCTCTCCCTTCCTGTGAAGCATACCCCTCCAAGTTTAACTCCCCTACATGTGTTCCATTGAGTAGGTTCCAAAAGTAATCATTCCATCTATCTAAAATAGTTTTATCCTGCATTAAAACTCTTCCATCCTCATGCTTAACACACTTAACATGACTCAAGTCCCTAGTTTTTCGTTTTCTAGCTTTAGCTATCTTGAAAATATCTTTCCTCCCTTCCTTTGTACCTAGCCTATTATAAAGATCGTCATATGCTCTATTCTTAGCTTTCCCTACTGCTTTACTACTCAACTTCTTAGCTTGCTTATAAAGCTCATAAAACTCTAGGCACCTATCTTTTTGCCACTCCTTAAAGCATCTTTTCTTTTTCGCAATGGTTTGTTGCACATCAGCGTTCCACCACCATGTCTCCTTACCATATAAACCTTCTCTTTTGGCCTCTCCTAACTCTTCCTTCGCACATTTTCTTATTCGGTTTGCCAAATGTTCAAAAAGATCCACGCTACTAGTCCTATTCTTTGGTTCGAGATTCTCCCAACCCTCTGAAACTGACTGGCCACCCAAAATCTTCTTTCTAAATTTTTGGCACACATCTCCCTGTAAGATCCACCACTTAGTTCTCGATCTAACATGTTCTATAGCAATACGACCCCTACTCTTAAGACAAAAATCGAGAACTAACAGCCTATGTTGGTTTGTCAGACACTCCCCTGGTATAACCTTACAATTTTTACACCTACCTAAATCGTGTCTCGTAATAAGAAAATAATCAATTTGACTTCGATTGCGCCCACTCGCAAAGGTCACCAAGTGATATTCCCTCTTCTTATAAAAAGTATTTACGATCCCAAAATCCTGAGCTAAAGCAAAATCTATAATAGAAATCCTTGTAGTGTTTCGATCCCCAAATCCTTGACCTCCATGTACCCTCTCATACCCAATTCTATCCTTACCAACATGGTCATTCAAATCTCCGCCTAGGAAAACCCTATCGGAATAGGAAATTCCAAGGACTAACTCCTCTAAAGAGTCCCAAAAATCCTTCTTAGTCTCCTCGTCCAAACCCACTTGGGGTGCATACGCACTAATAACATGCACTATCTCTAATTCTAAAGCTAATTTAATACTTATGATTCTATCCCCAAACCTCCTAATGTCGATTACTGCATCCTTAAAAAATTTATTTACCACTATTTTCACCCCGTTCTTAGTTCTAATTTTACCAGAATAAAAGACTTTGAACCCTCCTTCTAAATCTTTAGCCTTGTTCCCCTTCCATTTTGTCTCTTAAAGGCAAACTATGTTTACTCCCATCCTACGCAGGGCATCCACTAATTATATTGTCTTACCCATCAAAGTTCCTATGTTCTAAGAGGCTAATCTAATCATTCTATCTCTAGCTCTAACCTGGACTAGCTTCTTTACTCGCCCCCGTCCAGAATGGTGCGAGAACCCTTGCATATTTAACACTACATCCGGGCGCCACTGCAGCGCGCCTTGCTCATTTGTCACCACACTCGAGCGTAAGTGCAGCGCGTCGCTTATAGCGAAAACGCCCTATCCTTCTGTATTAATCTTTTTGAACCAAATTCCATGAAAAAGGATGTAATGACTTTTTTACGATTAACTATCACAAGCCTAACCCTAACCCTAACCCTCCTCCTTTAACCGAGCTTAAAATCCACCGTAGCAACGGTCGGACTTAACGTCAAACTTTGGATACCGAATCCAAATCTCAACAAGGATCCATTTTAAGGATGACTTTGCTTCTGCACGGTCCCCACGCGTTTTCGTAAAGGTGGGCCCATTTTCATTTCTAGTTTCTTTGACAGGTAAAGCCGTTAACATCACTCCCTAATTACCACATTACCCCATTCTATTATTAAGTAAAAAAAACGTAGTGACTAGAGGGACCTTCTCACAATGGCCATGTTTGATATTTCATCTTCGCAGCACGAGTTTATGAAAATTGACTTATAACCCTACTTTGTACGACTTCAATGTAATTGTTTGATTCATGGCGCACTTATTTGGACCATTTTTTGTTCAACATTGTTTTTCCGGAGATTTTTTTGTACATTAGTAGTGTACTTCTACACAAAATTTGAAAAACTGGGTTAGTGAACCGTAACCTGTCACAACAACTTGTTAGATCAAATTTATACGTTATTAAAATATCCGATTTCAAGTGCTTTATTTTATCTTCAATTTCTATTCCATGTCTACCCTCCCATCTTTAGCAGTGTTTTTTTCTTGTGACTTCAAAATTAAACTACCCTATAAACTACTCATTGATGAACATATGGGACCAAATCAATTTTTGTGGTGATGGGGGTTGCATCAATCATCATAGAATTTGTCTTCATGATGCATAGTTTTTTTTTCTTTTTCTTCTAGTAGTTTATGTTATAAAATCTTGATGCAATGGATCTTGTGTTGGTAAAAGGGATCTTATAATGATATTTCTTTGTCTCATCTTTTGTATGTTGGGTGACTAACAAATCAAGTATATTATCACTTCTGTATGTCGTCTATAGAATAAAAAGCAGAGAATATAAATTGATAAAGACACCAGATTTTCTCACGGAAGGTATTGTTCTAGAATTACTATTGTTATTAGAGTTATTATAATGTAAAGTTAGGATAAACTCATAAAAATCAAGGGAACATATAGGGACATTTTTAATTGGGGCGGCCTTTGTATATTTGAGAGGTTGCATTATTGTAAGAATGAAAGTTATGGTGCGTGCAACAAAGCTTGGAGAGGTTCAATTATACCAGTTATATTTTGTTGGTTATAGTCGTTATGACAGTTATAAATGATGTTTTGCTAGTTTACATTATTAGATCATGCAATGTAAAGTATTGCTCAGAATTATGTTGTCTTTGTAATGGATTTTTTTTTCGAACCCACTAGTACAAGGTAACACTGCAATAATCGAACGAGAAAATATGTTCAAAAGAAAGCCTGAACATCATAAACTAAAGTGAAAATCTTTTTATTTCAAATGTAAACCATTTCACACCAACTTATAAAGATGCCCAATGTAATTCAGTAATGCCTTTATTTGATGTTAAATAACAATGTTAGAAAAAAAAAAAAAAAAAAAAAAAGACATTGAAGATAATTTTATGTAATATTGTTTCTGTTAGCCCCACTCTAAAAAGTTTATTTTCATGATTTTGTGAGAGAACATTGTGCATTCAGCATCAAAACTCTACAGAGTCTGATCTGCAAACACTGATTTGTACTTGAAAGGGTGGTTTGCATGTGATCGGACCAACTCTATTCATCAGTGTTCTCAGACCAAGCTCCATACAACCTCTTGCTTTTTTTTTTTTTTTTTTTTTGGCAAAATGTACCCCTCTCAAAACGTTTGGTTAGTGTAGTTATCAACTTTATTTAGAGTATCAATGCGTTGAAATAGTTTGGTAATTAGACAAGATGCTCCTTTAACCCAGTGAAAACGATGTCGAGGGTAAACCGGTCTCCAAACTCTACAATAAGCCCAAATAAATCATCAAAATGCAACTCAGTGCCCAAATCAAGCAATAGAGAAATGAGAAAGAGAAAAAGGAGTCAAAAAAGAAATTAAAATACACATAGAGATAGAAAATAAAAGCAGACAAGAAAAGACGGTTCCTTCTTTTTTAGAATTAAGAACCAAAACCGCGTTAACCAAACATGCATGATCTTCGATTGGCTCAAAAAAAAAAGCCCATCAAATATTTCGAGCGGGAGACAATCGGCGGGTAAGTTGAAAGAGTTGATAGATGGGACGTAAAGTTCGGCGCGCACCTCTTTCCCTCCTTTAAATCGTCGTTTAAAATTAGGGCTTGTCTAATTGGCGAGGAAACGGGCGAGGGAGGGGGGTGGAACCCTCCACCCCTCGAGATGTGTGCCCTCTCGCATCTCGAGGAGGATGGAGGGTTCCACCCCCTCCCTCGCCCGTTTCCTCGCCAATTAGAATTCCCCTTAAAATTAATATTATTATATTGAGCTGAGAGAAGCCATGAAAGCTAATCATCTCTGATTAGTTTTCTTTAATTACACTCTCAAAAAGAGAGCAAGTAACTACCGTAACCACCAATATAACTTTTACTATACTGTCCACGTGGATGGCCCACATTATAGAATTAACATGGGCCTTAATTTTTTTTATTAGTGGGCCTTCATTTTATGGGGGCATGACCCAGACACTTTGTTTTTAATTGGTCGGTAATATTCTTGCCATATTTCATTGATTGAAACTTTGGAATTGGATTATTTGGTGGACCGATTCTTAAAGATGGGGCATGGGCCTTCATTTCCCTAATTTTTAATCACCTTAAAGTATGATGATGGTTTTTATAAAGTTTCAGTAGTGTGAATGCTTGGGTTTATTTTAATTATACTTGGGATTTGCATGACATCCCCCACTTCTACCCCTTCCGTGGATAGTGTTTGTGGTTATTTTTTTCAAAAGAATGTGTAAAAAGTGTAAAAAAATCTCAAATAAACACAAAAGAGACACCCAAACAAGGCAGCGTAGATTACTCGTCCGGAAAAAGAGTCTCATCAGATACCCTTTGGCAAATATCTATTTATACAGATGGAATGATCGAAATGTGGCAATAATAGCAGCAGGTAGAACATCAAATGATTCACCTATATAGAGTGCAGTATTTCATAAATAGCCTGATATATAATATTTTGATCACTGCATGAGATGCAAGTGAAAAGAAAACCCGCGTCTATAATAATGGATTAGGTGATTGATGATTCAGTGAGTTACAGGTTGGCAAAATCTTTTTGACTTATAAAACCATTTAAAAACCAAACCACCCAACAATTGATAGAAAGAGAATCTGAATCATTTTAACAGACTAATAAGTCCATTATGGACAGTCCACTTAAGTAAAATCATGCAAAAGGTCTAAGTTCTCCCGTACACACTTGAATAGTTGAATGAACTAATAAAAGAATTGAGAAGTCCTCCTCATCCAATATGCCTTTAGGGTTATACTATAAACCCTAAGATTAAATTACGATCGTGCCTAACTTCTCCTAATAGTGACTTGGTCAACGTGGAAGCCGTGCCATTCTTTCTTGTTCTCCTTTTTTTTTTGCTGTCTTTAAGGACTCATTGGTTCAAAGCTATCCACTGTCACCTCCTTTTGTAAAAATTTGGCGGGGAGATTATGTTTTCCCTCCGTAGAAAAAGTTGTGTTTGCTAGTGAGTTCTATAATGGGGATCATCAGCCAACAATTTGTTTTGAAATTGAAGCATCATCAGATCAGTCACCAATATATATCACTAGCTATACTAAATTTTAGTGAGTGGTTTATAGCATAACAAAGATCATCTTTGAAAAAATATAAACGTATTTTAAAATTTCTTAGTTTGAAAAGTTCTAAGTAGGTCTAAGAAATTTCAAAGGCAAAACCCAAGTCGTCAGATAGCAATTTTGACAAAAATGGGAAATTACGCACCTCTTAAGGAGACTGGCTGTTACATGGGTCAGTCTACAAAACATTTCTCACGAAATGCATAGAGATAATGTATAATAAGGATCAGGCCCCCACATGAGAACCACAATAACCACGAACCAGCACTGCAGAATCAAAGAAGTTATAGTAAGAAAATTTTCAACAAAAAGGACAATAACGAAAACGTTTTTCCAACTTTTTAGCAAAAAGAGAAAAAAAAAAAAAAAAAAAGATGTCATCCACTTGAGCATCCATTAATATAAAAAAATTCCCATATAATATTGTCGTGGAACAACTTAACTTTTCTAGTCCATGCTTTAAAAAGAGGAAGGAGGTGGTTGGAATTTGTCGAACACACAGAAGGAGGTGAAACTGATAGAAAGTTGAATGAGGGAGAAAACTTAGAATATGGAAATATGTAAAGAGGTAGTGAGAAATGACTTGTTTCGCTCCTGAATTTGGTCTCACATTCCCGCCTTCACACAGTTAAATCACTGTGAAAGTGTGGAGGATGTTGATGGGTGGTTTGCCCTTCGTAGGCTTTTGGCCTTATGTGTTTTGTCCAACCTCGCAAAAGTTAAAGTAGGAGAAAAGAAGAGAGAAGAAACACTCACTCAACCTGCTACTATAAGAACCAACTAGCCCCTTTTCTTCTTTCCCTCCCACAACTCACTCAAGTGATCACCACACTGACTAGGAGTGACTTCAGGTCAGCTGCAATACTACCATGGATAGTCTCAGCTGGTCTTATATCTATCAAGGAAAGGTAAATCTCTATGGTTCTTTCGATCTTTCGCCTTAATTTTGAGTAATTGGTGTTGGTCTTTAGTTGTTTATAAGATACTACACAATGGGGTTTTGCTGATTTTCAAGTGTTGGTTTATACATTGCAGACTATGGATGAATTAAGGTACTCTCTCCTGTATACAACACTGGAGCTAGAAACAACAAGACTAGAAACGCAGGAGGAGATAAAGAGGAGAGAAGATCAAGTGATCCATCTCAAGGACTTGTTGAACAGAATCATCAAAGAAAGAGATGAAGCTCAAGATAAATGCCAGAGACTGCTCATGGAGAAGCTCTTGCTTCTCCAGCAGCCCCACCAACTACCCCATCAGACCACCCCTCTCTCTGGTCTCTCCAGCATTTCAGATGAAACCAGGAGAGGAGACTCCAACAATGGCATATCTTCCTCTGACTGCGAAGAGAGCATTGTTTCCTCCCCTGTAATTGACCCAATTATGCCACCACCAACTCAAACACCATCATTACCCACCACACCAACACCAACTATCTCACAGTTAACACCAGAGAAGCCATTACCAGAGAAAGGGAAGTTCTTACAGGCAGTGATGAAGGCTGGGCCACTCCTTCAGACACTTCTCTTGGCTGGACCACTCCCCCAATGGCGACACCCACCTCCCCTGCTCGACTCCATTGAGATCCCACCAGTGACCATTCCTTCACCACCAATGCTACCCCATTTTGTACATCATGATCCTTGCAGTATCAACATTAGCAACAGCAGCAACAACAATGGGATTAATTTTAATCACAAGAAAATATCTCTGACAGACTATGAAGGTTCTCATTCTTCCAACAACATCAAGTACCAAAGGATTGCTCTTCATTGACTACTAAAACACTATCCTCACCACTATCTGATCTTTAGTATATCTACTTCTATGTATCTATCTACATAGCATTAATATGACAGACTAAATGGATTGTTAGCTTGTTTCCATCAAATATGTGTACAGAAGGATTATCTTAGGAGGGAAGGGTCCTGACATAATTCAGAGATAGGGAGCTTATTCTGAGCTTTTGCTTATGTGTGAACTGTATGGATGAGGTTGTGTTCTTTTTTACTTTTTCTTTTTTTTTTCTCAAATTTTCCCTCTAATGTGAAATGGGTTTGAGTTTGCTAAGTTGATCAGATGTATTTGTAATATATTTGAGAGAGATTACTATATCAATACAATGTGTGGGTTTAAGCATTTTAATGCAGATGATGGGCAAGGAGTAGACAATTTAGAGATAGAGGAGTGGGTGTGTCCAACAACCAAAACCATCACTGTCGAGACCATGGGCCCTTTAAATCAAGATCACCATTAGAACTACTACTGAGTATTGAGTATTGACAGCCTCTGTGTTATATATAATCTCAATCTAATCTTCGGATTCCTTTTCCCTAATGACCTTTAATCATAGAGCTCCCTTAGTCCCTTTGGACTCAATAATCCTACCTACCTAATGAGCTCCCTAGCTTTACACTACCCTTTATGGACAGTGACTTTGACTAAGACCCACTTGAGATATTAGGTGCTCAACCAGACCCCATTTGGGCTTCTGGTCCACACCTAAAAAGGAGTTATCCTTCTCAGTCTAAGTGGCATTGAAAAAGTTCACATTGCATGTGAATCGTTGTTCTGTCGCAGAGAGCAGAGCCCAAAGGTTGATAGCAAACTGGAAGCCCAAGATGTTGATAGACAGAAGCATCTGTCTCTGTAATAACTAACCTCAAATACGTTGGATCCAAAAGCACCTAAATGCCGACAGCGAATAATATGGTCATGAAGTGTGAATCCTCAACGGCTAATCTGATCAATTGACTGATGTGTATAACCACCAAAATAGTGTTGAAAATTGAAATACTCGAAAACATGGTAGATGCTTACTCTTCTATGTCGACAATACTTTGTGGGATCGGTTTTAACAGATAAACACGCACACAGGGAGAAATAAATAAATATTGAACTGATTAATCAATTAAAAATAAGCAGCGACAGTATGAGATACACCTGTACAAGCAAAAATACAAAGATTGTCATAGCTTTGGCAACTGGTTATGATGATATAATTTTCCACAATTGTTGATACAAAAATGGTAATATCAATTTTCCATAAACCCTTGCAAATGCTACACTACCTAGAACACCATCTGATGTAAATCAATGGTGAAAGTAAAACTCTGAACACACATCAGTCAAATAACATTTTTCTATGTCCTGCATACGTCCCAAAAACCGAAAACAAGCTCTTAATCTTTTCTCCAAAGAAGCAAAGTTAAACAATGACCAGTTCAAGATTTAAACTATGGCAATTGGCTTTATTTATACCAATTAGCTACTCTGAGCTTAATAAAACACCTATCGTCCAAAGGAAATAACTACATAGGAACTCTACCACACTTTTTTTGTAAGTTAAACGAATAGAGCGACAAGTGCATAATATGCACTGCGTTGACGTGGTTTTAAAACCTTCAAAACACAAAAACGGGAGGACCACAGAGAGTTTTGGCAATTTACATCAACTCAAGGGCATTGCACTGAAAAGTGAACATTTTTTCAGGTTCTCCATTCAAGATTCAAAACCAAAAATACCTTGGCTCTTTTGTCTCAATAAAACAGCAGTTACCATTGCATATGAAAAGGTGTTCAGTTGAAATTTACCTATATTAACAAACAGCACAATGTCTAAACATGTAGATGCAACTTCATCACTAAAGGATCTCGGCATGAAGATTAAAGATATAAATAACTCTGAAAGTTGGCTTCAAGATCAACAGTGCGATATTTTCATCACTTCAATTGATCAACTTGATTTAAACAACTGATACAACATGAACTCCATTGAGCACAAGAATGTAGATATCTTCGACAGATGCTTTCATTCTAGTCACCATATCACAAATATCCTAGGCTGTCACCAAGAGCATACCCAACAAGTATTCTAATGAACATTCCCTCAACTGAACATATATGTGTCATTAGATGTGATCATATGTATAAACAGAAGTTACAAATGCATGCAACAGTGATATATACCTGCATGGTATTAACTCTAGCATTGTTGAGGTAATGAGGTTAAAACAGCATCAGCCTTAATAGATCTTTAAGTTTACTTGGCCATCTTCGTCTTTGCTCATGCATTATGGTTGACCATCTTGGTTATGAAGCAGGATTGAGAAAAGAGACAAATCCCTTCTGCAAGACAAGGAATTATAAGGATCAAGTAATGAGCTATGATAAGAATATCTCTAGTAAGTTGATTCTTCCTAGTTTAACTTCACTTGGTTGGAGCATTATGAACAGGAGTAATGCTAAATTACGGGGACTTAATAAGAAGCAAGTTATTTGATCCAAGAAACTAAAGAATGTTTTAGCTAAGAATAAGATAAATCTCCAAAATGTAGTCAGCATTTATTTCCTCACTCTTAAGCAACAGTAACAAAGAAACATGTATTGCACATCATAAAAAGGATAACTGATAAAAATAAGATGTGTGAAATATTTCTTTTTTCCCTTTTATTATAAAACAACACAGCTGACTGCCCTCCATTTCTCCTTGAACTATGACGGGTTCTTATCTTTTATAATTCCTTTCTCTTTTTAGCAGGTACCAAGTATGTGTTTTGGCAATAAACAAAGATAAAAAATGTACAAGGAGTTAGATCAAACAGGTGGCCGAAGTATATAGAAAATAATTCCTCCAAGGAGACATGGAAAAGTCAAAGCTCGCCTTCTTAGCTACATCCGTAATGTGGGCACTATATTTTTCATGCTGATCCTAGAAAGTTTCTTGTTATCAGTCATCCACTCCTCCTCTTGCATGTGATCCAAGAATACGGCATACAAGGCGTTGGCTTCCCAATATCATTTCTGAATGCTCTGAAATGTTACAACTCACACGACACATTTTTATCGCTCTCACCACAGCCATGCACCAAATCCACAGGTTAAGGAAGGGAATACGAATCAATGGCTTTAAGAAACTTCCAAACACGTTGGTTCGTGATCAACAAAATTCCAGTTCAAGAACAGTTACAGCCAGTTAAATGGTTGGAGATGATACATGTAAATGATGTAATATGTTTAAATTCTTGTTGGCAATGGTCTCTTTACATGGTTACTCTAGGACAAGTCCATGCATATTTCTTAAAATCAGTTAAACTAGAAATCATGTGCTTAAACTGAAACTGAAACATGAAATCTAAAACCATAGAACTTGAAAGTGTTCATGCAAAGGCAAGGAACTATCAATTTCCTTAGCTTGCGTAAAGGATTTACAAATTCAACTATGAGGAGTTGAAGAGTATCATCACAGGTCAAGCAGTTAAGAGATTAAGGTGCAAATGAGGTGAAGGAACAAAGTTAGATTCTAGACACTTCCCTAAAGTCACTGGAAACCTATTCTTGAAATTTGAATCTTAGAAGGCATATAAATGACCAGGAGACCGCTAATTTGGCTAGCACATTGATGTGATTACCCAGCACCTAAGTAAAATCCCAGAAAGCAAGACACAAACACTTAGACTTGCAGCACCCCACGTAGATTCTCGATTCATTTCTTTATTCTCTCTTCCTGTGATTCTTTCTGTTAGAACAAACATACACACATGATGATGTAAAGACTATTCTATGGTCACAGACTCACAATCAATGCTAATACCTCTAGTGTTTCTAATCCATATGAATGTGCTTATAGTGAGTTTATGTAGCATGAGACACATGCACCTTTATTTTGGTTTAATTAATCACTTGTACATTCTCATATCAGTCCTTGCCCAAAACATTTACCAGTAGCATGTTGTCATGATAATATTATGATATCAACATGTGACAAACATCATGAACTATCCAGGATGAATAAGGCCCTGTCACACTCAACCAGAGAGAGCAGCTCACTTGGCAAATCGCTCATACATTAACTCGCACATACTATTATAATGTATCACTAACCATAAAAAATAACTTGTTTACAGTCAATTGAATCATCAATGTCGAGTTAAAAAAACAAAGGACCCCAGAACTCCCATTCAAGATATATGTTGTTAGGATGGAATCTCTTTAGTTAAGGGATCAGCTATCAAAATTAAAGAGGAAATGTGATGAATCTCAACTACACCACTCTTGATCTCATCTCTAACCTAAGTACTTGGACTTGATGTCAATATGTTTGTTCTGGTTAGTAATATGATCATTCTTGACAAATTGCATAACGACTTTATTACCAAAGAACAACTTGATTGGTCTTAAATGGAGTCTACTAATTGGTAACCAAACAGCAACGTACTCTTGCCTCAACGAAGTTATCAGTGATTGCTTGGCACTCCTCCAGAAATATGGCCCCTGCAGCAAGTGCAAAATTATAATCTGACATAGACTCACAACTATCTAGTGGCCCTAAGAAATCAAAACCGCAATAACCAAGGGCTACCAAATTTTCAGACCTTCAGTATACCAGCATAAACCCTTGGAAGTTTTCCAAGTATCTTAAAGACCTTCTTTACAGCCCTCCAATGCACCAATCCAGGGTTTCTCTGGTACCTTCCTAACAACCCAAAAAATACCCCAACGACATGGTTGACATCAGGCCTAATTAAAATCATGCCCCAATTCAAACTACCCACAGAGGAGTCATACTCAACAGGGTTCACATGACCGTGTTCGATTTTTTTCTTTCCATTTTCAATAATTTTAGGTGTTGAAATTCTTGAAAATAGTCACCAACAAACAAACAGTAACTCTTCCATTTAGGAAGCATGCAATTTCAAATGAGTTGGACGATTATGCAACTCTTTAGGGTTAATGAACTACATTTCAAATAAAGTAATTTTGGAAAACAATTAGTGTAATCTAACTAAAAATTACAAAACTATTTTATTATAGCCACTGATAAGTGGAAATGCGGAGACTCGCCCATCCAAAATCGAAGCACATACTCTTCGATTTAACAAATGAGGACCAAATGCACCTTTGGTTAGGTAATTAATTATCAGCAACATCATAACACCAACTTTACCTTTAATTGGACTAATCATTTAGGTCACAAACCACTTGACATTCAATCCAGCCCCTATAGCGAACTTTCAATCAATTCTATTCTACCTATATAAAGTGTTATTGCTTTATCGCATTTCTTCAACAACGATCATTTACATCTACAGTCTACTCTATCGAAAGAAATTAACAATCATCATCACAAATATTCTTCTTTACATAATTGCTATCTAGAACAAGGTTTCGATATAAAATTACCTCTAATTTCCATCGTTCATACAATCGATGATTGAAACGGACGGCTTCGTGAGTTGTCGAGACCGAACTGGGTTGATGAATCAGAAACGCAAAATAGAGAGATTGGAATCGAATTCCATGGACGAGTGTTTAGGGTTTGAGCGGGAAACGAGAACGAGAAAAAAAAAAGAGGTCTGATCGATGAGACCACATGGAAGTTGGAACTGAAGAGAAGACTTTCTCTATATTTTTGATGTGCTCTTTATTTTCAAGAATTGGTTCGACATTTCAAGGCTAGGCCCATAGGATTAAACTTGAATGAAAAAGCCCAGTAATTTAATTCAATTAGCAAGATTAAGTTTGGTGTTTAATTTTTAAGGTATTGGAAGTTCTGAATGGGCTTCTCAGTTCTAAGTTCTAACTAGTTGTTTTTGAAGTGTTGAATTTGTTATACGAAAATTCTAGGGGTCGAGGGAGGGAACGATGGAGGGAGCGAGGGATGAGTGGAAGCCACCCATTTGCTTCGAGATGAGTGCTATTGCGCATCTCGAATCCGATGTGCGCATCTCGAATCCGATGTGCTCATCTCGAGGCGGATGGGTGGTTACCACTCATCCCTCGCCCCTTTCCCTCGACCCCTAGCAAAGCTCTTATATGAGTTGTTTTTTTACAATTTTGTATATGTGATCAGTTGAAAGGCTGGGTGTTTCGGAACGAACCGGGAACCGGATCGGTCGGGCTTAGCGGACGATCATTTTTTTTTTAATATCATTTTATCTTTAGTCCTAAAAATCGGATCAAAATTTTCGGTTCGGTCCTTGACTCCAATTTTCAAAATTCGCTGATTAACAAGTCCGACCTAAGTTCTAAATGCTTTGCCTTTCAATTTGGGTTTTGGAAATGGAGGCCCTCTTCACACACAGACCAACAAAACTTCCCTTCTAAAGCCTTAAAAACGCTAAGAACTTTACACACACAACCCGAGCTATCTCTCTCTCAAACTTAATCTCTTCATCCTCCTCTTTCTTCCTCAATTTCTGTTAGATCTAAGCTTGATCTCTAAAAAACGAGTAAGTCTAGTCAGTCATATTTGCTAATTTTTTTTGACATTTTTTTTTTTTTTTTGTGTTTTTATCTTTTTTACATCTTCTCTTAAAAACACAACAACAAACACTATTGATAGAAGAGATATAAGTGTAAACAAACTCAAAAAAACCAATAAAAAGCTAGTAAACAAGGCTGACTAGAATTGTATCTAAAAAACCGATATTGAAAATGCTGGCTGGTTCTCAAACTTGGGTAACTCAAGCTGGTTATGCAGACTGAGCCCACACTATAAAACCATAATGTTATATTGTATGAAAAAGAAAGGGTTAGGAAAAGTAAGGGTTGTTTGTTTTTGCTTCTAATTAAAAACAAACTTTTGAATTAAAACTTTAACCCATTCATAACGTTTATTTTGTACTTCTGACCGGCTTTTAATTAGAAATAAAACTTCTAACTTTGGTAAACAAAATAAAAGTGTTTACTAAAAAGTTTTGACTTCTTACTAAAAGGTCAAACTTCTTATGTCTTAACTAAAACAAACGAATGTAGGAACCTATGAAATGGATTAGCGGAATGTCTTGTTGGGCTTTTTCAAAAGGCCCAAGTTACAAACTATGCGCTCATGAATCCAAAACATATGTGAAGTTAAGACTTAAAACTTAGAAAAATGAATGATTTTTTATCTGAAATTCCCACATTACGTGGCTTTACATTATACTCTTAAACTCCTCGTCATGCTCATTATCTTTCTCTTGATTAGATTATAACACAAATGACTCATAGATGCTTAAAGAGTAATAACGAGTTTATTATTCAGGAAGAAACCTAATTAAAGCCCAATATTGTCTTGGTTCTTGGGTGCTTTTCTTGCCTTTTATTGTTAATTGTAATGTTTATCACCCAAACATGTTAGAATATTAGCCATTTGAACTAATCAAATTCATTCATTTCAACCTTCTATAAGTTATTTTAGGTTTGAAGCAATGAGAGCACTCGTGATCATTAAGTTGTGGTCACAAGGCATGTCTGCAGCTTCTTCACATACTTCACTTTCCTATGATAGTACTAAATGAACACCATGGATGAGCTTTTGTAGTTATCGCATTTTAGGAGTGAGTACAAACTACTATACTTTCTTGGGATTGTATTAACGAATAACACGAGATTAGTAGTAGTTATCTATGCTCCTTTTGTGTTACCTCCTCCGCAATAGAAATGAAACGTCTTTGCCCATGAAATGATGGACAATTGCTGCCGATAACATGTGTCATTTCCGATCATTGCTCTCCATGATTTTTATGTACTCATAATTAAAACTGCCCAATGATGCAATCACATAAGATCACCATTAGTGTTTCCGCACTAAATCATTATTATATACCAATGTGCAACAATGTCAATAATGAAAACAAAATATTAAGGTCAATAATTATCTAAACTACATAACGCGAGTTCTCCTTTATAGAGTGAAAAATGTCTTCAATATGAATTAGTTCTCCTTTATAGAGTGAAAAATGTCTTCAATATGAATTTGAGGTTGTATAAAATGCTCTCTCAATTCTATCATATTTACAAGAAAAATCAATAGGTAGATAACAGTGATAAAAGTTAATTAATTTAAATAAAAATTACTATGCATTTGTATCATTTTACCCATCTAAATTCAGATTATTTACCGTCAAAACCAAATTCTCAAATATTGTTAATTATATTTCAATTTCTAACATAATTTATTCAAAGTCCCTAATTATTTGTGAATTATACACAAGTCTTTAAAATTATAAATAATTATTTTGTTCAGAATTTTAATAAAATATTATTAAAATGTTGTAATAAAATAAAACAAATTATTATTAAAATTCTAAACAAAACAAAATAAAATTACTTGATATTTATGCATGTAATTTTAAAGTTGTTGCCTTGAAAAATCAACCAAATCAGGTCAACTAAACACAGATACACAATGAAATTCCACCCAATAAAGTCAGAGAATGACACGTGGAACTGGAACGGACTTTTACACCTCGAAACCGGAATTCCAAAACATGTAAAGTAGTAATTGCCCTGTTGTTGAAGGGTTACAAACTAAGACTGAAAAAGACGGAACAGAGACAGAGCGGTCATTATAGCTGTAGCTGTAGAGTGAGAGAGAAGTCTCTATTTGGGGGGAAAAGTTTTTCTTCATCACTCTTCACTCACACTCACACTCACACTCACCACTCTTTTCTTTCTTTCTTTCTTTCTTTCTTTTCTATCTGTCTCGTCGTCTTTAAAAACCCTCTTTTGGTTTTCATTTCCTTTTGCTCTTCCAAGGAAACAACGGAAGGAAAGGCTTCCATTTCTCCATCTCTATCTTCCATCGCTTCCTCTCATTCTCCGTCTACATCTATCTGTCTCGAATCAACGATTTTGCGTTGTTCGAGGCTCGAAAGGGGGCGTTCATTGCATTCATCTTCATTTCGGATGAAAGAATCTCTTCGCCTTCTTTTTCAGCTCTATTCATTGTATGTATTTGTTGCATTAATGTTGAATCCAGTAGTTTCGCGGTCGAAATTTTGAATTTTCCAAGTGATTTTAGAGACTTAGTTGCAATTAATGTGTTTGTGGAAGATTTTTGACAAAAAAAAAAAAAACTGTTCTGAAAAGTTGATTTTAGTGTTATTTTTTTACTGAAAAACTGTTTTGAACAGTTGATTTGTAGTGTTTTTGTGATATTTTGTGTTGCATTCCTTTGTATGGGATCACTAAATAGGTTTTGCGAGTGCAATTAGATCTGATGAGGCTCAGATAGTAGTTTTATAGGTCTTTTTGAGCTATTATTTAGAGGAACTGATGGAATTTGACATTATGAGCTGAAGTTCATTCAATTAGTTGGATTTGCAAGCAAATTTTGCTAGGTTTTAGTTAATGCGAGACAATAGAACTTCTAGTCAGCGAAATTGTTATAAGTCTTAGGTAGATTGTATTTCTTGTGATTAATGATGAAATGTGAAGCTGAAGGCTGAAGTGACTAAGATGTATTTGTTTTAGATCTGTTTCAGTCTGAGGTGATTTAACAGTGAGAGAAATGGAGGAGAGAATGAACAAGTACAGGCAAACTAGTCCAGAGAGGGCTATAGTTTGGACGGAGCCATCACCGAAGCGGCATAATAGAAAAGTTGCTGTTGTTTATTATCTCTGCAGAAATCACCACCTTGAACATCCACATTTCATTGAGGTTCCACTCTCTTCGCCCGAAGGTCTTCACTTGAGAGGTATGTGTCTGGCTTGTTTGTTACTTTGTTATACTATATTTCTATTTGAATTTGGGAATGCTGAAATTTAGTATGTTTTGTAGATGTGATTAATCGGCTTAATGTCTTGAGAGGTAGTGGCATGCCTTCGTTGTATTCGTGGTCTTGTAAGAGGTAAGAGTGTTATAAGAACTGGTTTTGGTTTTCCAGTAAATTGTATTTTATTAGAAATTTGATTGTTATCATTGTTGTGGTGGATTTGTGAAAGTAGAAGTTACAAAAATGGATTTGTCTGGCATGATTTGTGTGAAGATGACTTGATACTTCCTGCTCATGGGAATGAATACGTTCTTAAAGGTTCTGAAATCTTTGAAGAATCTCCATCGGGTAACAATGAAATGTCAATACAGAATAATGTTCTTATACAATGATAGGTTGTTCAATATTTGGACAAAGAATGAGAATTGAAAACCTAAAGCGGAGATTCTTTCATTCCAGGTCGTTTGAATCCCAGCTGTAATCTGAAGCTGCTGAATTCAAAGCCATTACAAGAACCCACTTCATCTAGAAGCCAGGACTCATCTTCCACGTCTTTAAGCATTGTTAGGAAAGGGAAGAGACCTTCTCATGAAGATGATTCCTCTCCCTCGCTTCAATCTCATTGTTCAACTGACACGTCTCCAGAGTCTAGAACTGGGAAAAATCCTTCATGTGGCAGTGGAAGTGGGAGCGGCAGCTCTTCTATGAGTTTGACAGAGTATAAGGTTCGCAAAGGGGATGGAGCAGCTGATGCTGCAACACAAACTGAGGATTTTGCGAGGAAAAGTAAAGCACAAGAAACTTGCACAAGAGGTGTTTCAACTGATGATGGGTCGTTGGAAGTTGAACACAAGGAAAGTGACGAAGACCAGATTCGGCAAACAAAGGACAACTCTGAACTTTGCAGAGATGAGATTTCACCACCTCCGTCTTCTTCCAGCCCTTCTTCCGGAGGGAAGGCTGAAACATTGGAGTCTCTAATGAAAGCAGATGCAGGCAAGGTGAACAGCTTTAGGATTCTTGATGAAGAAGAACTGCACACATCTTCAAATACAAAAGTAAAGGCTTCCAATGTATTGATGCAATTGATTTCCTGTGGGTCAATCTCAGTGAAGGATCATAGCTTTGGCTTCATCCCAACATATAGGCCGAGATTTTCTCATTCGAGATTATCATCACCTTTGTTTTCTAATACAACAATGTTGGGCGAGCTCGATTGTCTGTCAGAGAATCCAAGGATGATGGGTCTGAGGCTGGAAGACAAAGAGTATTTCAGTGGAAGCTTAATAGAGATTAAGACAAACAGTAAAGGTGAGGGATTTGCTGCTCTCAAACGTTCTTCATCCTATAATGCTGACAGGTAAATTGTTCCCACATTTGATCTTTTGATTGCCTGTTTCTTCATTGATTAGTCTTTAAACTTTAAGATTTTGGTGTAGTCAAATGTGTTATTTCCAAAATTTAATTTAGGTAAGATTTCTATCCTAACATAAATGTGTACTTAACTATGATCTATTGTTGTAAATATATGTCTGTAGCCCGATAACCCTCTATTGATCAAGTGAAAATCATTTTCACAGCAAATGACCTATTGTTGCACATGCAAGTTTAATGGAAAGTTGACATTTAAATGGGATAATTTATTAGAATGAATTGATTTTACCGCATAGTGGGAGATCGTATTTATACAGTGTTCCAATTGGGAAATGGGTTTTTCTCATGGGATGTGGAACCCTTACTAGATGTAGAAATGACATCCTCATTATATTCCCATCACATGCTGAGAAGGTGATTTCATCCATCAAATGGTCCTATACTGATACATTCATTTGCTCTGAATTAGATAATGGCCCCTTCATTGTTAGAGAAGGACAATCCACTATAAATAAAGATGCATTATCTACACGTCTGTCTTTTGTTATTCTCGTTGGTCCATAAACTGTCACAGGATGTGATGATCTCATGGCTTCCAGTCTCCTGCTAAGCCCCAAGTCTTAAAAAAAAAAAAAAAAAAAAAAAAAAAAAAGGGGGTAATGGAAATGTACAATCAGGATCTCCGGACATTGATTGATCTAAAATCAGCATTGATCTCATTGTCTAATTGTTTTTTTTTACTTGCACAATTTATAATTGTATGATAAGAGGTAAAAAATTTGTAGGACTTGCAACAAGCCATTGGACTCAGCAGGAGAGAAAGAGGAACCTGATTCGACACGTTCTAAATGCATCCCTCTATCAGTCAAAACTTCATTGTGCAAGCAGCTAAAGAGTGAAACTATGAAATCCCATGTTTCAGAGGGGCCAAGGAAATCTTCTGCAGGTGTTGACAGCTCACAACCAACTTCCTTGAGTTCTTCCACTAATAGCAGTAAACATATCACCAATTTGTCTAATCCTAGCAGTAAAAGAAACACTGAACTTTCTTCAAGCAGGAAACACTCTAAAAGGTTAGATTCATTCAGAGAAGATGAAGAGGTGGTCAAAATCGAAGAAAGTTGAGTTTCGGCTATTTTCCATTTCTAATTACTTTCGCTAAATTTGTTAGCATCTCATCTCATCTACTAAACCCTATTTCTTATCTTCTTGCAGGCTTGCTTCTGGAGCTAGGGTTATAATCCAATCCACTCCCCCTTGCTAGGACCACAAAAGCGGCTTTCGATCTTTTATCCACGCAAAAAAAAAAAAAAAAAAAACAAGGTAGCTAATTGATTGATATACAGTTGCATCTCTACTAAAAGAAAAAAAGAAGTACGATTTTTGCAAGGTAAAGGAAAGTAGCTTAGGTACTTGGATGTATTCAGTTTCTTGTTATCTTGTATAATATAACCTGTAAAATGGTTTCTTGTGGTCATCCATTCCAGTATGGTTCAAGTCTCGTTTCTTTCAATATCGAAGGAGGGAGTTGAACTAGACCGTTTAACACAGAGTAGTAGTGGGCTAGTGGCAAGGAATGAGAGCATGGGCGGACCTACTAAGGGGCGAGGGGGGGCCAGCTGCCCCCCTCAACTTTTAATATATTTTTAGTATATATATTTTAGTCTTAAAAAATTGATTATATAATATGGAATACAATATGTTAATTGTTTATGAAAATATTCAAACATGTCTTTGTTGGTGAAGTGGTTGGAGGTTTATTACTTTTAGTAAAAGACCAGAGTTCAATACTCTTCGAGTGCATTTTTTATTTTATTTTCAATGCAATTTTATTAGTAATTGCAAACATTAATAAAAATTTATTAACATTAAATAAATGAATTGTTTTTCATAAGTAATATTAAACCCCTAACAAAAAAATATTTAAAATTAATATCTAAAATAATAACGATAGAATTCAATGAAAATATATACCATTAGCCAACTCGTATAAAATTTGAGCCTCATATAAACTATTTTTTCGTTGAAATTGTATTATGTTCATATTAGATTCGCAAATTTCAAATTTTTTTTAGCTTCACCTAGAACTTATCCTAATTATTTTGTGATTTTCAATTCTAGACAATCAGGCTTTATCCTATTTTTCTTTGAAATTGTATTATGATCATATTAGATTCGCAAATTTTAAACTTTTAGTAAAAGACATGAGTTCGATACTCTTCGAGTGCATTTTTTATTTTATTTTCAATGCAATTTTATTAGTAATTGCAAACATTAAGAAAAATTTAGTTTAATAAAAATTTATTAACATTAAATAAATGAATTGTTTTTCACAAGTAATATTAAACCCCTAACAAAAAAATATTTAAAATTAATATCTAAAATAATAACGATAGAATTCAATGAAAATATATACCATTAGCCAACTCGTATAAAATTTAAGCCTCATATAAACTAGTTTTTCTTTGAAATTGTATTATGATCATATTAGATTCGCAAATTTCTAATTTTTTTTAGCTTCACCTAGAACTTATCCTAATTATTTTGTGATTCTCAATTCTAGACAACCAGGCTTTATAGCCACTTTTTGGTCAGGTTTTAAGTTTTTTACATTTCTATCCCTTATATAGATAATGTTTGTGATTGTATTTTAAAGAGAATGGGTAAAGGTGTAAAAATGCTCTAGCCTGGCCAAAAAATGGCTTTAAAGTCTGGCTGCCTAGACAAACTCTTTTGTGATATTAATTAGTTATATATTCTAGTTATTATGTTTGTTTGCTCTTTGCTAAGGTTATCAATAATGACCTTATTTTGGCTTAAAATTGACTACATTTGGATCCAATTTGATATATGCATTGTATTTTTTATAGTTGAATTTTTTTTATTAGTTACTAGCTTCGGCAAAAAAAAAAATTGGCTTTACCATTGATAACTACTATTATCAACTAATAAGTATTTTCCATTTCGCCCCCCCTCAACTAAAATACTGGGTCCGCCCCTGATGGTAGCAAATAATTCTGAACGGAGTTCAGATCAGAAATACAAGTAGAGCTCAAATTGAACATGTCACCTGGGGTAGGATTAAACTGGTTTTCAGTAAACCCATCACCAAACAGGACTTCTCCATCATAATTTGGATCATAATGGACTATGGGATCTTCATTTTCTCCTCTTATAAGATCAATGAACTGCTCAAAGTTGCTATCATTGACAAAATCATGAAGACCAAAGTCGTTAACATTGGTTTCAAATGCTTGAAACTCCATTTCCTGCACTCTGTTATCGTTTCATGTCATATGATCATCCAGGCGACGAACACATTATTAATAGTGGTTAAGTATGATTAAGAAAACCTAATGTGAATGGAATCAATTGATGAAGAGCTGACGTAGAGGATGTTTTATATTGAAACAATATTTGCAAGGTCTACTGTCTAAAAATGAAATGTTGGCAATGTCATCAATGCTCTTCTACCCACAGATTATGAACAAAAACAACATGATTAACAACGATTGTAACTTCTAGAATAGTGTTTTCCGCGTTATGAAACATTGTCACTCTCGCAAAAGATTAGAAACGTATTGTATATGTGTAACAGATTTGATGGTATCGAATAATGATTAGCAGTTGAGTCACCATCATATTAATGCATCACCATCATACTAATAAGCAGAAGATCACGTGTCAGTATTTCATCACCATGAGAACCAAGAAATGCATACTTTCAAATTTCTATTTCTTTTTTGTCGTTTGCAGTTTTGCCTATGTTCTTCATCAACAATTGCGGGTATTTTAATTGTAGACTATTGGGATGAAGTTTGCTTGAATAGTCCCACATCAAGTAAAGAGGAGTCGTCACTAAGGTTTATAAAGAGATGATCCAGTCCCTTATATCATCGAGGCATTTTAAGATAAAAAAAAACCTCACACCCGAGGCCCTAGTGATAGGCCCAAGTTGCGGTGTTTAAGTTGGCAACAATATTCATTGTTATTCCTAGGGGACCTAGGTGCGAGCACTAGACTATGACCATATTTATTTTACATTTTTCTTTTCTTCGTATTCAAACTTTTATGTTCCTAGATGTTGCTTCACATACCTAATAATAATATGAAACGCAGAATAAATAACTTCATAC
The DNA here is from genome assembly GCA_963556465.1 of Berberis vulgaris. NCBI lineage: Eukaryota > Viridiplantae > Streptophyta > Magnoliopsida > Ranunculales > Berberidaceae > Berberis > Berberis vulgaris. The sequence continues at coordinate 4,954,355 of OY747133.1, forward strand.
TCTGTCTTTAATCTTTATGATCAATCTTCTTGAATTATTGTTCCCAAAGACTGACCCCTCTCATGCTTTCCTGGGTGCTACATTTTGCAATGACTTCCCTTTCATCAGACCCACCACAAAGCACCTTGAGGAATAATTATCCTTGACAACCTCTTTGTTGGGGGGTGGCTGGCGCACTAATCTTTAGAGGTTTTTCAAAAAAAAAAAAAAAAAAAAGTGACATTTTTAAAGTGTGTCGGTTGGCACCTAGGGTCCATAGTGTAAGTGGAATTTGGGCTTGTTGAATGAAGATGAAATTCTAACACATTCCTAAATTAAAAGCAGGAACACTCAATGAGAGGTTTAGCTGCTTTATTGAGAACATCTCTAATAACCCTCTTAAAAGGAGCTCCTTGTCTGTGTGACAATATTTAACCAAGGGAAAATGAAAATTCTCCCAAAGTAACTTTTTTCCATGTGAAATGGCTTCAAGGAGCTTCTTTTCGCTAGTTAAATATAGCAAGTGGTTTTGCCTTCCCAATTTCTTTGTTTAATGTTTTATTCATAGGTTTCATGTTTTATTCGGTTCCGCCAACATTTTACATCTCAATCGCTTTTAAGCTCTGGATCCCACCCACCTTAAAGATGAAAAAAAGAAACACAATATAATGTGAATTTAATGAGTGAATTTGGGACTTTATCAAAAAAAAAAAAAAAAAAAAGTGAATTTGAGGCATCTCTTGGAGAGCAAATACTAAAATACCTAAAGAGTGGGTATTGTATTTATTACACCCTAAAGAGATGCTCTAACAAAATTGGATTATCTGAGGCTTGTACACACTAAAACCAGAAAAGATTCCTGGACTTCATTTGGGCACTATATTTATTACATGTTTGTCAACTTAGTCTTGTTTATTCTATACATATCCATAAATAATCAACATCTCCCTTAGTTCAATTTTCATGTTGTGAAAAATTGAACTGTAATATTAAGCAATGGAAGCCGAAGGGATTGAAGGCAATCATCATATTATTTCCTACGGTGGTTGATGCATCCAAATCTTGTTTCATTTAAATTCGATATGCAAAACAAATGTTAGATTGTCAAAGACCACTTATTTGGTAGCCAAAGACACTCTGATGCTTAAGTCAATAATTTTGTTGGAGATGGAGATTAATCTGGACACGACTCCGTTAAAATTGCATACATTTGTCGAATGTGTTAAAATTGCATACCTTTGTCGAATGTTCCTTTTTACCATATATAGTGGTCGTTATTATTCCACAGACTTTCTCAAAATTTCAGCTTAAATGGATGACAAAAAACATTTTATGTGAAAATTGATCCTTGAAATAAGGTTAAAATAAAAAATTAATTCAGCCTTAAGTTTTTTCTCGAAAATTTTCTTAAAACCAGGCCTTTACCAAATTCTCTGAAAAGAAAAGAGGACGGAATTATATAAAGAACAGGAATTCTCTCATCACTTTCACTTCATCTCTTTTATGTCTCTCACAACACTCAAACAACACACCGTGGTCGATCACAGCAGTCTCGCAGCAGAGGACAGACACAGTCTTTCGTGAGATAGGTAAGCAAGAACTGAACCATTCACTAACTTTCTGCAATTATGTGTTTATATTTTAATTCACACTCTTCTGAATTTTAAAAAAAAATAAAAACCCATACAGATTGGTGTAAGTGGTTAGTTTTTTGGGAAGTATTCTGAAATATCTGATTAGTAGTTGGTTCATTTTGATAACCATTCCCGAAAGCTCACTTTTATCTACTCTGTGACAGACTAAATCGAAAACATTTCAGTTTCTTCATTAACTAAAGAAAATGGCAGAGATTGCTGTGAGCCTTATCGCAGACATTTTGGCTTCCTTTTTGGTTGAAGAAGCCAAAACTCTAAAAGGTGTAAGCCGCAGTGAAATCAGATCTATCAACAATGAAATGGAAACCATTCAAGTCTTTCTAAAAGATGCTGATGCAAGAGCAGAGACAAATGAGCAAGTCAAGAACTGGGTGAGACAAGTACGACAAGTAGCCTTCAGAATGGAGGATGTGTTAGACGAGTTTCATCTTTGTTTGGCTCAAGAGCCTCCAAACCAGCCCAGATGCCTTGGATGGATTTGCAAAACTTTTGCATCTGTCAAACACTTGTATTCTGACCGTTTAATCAACAAGGAGATACAAGATATCAAAGCAAACTTGCATGAGATTAGTCAACAAAGGGAGAGGTATCAGTTCAGTCGCTTAGATCCAGATGCAAGTTCGAGCTCTAACTCCAGTATCTCCTGGCAATACCTTCGCGATGAGGCTCTTTATGTTGAAGAATCAGAACTGGTAGGCATTGAGAAGCACAAAAATGAACTAATAAGCTGGTTAGTAGAAGGAGAAGTCAAGCGGACAGTTTTCGCGGTGGTGGGAGCTGGTGGACTTGGGAAAACTACAATTGTTAAAAAATCCTACCAAAGCCAAATAGTACAGAACCATTTTGAATGTTACGCTTGGATCACCGTTTCACCGTCATTCAAGATGGAGCAGCTCCTAGTCAACTTGATCAAGGAGTTCCAGAAATCGAGGAATGAGCCATTTTCTTTGGAGTCTGCTGACCCAACGGAGAGGCCCCAACTGATTGAAAAACTGAGGGAGTACCTTCGTGAAAAGAGGTATGTTGTCATTCTAGATGATGTGTGGAATGTTGAACTATGGAATTCTCTAAAGTACGCATTGCTCGATAATAGTTGTGGTAGTAGGATCATGGTCACAACTCGAATGGATGAAGTTGCTAATTCTTATGTGGAATCTTCTGCTCACATTTTTCATCATAAACCTCTAACTCCAGAAGATGCTTTGGTTCTTTTCTATAAGAAAGCATTCGGATCAAGTTTTAAAGGAAACTATCCTACAGAATTACAAGAAGTTTCTAAGAAAATTGTGAAGAGATGTGGAGGATTGCCATTGGCGATTGTGGCAATTGGCGGGGTTCTTCTAATGAAAGAAAAGACTGTTGTAGAATGGCGGAGGTTTTATGATAGCCTTTCTTTAAAACTTGAAGTAGATGCTCACCTCAAAAACATAATGAAAGTCATCTCCCTCAGCTACCATGATTTACCTTGTCACCTTAAACCTTGTTTTTTATACTTTGGTGTTTTCCCCCAGGATTACCCAGTTTTACCTTTTTATTTGATTGGGTTATGGATAGCGGAAGGGTTTGTGAAAAAACAGAAAGGAAAAACATTGGAAGAAGTAGGAGAAGACTACCTTGACCAGCTCATCAGTAGAAATTTGGTGCTTGTGAATGATGAATCGCCAAATTCGATCCATTATAAACCATGCAAAGTTCATGATTTGATGCACGAGTTCATTCTTTCAAGAAGTGTCGATGAAAATTTTTGTGAAATTCTGGATGAAAAGAGTATTGGCAGTTCAAATGTGAGCAGTAGACGATTATCCATCCAAAATATTGATACAGAGGATGTTTTGGAAAATATATGTTTGTCGTCTCGTGCTCGCTCCCTTGTTGTGTTAGAATTGGATAACTCGGCCATCTCCTTGTTACACAAACTTCTTTCTAGTTTGGCTTTATTGAAGATACTGGACCTGCAATATGTACCTCTGGAAGAGTTTCCTTGTGAAATTACAAAGTTATATCATTTGAGGTATTTGAGTTTGAGCCATACGCGTATCAAGATGCTTCCAAATACTGTTGGAAAGCTTCAAAATCTTGAAACATTGATACTTCAAGACACTCGTGTGGTTGAGTTGCCTCGTGCAATTCTAAAGCTCAAAAAATTGCGACATTTTAGAGCTTATGTTAAAGGTCAAAGTAGTGTTACAGCAATTAAGATGCCAGACGAAATTGGATGTTTGACATCCTTGCAAACTTTATCAATTGTTGACGTAAACCAAGGTACCAGTTTGATCACAAATTTAGGAAAATTGACAGAGATGCGATATCTAAGTGTCGCAAAATTGAGAAAAGAAAGTGGGTCAGGATTGTGTGCTTCCCTTGCTAAGATGAACCACCTTGAGTCCTTGAACGTATCTTCAATTGAAGATGATGAAGTTCTTGATTTGCCATTTGAATTGTCTCCTCCTCCGCTTATCAAAGTGTTGTACTTAAGAGGGCGCCTTGAGGCATTGCCTAACTGGATTACCTCGCTTAGTAACCTTTTAAAACTAAGTCTAGAGTATTCCAAGTTAAGGGATGAACCACTGAAAGTGCTACAAGATTTGCCAAATCTAATGGATATTAATCTCAGGAACCATGCATATGATGGGGAGAAGTTGTGTTTTGAAGCTGGGAGTTTTCAGAAACTCAAATTGTTATCCCTGTCTGATTCAGATAACTTGCACTCTCTGATAATTCAGAAAGACGCTATGCCAAACCTCAAAGAGTTAGTTGTTAAAAAGTGTCAGCAGTTAAAGGAGGTTCCCATCGGCATAACTCACCTCACCAAACTCAGAACTCTTTCTTTCTACGATATGCCAGAAGAATTTATGAGCAGTCTTGTTCAAGGAGGTAAAGACTATTGGAAAGTGAAGCATGTACCGCTACTTAACTTGTTCAATGGAGGGACTCGATTTGGAGTGTCAACTGCATAACTTCATTGCATTAGTAAGTGATTTGAACTATTTCTATTTGTTCTTGTATTTTCTTAGGCATGCATTATCAAATATTCTAGCTGATTCCTTGTATTTTCTTGCATTATCAAAGGTTCTGTTGTAGATGGTGTGTTGTAATAGCTAGCTGGGAGTCAGAGCTGGATTCTCGAGGACCAAGTACAGTTTTCATGCTGAAAATGCAGGCAGCGTGGAAGCTCTTAAGTGGGCTCTAGACAAAGGATGGAAGGTGAAGCTTCTACTTGATGCTCAGGATGGAGACCATGCATGCCCTCCTGGGTCTCAAGTCCTGCGTTAATCCTTGTAGTATTGGTTTGTTGTTCTTAGCTAGAACTTGGAATGTGTTGGTGCATAGCTTGACTGATACATAATATATCATATTCCAAAATGTGTACTTGTAGAATAGTTTGGCTACGAAAAGCATGACTGTCGTCAATGCTCTAAGAAGTTGAATGAGACATTTAGAGGCTATCAACTCAGAATTGTTTGGTCTTGTCCAGTGGCTATTACAAATTGCTCTGTTTTTTTTTTTTCAAGTTTGGCAATTGTTACTTCTTCATCTAAGATGGAAGGGTGACATTCTCTAAGTCATTCTCTTAAATGTTTATCTTTGACTTACGAAGGAATTACCATTGGTATTTCGAAAAGCGGCACCCTTAACAATGAATATAACACAAAATAAGGGATATGAACAGAAAAGCTGAAACGAAATGACATCAAAATAATATACACATAATAAGGAAACCCCATTTAGTCAAACAACGAAACATTCTATTTAGTGTTTTCAGATAAAGTTTGTAAGACATGCATAGATTGATAGGACTCTGGAATTAAGAAGCACTGAAAGAAAAAACAAACCAAATCTCACAGAAGCGAAACGAAAATTAAGAATAATGTAAAGAAAAAGAAATGCATATCTGACCTGTAGGAACCAATTGTAAGAGCTTTAATGTATTGGTGACAGCCAACAGCAATAGAGAAGAGAGGATGCTTTATGGTCTCAGTTCAATATCTGCACAGGCGGGAGACAGATAGAAAGTATAAGCTATTTCTTTGGTATCCCTTCCTCCACTTATCAAAACATTGGAATTAAGTGGGCGACTGGATATGTTGCCTAACTGGATTACCTTGCTTGATTTTTTTTTTCTTTTTGGAAAGTGAGCTGGGGTTTTTAGGATCCCCGAACCTTATATTGATAAAAAAGATGATGATAAAGTTTACAATCGCTCATACGTTCACTCGTTAAATCATCTACAGAACAAAAAACTTGCTTCAAAGCTTCAACAAAGAACCTAATTAGTTCTAGATTCACAGTCTCTAGGTTAGGGAGTAACCTTGCAAAGTGTTCTGCTACTAAAGTGGTTGCATGATAGACCTGCAATAACTTTTCTTCCTCATAATTATCAATCAATCCTTTAATCACTCTCATGACCTGATTTATACCTAATGTGGGCCCCATGATGTATGATAAGTCGTCGTAAAGAATCGAAACACAATGAATCATGATATAGAAACCATTGAATGCTAGCACTAATCTAGCATCCATACAAAGTTCTAATAAACATTTGCATTCTACCTGTATTATCATCATCGGTTACCTGAATTTAGGATTTGTCTTCTTGCTTCGAGAAGACCTTCGAGGAACATAATCCGTGGAAGGCTGTATTGTGGTGACCTCATGTGCTTCTTCAATAGTATTTTTCCCCTCCTTTGCTGCTTCCGCTTCAAGTAAGGCTTTAATTTCGGTGATCAATGCATCCTTGCCCATTCTTGCAATTGTTGTATTCAAAACATTGATGGCTTGGGGTGTTAGCCAATCCATGAGCGCTTTTGGAAATTCGTGCGATCTTCCCCCAGTCATCTCTCGTCCTACTTCAGGAAATGTAGAAGCTGATTTTGAGATTGCATCAACCTCTTCACTGCATCTTTCCTGATTTGGAGCAACTTCTATTTCACGTTGAATTTGCACAGGAGCATCAACTTCTTGTTGGCTTACTTCTTTTTCCTCAACTGGAAGTGTAGGGATAACTTCTTTGTTTGACTGGTTCGCAGTATCCATCTCATCATCATACTGATCTATAATATCTACATCATTCACGTTGCTTGTGCTCTCACTTGCAGTGGTGTTGGTCTGCATTCTGACATCTACGCGCTGCATTGCCTTATTGGGCCTGAATGCATGTTTTCCTGAAACAACGGTCCAACCATTTTTATCTTCCTCATTCTGATTCTCATCTACTTTCTTCACTGTTTCTCTCCAAACTTTTGGAGTTGTTTGTCTAATTGGCTTACTCTTTGGACAACCCATTTTGTTGTGCCCAAACCCCGCGCACGAGATGCATTTGGCTGGAACCCAAGCATACTCCACTTCCACTAATCTCTTCTTCTCATTATTGATAACTATTGGTATTGCTTTGGGGAGTTGGCTGCTAACATTGATTTCCACACAGACTTTTGCATATGACAGTCGTGTTCTCTCCTCTGTTGCTTTGTCAAGCATGATTGGGACTCCTATTGCACTTGTAATTTTTTGGATGCCTTCCGGATTCCAAAGGAACAATGGTGAAAACGAAGCTTCTTCGTTCTCCTATTTTTTTTTTTTTGGGAGGTGAGAAACTAACGGGAGGGTAGGGGAGAAGCTAACATGAGTTTTTTTTTTTAAAGGCAAGCAGGGTTTTTATAGGATCCCAGAACCCATTAAAGATGCCGCAAGCTGGGTTTGAACCCATGACCTAGTGGTACCATCCGCCAAGCTCTAACCGTTGAGTTGTCATGCCATTGTTCGAGGTTAAGGGATGAACCACTTAAGTGCTACAAGGTTTGCCTAAGCTAATAGATTTTTATCTCATTAACCATGTATATGATGGACAGGAGTTACATGTTGAAGCTGAGAGTTTTCAAAAACTCAAAATTTTGCAGTTGTGTAAGTCGTATAACTCATGGGCAGACCTATTCAGGGACGCTGCCCCTGAACTTAAAAAAAAAAAAAAATTGGTTCATATTTTAAAAAAAAAAAAAAAGTTGATATTAGGGCTAAGGCTATCAACAGTTCCCCTTATCTGTTCTCTCACATACAGCCGCACAACACAGGAAGTTCCCTTCTCTGTTCTCTCACACACAGCCGCACAGCACATGGAACTGAGGGAAGGTCCCCTTCTCTCACGCAGTCACGCACATGCTCCTCTTCTCTCAGGCAGTCACGCGCAAGGACTTCTCTCACGCGGCACAAAGGAGGTGGATGACCGAGTGAAGGGGTCGTTGTCGCCGGAGGAGGATTCGGTTCTGAGTCAACTCGTGTCCAAGTTCGGAGCGAGGAATTGGAGTCTGATTGCTCGGGGGATCCCTGGGCGGTCAGGGAAGTCGTGTCGACTTCGGTGGTGTAATCAACTTGATCCTTGTGTCAAGTGGAAGCCCTTCACTGGTAAATCCTCTGTTATGTTATTCAACGAACCCCTTTGTTCGAGTTTTGGTTTGGATTTGATTTGATGGTTTGGGTTGTTTGTGTTTTGAATTTAGGGTTTTTCAAGTCTGGGTTTTGCTTATAATGTTGCTTTTGGTTAAGATTTTTTTTTTTTTTTTTTGAGTTCTTGTTAGATTGTTTGCCTTTGTTTGATTTGTTTGGGGTTAAGTGGGTTTTGAATGATGAATTATGATTAAAGAGTATGATTTTATGTTGACTGGGATTTTTAAATGTACTCTTCTTATGGGGGATTCGTTGGTTTTCTTTGTAATGCGTTTCAGGAAATTATTTTTACGGTGTTTTTTTGTGTTTGTTGGATGATTGTCGCACTGTTCTTCATTTTTCTAGAGTGTCTGTGGAGTTAAAAGGGAGTCACACAGCCTGTTCGGCTGTTCCTCTTCTCTCATGCACATCGGCACAACCGCATAGCTGAGCTATGTTTCTTTTTTCTCACCACGCGCAAGGTCTGTTCGATTGTTCATCTTCAGATGATCATATCTGATTCTCGACTCTGCTGCTGCGTACCAGCGTAGGCGGAGAAGTTCTATTTTCTGTCAGGGCTCTTGTTTGGTGAGAAAATTTTCTGTCTTGTTGGTTAATTTGGTGTTTAGATCTGAAGCAATTATTCCCTCCTTCCTTTGGATTCCTTTGGTTGGTTAATTTAACATGTTAGTCCAATCTGAATGAAGAACAAGAAAGTGCAAGCCCTTTCATCAGCTTCTTTGCATAAAGATAGATAAAGAAAATGACTTAGTTGCTTGTTTAACAAATAGTGGCTAAGCCAAAGGGGCTGTGGTCGATTGGTTAAGGCGTTGTGGACTTGTTCCACAGATCCTTGCTTCGAGACCCACTGGAGGCATCTTTATTTCGGGGTGGTGTTCGACCCGTAGGTCGCATCTCGGGACTAGGTTACGGATCCTATGCTAAAAAACCGGCTTGCCTTTCAAAAAAAAAAAAAAAAAAAAACAAATAGTGGCTAATGGGATTTTGACAAAATATGTGGTTCGTGCCCAGCCCATATGAAGATTTGCAAAGCAAAAGTGGCTTAAAGCCTTAAAGTATATATGTTTTGTGTTAATTAAATTATTGTGAAGATTGTATAAAGAAAATTTAATTGGATATGCTTGTCTTTCGTCACAATTAAATTATTAAAGCATGGTAAAGTGCCAAACAACATTGGTTGTTCTTCCAAAAGTATCTTTAATTAGATATGTTTTTGAAGAGATTAATGTATAACCCAGTTTTCTTCGTTATTTTATATACAGATTGCAAATCAAGTGACTAAAGAAGGGCTAGGAAGGACAAGGACTACTTGGATTTTGCTTTACACTCTTGCAGCTCAGGTACATTAACATTTTGTTCATGAAAATTAATCATAAATCTTGTGAATTGGATGTTTTCATAAATATTGTTAGAGTTTGTATGTTTTTCCATGATAACAATGCTTGAAAGTAAATATTATATTTTATTTCCTTAATTAATATTGAAAGGGACGTTTTGGACACCATTGAAAATGAAGCCATCATGCAACAATTCCAGAACATGAGATCGCGTCGTGAATATTTGTAAAAATGTGGTTAAATGATATGGTTACAAAGAAATAGTAGGCGTTTTGAAGGGTCCTTATAAGGACATTCTTCTATAAATAATACTTTTTGTACGTATGAGTTGCATAGTTGCAATTTATAGATAATACTTTTTGTAAATTTGCGAGGTGAATTCCTTCCACCTCTCCCATCTTTTGTGAGTAATACAATATCTTTTTATAGATTAACAAAAGAAAGTAAATAGTAGTATTTAAATTTGTCACAATTTTTTTTTTTTTTGAAAAATGGTTATTTTAGTAAATTATTATTGCATTTCCATATATTCTAGCTGATTCCTCGTTTCACATTGTGGATAGGTTTTGTTCATTGTGTGTTTTAATAGCTAGTCTAGCCGGGGACCAAAGCTGGATTTTTCAAGATCAAGTCTAGTTTTGAGCTGAATACAAAGGTGTCATGGAAGCTCAAAAATGGGTTATTGGCAGAGGATGAGAGAAGATGAAGCTTCTACTTGAAGCTCAAAATGTTCTCTGTGTGTCTATGCCCTTGATGGGTCTCAACTCTCAGGTCCAGTATCTTATATTATTGTGATCCTATTTTGGTTTGGTTTGTTATGTACCTATCTAGAGCTATAAAAACTTTGCCACGTAATTAAAATGCTAGCATTAGATCGAATGCTATAGTTTATATCTTATTCCACCAAAATAAATGAACTGGGAGTAATAACGTACCTTTCCCTTGCGCGTTGTTGTAAGCCACAAAAAGCTCTATGCATCAGCATGCCTGCGGTATCCAGCAATATATAAAGCGTGTAAATCTTCACATTAACAGTGATGGTAAGACCCCCTTCGAAGCATTTCTTTGAACCATTCCCAAGCCTTCTTCGTATCCCTACTTCCACAAAACCCAGATACCATCACTGATGTGTAAGGTATCTCGTCAAGTAACAAGCCCATGCTGACATTTCATTGAACAAACTCCGTGCTTCATGCAATCTCCATTAATCAGGCTTGCTGCGCATGTGATTGTGTTGGGTGATAGATCATAGATCGTTCAACATTCTTGCATGCAACTTTATAGTCTCTTGATCCCTAGATTTGGCAAACAAATCCAAATTATGCTGAAAGTGAGTACAACATGGCTTTGAAAGGATCCACATCTACTCTACGGGTGATTTTCCGCTCCCTAAAGACACAAAATAAGCCACATTTCTACATTAGGAATTTAAAGAAATTTTATTGAACATGAAACTTGTTGAAATGTAACTTGAACTATGCTTATTGCTCTCCATTTCAAGGTTCCACAACAAATATAATAAGGAACAGGAGGACACAGGGGCTATCTAAAGTTGTAAAATACTTCACGGGTATAAAATACTTGCAACATAGGTTTTTAGTTCATTTTCTTAAAAACACTTCCTCAATTGTATATTACAACAATTACGATGAATTAACTTTAAAAGTGATCAATAATTGTTAACGAAACAATATTAATAATACTGATCAATGCAATCAATGTGATAAAGAATTCAATCTACACCAAATGTCAACTAAACTAAAAATAAGACAGCAGTGATTTAACATTAAGAAATATCTCATATTTGTCCCAAGTGAATTTTGGCTGCAACTTATGCCTACATTAAGAAATATCTTCAGCGTGCCATTCTTGTTCGTGCTTTCTGCAGATGCAATGTATCACACACAAAATAAAATATTTTTATTAAAATGCACATCCACGCCCTTAAGATGACAATGCAATAGTTTCCAAACGTTGCATTACTTAAAATTTTATAATTAATATAAAGTTTTTTTAATTATAGTATAAGATTTTACTTTAACACTCTCTCAAATGCTAATTCTTCAAAATATTGAAATCAGCATCAGGTGGGCCTCCAATCGTTTTATCCACATTGGCTCGATTGTCTTTCAGAGAATCCAAGGATGATGGGTCTGAGGCTGGAAGACAAAGAGTATTTCAGTGGAAGCTTAATAGAGATTAAGACAAACAGTAAAGGTGAGGGATTTGCTGCTCTCAAACGTTCTTCATCCTATAATGCTGACAGGTAAATTGTTCCCACATTTGATCTTTTGATTGCCTGTTTCTTCATTGATTAGTCTTTAAACTTTAAGATTTTGGTGTAGTCAAATGTGTTAATTCCAAAATTTAATTTAGGTAAGATTTCTATCCTAACTTAAAATGTGTACTTAACTATGATCTATTGTTGTAAATATATGTCTGTAGCCCGATAACCCTCTATTGATTAAGTGAAAGTCATTTTCACAGCAAATGATCTATTGTTGCACATGCAAGTTTAATGGAAAGTTGACATTTAAATGGGATAATTTATTAGAACGAATTGATTTTACCGCATAGTGGGAGATCGTATTTATACAGTGTTCCAATTGGGAAATGGGTTTTTCTCATGGGATGTGGAACCCTTACTAGATGTAGAAATGACATCCTCATTATATTCCCATCACATGCTGAGAAGGTGATTTCATCCATCAAATGGTCCTATACTGATACATTCATTTGCTCTGAATTAGATAATGGCCCCTTCATTGTTAGAGAAGAACAATCCACTATAAATAAAGATGCATTATCTACACGTCTGTCTTTTGTTATTCTCTTTGGTCCATGAACTTGTCACAGGATGTGATGATCTCATGGCTTCCAGTCTCCTGCTAAGCCCCAAGTCTTTAAAAAAAAAAAAAAAAAAAGGTAACGGAAATGTTCAATCAGGATCTCCGGACATTGATTGATCTAAAATCAGCATTGATCTCATTGTCTAATTGTTTTTTTTTTACTTGCACAATTTATAATTGTATGATAAGAGGTAAAAAATTTGTAGGACTTGCAACAAGCCATTGGACTCAGCAGGAGAGAAAGAGGAACCTGATTCAACACGTTCTAAATGCATCCCTCTATCTGTCAAAACTTCATTGTGCAAGCAGCTAAAGAGTGAAACTATGAAATCCCCTGTTTCAGAGGGGCCAAGGAAATCTTCTGCAGGTGTTGACAGCTCACAACCAACTTCCTTGAGTTCTTCCACTAATAGCAGTAAACATATCACCAATTTGTCTAATCCTAGCAGTAAAAGAAACACTGAACTTTCTTCAAGCAGGAAACACTCTAAAAGGTTAGATTCATTCAGAGAAGATGAAGAGGTGGTCAAAATCGAAGAAAGTTGAGTTTCGGCTATTTTCCATTTCTAATTACTTTCGCTAAATTTGTTAGCATCTCATCTCATCAACTAAACCCTATTTCTTATCTTCTTGCAGGCTTGCTTCTGGAGCTAGGGTTATAATCCAATCCACTCCCCCTTGCTAGGACCACAAAAGCGGCTTTCGATCTTTTATCCACGCAAAAAAAAAAAAAAAAAACCAGGTAGCTAATTGATTGATATACAGTTGCATCTCTACTAAAAGAAAAAAAAAGTACTATTTTTGCAAGGTAAAGGAAAGTAGATTAGGTAATTGGATGTATTCAGTTTCTTGTTATCTTGTATAATATAACCTGTAAAATGGTTTCTTGTGGTCATCCATTCCAGTATGGTTCAAGTCTCGTTTCTTTCACTATTGAAGGAGGGAGTTGAACTAGACCATTTAACAGAGTAGTAGTGGGCTAGTGGCAAGGAATGAGAGATTAGAGTTTTGCATCCATCTTTGGAGTGGGTCAAAACCTAGAGTTATGAAATTGGTGAGTTCCCTTCAGTGAACTAGTAATCATTGTACACTAGTGAACCCAGAGAGGGCAAAATGGTCAATGTGCCAGGCTATGGAATTTGGAACTGTTTGCCCATCTGTAAAAGCTCCTTTTTTAGGACAATTTGTTGTCTCGTTCCCTTCTCTCTAGCATTCTTGCTAGCTATTCTAATTGACTTTGATGGCCATGTGTTTAAGTCAGAACACAGAAGAGCTTTTTGTGAGGAGCTTTTATGAAAGTAAACAAAAGGGGCCAGATCTTGCACTGGTGTTTGTTTATTTTCTCCACTGGGGTCTCCATGTCAAGAAATCAAGATCAGTTTTCCTTCAATAATTGTTGTCGACAAATGCAGTGCACATGAAAAATTGTACAGTTTTCTACTGGCAAAGTTTTTTAAAATTTGTAGTTGCGCGGGTGTTTTTGAATAAATGATTTGCACATAATTAACATCAGATAGATATGATCTCAGACATTCTATAGATCGAAATTTTTTTTTATATGAATTCTTTGTAATTTTTGTATGATATTCTAGAGATTATGTGTAATTTTTTGTTATGGTAGTTTCAATTAAGTTTAATTCATCATAAAAAATCATTAAGGGCCTGTTTGGTTCTACGTTGTAATGGGAGTAGTAATGGGAGTGGTAATGGGAGTAGTAATGGGAATGTAAAAGGAGTGTTTGGTTTAACTATGAATGTAATGGGAGTGGGAATGTGACTTTACCAATATGCCCTCACTACAAAGCATAAAAACTTCAACACAACAACAAAGATGATGAGGGCAAATGAAGTCATTTTGCTTTGTTGACCATTACAATGACCAATGTAATGGCCATTCATAGGGTGGGAGGATGTAATGGCCATTACAACCAAATTGGTAATGGGAATGGCTATTACAATGCTTTTTTGTGCCACCAAACAAATGAATGCAATTGACCATTGTAATAGCCATTACATTACAATGGTCAAAGGGGTAACCAAACATGCCCTAGAGCTAATTAAGTTTCAATTAAAAAAATCATTCAGAGCTAATTAAGAGATCTCAGAGATTTGCAATTAAAAATCATTCAGAGCTAATTAAGTTTCAATTAAAAAAATCATTTAGAGCTAATTAAGAGATCTAAGAGATTTGCAACTTCGCGACGGCTTCAAAGTTGTCCTTAAATAGTCACGGCAAATACTGTGGTTGTTTTGTCAATTGGATTTGCAACTTAGCTACGGCTTCCATGCCATCGCTAAATGGCCACGGCAAATATCGTAGTTTTTTTTCAATTTGGGACAGTCTTACTCGAAATTTTAAACAGCTTTAGCGACGGAATTTTTCGAGTTAACGATGGTTTTTAGCTGTTGCGAATTAGCTACGGGATAGTTTACCTTTGCTGATTCAAATAGCGACGATTAAAATAGCTATGATATTACGACGGTTGTTGAGCCGTTGCTAATTCAGTTTAACTACGATTTTTTAACAATTAACAGCTGTTTTTAGTGTGATGATCAAGAACACAACAGTCTTGGTGTGATGATCTAGAACACAAGATAATTACTATTCTTCAAAGTATCATGAACATGGATCGGTTCGATGTCATAACATCCAAATGTAGCAAATATTGAAAAAGTATGAAGACATGAATCTTTTTCTAGTGTTTGTGTTCAAGAAAAAAATGAATATAAGTAACGTTTGATGTATATATAGTCGTTTAATCGCCAATTAAAATTCCCCTATTGCACACATCTCAAGGGGGATGGAGGGCGTTTCCTCGCCAATTAGACAAGCCATATATATTGATTGTTTACAAAGATAATTATTTTTCCCTCTGGGACTAGATACTGGACTGGGATAAATTAGGCTTGCTTTTGTGTTCACAAGGTGGCAAAAAACCACATATCTGCTTAACTAAAAAAAAATTTAAGTTGAAGCATTTTTCACCTGAAACTTTGCCATCAAATCCAGGGGACAAAAGTTTTCACAATCAATCCTTCTACGTATCGAGGGAGGGAACGAGGTAGGGAGCGAGGATGCTCCCTCGCATGTCGTCCTGCGTCGTGCCTCGCACGTGGTCCTGCGTGGATTCAAAAAAAAAAAAAAAAAAAAATTGAAAAAAAAAGAGGGAATCGAAAATTTTGGGGAGAAAAGGAGGGAACCTCTCCCTCCCCCCATTTCCATCTCCATCTCCACAGCAATCCACAAAGACAGAGAAAGAGCTTGAACCCCAAATCTCAAAACCCCATCGAATCCTCTCTGAAGGTATTTCTCTCAAAACCCCATCGAATCTATTTCTCTCTGAATCGAAGAAATCGAAGTAAGTTCTTTGGTATGCCTTTCTTCGTAATCAAATTATGACAAAAGCTGATTTCTTACTTCGATTACATAAGATATCTTACTTTGATTTGATTTCTTAGTTTGATTTCTTACTTCTGATTATGAGAAATCTGTAATCTCTATTACGAAGAAATCAGATTATGAGAAATCGAAGTAAGAAATCGATAGTCATAGTTGCAATTTCTTTGGTTAATGTAATCTGTGACTATTTGTAGTGCAATGCCTATTTGTAGTGCCTTTGCAATTTTAGTTACAATAACACTGTAATTTGCAAAGAGTTGATAAATTTTGGATTTAGTTTCATCTCATACTATGCCTATTTGTTCCCATTTTTGGTCTAAAGTTATTGGGTTTCTTAGTATTGCCAATGGGTTGAGTTTGGACATTGATTATCATTAATGAGCACAACATAGATGAGAAATGTGGAAGTCTCTTCTTGTCTTGGGTTCTGTCTGTTTGTTTTGTGAGTTTTGACCATCTACAGTTAATTGCAAAGAGTTGATAAATTTTGGATTTAGTTTCATCTCATACTATGCAAATTTTAGCCAGAATATGGGAAATATGGATTTCATCTTCTATGTGAAATTGATGGTCTAATACTAATTTGTGATATAAGAATGTGTTTTTTGAAATTTTCGTGTTTTTTCTGTTTGTAGGATCTCAACAATCCAATTTTGTTAAATGCCGTCAAAGGTAAGGGTTTCTTTTGCTAAATTTATGTATTTTAGCAGGATATTATGTTTGTTTGCTTACATTGTGAACTCTTATTTTGTTCTGTACAATTCTGCAGCTTTTTCACCATTGAAGCTTAGACTTGGGGGTACCTTGCAAGATCTCGTCATATATGATGTCGGAAATTACCATCCACATTGTGAACCATTCAGAAAAAATACCTCAGCCACGTTTGGCTTCACTGGAGGGTGCTTACCCATGTCTAGATGGGATGAGCTAAATAGTTTCTTCAAGAAGGCTGGGTAATTTTGAATCTGATCTTCTCATTTGGCAGAGTTAGCATTTGTTCGCTGTAGGCTTTATGTTTGTTTATTTCTTCTGATTTTTATCAGGGCTGAGATCATTTTTGGATTGAATGCACTCAATGGTAGAACTATTAACCCAGACCAGTCAGCAACAGGACCTTGGAATTCCAGCAATGCTGCCTCCTTTATGCACTATACTGTTAACAAAGGCTATAGCATCTATGGTTGGGAACTTGGTATAAACTGATCTCAGTTCTTCAATTTAACCGTTCTCCTAGGATCATTATAACTCACAATAAACACTACTTCGTTTCAGTTGTGAAACAACAATTGCTACTAGATCAATACCAACTTATATACTTAGCTTAACAGGCTGTTGTCGTATTCAAACACAAATTCATCTGCAACACACGAGCACACCCACTAACATGTGCTATAAGAAAAACTCTCCGTTTTGCAACTTGATTTGTGTATGGTTTAGTTTTTTACATTTGTTTTGCTTGTCAGGAAATGAATTGAGTGGAACCGGGGTTGGTCTAAGGGTTGCAGCAGACCAGTACGCCTCTGATGTGATCAAACTCCACTCTGTTGTAAATGAAATCTACCGTGGTTTCAAAACGAAGCCACTTACAATAGCACCAGGCGGTCTCTTTACCGCAGATTGGTACAAAGAACTTGTAGATAAAACAACAAATAAGCTTGACGTAGTCACCCACCACATATACAATCTTGGCCCAGGTAATGTTCTGACCAGGGCAATTTCACTGTTGAGTCAAGTCTCGCATATTTGGTATAATGGGAAACATTTTTTGCTTTGATGAATAGGTGTTGATGAGCACTTAATTGACAAAATTCTTGACCCAAGCTATCTTGATGGAGTGGCGAATACATTCAGTAGCCTTGAAAGTATTGTGAAGAGTAGCACCTCGTCTGCCACTGCATGGGTTGGAGAAGCTGGAGGGGCTTACAACAGTGGCCACAATCTTGTTAGCAATGCATTTGTGTATAGTTTCTGGTGAGCTTCCTTGGATTCAATCTGAAACTAATCATTTATTCGGTTTCTTGGAGAAATCATGAGGACTGAGAGTTGTCTGACTAACTACTCAGGTACCTCGATCAGCTTGGTATGTCAGCTACATATGACACAAAAACATACTGCCGACAGTCATTGATTGGTGGAAATTACGGATTGCTCAACACAACAACCTATGCACCAAATCCTGATTATTACAGGTAACTAACTCCTGAGCTGCTAAAATAGTTACTAGTTGATTACTACAAAAACAATTTGATGAGACTACCTCAACCCCAACAGTTCCGAGATGCAAATTAAAATCATGAAGAGAACCAAGTAAAATGTACAGATACACCACAACGATGGGGTTAATTTACATGAAAAGCTTCTCAAGAGTAAAATATAGTTGACATTCGGCATTTTCTACCTGTAGTGCTCTTCTTTGGAATCGACTGATGGGGAAAAAAGTCTTGAAAACAAGCTTCGTGGGGACAAAGAAAATCCGCCATTACTCACATTGTGCCAAGAATTCTGTAAGTTTACAGTACAAAGACTTTGATCAGCAATTTTGAAATCGAGACTCTTATCTGACTAATTCTGTCTTCAATGTTGCAGCAAGGAGTTATGTTGCTCTTGATTAACCTAGATGGTAACACCACAGTTCAAGTACATGATGCACCTATTAAGACTTGGAGGCATCATCATCGCAAGCATCCAAAAACAAGATTTGCTCATATATCGCGGCAAGCAATAAAAGTTCCAAGCTCGAGGCAAGAATACCACCTGACTGCTAAGGATGGAAACTTACACAGCCAAATAATGCTTCTGAATGGGATACCACTGGCTGTAAATTCATCTGGGGTTATTCCCCCCATGGAACCAATAAGCATAAATCCATCGGAGCCAATAACTGTGGCTCCGTATTCAATTGTATTTGCTCATATGCCAGATATTAAAGTCCCTGCTTGCAATAAGGAGGGAAATTTCAAGTATAGCTCATTTTGTTCGATTCTTTTTTCATCAAACAAATGAAATAGATTGCAAGTTTTCAATAAACAAAGGCCTTGGTTCATCCCGATTTCCCGGAACATAATGAACCGAATCCTTCTACATTCAATCAAACAATCTGATCACACATTCCTACACTGCCTAGATTTTGGTATAGCATGACACGTCCGACTAATTAGGGTTAGCTTGTGCATCTTCATGTATGCATATCCAAATAGTTTTCTGCAATTCTTCTAGTTTTTAAATTGAAATATAGAAAAACCTAAAATCTTTACAACTACTCAAACTTGTGACTTGTCATCAGATAAGACCTGCAATATATAACTCGATATATTCTTAATTTGAATTAAAAAAAAAAAAAAACAGAGTGGTTCCACCTACACATCACATGCCTCATGTGTTGTTAGACTGTCCTTATCATTTACCAAATTGATACCCTAATATCAGAAGAAGAAGAAAGTTTGCTAACTAAATATACAACTGTCACTGAAAGAATATTGTACAAAGATTCGTGTTACATTCAGACCAAAAATTAGTCCCAACTTCCGAAGAAGGTATAATCATCTGGGGACTACTTATGATTCTAAACTATATACAGAATGTAAATGTAGAAGTACAACAGAAGATCCAAGATTGAGATTGATCGCTGTCCACTTCAAAAAAGGGAAACTGGATCATCTCTTCCACAAAGTGGTGTCACTGTCTCGTGCTATTAAGCATTCTACTCCACACAATATTTGATTTCAGTTAATCCATCTTCGAAAAGTTTTGGGGCTTACTACTTGCAAATGTCAACCATGCAATTGTGCCTGTTAGGTAGAAGAAGATCGATGGAGCAAATAATGACATCTGCATGATGAAAGTAGATTAATAAATGATAGTAGCTGGTGCTTAAAATGGTAGATGGAGGTCAAAATTAACTACCATTTTAAGCATACTTGTGAAAAGAACTACTTTTGATGGTTAACTTACACCCCATGAATGAGTTGAATCAAGAAGATTGCCTGTAAGAGCAACACCAACAATTCCAAGTACTGCCCCTACCGTGCTGGTAATCCCCTGAAAATAAAAATGCAATCCCACCATTAATATCCAATTAATCAAGATTGTATACATTGCTGAATTTCAATACAGTTCGAAAAGACAGCAGAATTCAGAACTTGTTCCTGAAGGCTCTGACAAAGAATTTGAAGTTTTGCCCCCATCCCATACTATCAATCAGCCTACAATGAACTGAAACGTTCTATCGAGAAGTCTTAGTCAGACAATCTTTAATTAAACAATAAAGAGAGCAGATCAACAATAAAGAACCAAGACTTTGATAATGTAAAAGAAAAATCTGTGGTCGGAGTAAGCCTACACATTAGACAGGTGCTCATTAATTCAGAGTAGTGGCAAACATCAAACTATTAGATTATCACACGGAAATAGACAAATGGATTGATGTTGGAATGTGACTATAAGTAGGTGAACATAGCAGGCTGAGAGACCTCCCTCTTACAGAGCTAAATTGGAAAAATGGGGTTTGATACACAGACAAAAGCTTATGTTCTTATTAGACTTTGATGCATTTGGACTATAAGTCTATAACTATGTGTTTCACTCTCACTTATAAGATCTTTGCCACCAGAAAACCAACAACATAGAAGAGATGTGAAACTTGAATCCTTACCAAAAGTATACTTGCATATTCTGGAGAAATGTCCTGATGGGTACAATAAAGTCTTGCAGCAACAGATATATGGACATTACAACTTTTTAGGCCTATGAAATTAATTATCATATCATCTTTTAGACAATGGAGGTGTCAAACCTACGGTGGACACTACCTGATAAAGCAAAACTTGAGAGGGCCAAGCCACCAGTGAGAATCCCCACAACTTCCCAGTGTGGCAATCCCAGATCCAGAGAGGAAAGAATCATGGAAACTGCAGGAGACAAAAATGCAGTTGTTTGGCAAATCTTTCGTACCTACATTTACATGTTGGGGTGATTAGAAATTGAATAAAAACATAACACGCAGGAAAGGATCAAGTATAAATTTTAATCAAATGCAAAGATAAAATGCTTGTTTAGATTAACAAAGAAAAGGATCATGCCTTGCCTTCCTTATATGTAACAAAATTAATATTCGGTTATTCTGCACTTCCAGAAATAACAGTGTCCATCATATGTACCATTTATTCACAAAAACATAACATGCAGGAACCTTTTATTGGTAAATTCACTTCTGTAGGGATGAAACTGATTGGAAAACCACGAGTAGTTTTCATGCTAAAAGGTTACTTGTCAATATTGTTGATCAATCACCAAATCGTTATACTCAATATTTGGGTTCTGTCACACAAGTTTTCCCATGTAAATGCAGTATTGCCAATTACAGTGGCATTGTAACTCTTTGCAAATTTATCAACTCTTTGCAAATTACAGTGGCATTGTAACTAAAAATTGCAAAGGCACTACAAATAGGCATTGCACTACAAATAGTCACAGATTACATTAACCAAAGAAATTGCAACTATGACTATCGATTTCTTACTTCGATTTCTTCGATTTCTCATAATCTGATTTCTTCGTAATAGAGATTACAGATTTCTAATAATCAGAAGTAAGAAATCAAACTAAGAAATCAAATCAAAGTAAGATATCTTATGTAATCGAAGTAAGAAATCAGATTTTGTCATAATTTGATTACGAAGAAAGGCATACCAAAGAACTTACTTCGATTTCTTCGATTCAGAGAGAAATAGATTCGATGGGGAGAGAAACAACTTCGATTTCTTCGATTCAGAGAGAAATAGATTCGATGGGGTTTTGAGAGATGGGGTTTTGAGAGAAATACCTTCAGAGAGAATTCGATGGGGTTTTGAGATTTGGGGTTCAAGCTCTTTCTCTGTCTTTGTGGATTGCTGTGGAGATGGAGATGGAAATGGGGAGAGGGAGAGGTTCCCTCCTTTTCTCCCCAAAATTTTCGATTCCCTCTTTTTTTTTCAATTTTTTTTTTTTTTTTTTTTTTGAATCCACGCAGGACCACGTGCGAGGCACGACGCAGGACGACGTGCGAGGGAGCATCCTCGCTCCCTACCTCGTTCCCTCCCTCGATACGTAGAAGGATTGTTTCACAATAGACTACAGGGGGGTATTCAATCATGGATTTTAATAGAGTCTGAAAGACTTTAAATCTCATGGATTTTAAAATATTTCAAAGGAGTTTACAGAATCCACTGGATTTTAATGGATTTTAAGTGACTGGATTTTGTGGAATTTACAGAATCCACTGGATTTTAATGGATTTTTATTATTGGATTTTCTGAATTTTATAAAGGATTGTTATGGATTTCTATTGATTCTTATAAATTTCTGTAAATTCTTATGAATATGCTATTAATCATAGGAAGTTATGAAATAACGTCACCTACATCGTCCGCCTCGCCTCCGCCTTAACTACAATGGTCAAATCATGCATGACAGTATGACGTGCAGCTTGGCAATAAAACTGACGCCTCTTTTTTTTTAGAGAAGGAGGTTCAACAGATTTTCTTTGTAAAAATAAATAAAAATTTTACAAGGCCATTAGCCCCTCATTAAAAAAATTAAAAATAATAATAATAAATATTTTACAGAGAGTATTAAAAAAATTACATAACAACAGCTGATCAGGTAATTGTAGTCAACATATGTTGATTCCTGAAGATCTTATCATCACATCAGCAGCAAACAAGAAACCTAAGAAATAAAATACATATAAAATAAAATATTGTAAAATAAAGTACTATTTAATAATAATAAAAAGTTATATAAGAAAAATAGTAAATAATAGTAATTACAATAAACAAAGAAACATGATTCCATTTATGCTTTGAATTTTAAAAGGGCTCAGACAAGGATTCATTGGTTTCATTCTAATCAGCAAGGAACCTAATCTCATAAAATAGATAGTTTTTTTACATCAATGCATCCTATTATTTCAAAAAAAATAACTACAGGATATGGATTCATCGAGTTGCCAGTACCAAATTTAATGGAGGGGTTCGTTTCAACACAAAAATTGGTTCGACATATGGCATGGTTTCTCAAGCTTTTTTGAGACTTTTGTGAGCTTTCTCATAAGTTGGAAGCAAAATTTCCATGGAGGAGAGTGCAAAGTACTTTGACCCTTAAACTCGTAGTTGCTTGAATAGAACCAATAGGGTTTTCAAGCATGTGACAAATTGATATGAGGAGGTTAAGTATGTAAGTCATGGCTTGTATTCTGCAATACGGCATGAGTTCACATGGGGCAGGTTTCAATTTGGAAAATCTATTAGTAAATTTTCTTTGAACTACTCTTCATCAACTCAACCTCAATCACTCTACTACCACCAAAAGAAAATCTGATGGATGGAGATCAGAAATTAGGATTGCTCAGAGAACATTTGCAATCAAACCATCAACTTTCGCCTATGTATGTAGATATGGAATTATATACATCTATCTGAATCTCTTCCACTTATGAGATGAATGAAATAATGTTGAATCAAGAATATTTCCCCGTTTAAACATAGTGTATAGATCAGAAACAAATGAAGATTAGAAACTAAAGTCTCCCTATCGAATTCGACAATGTAAGCTCATCACAATGAGAATAAGAAAACAAATAATGCATACACAGCTCTAATGTAGAGAACTCATCGTTTGCAATCATCAGAAGTATCGAAGCTTGCTTTGCCAAACACAATTTCTCATCCGAAAGCTTTTTCAATTGTTTCACTTCCACAGCTAAAAGAGCATGATTTTCCCATTATTTTTTCACATCAACCAGTGTACTCCCTTTGGAGGAGCAATAAAATACATCAAAATGGATCGAAATCAGACAATGGAATCTCTGAAAAATACTTCATACACAAACAAAGCAAATCAGACCTCTTCTTTTCAATCAAAGTCTTAACCAGATGCCTCTATTTTCTTATTCTTCACAAAGCAGCCAAGAAGGAGACCAATCTTTGTTCTGTCACTTTCACGCAGCAGCACACAGAGCTTTCTTCCTTCACGAACGTCAACCAAGAAAAACAATCGCAGCAGAGATTCACCTCCTCTTCAAATGCCCCTTCTTTTTCTTCAATCGCAGCTAATCTTAACAGGAAGAAAAAAATCCGAGCCAGCAGAAGCTCTTTCTTCCCTATCACGCAATCATAAAGAGCTCAATCGCAACAACTCTTCACCTTCACGCAGCAGCCAGCAAAAAGAATGAGATCTCGGCCCACTCCAGAGCCTTGTTCTTTTTCTTCTCCTTTCTGTCACCTCTCTCGCGCAGCAAAGAGAGAAAGATATCGCAGAAATTCCAGAGTCTTTTTTGCACAAGAACCAGCAAGTAAAAGTTTCAGTCCCATTGATTATCTATCTCTTTATGTAATTGTAAATACAATCCTAATTTGACTAGTAAGAAATCAACAAGACTAATAACCAAACCACCATATCCATTGCTTTAGAAGATCTTGCAGAAAATCTCATAGAAAGCATTCAAATGGGTCTGAATGAAACTAGCTTCTGATCTCCATACAAGCAGACAATAACACACAGATAATCCATAGCTGCTGAAGAAATCATTCCTACAGACAGAAATAGTACCTAAACATGAGAAAAGCAACAAAATGGTAATCAGAGAAACACCATATGAAGAAAAAAAATGTAACGAACAATCACAGATTCTTTATTTATTCATCACAGACCCAAGAGTAGATTGAAATAAGCAAGAAACAGACATTTGGGGAAGCATAGTTGGTTCCACCACTTAGACTAAAGTAATCGACAAACAATGGGACTGAAACTTTATCACTAGTGTATCAACCTTTATCACTAGTGTTGAAACCTTCAGAATCCCATTAACAAAAATCAATCATTTACAAACACCATTTCATAAAAACTAAAAATTCAAGAGAGATTGAAAGAAAACAATTTCTGCCATGTATGAATTGTTCAAACTACTATTGGATATGGAGAGATGGAAAAGAAGACACAAATTCTTGACTTGGTTGAAAGTAAATTATCAAAATTCTCTCCACAATTGCAACTTCACTCATCACACCTTCATCCCCATCTTCTCTTCAAACCCCTTTCTTCTATTCATTCAAACCCTCAACCCTCACAATCACTACCACAAGCAATTCATGAAAAAGATCAAACCTTTCCACCCCTCTGAGTCTCAGCTCCTCCATCAACACCATCAGTTGAATCAACCACCACTAATCAACTTGTCGAAAGAATAAGAAGAGACTTCGACCTCTTCCAAGTTCTCAAGGAGAAATCAATGGTATCTAGTCTCACTAATCGAAAACCTCGACACATGTATCCCAACCCCATTTCAACTCCTCATCCGTGAAATCGTACTCTGGAAACCTCTTACATCTAACAAATGGATCGCTTTTGATGGCAATGTCTACACCGGCTTGCTCCAATATCTGTAAACTCCAAGCCCTTTGATCCATTTTGAGTTTTGAATCTAGAGTTCAGATCTCATAAAATTGTGAGATGGATATTGGAGATTTCGAACAAGGGGTTGCGAATGAGGTGTGAAAGAAGAAATTTGATCAATGGATTGAGAAGTAGAGATCTAGAAGTAGAGATCGAGAAATAGATATGGAATAAGATGAGAGAAGTACCTGGTGTTCTCTGCGATGAAGAGAGACCTTCCAAGGGAGATCTGCTTCAATGATGTGAAGAGAGGTGGAGAAAGGGAGGAAGGAGAGAAATTGAAATCCGAGGGGTGGAGGCTGGATTTGAAAAGGGTTTTGGTATTTATATTTTTCACACATAAATTCTTCAAAGTCCTTCAAAGTCCATCAAGTTAATAAATCCATTAAAATCCACTGCTGTTTGAATACCCCTAGATTTCATTGTATTGTTTAAAATCCATAATTGAATACCTCATGATTTTAATGGATTATAAAACAATCATTTAAAATCTATATTTGAATACCCCTAGATTTCATTGTATTGTTTTAAATCCTTAATTGAATACCCCTATATTTTAATGGAATTTAAAATCTTTCAGAATCTATTAAAATATAGGATTGAATACCCCTGTAAATCTTAAAGTAGCTGAATCATAAGAGGGCGCCTCGTTTAGAACACGAGGGAACCTCGTGGTCTATAAGGAGATGATCTCATAATGAATTGAAGAGCGTGTAAAACTTGCCTAAACCAAACAATAGACCTCACCTCTATTGTGTAGCACACGTTCAATTCTATTATATTTCCCTCCCCTTCCATTAATGTAGTTTATAGTTCCCTTCATATTTTAAGCACACCACCCTTAACGTAATCTTCTTCAGACTGCATATATATTTTTTCTAATACAACTTACTCCCCAATTGGACACTGCATGTCAACTAATGTAATCTGAAAGGGACACCCAGAGAGAGTGTTAGTCAATTAGTGTTGCTGTTTTGGTTGTTTTTGTGTGCTGTTTTGTTGTTGTTTTTGTTGCTGTTTTGTTGTTGTCAAGTACATCTCTTTTAATTAACATACTATATATGGAACTTATCTACCTTGTTAATATGATGATGACTCAACTGCTAATCATTATTCGATACCATCGAATCTGTTATACAATACGTTTCTAATCTTTTGCGAGAGTGACAATGTTTCATAACGCGGAAAACACTATTCTAGAAGTTACAATCGTAGTCAATCATGTTGTTTTGTTCCTAATCTGTGGGTAGAAGAGCATTGATGACATTGCCAACATTTCATATTTAGACATTAGACCTTGCAAATATTGTTTCAATATAAAACATCCTCTACGTCAGCTCTTCAGCAATTGATTCCATTCACATTAGGTTTTCTTAATCACGTGTCACGCCTTGATTTTCGAGGAAAATGAAAATTCCAAAATTCACGTAGGATTATCCGTTTTCTCAAAACTCGAGACGTGAACTTCGATAACAATAGAAACATTTAGCAGCAACAACCAATTAAATATAATTTAATTACTGAAACAAATAAAACTCTAACCCGAAGAGACTCTGACGTTGCTAGCTCCACTAACGGAACTCCAGTAACGCTGCTCAAAAGTCTCTAAACCTGAAAAGGTTAATCGGCTACATTCTCAAAGAAATGTACCAAAGAAGCAAAAACTCACTTGGGTCAGCAATAAAGCTGGTGTGAGAAATCTTCATCCCAAAATCAATAAATCTGCGAATGACAACATCAAAATAAACAAAAACAATAAACAACCACACATCAGGTAGTTCCTCAATGAGGCAAAGGTGTTATCATCCTAACTATAGAGAAATATGAGTAGACTTGTCATCCTGCATGAAAAAGTTAAAAGCAACCAGATAATATTTCTAAGTTATCAATCCTCACAAATGTGATTTATTTTCAAACAATGATACAATTCATAGTCATATTGGACTATTATTGAAATATTAACAAAACACATTTTCTACCTTTAGAAAGACATGTAGTTCTCATTCAATGGTTGAATGAGCATTTAGTTTCTTCCTTTAAGGTAATTCATGCACATACACAAAAAAGAAATCTCGCTTCTTTTCCACAATTGCATTATCCTCTTTCTGCCGAACACACATCACCCAAGTGTGTCTCCATTGCCTTCGAAACCACTCAGAGCGTACATATTCCAAGTGGGGTGCCACCTCGAGGAACATGTCATCTCACCCGACGTTCGATCCAGGGCAAACATTTCCTAACTCTACACGTACAACCGAACTCACATGGAACGATGCACCGATATGCAAGCAAGTCTGTATACCCAAAATCATATCACACGTATACAAGCAAGTCTGTATACAAAAATTTCTTTTCTTTTCACATTTTTTTTTCGGAGTTGTGGAAAAGAGCATAAAAAAAAAACTAAAACTCAAAACCCTTTTATGGTGACACTTTGTCAACCATAAATAAATCAACCACAGTATCCACCATTCTTTTGGGAAAACAAATAACAGTTTCATACTTACTAAGTCTCAAGTTATACACTTCACAACATCACGCATAAGTCACTTATATTACACATCAAACGAAACTCACACTTAAAATGCGTTTGAAATAACTGTACACATATTATCATAAAAATGATTAAACTTTATTAATAAACAATAGACAATGAAGTTATATACATTACAGTATGACTAATCATCAAACATTAGGGTTTATAAATTTTTGGCTAAATACACACACACACACTTTATCCTATTTAGCCATGACAAACAAAAATCTTTTTCCAAATAATTGAGATTACAATATATGCCATAATTAATAAATAAGAAATTTTTATATTTATTTAATTAGGCGGATATTACAATATATACAACTCAAAAGAATCTCGTCCCGAGATTTGGTGGTTTACAATACGTTTCTAATTCTTTTGCGAGAGTGACAATGTTTCATAACGCGGAAAACACTATTCTAGAAGTTACAATCGTAGTCAATCATGTTGTTTTGTTCCTAATCTGTGGGTAGAAGAGCATTGATGACATTGCCAACATTTCATTTTTAGACAGTAGACCTTGCAAATATTGCTGAAGAGCTGACGTAGAGGATGTTTTATATTGAAACAATTTACACTCGAATGTAACTTCATCTTTTTTTTCAGGTTTGGAGATCCTAAATAATCCCCACTCACTTTCAAAAAAATAAAAAAAAAATAAAAAAATATATATATATATATAAAACATCCTCTACGTCAGCTCAGCAATTGATTCCATTCACATTAGGTTTTCTTAATCATGCTTAACCACTATTAATAATGTGTTCGTCGCCTGGATGATCATATGACATGAAACGATAACAGAGTGCAAGTAATGGAGTTTCAAGCATTTGAAACCAATGTTAGCGACTTTGGTCTTCATGATTTTGTCAATGATAGCAACTTTGAGCAGTTCATTGATCTTATAAGAGGAGAAAATGAAGATCCCATAATCCATTATGATCCAAATTATGATGGAGAAGTCCTGTTTGGTGATGGGTTTACTGAAAACCAGTTTAATCCTACCCCAGGTGACATGTTCAATTTGAGCTCTACTTGTATTTCTGATCCGAACTCTGTTCAGAATTATTTGCTACCATCATTTACTGGAACAAATGTTGAGGTTGGCGACGGAGAGAATGATGGAGACTGCACTTCTGCTGATACCACACCAACAACAAGAACAAAGGGAACAATGGTTGATCGATCTAAAACTTTGGTTACAGAGCGAAGGAGGAGAGGTCGTATGAAGGAGAAGCTCTATGCATTGCGAGCCTTAGTTCCTAACATAACTAAAGTATGTATTCTTACCAAATCATTCTAACCTATCATTGAGGGACTGGTACTAATGGAATTGTGTCTTGCAGATGGATAAGGCGTCGATCATAGGAGATGCAGTCTCATACGTGCAAGACTTGCAAATTCATGCTAAGAAACTAAAAGCTGAAATTGGAGAGCTCGAATCATCACTTAATGGAGGCGGAAGATCTCAAAGCTTTGTACAAACTCCATCAAATTATAAGTCCCATGTTAAAGACGTCAACCATCCAATGTGCAAGAAGATTGTACAGGTTATACTTTGAATAATTGTCCTTTATTTGATCCCATTTTACGCTTTAGTGATCCTGTCATCTAACTAGTACAAAAGTTTTGGATTTGTGTCATGTAGATGGATGCATTTCAAGTAGAGGAGAAAGTGTTTTATGTGAGATTCAATTCTAACAAAGGAGAAGGCATAGCGGCATCCCATTACAAGGTCATTGAATCCTTATCATCATTCGAAATCACAAGCTCAAACTTTACAACTACCTCTGAGAGATACGTTTCGACATTTACAGTCAATGTAAGCACTTCTAACGAAATAATATCCGAATCCTATACATTTTTTCGCATCTTATTTTCAAATTGAAATTTTTGTTCTTGTAAAACAGGCTAGAGAATGTGGGGAAGAGATGAACTTGTCAACTTTGAAGCTGTGGATGACTGGGGCTCTTCTTAACCAAGGATTTGAGTTCAAGGCATTATAATTCCCTAGAAAAAATCTAATCAATACAGTCTATTTTGTTTCATGTTTTGCAAAGCTTTCTAAAAATGTCACATTAGCAATACACCCTGAGCATTTATATTGCCCGTCTAATGTGATTTGTACTCATTTTTAATAATAAACACCAAAATTTGTGATTTGTACTAATAATACACACAAAAAATTGTGATTTCAAACTTCAATTTTTTCGAGATGTGTGCATGAATATTTGAGCCATCAAAATTTTCTCGAGATTTGTGTCAAACCACCAGATTTCCTTGAAATGTGTGTTGGATCGTCAAACTTTCCTTGAGATGTGTGCAAAATCGACAGATCTTTCTCGAGATGTGTGCTATGATATTAGATTTTCTCGAGTTATGTGCTAAATCATTAGATTATCTTGAGATGCGTGCATATTAAATTTGGGCAGTTAGATTTTCCTCAAAATGAGTTCTTTAAGATGAAAGATTTTTAAAAACAACAGTTAGATTTTTCTCGAGATACGATGATTTTTGTTTGGTCTTAGAATTTTTCTCGAAATGAGATGTTCGAGATACCAAAATTAAATCTCAGCCTTTGATTTCTCTGGGTATTTTGGTAATCTGTTTTGAAAACAAACGATCAAGACACGTTGACTGTTAGTTTTAGGGAAAAAGTGCAATATGAATGTCAATTTGGGGCAATGCTGAATATGACATATATTATAGAGAAAAATTTGCAATTAACCCAAAAAAATCTAATGCAATTCATGCCTTGAATATTTTCAATTTTTATCAACGTATACATTTCAAATATATATATATATATCTAATGCCGTAGGTATTTTCAAATTTTTTTTTTCAAATGAATGATAAGAGTTTCTCAAGTCATTGTAACAAAGAACTTCTAGTTCCACTGTTTGAACTTTTTTATTCATCTGATAAAAATTTGGACCAATTTTGACTCTAATATCATAAGACACTATCTATCACACAAATGACACGTGTAAATGTATAGTTAAAGACTATATTTATAACAATGAAATTACCAATAGACTCACGAATAATATAATTTCAAGTATAATTTTCTAGGTGTATCAAACACTAGAAAATCATTTTCCTAGTAAAGAAATTTTTTTTTTAATATTTTTCTCAGAAAATTCATTTTTCTTATAAAATGATTATGAGATATCCAATACCGCCCGTAATCCCCTTTCTAAGGTAATTTGGTGAGGCCCATTCATGCAAGCCCAATAGATAAACTCTAAACTTGCTATTTGTTACGAAAGACTGATGGTCGGGATATGGTCACTAGGTCATGGGGTAGTAAGATGTAATCTATTGGCTGAAGGTATAATTTGGACCATCGGTAGAGCGGGAAAACAAGCTTTGATTAATTTCCGTCTTGGTAACATATATCTTTAAAAAAAAAAAAAAAAACCCTATTATAAATGATCGTATATATCACATTATATTAAGAGTTACATAATTGTATTTTTGGTCACAAACGATTTCTAGCGCATAGTTGGTTGAGTAAGTCTAGTCATTCATGTTTGTTGACATTTTCTAATGTTTTTTTAGTTATTTTACACTTTTAGTTTTTACCATTCATCTTTAAAATACAATCACAAACACCACTTATAGAATCGGCAAAATTATAAAAAAACCAACAAGAATACTCAAACGAGACCCACAAATAAGGTTGGCTAGAATTATTTTAGTTGGTTAGGCTTTCTATGCATTTTTGTAAAACAATAAAGAGTTATTCTACATGGCGAGGAAACGAGCGAGGAAATGAGCGAGGGGAGGGAGGTGGTGGGGTGGGGACCGTTCACCTCCCTCGGGATGCGTGGGCCAAAAAAGATGGCACACATCCCGAGGGAGGTGAACGGTCCCCACCCCGCCACCTCCCTCCCCTCGCTCGTTTCCTCGCCCACTTCCTCGACATTTAGAATTTCTGAACAATAAATAAATGAATGTTTGGATTTGAAATTTATGACTCTAAACCAATTGTAACTCAAGCTCAAGGCTACATGTTTATAAAGAGCTTTTCTTAAACAATTTGGGCTTACCTTTTTTTTTTTTTTTAATTTAATATTTATTGAAAAATGATTACAACCTGGGAGGTTAAATAAAATGATTGGGACAAGGGGGGTGCTGGAGGGCGTCCTGCGCATGTGTGTGAGCCATTGGATGAAATCCGACGGTTCATAGCGATGGAATTCAAAATCCTCTCTTAATTAAAATGTTGGCAGGTTTTGAATCTATTACATCCGTCGGATCTGATTCGACGGCTGAGATTTATAGCTTGGAAAATCCATTTGCAAACAGAGAGATAGGGACCTGCGCACATGTGTGAGCCGTTGGACTTCATCCGACGACTCGTAGCGATGGAATTCAAATGAAGATTTAATAAAAAGTGTTGGCAGGTTTTGAATCTATTACAGCCGTTGGATCAGAAATAATGTGCAAGTTTTATACTATTTGAAACTGCGTTTAGTGGAGATTAATGTGCAAGTTTTATACTATTTGACTTAGGAAATAATTGTAGTTTAATACATCGTGGGATTGATGTCCAGACTTTTTGGGGGTAATGGGAGCTTTTTTTTTCTTTTTTTATAAATGAAGATTACGCACCTCTTAATAAAGTTGTAGGGGTCGATTTTATTTTTTTTCCAGTTTTTTTGGGGATTGTTCAATTCTATTTCAATCCCATTTTGAACTAATATTTTTATGATTTCTTAAATGAAATAAAAAAGATAGAATGTCCAGTTCAAAGTGCTAGTAAGCATGTTACCAAGTTACTTCTTAGAAGTTACATTTGTCATGTAATGGTATGTATGAATTTCAGCTAAAAAAAAAAAAACGAAGAATGTAGATATAGACTGTATAATGTAGAGTCTACGAAGAATGTAGATATAGACTGTATAATGTAGAGTCTGCAGTGCATCAACTGGGTAATGCACAATTGTGATTTGTGTGTAATGATTTGTCTTCATGAGTAAGTCTAGGGAACCAAGTTTAGGAGACACTTTTGAGTCAAGTTTTTGATTTTTTTTTTACCAACAATTCTAGCCAGTTAGGTTTGCTAGCCATTTTATAGCCAAGTTTCCATTATTTTACACTTTTACCCCTTTTAAGGTGGTGTTTGTGATTGTATTTTAAAGAGAAGAGGTAAAAAGTGTAAAAAAACAAAACTTGACAAAAAATAGCTAGCAAACCTGGCTGGTTAGACTTTTAATCTTTTTTTAACATTTTTTACAACTCTATTTAAAACACAATCACAAACATCATCTATTGAAGGGTAGGGAGCCAAGTTTGGGAGCCACTTTTGATTTTTTTTTACACTTCTACCCATTTTATAAATGGTATTTGTGGTTGTCTTTAAAGAGAGAGATAAAAAATGTACCAAAACCAAAACTTAGCCAAAAATTAACTCATAAACTTGGCTCCCTAAACTCACTCTTCATTTATAATACAACTTTTTGCAAGTTCTTAAAAGGCAAACATGATAAACATTTTTAATACAAGTGGCAATGATCATCATGAACTTATATTATATTTGCAAGGAGCAATGCTAGGGAGCACTGGAGTTTCGCCTGGAGATTAGCCTGGATGGTGCCAAGCGCGTGCACCCCGCGAGGTGCCAGTCACGTGGGCATCAAAACGGCAAAAAAAAAAAAAAAAAAAAAACCAAATCGACGGAGAAATATCTCTGGAGGAGCAAAGAAACAAACATGTGAAAAGGAGAAATTTGTGAATGAATAAGATTTACCAAAGGCTTTTGTTCTATTTTGCTTCAATATCAATAATGTTGGAGGGGTTTTATGAATACTAAGGGTTTTAGTTGTTATAAAACCCTTGCAAACAGAGAAGATCACCACCATCAACACAATCAAAGTTCGTTCTATAGAGCACAAGTAAAGATGGATTGTCTTCCAATCGATATCACAGCAGCCTCCTCGCCAATTTACCTATTGAATCTGTGCTTCGATGCAAGTCTGTATGCAAAAAAAAAAAAAATTCTCTGTAATCGACAACCCCAAGTTCCTTGCTTTACACACCAAATCATCACAAAACAACAAGAATAATGAAGAGTTACAAAAAGGGGGGAGGGAGAAGAAGAGGAGACGGGAATATTATTAGTGAGAGGGGGAGATTTGTGTTACTATGTGGAGGAGGGAGGGAGGCAGAGTGAGAGAGAAATAGAGAATGAGAGATTGGCTTTAGGTTTTGTTTTTATTTTTGCTTTTTTGGCCACTTTTAAGCGCACGTGACTGGCATGCGCGGGGGGTGCACGTGCTTGGCACCATCCAGGCGAAACTCCAGTGCATTTTAGAATTTTCGATTTGCAAGTTATCCAATTGTAATTCTTTCGTGTGTATTTCTCATTGAGTTTGAGGATTACTTTGTTTTGTTGTCTTTGTTAGGTTATTATAAAATTCAAAATTTTCGAGTTATATCCGTTGTGTAATGCATCAACTGTTTACTTCTGAGTCTATATTTTTTATGTAATGATTTGAGTTTTTTTAATTTTGCACTGCAGGAAAATTTTTAGTATCTGCTCATCGCATCTCGAGTTCATTTGGAATGGGATGAGGTTAGAATGAAGTCCATTCCATTCCGATCCTATCACAATCTCGAAGGAACGGGACGAGATTGATCCGTCCGGAGCCCACCGCATATGGTGTATGATAAGCTAATTGAAGATTACATAATCTCTCAATCATGGTGTACTAAACTATTCTAGTTGATTGATTGATTGATAAGATCATATTTTAAATTTCCTTCTGAAAAGGTTTACATAATCTTTCAATTTGTGCTGATATTTTACATAATCTTTCAGTTTGTGTTGAGATTGCAGTCTGTCGAAGAGAT
Source organism: Berberis vulgaris (assembly GCA_963556465.1). NCBI lineage: Eukaryota > Viridiplantae > Streptophyta > Magnoliopsida > Ranunculales > Berberidaceae > Berberis > Berberis vulgaris. The sequence goes on from OY747133.1 coordinate 4,988,836, forward strand.
TTCCTTTTTATCCAAGCACCCATGCTTTGCAGAGAGCTGGAACAAAAAGAGCTGAAGCAGACAAGAAAAAGAAGAACAAGTGAGAAGAAAAACTAGAATTTACATTAAAAAAAATTGGTTTAGTTTCTACGGCTGTGATTTGCATTAAATGAGATGTCAGGTCTATTAAGTGAGATGTCAGGTCTACAATTACATGAAATAGCCATGTGCTGTGCTTCAATTTGTTGTGCTCCAATGACCTTGGTTTTGGTTGATTCCAAGGTCTTCGCCACAGAAAAGTTGGACTTCCCTTTCATTAGACCCACCACTGGGAACCTTGACAGTAGTGGTGATGCTTGGTTTTGGTTGATTCCAAGGTCTTCACCACAGAAAAGTCTCGCAGCAGAGGACAGACAGAGTCTTTGGTGAGATAGGTAAGCATGAACTGAACCATTCACTAACTTTCTGAAATTATGTGTTTATATTTTAATTCACACTCTTCTGAATTAAAAAAAAAAAAAAAACATACAGATTGGTGTAAGTGGTTAGGCTGAATCTATGCAAATACGAAATTTTTTATGTTTTCCAATTTCAAGGCAAATATTAAAATACTTAGTTATTTGGGAAGTATTCTGATTAGTAGTTGGTTCATTTTGATAACCATTCCCGAAAGCTCACTTTTATCTACTCTGTGACAGACTAAATCGAAAACATTTCAGTTTCTTCATTAACTAAAGAAAATGGCAGAGATTGCTGTGAGCCTTGTCGCAGACATTTTGGCTCCCTTTTTGGTTGAAGAAGCCAAAACGCTAAAAGGTGTAAGCCGTAGCGAAATCAGATCAATCAATGATGAAATGGAAATCATCCGATTCTTTCTAAGAGATGCAGATGCCAAAGCAGAAACAGATGAACAAGTCAAGATCTGGGTGAGACAACTCCGACAAGTAGCCTTCCGAATGGAGGATGTAATAGATGAGTTTCGTCTCCGTCTCGCTCAACAGCCTCCAAACCATCCCAGATGCCTTGGATGGATTCACAAAACTTTTGCATCTGTCAAACACTTGAATTCTCGTCGTGTAATCAACAAGGAGATGCAAGATATCAAAGCCAACTTGCTTCAGATTAATCAACAAAGGGAGAAGTACCAGTTCAGTCGCATAGATCCAGACTCAGGTTCCAGCTCTAGCAACAGTACCTCCTGGCAATACCTTCGTGATGATGCTCTTTATGTTGAAGAATCAGAACTGGTGGGCAATGAGAAGCACAAAAATGAACTAATAAGCTGGTTGGTAGAAGGGGACATCAAGCGGACGGTTTTCGCAGTGGTGGGAGCTGGTGGAATCGGGAAAACCACACTTGTAAGGAAAGCCTACCAGAGCCCACTGGTATTGAAACATTTTGAGTGCCGTGCATGGGTCACCGTGTCACAGTCAGCCCAGATAGAACAACTCCTAGTTACATTGATCAAGCAGTTCCAGGAGTCGAGGAAGGAGGCATTTTCTTTGGGGACTACTGACCCATTGGATAGGTCCCAGCTGACTGAGAAGCTAAGGGAATACCTTGATGCAAAAAGGTATGTTGTTATTCTTGATGATGTGTGGAAGGTAGAGGTATGGAATTATCTGAAACACGCGTTGCTTGATAACTGTCGTGGTAGTAGGATCATGGTAACAACTCGTGACAAGGAAGTTGCTGATGCTTTTGTAGAATCTCCTCGTCACATTTTTTATCATGAAGCTCTAACTCTAAAAGATGCTTTAGTTCTTTTCAATAGGAAAGCCTTTGGACCAAATTGTGAGGAAGACTGCCATCCGGAGTTGAAGGAATTCTCTGAGAAAATCGTGAAGAAATGTGGAGGATTGCCATTGGCGATTGTGGCAATTGGCGGGGTTCTTTTGATGAAAGAAAAGACTGTTTTGGAATGGAAGAAGTTTCATGACAGCCTTTCCTTTAAACTTGAACAAGATCCTCACCTCAAAAGTATAATGAAAGTTATATCCCTCAGTTACCATGATCTACCTTATCACCTTAAATCTTGTTTCTTATACTTTGGTCTTTTTCCCGAGGATTTTGTAGTTACATCTGCTCGGCTAACTCTTTTATGGATAGGAGAAGGGTTTGTAAAAGAACAAAGAGGGAAAACGTTGGAAGAAGTCGCAGATGACTATCTGGACCAGCTCATTAGTAGAAATTTGGTGCATGTGGATGATGAATCACCGAAATTTATGCATTTTAAAGCGTGCAAAGTTCATGATTTGATGCATGAGTTAATTCTTTCAAGGTGTGCCGATGAAGATTTTTGTGAACTTCTTGACGAAAGGAGTATTGTTGGTAGTTCAAATTCTGGTAGTCGACGAATATCAATCCAAAATATTGATACAGAGGAGGTCGTGGAAAACTTAAGTTTGTCGTCTCATGTTCGCTCCCTTGTTGTGTTCAAATTTGATAAATTGTCTATTTCCTTCATGCACAAACTTCTTTCTAGTTTTGGTTTATTGAAGATATTGGACCTGGATGGTGCACCTCTGGAGGAGTTTCCTCGTGAAATTACAAAGTTATATCATTTGAGGTATTTGTGTTTGAATAATACACGTATCAAGACAATTCCAGATAGTGTTCGAAAGCTACAGAATCTTGAAACATTATCACTTGAATATACTGATTTGGTTGAATTGCCACTTGCAATCCTAACGCTCAAAAAATTGCGGCATATTGGAGCTTTTACAGAAATCAATTGTGGAGCAGTCAAGATACCAGAAGAAATCGGATGTTTGACATCCTTGCAAACTTTGTCACATGTTGACGTAAATCAAGGTACCAATTTGATCAAAAATTTGGGAAAACTGACCGAACTGCGATTTCTAGCCGTTGCGAATTTGAGAAGAGAAGGTGGAGTGGAATTGTGTGCTTCCATTGCCAAGATGAACCACCTTACGTACTTGGTTGTACATTCACGCGAAGATGATGTTATTGATCTACGATTGGGATCCTCTCCAGCTTCGTTCATCAATACATTGGCTTTAACTGGGCGCCTCGAGAACTTGCCTAACTGTATTTCCTTGCTTAGTAACCTGTTGAAAATATGGCTATCTTGTTCGAAGTTAAAGGATGATCCACTAAAAGTGCTACAAGGTTTGCCTAATCTGGTACGTATCTATCTCGTGAAGCATGCATATGATGGGGAGGAGTTGTGTTTAAAAGCTGGGAGTTTTCAAAAACTCAAATTCTTAGTCCTGTCAAAGTCAGATAATTTGCACTCGCTGATAATTGAGGAAGGTGCCATGCCCAACCTCAAAGACCTATATGTTAGCGACTGTAAGCAGTTAAAGGAGGTTCCTATCGGCATGACTCACCTCACAAAACTCAAAACTCTTTCTTTCCGTGATATGTCGGAAGGTTTTTTGAGCAGACTTGATCAAGATGGAGGTGAAGACTACTGGAAAGTGAAGCATGTACCACTACTTAATTTGCTATAGTAAGTGATTCAAATTATTTCTATGTTCTTTTGCGTTTTTAGGGATGCATTTCCATATATTCTAGTTGATTTCACGTTTCATATTGTGGATATGTTTTGTTCGTTGTAGATAAGTGGTTAGTTTTTTGGGAAGTATTCTGAAATATCTGATTAGTAGTTGGTTCATTTTGATAACCATTCCCGAAAGCTCACTTTTATCTACTCTGTGACAGACTCAATCAAAAACATTTCAGTTTCTTCATTAACTAAAGAAAATGGCAGAGATTGCTGTGAGCCTTATCGCAGACATTTTGGCTCCCTTTTTGGTTGAAGAAGCCAAAACTCTAAAAGGTGTAAGCCGCAGTGAAATCAGATCTATCAACAATGAAATGGAAACCATTCAAGTCTTTCTAAAAGATGCTGATGCAAGAGCAGAGACAAATGAGCAAGTCAAGAACTGGGTGAGACAAGTACGACAAGTAGCCTTCAGAATGGAGGATGTGTTAGACGAGTTTCATCTTTGTTTGGTTCAAGAGCCTCCAAACCAGCCCAGATGCCTTGGATGGATTTGCAAAACTTTTGCATCTGTCAAACACTTGTATTCTAACCGTTTAATCAACAAGGAGATGCAAGATATCAAAGCAAACTTGCATGAGATTAGTCAACAAAGGGAGAGGTATCAGTTCAGTCGCTTAGATCCAGATGCAAGTTCGAGCTCTAACTCCAGTATCTCCTGGCAATACCTTCGCGATGAGGCTCTTTATGTTGAAGAATCAGAACTGGTGGGCATTGAGAAGCACAAAAATGAACTAATAAGTTGGTTAGTAGAAGGAGAAGTCAAGCGGACAGTTTTCGCGGTGGTGGGAGCTGGTGGACTTGGGAAAACTACCATTGTTAAAAAATCCTACCAAAGCCAAATAGTACAGAACCATTTTGAATGTTCCGCTTGGATCACCGTTTCACCGTCGTTCAAGATGGAGCAGCTCCTAGTCAACTTGATCAAGGAGTTCCAGAAATCGAGGAATGAGCCATTTTCTTTGGAGTCTGCTGACCCAACGGAGAGGCCCCAACTGATTGAAAAACTGAGGGAGTACCCTCGTGAAAAGAGGTATGTTGTCATTCTTGATTATGTGTGGAATGTTGAACTATGGAATTCTCTAAAGTTTGCATTGCTCGATAATAGTTGTGGTAGTAGGATCATAGTCACAACTCGAATGGATGAAGTTGCTAATTCTTATGTGGAATCTTCTGCTCACATTTTTCATCATAAACCTCTAACTCCAGAAGATGCTTTGGTTCTTTTCTATAATAAAGCATTCGGATCAAGTTTTAAAGGAAACTATCCTACAGGGTTACAAGAAGTTTCTAAGAAAATTGTGAAGAGATGTGGAGGATTGCCATTGGCGATTGTGGCAATTGGCGGGGTTCTTCTAATGAAAGAAAAGACTGATGTAGAATGGCGGAGGTTTTATGATAACCTTTCTTTAAAACTTGAAGAAGATGCTCGCCTCAAAAACATAATGAAAGTCATCTCCCTCAGCTTCCATGATTTGCCTTGTCACCTTAAACCTTGTTTTTTATACTTTGGTGTTTTCCCCCAGGATTACCCAGTTTTACCTTTTTATTTGATTGGGTTATGGATAGCGGAAGAGTTTGTGAAAACAGAAAGGAAAAACATTGGAAGAAGTAGGAGAAGACTACCTTGACCAGCTCATCAGTAGAAATTTGGTGCTTGTGAATGATGAATCGCCAAATTCAATCCATCATAAACCTTGCAAAGTTCATGATTTGATGCACGAGTTCATTCTTTCAAGAAGTGTCGATGAAAATTTTTGTGAAATTCTGGATGAAAAGAGTATTGGCAGTTCAAATGTGAGCAGTAGACGATTATCCATCCAAAATATTGATACTGAGGATGTTTTGGAAAATATATGTTTGTCATCTCGTGCTCGCTCCCTTGTTGTGTTAGAATTGGATAACTCGGCCATCTCCTTGATACACAAACTTCTTTCTAGTTTGGCTTTATTGAAGATACTGGACCTGCAATTTGTACCTCTGGAAGAGTTTCCTTACGAAATTACAAAGTTATATCATTTGAGGTAGCCATACGCGTATCAAGATGCTTCCAAATACTGTTGGAAAGCTTCAAAATCTTGAAACATTGATACTTCAAGACACTCGTGTGGTTGAGTTGCCTCGTGCAATTCTAAAGCTCAAAAAATTGCGACATTTTAGAGCTTATGTTAAAGGTCAAAGTAGTGTTACAGCAATTAAGATGCCAGACGAAATTGGATGTTTGACATCCTCGCAAACTTTATCAATTGTTGACATAAACCAAGGTACCAGTTTGATCACAAATTTAGGAAAATTGACAGAGATGCGATATCTAAGTGTCGCAAAATTGAGAAAAGAAAGTGGGTCAGGATTGTGTGCTTCCCTTGCTAAGATGAACCACCTTGACACCTTGAACGTATCTTCAATTGACGATGATGAAGTTCTTGATTTTCCATTTGAATTGTCTCCTCCTCCGCTTATCAAAGTGTTGTACTTAAGAGGGCGCCTTGAGGCATTGCCTAACTGGATTACCTCGCTTAGTAACCTTTTAAAACTAAGTCTAGAGTATTCCAAGTTAAGGGATGAACCACTGAAAGTGCTACAAGATTTGCCAAATCTAATGGATATTAATCTCAGGAACCATGCATATGATGGGGAGGAGTTGTGTTTTGAAGCTGGGAGTTTTCAGAAACTCAAATTGTTATCCCTGTCTGATTCAGATAACTTGCACTCTCTGATAATTCAGAAAGACGCTATGCCAAACCTCAAAGAGTTAGTTGTTAAAAAGTGTCAGCAGTTAAAAGTGTGAGCAGTTAAAGGAAGTTCCCATCGGCATAACTCGATCTCCTCACCAAACTCAGAACTCTTTCTTTCTACGATATGCCAAAAGAATTTATCAGCAGTCTTGTTCAAGGAGGTAAAGACTATTGGAAAGTGAAGCATGTACCGCTACTTAACTTGTTCAATGGAGGGACTCGATTTGGAGTGTCAACTGCATAACTTCATTGCATTAGTAAGTGATTTGAACTATTTCTATTTGTTCTTGTATTTTCTTAGGCACGCATTATCAAATATTCTAGCTGATTCCTCGTTTCACATCCTGGCATGGAAAGGTTCTGTTGTAGATGGTGTGTTGTAATAGCTAGCTGGGAGTCAGAGCTGGATTCTCGAGGACCAAGTACAGTTTTCATGCTGAATATGCAGGCAGCATGGAAGCTCTTAAGTGGGCTCTAGACAAAGGATGGAAAGTGAAGCTTCTACTTGATGCTCAGGATGGAGACCATGCATGCCCTCCTGGGTCTCAAGTCCTGCGTTAATCCTTGTAGTATTGGCTTGTTGTTCTTAGCTAGAACTTGGAATGTGTTGGTGCATAGCTTGACTGATACATAATATATCATATTCCAAAATGTATACTTTTAGAATTGTTTGGCTACGAAAAGCATGACTATCGTCAATGCTCTAAGAAGTTGACAGAGACATTTAGAGGCTATCAACTCAGAATTGTTTGGTCTTGTCCAGTGGCTATTACAAATTGCTCTGTTTTTTTGTTCAAGTTTGGTAATTGTTACTTCTTCATCTAAGATGGAAGGGTGACATTCTCTAAGTCATTCTCTTAAATGTTTATCTTTGACTTGCGAAGGAATTACCATTGGTATTTCGAAAAGCGGCACCCTTAATAATGAATATAACACAAAATAAGGGATATGAACAGAAAAGCTGAAACGAAATGACATCAAAATAATATACACATAATAAGGAAACCCCATTTAGTCAAACAACGAAACATTTTATTTAGTGTTTTCAGATAGAGTTTGTAAGACATGCATAGATTGATAGGACTCTGGAATTAAGAAGCACTGAAAGAAAAAACAAACCAAATCTCACAGAAACGAAACGAAAATTGAGGATAATGTAAAGAAAAAGAAATGCACATCTGACCTGTAGGAACCAATTGTAAGAACTTTAATGTATAGGTGACAGCCAACAGCAATAGAGAAGAGAGGATGCTTTATGGTCTCAGTTCAATATCTGCACAGGCGGGAGACAGATAGAAAGTATAAGCTATTTAGGGGCTATGTCAATACACTCGTAAGTACTAGTGAGGATAGTGATGAAATCAACTCAGAATCTGAGTTTGGTCTACAAGCAACGAACAGTGATTTGGATTTAGGGGCTATGTCAGACGGAAAGATGAATAAGAAGCGTCATACCAAAGATATCAGTATTTGTTCCCGAAAATCCAATAGAACTAGGAAAGAAAACAAAAGGTACAAAGACTGAGTTTGTTTATTGTCTAGGCTTGTATTGGTGAATCCTATATTTTGTGCGACTTTGTTTCGGCTTTTTGTTAACCCTATAGGGTCAGTCATGTAGCCTTCGGGCGTGGATTTTTAAATGAATAAAATGGGTCAACATCCCAATTTGATTAAAAAAAAAAAGTATAAGCTATTTCTTTGGTATCCCTTCCTCCACTTATCAAAACATCAGAATTATCAAAACATTGGAATTAAGTGGGCGACTGGATATGTTGCCTAACTGGATTACCTTGCTTGATAACATTTTTTTTTTTTTGGAAAGTGAGCTGGGGTTTTTAGGATTTCCGAACCTTATATTGATAAAAAAGATGATGATAAAGTTTACAATCGCTCGTACGTTCATTCGTTACATCATCTACAGAACAAAAAACTTGCTTCAAAGCTTCAACAAAGAACCTAATTAGTTCTAGATTCACCGTCTCTAGGTTGGGGAGTAACCTTGCAAAGTGTTCTGCTACTAAAGTGGTTGCATGATAGACTTGCCATAATTTTTCTTCCTCATAATTACCAATCAATCCTTTAATCACTCTCATGACCTGATTTATACCTAATGTGGGTCTCATGATGTATGAGAAGTCGTAAAGAATCGAAACACAATGAATCATGATATAGAAACCATTGAATGCTAGCACTAATCTAGCATTCATACAAGGTTCTAATAAACATTTGCATTCTACCTGTATTATCATCATCAGTTACCTGAATTTAGGATTTGTCTTCCTGCTTCGAGAAGACCTTCGAGAAGCATAATCCGTGGAAGGCTGTATTGTAGTGACCTCGTGTTCTTCTTCAATAGTATTTTGCCCCTCCTTTGCTGCTTACGCTTCAAGTAAAGCTTTAATTTCGGTGATCAATGCATCCTTGCATATTCTTGCAATTGTTGTATTCAAAACATTGATGGCTTGGAGTGTTAGCCAATCCATGGGCGCTTTTGGAGAGTTCGTGCGATCTTCCCCCTGTCTTCCATCAGTCATCTCTCGTCCTACTTCAGGAAATGTAGAAGCTGATTTTGAGATTGCATCAACCTCTTTACTGCATCTTTCCTGATTTGGAGCAACTTCTATTTCACGTTGAATTTGCACAAGAGCATCAACTTCTTGTTGGCTTACTTCTTGTTCCTCAACTGGAAGTGTAGGGATAACTTCTTTGTTTGACTGGTTCGCAGTATCCATCTCATCATCATAATGATCTATAATATCTACCTCATTCACGTTGCTTGTGCTCTCACTTGCAGTGGTGTTGGTCTGCCTTCTGACATCTACGCGCTGTATTGCCTTATTTGGCCTGAATGCATGTTTTCCTGAAACAACGGTCCAACCATTTTTATATTCCTCATTCTGATTCTCATCTACTTTTTTCCTTGTTTCTCTCCAAACTTTTGGAGTTGTTTGTCTAATTGGCTTACTCTTTGGACAACCCATTTTGTTGTGCCCAAACCCCGCACACGAGATGCATTTGGCTGGAACCCAAGTATACTCCACTTCCACTAATCTCTTCTTGATAACTATTGGTATTGCTTTGGGGAGTTGGCTGCTAACATTGATTTTCACACAGACTTTTGCATATGACAGTCGTGTTCTCTCTCCTCTGTTGCTTTGTCAAGCATGATTGAGACTCCTATTGCACTTGTAATTTTTTGGATGCCTTCTGGGTTCCAAAGGAACAATTTTTTTTTTTTTTTTGGGGGAGGTGAGAAACTAACGGGAGGGTACGGGAGGTTAGAATTATTTTAGTTGGTTAGGCTTTCTATGCATTTTTGTAAAACAATAAATAAATGAATGTTTGGATTTGAAATTTATGACTCTAAACTAATTGTAACTCAAGCTCAAGGCTACATGTTTATAAAGAGCTTTTCTTAAACAATTTGGGCTTACATTTTTTTTTAATTTAATATTTATTGAAAAATGATTACAACCTGGTAGGTTAAAGAAAATGATTGGGACAAGGAGTCATATTCGGGACCTAATTTTAGATCCAAATTATATTGTGATGATTTGGCCATTGATTTTCATTTTTTATTTATTTATATTTTACAGAAGCAGAAAATCACACAAAGCTTGATATAAAGCCGAAAACCTAAACTTGCAACACTTTAACTGCAATTTTTTATTATTATTAATATAAAGATTAAGGGGTCCTTAAAATCTGTTTACCAATCCTAGCAAAACACACAATTACACCCGAGATTCAAACCTTAAACGGCACATGTATGCACATTGTTTCTCTCAAATGGTTTGTTGTGGGCGATGATGAAAGAACGACTTGTACACAATTGCAGCAAGCCCGCCACCAATCAAAGGCCCAATCCAGTAAACCCAATGGTTGGACCAAATCCAGCTCACCACAGCAGGCCCAAATGACTCTGCTGGGTTCATCGAATCCCTGTCAAATGCACCCCAACTAGTATATTGGCACCCACAATGAAACCAATCGCGATAGCTGCATTTCGATCGCCAGCCGTCGCAAACACTGTGTATACAAGTCCGGATGTCATCACAATCTCCAGCACCAATTCATTCCACACCGATACATTGGACGACAATGCATAGGCCGTTGTAGTCTATTTAAATAAGATCCAAAAGCACAATATCAGAACATTATAACTGTCAAAAGTAACTTCAATAACTAACTATCAAGGGTATAATAGTAAATTTACCATCCCGTTAGTCACGAATTTGAGGAGCAATTGCAAACAAGCCACTACTGATCCAAGTAACTGAGCAATCCAATAGAGAATTCCACGTAGCAAGGTGATTTTTCCGCCAATGAAATGTGATCGCGGGGTTCAGGTGACCTTTGGAGATGTTACAGCTACCGGACACAGCAACAAAGAGTGAAAATGCATGAGCAATTGCCGAGGCAATGAGGCCCGATGGTGTCAAGGAACTATTATGAGTAAGCTTGTGGAATGCCATGCCGGACCCTCGGCTAGCGAAGACGAAGATGAGTGTCGAGATGAACTCAGCCAATGCCGCATTCAATGTGTTCCGTTGAGTCAACTCCTCACCACGACCGACGGAGATTCTCGTATTTTGCATTGTGAGATGATCGAAGAATATAAATGGATGAGATTTACTCACAATGTTATGGTAAAGAGTCTTTCTTCTGCTCTTCAATTGGTCTAAAGTAAATTCTCTACACAACTCCCAGTTATATTGCTATCAACCAATGTGATCTGTTGCCTCTGAATGTAGTTTAGAATAGTTGGCTACGGTCCATGCCCGACGTTTTTGTGAAAGAGTCAGTCACGTCACGTATTATTCGTACATGTTAATGTGCTTCGCTTTATCTTGTTGGGTGTCTAGAAAAGTGGAAACGGCGTATAGTGAGGTCGATTAAGAAATAATTGTAGTTTAATACATCGTGGGATTGATGTCCAGACTTTCTGGGGGTAATGGCTGGGAGCTTTTTATTCTCTTTTATAAATGAAGATTACGCACCTCTTAATCATGGTGTAGGGGTCGATTTTTTTTTTTCCAGGTTTTTTGGGATTGGTCAATTCTATTCCGATCCCATTCTAAACTAATATTTTTATGATTTCTTAAATGAAATAAAAAGATAAAATGTCCAGTTTAAAGTGCTAGTAAGCGTGTTACCAAGTTACTTCTTAGAAGCTACATTTGTCATATAATGGTATGTATGAATTTCAGCTAAAAAACAAAACAAACAAAGAATGCAGATATAGACGGTATACTGTAGAGTTTGCAGTGCATCAACTGGGTAATGCACGACTGTGATTTGTGTGTAATGATTTGTCTTCATGAGAAAGTTCAGGGAACCAAGTTTAGGAGACATTTTTGAGTCAAATTTTGATTTTTTTTTTTTTTACCAACAATTCTAGCCAGTTAGGTTTGCTAGCCATTTTTTGGTCAAGTTTCCATTATTTTACATTTTTACCCCTTTTAAGGTGGTGTTTGTGGTTGTATTTTAAAGAGAAAAGGTAAAAAATGTAAAAAAATAAAACTGACAAAAAATGGCTAACAAACCTGGCTGGCTAGACTTAATTTTTTTTTACCCCTTTATTTAAAACACAACCACAAACACCATCTATTGAAGGGTAGGGAGCCATTTTTGATTTTTTTTTACACTTCTACCCCTTTTATAGATGGTATTTGTGATTGTGTTTAAAAAGAGAGATAAAAAGTGTACAAAAACCAAAACTTAGCCAAAAAATGACTCTTAAACTTGGCTCCCTAAACTCACTCCTTCATTTATAATACAACTTTTTGTAAGTTCTTACAAGGCAAACATGAAAAACATTTCTAATACAAGTGGCAATGATCATCATGAACTTATATTATATTTGCAAGTTATCCAATTGTAATTCTTTCGTGTATATTTCTCATTGAGTTTGAGGATTACTTTCACAGTCTTCTCACAGCGAAGCCTCCTTCGGGTCGTCTCCTTATCACAAACACTCGAAGTTCTCAGTTTGACCGTGGTCATCTCTGTCTCCTCTTCATTTCTCTGCTTCGAAAGAACATCTCCCTCTCCCCTCCATTAGCGAAGCGAGCGTCATCTCCATCCCGGCCGCTTCCCTCTCCCCTCCCTTTCCCGCCTTCCTCTCTCCTCCCTTCCCTGCCTTTCCCTCACTGCAAGAGAGATCAAAGATCTTTGATCTTAGAAAAAAGATCTGATATCAGATTCGAGATTCTTTTGAGTGATTTTTTTTTGTATGATTTTTTGTTATAATTTTTGTATGGATTCTACTGGTGTTAACGAGTGAAGTATATTTTACTGTAGTAAGATGGATTACCTACTTTTAGGATTGAACTGAGATATCTCACAATTGATTTAGAGATTTTTTTTAACAGATATTTGTGTGGAGCGGATGTGATTTTTAAATAAATCTATAAACGAATTGGCGGAACGAATTTGGGGATCCATTATTTCTAACGGAACAGAGATGAATTTATTCAAATCCGCGCCGCCATTGCCATCCTTACTTCCAACCAAGATCGTCTTTCTCATCCAACCAAAAGAAAATAAAATAAAAATACAAAAAAATCCAGTACATCCAGTTGCTTGTCAATAAGCAATCTCGCTATCTATATTCATTGCCACGTACACTTGAGTGTTACTTTTTAGTCAACATAATTCAATAAAACAATGTGAATTTTTTTTTTGTGTGTTGTTAAAACAAAGAACTTCTAGTTCCACTGTTTGAACTTTTATATTCATCTAATAAAAAATTTGACCAATTTTGACTCTAATATCATAAGACACTATCTATCACGCAAATGACACGTGTAAATGTATAGTTATTAGGAAAAAGTTTCAAACTCATAAATAATAAACTTGATTTAAAGACTATATTTATAACAATGAAATTACCAATAGACTCACGAATAATATAATTTCAAGTATAATTTTCTAGGTGTATCAAACACTAGAAAATCATTTTCCTAATAAAGAGAATTGTTTTCTAATATTTTTCTCAGAAAATTCATTTTTCTTATAAAATGATTATGAGTTATCAAATACGCCCTTAATACTCTTTCTAAGGTAATTTGGTCAGGCCCATTCATGCAAGCCCAATAGATAAACTCTAAACTTGCTATTTGTTACGAAAGACTGCTGGTCGGGATATGATCACTGGGTCATGGGGTGGTAAGATGTAATCTATTGGCTGAAGGTTTAATTTGGACCATCGGTAGAGCGGGAAAACAAGCTTTGATTAATTTCCGTCTTGGTAACATATATCTTTAAAAACCCTATTATAAATGATCGTATATATCACATTATATTAAGAGTTACATAATTGTATTTTTGGTCACAAACGATTTCTAGCTCTAGTCATTCATGTTTGTTATTATTTTTTAACGTTTTCTTAGTTTTTTTACATTTTTAGTTTTTACCATTCATCTTTAAAATACAATCACAAACACCATTTATAAAATATGCGAAATTATAAATAAACTAAAAAGAGTACCCAAAAGAGACCCACAAACAAGGTTGGCTAGAATTATTGTAGTTGGTTAGGCTTTCTATGCATTTTTGTAAAATAATAAATAAATGAATGTTTGGATTTGAAATTTATGACTCTAAAGTAATTGTAACTCAAGCTCAAGGCTACATGTTTATAAAGAGCTTTTCTTAAACAATTTGGGTTTACCTTTTTTTTTTTTTTTTTTTAATTTAATATTTATTGAAAAATGATTACAACCTGGGAGGTTAAATAAAATGATTGGGACAACCGGGGGGGGGGGGCGTTGGATGAAATCCGACGGTTCATAGCGATGGAATTCAAAACCCTCTCTTAATTAAAATGTTGGCCAGTTTTGAATTTATTACATCCGTCGGATCTGATCCGACGGCTGAGATTTATAGCTTGGAAAATCCATTTGCAAACAGAGAGATATGGACCTGCGCACGTGTGTGAGCCGTTGGACTTCATCCGACGGCTCGTAGCGATGGAATTCAAATGAAGATTTAATAAAAAGTGTTGGCAGGTTTTGAATCTATTACAGTCGTCGGATCAGAAATAATGTGCAAGTTTTATACTATTTGAAACGGCGTTTAGTGGAGATTAATGTGCAAGTTTTATACTATTTGACTTAGGAAATAATTGTAGTTTAATACATCGTGGGATTGATGTCCATACTTTTTGGGGGTAATGGGAGCTTTTTTTTCTTTTTTATAAATGAAGATTACGCACCTCTTAATAAAGTTGTAGGGGTCAATTTTTTTTTTTCCAGTTTTTTTGGGGATTGGTCAATTCTATTTCGATCCCATTTTGAACTAATAACTTTGTTGCGCCTTATTGCGGAAGCGGGTAGACACCACAATTGCACACAAGTACCACAAGGATCCAATCAATTAAATAGAGCAACTAGCAATGAAAGAAATTAGAGAAAATTAAGAACATACCACAAGAGACACAAGATTTACGTGGTTCAGCAAATTGCCTACGTCCACAATGAGGTGATTCCACTATATTCAAGAACAAGGTACAAGAAGATGACAATTCTCACAATCTCTCAACAAGAGATGAAACAATTCAAGGAATTATCTTTCTCTATTCCTTGTGCTTCACAGTTTTTCTACCCATGGAATCATCTAAACAAAACACCTACAGTTCGTAGTATATATAGGAACAACAGTTTCCTGTTTTGCAGCAGTTTCCTGTTTCCTAGAATTTATTTCCTGTTCAAAAAACAGTTTTCAGAAGTCCAAACAGTTTTTCCTATTTCAAACAGGAGTCCAAACAATTTCCTGTTTCAAACACGTTTCCTATTTCACAAAACAGTTATGTGTCCTATTCCTGTTTCCTGTTTCACAAAACATGTTGTTTCCTGTTTCACAATTCTCCACCTCGGCAAATTTTTTATAAGGAAAAAATGAGCCGAAACAAGGCATAAGAATAAACTGATCAACACTCCATCATAGCTTTGTCACCTCACGAAACCGCCCCGAAGGGCAACGCCCCAAAGGGCCCTCAATCAACATGAGTCAATGTGGAGTAAGTCCAAACAATGTTGGAACTTAACTCCAGGAACAACCTTTGTCAACATATCAGCAGGGTTGTCTTTTGTGTGTACTTTCACCAAAGACACATCACCATTCTCAATTTCATACTTCTCCACATGTACCTTGCTCACCTTGGATGCCATTGCAAACAAAACCTGTGACTTTCTAGACAAGAAGTTTCACTACGGTTTTTCTTCAAACAACTTGTGCACAAACAAACCCTAGCACTTTTGAATCTTCACAATCTTGAGTAGAACAATTCAAGATCAATTTCCCTTAGTGCTCTGATACCAATTGTTGGTGCGTCGCGCACGTGCACTTGCGCGCACCCCTTGGTCCACTATACATAGCAACGATATTGTCCCCAACTTAAACACCACCTATCGGGTCGGGCCTTCCATCTGGGCCTAGGTGGTGTGGGGTTTTCTCTTAAAAGGCCTCGTTACTATTAGGGAGTGGACCATTCCCTTATAAACCTTAGTGACAACTCCGCCTTACTTGATGTGGGACTATTCAAGCCAACTTCATCCCAACAATCTCCACCTTGGCGCTTACTTGATGTGGGACTATTCAAGCCAACTTCATCCCAACAATCTCCACCTTGGTGCTTACTTGATGTGGGACTATTCAAGCCAACTTCATCCCAACAATCTCCACCTTGGCGCGAATCGTCACACATCCTACAATTCATCCACCGGTCTGCAACATCTCGAAGTACACCTTCTCCTCGAGTCTCAAGTGCAACCGTGCAACCACGATCCTGTGGGTAGCACTCGGTGTACGGGCTCGACTATTTTCGGCGTTGTTGGCTTCACCTAATCGCAACCACCGCACTAACTCCACCTCGTCCAGATTTGTAGGATATTCTCGGACACCATCTCGGCAAGGATCTGGATCATTCATCTGGCGGACCGCGCATCTGCGCCTACGCCTATCTCCTGAATAATGTGCCGCACCTTCACCTCGCCGACCAAGTCCCAGCCGAACCATCGGCTCTGATACCAATTGTTGCGCCTTATTGCGGAAGCGGGTAGACACCACAATTGCACACAAGTACCACAAGGATCCAATCAATTAAATAGAGCAACTAGCAATGAAAGAAATTAGAGAAAATTAAGAACATACCACAAGAGACACAAGATTTACGTGGTTCAGCAAATTGCCTACGTCCACAATGAGGTGATTCCACTATATTCAAGAACAAGGTACAAGAAGATGACAATTCTCACAATCTCTCAACAAGAGATGAAACAATTCAAGGAATTATCTTTCTCTATTCCTTGTGCTTCACAGTTTTTCTACCCATGGAATCATCTAAACAAAACACCTACAGTTCGTAGTATATATAGGAACAACAGTTTCCTGTTTTGCAGCAGTTTCCTGTTTCCTAGAATTTATTTCCTGTTCAAAAAACAGTTTTCAGAAGTCCAAACAGTTTTTCCTATTTCAAACAGGAGTCCAAACAGTTTCCTGTTTCAAACACGTTTCCTATTTCACAAAACAGTTATGTGTCCTATTCCTGTTTCCTGTTTCACAAAACATGTTGTTTCCTGTTTCACAAACTTTATGATTTCTTAAATGAAATAAAAAAGATAGAATGTCCAGTTCAAAGTGCTAGTAAGCATGTTACCAAGTTACTTCTTAGAAGCTACATTTGTCATGTAATGGTATGTATGAATTTCAGATAAAAAAAAAAATAAACGAAGAATGCAGATATAGACTGTATAATGTAGAGTCTGCAGTGCATCAACTGGGTAATGCACAACTGTGATTTGTGTGTAATGATTTGTCTTCATGAGTAAATCTAGGGAACCAAGTTTAGGAGACACTTTTGAGTCAAGTTTTTGATTTTTTTTTTTTACCAACAATTCTAGCCAGTTAGGTTTGCCAGCCATTTTATAGCCAAGTTTCCATTATTTTACACTTTTACCCCTTTTAAGGTGGTGTTTGTGATTGTATTTTAAAGAAAAGAGGTAAAAACTGTAAAAAAAACAAAACTTGACAAAAAATAGCTAGCAAACTTGGCTGGTTAGACTTTTAATCTTTTTTTTACATTTTTTACAACTCTATTTAAAACACAATCACAAACATCATCTATTGACGGGTAGGGAGCCAAGTTTGGGAGCCACTTTTGATTTTTTTTTTACACTTCTACCCCTTTTATAAATGGTATTTGTGGTTGTCTTTAAAGAGAGAGATAAAAAATGTACAAAAACCAAAACTTAGCCAAAAAATAACTCATAAACTTGGCTCCCTAAACTCACTCTTCATTTATAATACAACTTTTTGTAAGTTCTTAAAAGGCAAACATGATAAACATTTTTAATACAAGTGGCAATGATCATCATGAACTTATATTATATTTGCAAGGAGCAATGCTAGGGAGCACTGGAGTTTCGCCTGGAGATTAGCCTGGATGGTGCCAAGCACGTGCACTCCGCGAGGTGCCAGTCACGTGGGCATCAAAAGGGCAAAAAAAAAAACAAATCGACGGAGAAATATCTCTGGAGGAGCAAAGAAACAAACCTGTGAGAAGGAGAAATTTGTGAATGAATAAGATTTACCAAAGGCTTTTGTTCAATTTTGCTTTAATATGGAGGGGTTTTATGAATACTAAGGGTTTTAGTTGTTATAAAACCCTTGCAAACAGAGAAGATCACCACCATCAACACAATCAGAGTTCGTTCTATAGAGCACAAGTAAAGATGGATTGTCTTCCAATCGATATCACAGCAGCCTCCTCGCCAATTTACCTATTGAATCTGTGCTTCGATGCAAGTCTGTATGCAAAAAAAAATTTCTCTGTAATCGACAACCCCAAGTTCCTTGCTTTACACACCAAATCATCACAAAACAACAAGAATAATGAAGAGTTACAAAAAGGGGGGAGGGAGAAGAAGAGGAGACGGGAATATTATTAGTGAGAGGGGGAGATTTGTGTTACTATGTGGAGGAGGGAGGGAGGCAGAGTGAGAGAGAAATAGAGAATGAGAGATTGGCTTTAGGTTTTGTTTTTATTTTTGCTTTTTTGGCCACTTTTAAGCGCACGTGACTGGCATGCGCGGGGGGTGCACGTGCTTGGCACCATCCAGGCGAAACTCCAGTGCATTTTAGAATTTTCGATTTGCAAGTTATCCAATTGTAATTCTTTCGTGTGTATTTCTCATTGAGTTTGAGGATTACTTTGTTTTGTTGTCTTTGTTAGGTTATTATAAAATTCAAAATTTTCGAGTTATATCCGTTGTGTAATGCATCAACTGTTTATTTCTTAGAGTCTATATTTTTTATGTAATGATTTGAGCTTTTTTAATTTTGCACTGCAGGAAAATTGTTTAGTATCTGCTCATCGCATCTCGAGTTCATTTGGAATGGGATGAGGTTAGAATGAGGTCCATTCCATTCTGATCCTATCACAATCTCGAAGGAACGGGACGAGATTGACTCGTCCGTAGCCCACCGCATATGGTGTATGATAAGCTAATTGAAGATTACATAATCTCTCAATCATGGTGTACTAAACTATTGTAGTTGATTGATAAGATCATATTTTGAATTTCCTTCTGAAAAGGTTTACATAATCTTTCAATTTGTGCTGATATTTTACATAATCTTTCAGTTTGTGTTGAGATTGCAGTCTGTCGAAGAGATTTCCTTTTTATCCAAGCACCCATGCTTTGCAGAGAGCTGGAACAAAAAGAGCTGAAGCAGACGAAAAAGAAGAGCTGAAAAGAAAAAGAAAAAGAAAAAGAAGAACAAGTGAGAAGAAAAACTAGAATTTACATTTAAAAAAATTGGGTTAGTTTCTACGGCTGTGAGTTGCATTAAATGAGATGTCAGGTCTACAATTACATGAAATAGCCATTTGCTGTGCTTCAATTTGTTGTGCTCCAATGACCTTGGTTTTGGTTGATTCCAAGGTCTTCACCACAGAAAAGTCTCGCAGCAGAGGACAGACAGAGTCTTTGGTGAGATAGGTAAGCATAAACTGAACCATTCACTAACTTTCTGAAATTATGTGTTTATATTTTAATTCACACTCTTCTGAATTTAAAAAAAAAATCATGGATTTTAATAGAGTGTGAAAGGCTTTAAAATCTCATGGATTTTAAAATATTTCAAAGGAGTTTACAGAATCCACTGAACTTTGATGTATTTTAAGTGACTGGATTTTGTAGAATTTACAGAATCCACTGGATTTTAATGGATTTTTATTATTAGATTTTCTGAATTTTATAAATGATTGTTATGGATTTCTATTGATTCTTATAATTTCCTTGAGCCTACTGGGAGTGAATTTCATCAGGGTCAATGAACCCAGAAGATTGAGTCATTTACACTTCCCATTGTAACCCTCCTAAGCCATTCTTGAGGTTCATGTGTTGAATGTGAGGACCAAACTCCCTAGCAAATGGGAGAGCTGATAGAGTCTGACCTGTTTTGTTGGTTCTTATTGCAGGATTGTGAAGAACTGGATCTAGCTGCTCTGACAAACTTGGAACAAATTACTTCAGGCTTCTCTGACAGAATCAAATATGAAGTAATGGCACCTTGCAATCTTAGCAGACAATCTACTATGATGTATGAAGAAGAAATAAAGGATTGTTCAACACTGCAGTGAATTTGTATTGAATGAAGGAATTGTATCTATTATAATAGAATGTAGGAACTGATAGGAAAATGAAACAAAGTGTATTAGCAGAATTTGCGATTGCTATTCTCCTTTGGAGCTATTCGAGAGGCTCTACTCTCCTATGAGCCAAAGCTCAATTGTACATTTTACAATCTTAATAATCCCCCCTATTCTTCTATTCCACCTCTATTTATAGCATTTGATTCAGCAACCTCTTTTATTTCAGCATCTCAGCATCTTTTATTTCAGCATCAGCATCTTTATTTCAGCATCTCTATTTCAGCATCTCAACCTTAGCAACTCTCAGCATCAGCATCTTTATTTCAGCATCTCTATTTCAGCATCTCAGCCTTAGCAACTCAGCATTTCATCAGTTCCCATTCCCAGCATACTCAGCATTAGCAACTCAGCATTTCATCAGTCATCAGTCATCAGTTCCCATTTCCAGCATACTCAGTATTTCAGCAGTCCCCTGTTACTTGCTTCCTCCTAGTATACGTAAAACGAATAGGGAGCCTATCAAGAGCTGCAGTGGTAGCAGTAGCAATGAGCAACAATGGTGATGTTAATTTCATTTCAGTATGATTATAGTAGTGCTACTCATAGTAGTTGTGACAATGTTGGTGATCTTAGACTCAGTTTTGGGAAGTGGCGAGTATTACTAGCTAAACAGATTGTTGCTTCAATTCCATTCTGGTTAAATTTAACCATTTTGAAAATCTAACAACCACATTTAGCCATCCATACTAGGCTAAATACAGTCGAATACCTGTACTAGGAGTCCAACTCACAACCTAACTATGTGCAGATGAATGACAGACTTACCAAGTTCCATAGAACCTTTAGACTATCTATAACTTTAGAAAAATTAAAGATGTGCATTTGTCTCTAACCATTCGAACTCTAATGTCTTAGTCAACTTGTCTTCTTTGTCCATCTCATAATGAAATGAAACATCACTTATAATGTCTTCATCTTCATGACAATGTCTTATTTGACTTTACCCTTCTAACTTGTATCACTCTATGAAACATTTCCATAGCGACACATGAAGATGGCCAAAACTGGATTTGATGGCAACCCCTAACACAATTAATCTCTAATACATATCATGATGTCAGCTTGCTATTAACCTGGGACGGCTATATGTTAATAGTTCCCAATTAAACATTTTCTATGTGGTATGATAACAGCTTCCCTATAAGTACGCCATCCTTGAAAATCTAATAGATCAAGCTCAAAATATAGTATACCTAACTCTCTTGCTTATTTCCTTGATAAGTAAATGAAAGTTTTTATTATGGATCAAGCTATAAAAACCGTGGAAAAGTATAATTCAAGGGAAATGAGTAAGAAGATGGGCTTACCAAAAGGTCTTTTTCCTGTACTTCAATTGAATGCCAATGTTGGCAATGGGGTTTTTCCATGCAAGACTTGCAATGCTGCAAAGTGGATGACATGATTGAGACTTGTACCATGGTATAATAGCAATTAGATGTAGTATATGAACAAGCGGATCTAATAACAACTTTGTTATTGTTATGTTAGTCTTAATGGATTAGCATTTCATGATGTATCCTTCAACTAGGAAGTCCTCATCCTCTACTATTTTTACATTAAAAACCCTCCTTTATGATACCTCTTCGGCAGCAAAACAATTACCATACTGCTCATTTCATTCCTAAATGATACTAACATCCATCACTTTCTCATTAAATACTTAAAGAAGAATATAAGTAGAAATGATGAAATATTCTTTCACAGAGAAATTCATACTAAGAGTTGGCAAACCAATATAGAAAAAGAGTTTGTGTGCATTTATACATCAGAAAGAAACATTGAGGATACACAGTTATACACGTACCTTATTAGTTTCAACTCTAGATAAGCTCTCTGTAAGCACTGGCACTGATTTGCTTTCTTTTAACTAGAGAAACATGAAAATTTATAGTCAAACATATTTGGTTTCTACCAACTGAATAATCGAGAATAAGATTGAAAAATGAACGCAGCTCTAGTGATCTAGAAAATGGTATAGAAACAAGTTGTGGAAATAATTGCCTCCAAAGAAACATTAGTGAAAAACGCTTCTAGAACATCCACGTCTAATTGAAAATAAACTAAAAGGAGACACTTACGTCTAATTGAACATCTCCTACTACCTTCTCATCATTCTTTTCCTTCACTGCCTTCTCAACCTCCCCCTTCCCTTCTTCCTCAAATTATGTATTCCTCTCCACCCATTCTTCCTCTTCCTCAACCTCATCCTGTGCAGCAACAGCTTTGACCTCCTTAACACAAAGCGGAGAAGACATGGATGAAGGGCCATCAAAGGGACCCCAGAAATTCCCTGATGAAGAACTTATAAGTGGAGGTGGCAGTGGTCCATCATCTTCCTCCTTGTCACTGTCATCATCAGGGCTAAAAGGTGGAGGTGGTGGTGGGGGAGGAGGTAATGGGGTTGTTTCAGATAGAGGTAGAGGAGGCAATGTATCAAAAGAAGAAGAAGAAGAAGAAGGTGCAAGAATTTCAAGCAGCTCCTCCTCCTCCAAGGACTCAGATTCAGTGAATTGGCGAAGAGTTATTCCAGTATTCTTCAAAGACTGCAAGTAAGACACTTGAGCTGCAACAAATTCACTCCTTAGCACCAATAGTTGCTTCATCAACTTCCTCCTCTCTTTGCACCTCTGCACCCTCTCCTCATTATCTATCCTCCTTGATGCAGCACAACCCATTGCTCACTTTCTTCGAATATTTCAGCTCTACTGATATTCTACACCAAATCAACAAACCCCATTTCTGTAACTACATAAACCCCTTGAACACAACAATTACTTAGGGTTTTCATGAACATCACTCCTCCTCCAAAGAGATGGAGACTCGATTCTTCAATTAAACTAATCAGGAACTGCGAAGAGGTAATTGGTCGGTGCTGTTGCAGCAGCTGCTGCTGCTGTTGGATTCTCGATCTCCTCTATGTCTGCTATTTCTTTCTTTTTCTTCTGTGAATTGGATTACCCTGCAAGCCCTAGCAGAGAAATTGTTGGTGAGAGCAAGTTGGGACGAGAGGGAGCAGAGAAATTGAAATCCGAGGGTAATAGGCCGGATTTGAAAATGACTTTGATATTTATATCTTTGACACATAAATCCTTCAAAGTTCTTCAAAGTCTATCAAGTCAACAAATCCATTAAAATCCACTGCTATTTGAATACCCCTAGATTTCATTGTATTGTTTAAAATCCATGATTGAATACCCCATGAATTTAATGGATTATAAAACAATCATTTAAAATCTATATTTGAATACCCCTAGATTTCATTGTATTGTTTTAAATCCTTAATTGAATACCCCTATATTTTAATGGACTTTAAAATCTTTCAGAATCTATTAAAATACATGATTGAATACCCCCCCCTGTTAGTTTTTTGGGAAGTATTCTGAAATATCTGATTAGTAGTTGGTTCATTTTGATAACCATTCCCGAAAGCTCACTTTTATCTACTCTGTGACAGACTCAATCGAAAACATTTCAGTTACTTCATTAACTAAAGAAAATGGCAGAGATTGCTGTGAGCCTTGTCGCAGAGATTCTGATGAGGAGTTGCGAAGAGATATCTTACAGGAAGCTCATAGATCTCGTTTCACCATTCATCCCGGTGGAACGAAGATGTATCGAGATTTGAGACGTTCTTTCTGGTGGCATGGCATGAAGAAAGACATTGGAGAGTTTGTGGCACGGTGTGCGACTTGTCAACAGCTGAAAGACGAACATCAGAGACCGTCTGGGTTATTGCATCCATTGGATATCCCGACGTGGAAGTGGGAGTATATCATTATGGATTTCATCGATGGACTTCCACGGTCGAGGAAAGGTAATGAGTCGATATGGGTCATTGTTGATCGGTTGATGAAGTGTACACATTTCATTCCTGTTAGTATGAATCGGACGGCAGACAGTCTAGCAGTGTTGTTCATTCGGGAGATAGTTCGCCTTCATGGGTCGCCTGTTTCGATTGTATCCGACAGAGATCCGCTTTTCACAGCCCACTTCTGGCAGAGCTTTCAGCAAGCTATGGGTACTAGATTGGACATGAGTACAGCTTATCATTCACAGACAGATGGCCAATCTGAGCGAGTGAATCAGGTAGTGGAAGACATGCTTAGAGCATGCATTTTAGACTTTGGGGGCAGTTGGGAAGATCACCTACCGTTATGCGAGTTTGCGTACAACAACAGCTACCACGTAAGTATTGGCATGGCACCGTTTGAGGCACTCTACGGAAGACCGTGTAGGTCCCCTGTTTGTTGGGCAGAGATTGGAGAGTCAGTTGTGATGGGGCCGGATGTGATCAGAGAAACTACTGAGAAGATTGAGCTGATTAGAGCGCGGTTGTTGACAGCCCAGAGTAGACAGAAGAGTTACGCTGATAGGAGGCGTAAGGAGTTGGAGTTTGATGTTGGTGACAGGGTTTTTCTGAAAGTTTCCCCGATGCGCGGAGTTGTTAGGTTTCGAAGTCGTGGAAAACTTGCACCGAGGTATGTAGGGCCATATGAGATTACTGAGAGGATTGGACCAGTGGCCTATAGATTGGCTTTGCCGCAGAGTATGTCAGGTATCCACGACGTGTTTCACGTATCCATGTTACGGAAGTGTTTGGCAGACCCGTCACAGATTATAGAGCCTGCTGAGGTGGAGATTTCGGATGAGTTGACGTATCCAGTGAGGCCAATAGCCATTGTTGATGATGATGTGAAACAACTTCGTCGGAGGATAGTGAAGTTAGTGAAGGTTCAGTGGAACCACCGAGCGGGTGACGTGACTTGGGAGCTGGAGGACCAGATGAGACAGAAATACCCCGAGCTTTTTGCCTAGGTTTTCTTGTCGTGGCTTTTGTCCGATCTCGAGGACGAGATCTCTTTTAAGGTGTATATGATGTGAGACCTGCGTTTAAAAAAAAAAAAAATCAGTTTTCATTTGGGTTTGGGGTTTGATCGGTTTCCATAGCTCCGATCAGCCGTGTTGGGGCCTTGGTGGCGTCCTTGGGAGCCCTTAGAACTGACATGCAAGTTGTTTTGAGGTTGGCCAAAAATTTTTCAAAAAAAAATCAGGGTGCACGTTTGTTTGGAGGGTTCCTCGGCGTGAATCCGGGCTTTGGGTGCATGGGTGAGCCTCACTTTCGTGACTCCGAGTGTCCTTAGACTCTTTTACGGGCTGTTGTGCAGTTTGGTAGCGATCAGACCGTAGTAGGGAGAGTTTCGGCGCGTTTTCGCCCCACTTTGGGTTGCAGCGGGGTGGTTGCCAAATTTTTATTGCCTGTAAGTTTTTCTTTCCGTCGCGCGCCGATTGTATTTATTTATTTATTTCAGTTTTCGGCTAGTTTACTCATTTCCGAGTCCGCCTTGCAGTTTTAGAATTTTCGTGGTCTCGCATTTGTGGTTTTGCGAGTTTGGAGCTTCGACCGGTAGGAATTGGGTTTTGAAAATCCATTCCGCTAGGTGAGTGGAACTATAATATTTATTTTGATAAAATAATTACTTGAAATTCTAAATTGAATTTTTACATTATATCGTCAATTGTATAGAATTGAATCCAGATCCGAAAATTCGGAGTTTTCAGATATTTCGAGGATTGTGTTAGTTATGTGTGAATGAATTATGCATTGGATTTTCGGAAAACATGATATACTTGAATGAAATCGAATAGTAATTTTGGTGTGATTAGGCTTTGGTGTAATGACATGAGACTTGTATGCTTTGTTTTCGAGTTTGCATAGCCTATCATGTTTTACCGTGGATTTTCGAGTCTTGAGCATGTATGATAAGCGACTCGAGTAAATTTATTATGGTGAATTGGGTCATGTTGGGGCCCTGGCATAGTCATGATTTTATAAAAATTTCCGAATTGTTATGATTGCATGTCTGTACCTTTGGTTACGCACAGACTCGTGATTTGTGCATGTGGATAGTAGTATAAGTGTCTTTACCCTGCTATAATGCCTGTTGTGCCGATGCTTAGGAGCTTGCTCGCATCGTGAGTTGGACGGTGCTTGAGATGACTCGCACCTGACATTGTGGACGCTACTGCATGTGGCAAGCTTGCTGAGGTGCGGTGAGCTCCCGCACGCACTTGCCACTATAGAGTGCAGTAGGACGGGTCCCGGAGGACGTGCTTTGGAGATTACTCGCTTTCCCTCCCAGCGCGCTTGATTTTGATTATGTTAGGTTGGCCGTGTTAGGCCAGTCGTTCGGGATGTTTGAGTTTGTATCCTGGCAGATGACACCCCATTAGGATACAAACAAGTCCGAAGTGGTACTGGTGCACGTTGTGGGATGTGTCTGGGTGAGACACATTCGTAGGGTATGCGGATACCTACGATATGAGACACTTATACAGGATTTTTGATTTCAACTTGATTGCTATACCTAGGAGACTAGGAAGAATTATGAGATTGTCTTTATTTCCATTGCTTGATATTTACCATGTTTGAATCGCGTGTACTGATCGGCATATATCGTAAATTGGTAGTTATTGTTGAATCTGAAATGTTTGTGTTGTTGCTCGAACTTAGAAATATTATCTTTAGAGACACGGTGTGATTTAGTCTTTAGAACTTGTTATTTATCATTTATTGTTTGGCATGAATTTTTCTGGTACATTATTCCGTTATTTGTATTTAGTTCGCTCGCACCAGCTAGCTTTGTGCTTTGCTGACCCCGCAAGGGGTGTGCTTCTATTGGAGTGCAGGCAGTGTTGGAGTTCCTGCTGATCGTGGCGCGTAGGCCCCGATTTTCGTTGTAGGAGCGTTTTGTGTTTTTTGGTTGTGTCCACCCTGTACGGGTATGTTTTGCTTCCTCTGTGTTTCAGATGTACTATATTGTTAAACTAGATGTTTGTATACTGGCTTTGTCGCTTTGACTCTGGCGGGGCGAATCAAATATATATCTATTTTGTTCAAACTTTAGCGTAGTTTTATTTCCGTTTGTTTATCGTATCAAGAATGTGTTATATTATGATGTTGTGGCCGGTTACGATTCGCCTGTGTACGTGGTAGTTCACGCATCGGCACGCTGCGATTCTCGTGGCGGGTCGGGGCGTGACAGAGCTTGGTATCAGAGCCATTGTTTACCGGTTCACATAAAACGTCATCGTATACCACTTTCTTGGGTGGATTGGGTAGTGGAGTTAGGACTTTTGTTGTGTTGTTTGATGTATGGTATGTGTGTTTTCTTTTTTTCGTAGAGGTTGTTTGGTGATGGCGCGTGGTCAGAGGCCTCAGGGTGAGGGATCAGGCATTGCGGGGGAGGATATCTCTCAGGCTTTTATGGAAATTATGACCCAGTTGGCACAAAATGTGAGGCAGGGCAGTCAGTCAGAGGATCCGTTTACTCGGCGCAACATGGATTTCATCAGCTTGGGTGGTGAAAGGTTTGATGGTACTGGAGATTCTCTAGCTGCGGATCGGTGGATCCGTAAGGTAGAGCTCATATTTGAGAGGATGGTGCTGACACCTATACAGCGTACTGAGTTAGCAGCACACCAGTTTGACGGAGAGGCTATGTACTGGTGGGATACAGTGAGGCAGAGCCGTGATGTGTCAGAGATGCAGTGGGACACATTTTACCAGGTGTTTGAACAACATTTTGTTCCTGATTCTGCAAGAGCTGAGATAGTGGACAGGTTTCTACATTTACAGCAGGGTTCTAGATCTGTTTCTGAATACTTGTCCGAATTTACACAGTTGAGCCGCTATGCCACTTATTTTATAGACACACCAGAGAAGAAGAACAGAAAATTTTTGAGTGGTCTGGACCCGTTCTTAAGGAAACAGTTGATGGTGATGCTTGATCGTCCTTTTGATAGATTAGTGGATATCACTTTGAGTCAGGAGCGAGTAGACGCCGAGTGTAGACAGGAGACTTTGGTTCGACGAGCTAGAGGTTCAGAACGTAGTCAAAGGTTTGGCCGAGGAAGCCAGACAATTGAGCAGGCACAGCAGCCAGAGCGTGCCGTTGTCCAGCAGAGAGACCCTGGTAGAGGGGGACCAGTTAGGACTGGCCGAGATCGCAGAGGCGACAAACGCTCCAGAGGAGATCATCGACAGCAGCAGCAGCAGCAGCAGCAGCAGCAGCAGCAGCAGCAACAGAGACAGCCTAGGTGGGATGGTCAGACCAGAACTAGGAGTGGTTGCTTCACTTGTGGTCAGGAGGGACATATAGCCCGTGATTGTCCAAGAGGTCAGACAAATCGATGGGGTCATATAGTTTGTTATACTTGTGGACAATTGGGGCACTTTTCCAGACTTTGTCCTCAGAATAGGGCTGGACCAGCACAGCAGAGGGCGCCTCAGGGACAGTTAGCACCTGCGTCTGGAAGTGGTCAGAGAGTCCCTCTCCCAGCACCGCCTGTTCGCCTAGCAGCTATTCCCGGTCAAGGAAATGTTGAGGGTATGTTATTTTATTTATTTTTATTGTCATTTTGTGTGTGCCAGATGTAGTAAGATTGTGTTATGTGCATTATGCGTAAAAAAAAAAATTGCATGTTAGTGTGTTGTTATGTGATTCATGATACATGTGTTGTGTGCCAGGTTTTGTGCATTCGTCGTCTTCCCTGTTGAGGGCTCTTTTCGATACAGGAGCATCTAGGTCTTTTATTTCTAGACAGTTGGTTGTTAGAGACAACCTTGAGGTGGTGCCTTTGCCGGAGCCCTTGTGCGTTGTGTCTCCCTTGGGCAGTTCGGTTTGGTTGTGGGAATTTTGTCCCAGTTTCGAGTTTTCCTTGTTGGGGTACAGCTTTGTGTTTGACTTTATTGTTTTGGGTTTTGAGGGCTATCAATTGATTCTAGGGATGGATTGGTTGTCCAGTCATCCGGTAATCATTGATTGCTTGCATAGGTCGGTGATGTTAGCGCCACCTGATGCTTCACCTCGTGTGTTGGCTTGTGAGCCTGATTCGGTTTCGTTGATGTCGAGTTTTCTTAGCTCTCTTGAGATTTCTTGTCCCGACACTAGTTCTGTAGAGGTTGTGTGTGAGTTTCCTGATGTGTTTCAAGAGATTCCTGGTATCCCTCCACGTCGTGAGGTAGAGTTTCGGATTGACCTGGTTCCTGGTACTGCACCTATCTCTAAATCAGCGTACAGACTTGCACCTAAGCAATTGGAAGAGATGAAAGTACAGCTTGATGAGTTGCTTCGCAAGGGATTTATTCGTCCGAGCAATTCACCTTGGGGAGCTCCAGCAATATTTGTATCCAAGAAGGATGGATCATTGAGGATGTGCATAGATTATCGAGATCTGAATAAAGTGACCATCAAGAATAAGTATCCATTGCCTCGGATTGATGATCTATTGGATCAGTTGAGGGGAGCCGTAGTGTTTTCACAGTTAGATTTGCAGTCTGGGTACCATCAGATGAGAGTTGAGGAACATTCCGTTCCAATTACCTCTTTTCGGACCCGTTATGGCTTGTATGAATTTTCAGTTATGCCATTTGGATTGACAAATGCACCAGCTTTCTTCATGGATTTGATGAATAGATTGTTCAGTCCGTACTTGGACAAGTTTGTGGTAATCTTCATTGATGATATCTTAGTGTACTCGAGGAGTTTAGAGGAGCACAGAGAGCACCTTTGCATTGTTTTGCAGACACTTAGAGAAAATCAGTTGTATGCGAAGTTCAGTAAGTGTCACTTCTGGGAGCCTGAAGTTCGATTTCTTGGGCATGTCATTTCTAGTGGAGGTATTGCAGTGGATCCCGAGAAAGTCGAAGCAGTGAAGTCTTGGAGACGACCTAGTAGTGTGACAGAGATTCGTAGTTTTCTGGGTTTGGCTGGTTATTACCGACGGTTTATCGAGAAATTTTCCTTGATTGCGGCACCACTCACTCGGTTAACTAGGAAGAATGTTCCTTTTGTATGGTCAGAAAAGTGTGAAGAAGCTTTTGAAACTTTGAAGCTTCGGTTGACTTCAGCACCAGTGTTGACTATTCCAACACCTGGTAGCCGACTGGTGGTATTTACTGATGCTTGCGGTACAGGATTGGGTGGAGTGTTGATGCAAGGCAAGAAGGTCGTAGCCTATGTGTCTCGACAGTTGAAACCACACGAGCGAAAATACCCGACACATGATTTAGAGTTGGCAGCCGTAGTCTTTGCTTTGAAGATCTGGAGACATTATCTGTATGGTGAGAGGTTTGAGTTGTTCACAGATCACAAGAGTTTGAAGTACTTATTCACTCAAAGGGAGTTGAATATGAGGCAACAACGATGGGTTGATTTCCTTAGCAGCTATGACTTCGAGATACAGTATCAGCCTGGTAGGGCCAATGTGGTTGCAGATGCCTTGAGTAGGCGACAGGCAGTGATGGCAACCATGATGATTCAGGAGTACCGAACACTTGAGACATTAGCTTCATTTGCAGTTCAGCCTACTTTCAGTACAGAGGGCAGCATGATAGCAGGTTTAGCAGTTTATCCGTCGTTGATCAGTAGAGTGGGGGAGAAACAGACCTCTGATCCCGTGATTACGAGGCAGATAGCAGATTTGGTAGTGGACACATTGGACGAGTGCCCTACCGATTGGTCAGTGGGTTCAGATGGAGGGTTGCGATTTCGTGGGCGGCTTTGTGTTCTGTCTGATGAGGAGTTGCGAAGAAATATCTTACAGGAAGCTCATAGATCTCATTTCACCATTCATCCCGGTGGAACGAAGATGTATTGAGATTTGAGACGTTCTTTCTGGTGGCATGGCATGAAGAAAGACATTGGAGAGTTTGTGGCACGGTGTGCGACTTGTCAACAGGTGAAAGCCGAACATCAGAGACCGTCTGGGTTATTGCATCCATTGGATATCCCGACGTGGAAGTGGGAGTATATCACTATGGATTTCATCGATGGACTTCCACGGTCGAGGAAAGGTAATGAGTCGATATGGGTCATTGTTGATCGGTTGACGAAGTGTACACATTTCATTCCTGTTAGTATGAATCGGATGGCAGACAGTCTAGCAGTGTTGTTCATTCGGGAGATAGTTCGCCTTCATGGGTCGCCTGTTTCGATTGTATCCGACAGAGATCCGCTTTTCACAGCCCACTTCTGGCAGAGCTTTCAGCAAGCTATGGGTACTAGATTGGACATGAGTACAGCTTATCATTCACAGACAGATGGCCAATCTGAGCGAGTGAATCATGTAGTGGAAGACATGCTTAGAGCATGCATTTTAGACTTTGGGGGCAGTTGGGAAGATCACCTACCGTTATGCGAGTTTGCGTACAACAACAGCTACCACGTAAGTATTGGCATGGCACCGTTTGAGGCACTCTACGGAAGACCGTGTAGGTCCCCTGTTTGTTGGGCAGAGATTGGAGAGTCAGTTGTGATGGGGCCGGATGTGATCAGAGAAACTACTGAGAAGATTGAGCTAATTAGAGCGCGGTTGTTGACAGCCCAGAGTAGACAGAAGAGTTACGCTGATAGGAGGCGTAAGGAGTTGGAGTTTGATGTTGGTGATAGGGTTTTTCTGAAAGTTTCCCCGATGCGCGGAGTTGTTAGGTTTCGAAGTCGTGGAAAACTTGCACCGAGGTATGTAGGGCCATATGAGATTACTGAGAGGATTGGACCAGTGGCCTATAGATTGGCTTTGCCGCAGAGTATGTCAGGTATCCACGACGTGTTTCACGTATCCATGTTACGGAAGTGTTTGGCAGACCCGTCACAGATTATAGAGCCTGCTGAGGTGGAGATTTCGGATGAGTTGACGTATCCAGTGAGGCCAATAGCCATTGTTGATGATGATGTGAAACAACTTCGTCGGAGGATAGTGAGTTAGTGAAGGTTTAGTGGAGCCACCGAGCGGGTGACGTGACTTGGGAGCTGGAGGACCAGATGAGACAGAAATACCCCGAGCTTTTTGCCTAGGTTTTCTTGTCGTGGATTTTGTCCGATCTCGAGGACGAGATCTCTTTTAAGGTGTGTATGATGTGACACCTGCGTTTTAAAAAAAAAAAAAAAAAAAAAATCAGTTTTCATTTGGGTTTGGTGTTTGATCGGTTTCCATAGCTCCGATCAGCCGTGTTGGGGCCTTGGTGGCGTCCTTGGGAGCCCTTAGAACTGACATGCAAGTTGTTTTGAGGTTGGCCAAAAATTTTTCAAAAAAAAATCAGGGTGCACGTTTGTTTGGAGGGTTCCTCGGCATGAATCCGGGCTTTGGGTGCATGGGTGAGCCTCACTTTCGTGACTCCGAGTGTCCTTAGACTCTTTTACGGGCTGTTGTGCAGTTTGGTAGCGATCAGACCGGAGTAGGGAGAATTTCGGCGCGTTTTCGCCCCACTTTGGGTTGCGGCGGGGTGGTTGCCGAATTTTTATTGCCTGTAAGTTTTTCTTTCCGTCGCGCGCCGATTGTATTTATTTATTTATTTCAGTTTTCGGCTAGTTTACTCATTTCCGAGTCCGCCTTGCAGTTTTAGAATTTTCGTGGTATCGCATTTGTGGTTTTGCGTGTTTGGAGCTTTGACCGGTAGGAATTGGGTTTTGAAAATCCATTCCGCCAGGTGAGTGGAACTATAATATTTATTTTGATAAAATAATTACTTGAAATTCTGAATTGAATTTTTACATTATACCGTCAATTGTATAGAATTGAATCCAGATCCGAAAATTCGGAGTTTTCAGATATTTCGAGGATTGTGTTAGTTATGTGTGAATGAATTATGCATTGGATTTTCGGAAAACATGATATACTTGAATGAAATCGAATAGTAATTTTGGTGTGATTAGGCTTTGGTGTAATGACATGAGACTTGTATGCTTTGTTTTCGAGTTTGCATAGCCTATCATGTTTTACCGTGGATTTTCGAGTCTTGAGCATGTATGATAAGCGACTCGAGTAAATTTATTGTGGTGAATTGGGTCATGTTGGGACCCTGGCATAGTCGTGATTTTATAAAAATTGCCGAATTGTTATGATTGCATGTCTGTACCTTTGGTTACGCACAGACTCGTGATTTGTGCATGTGGATAGTAGTATAAGTGTCTTTACCCCGCTATAATGCCTGTTGTGCCGATGCTTAGGAGCTTGCTCGCATCGTGAGTTGGACGGTGCTTGAGATGACTCGCACCTGACATTGTGGACGCTACTGCATGTGGCAAGCTTGCTGAGGTGCGGTGAGCTCCCGCACGCACTTTCCCTCCCAGCGCGCTTGATTTTGATTATGTTAGGTTGGCCGTGTTAGGCCAGTCGTTCGGGATGTTTGAGTTTGTATCCTGACAGATGACACCCCATTAGGATACAAACAAGCCCGAAGTGGTACTGGTGCACGTTGTGGGATGTGTCTGGGTGAGACACATTCGTAGGGTATGCGGATACCTACGATATGAGACACTTATACAGGATTTTACAGGATTTTTGATTTCAACTTGATTGCTATACCTAGGAGACTAGGAAGAATTATGAGATTGTCTTTATTTCCATTGCTTGATATTTACCATGTT
The DNA here is from genome assembly GCA_963556465.1 of Berberis vulgaris. NCBI lineage: Eukaryota > Viridiplantae > Streptophyta > Magnoliopsida > Ranunculales > Berberidaceae > Berberis > Berberis vulgaris. Next base: position 5,022,226 of record OY747133.1, read on the forward strand.
TGAATCGCGTGTACTGATCGGCATATATCGTAAATTGGTAGTTATTGTTGAATCTGAAATGTTTGTGTTGTTGCTCGAACTTAGAAATATTATCTTTAGAGACACAGTGTGATTTAGTCTTTAGAACTTGTTATTTATCATTTATTGTTTGGCATGAATTTTTCTGGTACATTATTCCATTATTTGTATTTAGTTCGCTCGCACCGGCTAGCTTTGTGTTTTGCTGACCCCGCAAGGGGTGTGCTTCTATTGGAGTGCAGGCAGTGTTGGAGTTCATGCTGATCGTGGCGCGTAGGCCCCGATTTTCGTTGTAGGAGCGTTTTGTGCTTTTTGGTTGTGTCCACCCTGTACGGGTATGTTTTGCTTCCTCTGTGTTTCAGATGTACTATATTGTTAAACTAGATGTTTGTATACTGGCTTTGTCGCTATGACTCTGGCGGGGCGAATCAAATATATATCTATTTTGTTCAAACTTTAGCGTAGTTTTATTTCCGTTTGTTTATCGTATCAAGAATGTGTTATATTATGATGTTGTGGCCGGTTACGATTCGCCTGTGTACGTGGTAGTTCACGCATCGGCACGCTGCGATTCCCGTGGCGGGTGGGGCGTGGCAATGGGTCACCGTGTCACAGTCAGCCCAGATAGAACAACTCCTTGTTAAATTGATCAAGCAGTTCCAGGACCAGGAGTCGAGGAACGAGACATTTTCTTTGGGGACTACTGACCGATTGGATAGGTCCCAGCTGACTGACAAACTAAGGGAATACCTTGATGCAAAAAGGTATGTTGTTATTCTTGATGATGTGTGGGAGGTAGAAGTATGGAATTCTCTGAAACGCGCGTTGCGTGATAACGGTCATGGTAGTAGGATCATGGTAACAACTCGTTACAAGGAAGTTGCTGATGCTTTTGTAAAATCTCCTCAACACATTTTTTATCATGAAGCTCTAACTCAAGAAGATGCTTTAGTTCTTTTCAACAGGAAAGCCTTTGGATCAAATTGTGAGCAAAACTGCCATCCGGAGTTGAAGGAATTCTCTGAGAAAATCGTGAAGAAATGTGGAGGATTGCCATTGGCGATTGTGGCAATTGGCGGGGTTCTTTTGATGAAAGAAAAGACTGTTTCCGAATGGAAGAAGTTTCATGACAGCCTTTCTTCTAAGCTTGAACAAGATCCTCGCCTCAAAAGTATAATGAAAGTTATATCCCTCAGTTACCATGATCTACCTTATCACCTTAAATCTTGTTTCTTATACTTTGGTCTTTTTCCCGAGGATTATCTAGTTAAATCTGGTCGGCTAACTCTTTTATAGATTGGAGAAGGGTTTGTAAAAGAACAAAGAGGGAAAACGTTGGAAGATTTTTGGTGCATGTGGATGATGAATCATCGAAATTTATGCATTTTAAAGTGTGCAAAGTTCATGATTTGATGCATGAGTTATTGAGAATATATGGCGAATATCCTGATTGATTGGGAATATTTGTATTAGGAAGGTTGCTTATAGAGTCAAAATTGTATAATAGTTTTAAGGAAATTAGCAGATTATATTGTGAATATTCTCACAATACTTTCTGGATTAGTTTGTATATAAACAGGAGATTGTGAATGAGAAAGAACAACACAATACACACAAATCATTTCCTTTGTGTCTAACAATTCATCATGGTATCAGAGCCTATCATACGAGTATCATAAAGGGAGAACAGGTACCTGATCGAAACCTCTTTGAATGAAAAGGGTTTCTTTGAATAAGAAGGAACGAAGAAGAAGAACCTCGATCCTAATCGAACCTGAACGGTGAACCTTGCTGAACTGAACTGATCGATCCTAATCGATCCTCTGTCTCTGCTTCACGATCTCCCAAATCCAAGCTCCAGGAACCGTCGCCATCGCACCGAGAGGAAGAGACCAGCGAGATCCACAGACTCCTTCCTCTGTCGAAGAAGCAGCAGAAGAGAAGAAACCAGCGAGAAGAGATCAGCGAGATCTCCCTCTCATTTCTCTCTCTGTTTATGTTTTTTTTTTTTTTTTTTTTTTTTTTTTTTTTTTTTTTTTTGTTTCTCTGTTTATGTTTCTCTGTAATGAATAAGTAAAAGAAAGAAAAGAAAAGAAAATAAACGAAAAAAAAAAAATCTCTGTTTCTCTATGTGAAGAGCAGACAGAGCTGCACCTTTAATTCTTTTTGTGGCATTTTGAGATTTCTCTTTGAACACCGCTCATGGCTGGCGGTGCCAACGCTGCTCAGACAGGTTCTTCTGGGGCAGGAGTGACTGAGACAAATGCATCTCCACTGCCTGGGCTGAATACCACCCAGTGGCAGACACTTCTCCAAATGCTGGGCAAGTCAAAATCCGCAACGACCGATAAGATGATTGGTAAGCCTTGGATTATTGACACGGGAGCTTCGAATCACATGACAGGCACGATCGGGGATCTCCATGACTTAAGGGAGATTGCTCAATGTCCCGTGGGATTGCCAGATGGGAGTAGCGCTATCGCCACTAAAGAGGGGACAATCCTTCTTGACATAAATTTCTGTTTGCAAAATGTTCTTTATGTGCCAGGGCTAACTTGCAATTTAATTTCTGTGTCGCAATTGACTGATCACTATAGCTGTTTTGTCCAATTCACTAATGATATGTGTGTTATACAGGACCGCACTTCGAGGATGTTGATTGGTGCGGGTGAACGACGCGATGGACTCTATTACTTCCGGGGGCTGCCACAGGTTCACGCAATAAAGGCCAATAGTGTGGTGTCTCTTGATCTATGGCACCAGCGACTGGGTCATCCATCTCTACAGGTAACAAAGTTAGTTCCCGAAGTAAGTTTTAGTGAAAAGAAAAATCGCTTGAATAAAAACTGTGACGTCTGCCAGAGGGCAAAGCAAAGTAGAGATAAGTTTCCTGTTAGTGAACATAAAGCTTCGACTATTTTTGAACTTATTCACACTGATTTATGGGGACCTTATCAAACAACTTCTTCTTGCGGTGCTTCTTATTTTTTGACCATTGTTGATGATTTTTCCCGTGCTGTATGGATTTATTTACTTGTTGATAAGAAAGAGGTCTCTCATACTCTTCAAATGTTTTTCTCGATGGTTAAGAGACAATTTGATAAAGAGGTAAAAATTTTGAGGAGTGATAACGGCACTGAATTCACTTGCATGTGACAATATTTTCTTGATCATGGGATTGTTTTTCAAACGACCTGTGTGGGAACACCTCAACAAAATGGGCGGGTTGAACGGAAACACCAACATATTTTGAACGTAGCTCGGGCGCTGCGTTTTCAGGGCTCTCTTCCTATTGAATTTTGGGGAGAATGTGTGTTGACGGCTGGATACTTGATAAATAGGACTCCCTCCTTGGTCTTGAATGGGAAAACACCTTATAGTGTCTTGTATGGCAGCACACCCACTTACGATCACTTGCGCATTTTGGGGTCCTTGTGTTATGCGCATGTGCAGACGGGGGATAAGTTTGCCAGTAGAAGTCGAAGGTGCGTCTTTGTTGGGTACCCTTATGGAAAAAAGGGGTGGCGTTTGTATGACTTGGAGAAACGAGATTTCTTTGTTTCTCGTAATGTTGTATTCTCGGAAGGAGTTTTTCCCTTTGCAGATAATTTTAATTTAGACCACGATGGTCTGCCTAATATCGAGGCGGTTCAAGAGGACTTTGAGGAGACATCTACGCCTGTTTTGAGGGGGGGTGCCGATGAGTTTGTACAGCCGGATAGGACTGCTGGGCAGTCGGCATGTGCCGAGGAGTTTGTTCAGCCAAATAGAGCTGCTGGGCAGTCGGTGTGTGCCGAGGATGGGGCAAATGCTGGTGCCGAGGCGTTTGTACAGCCGGATGAGGCTGCTGGGCAACCGGTTTGTGCGAACCAGGAGGACAACCCGGACGCAAGTCAGGAAGATGTGTTGGGCAGGGGTCAACGCAGAAGACAAGCCTCGATACGACTCCGTGATTATGTTACTCATACCATTCGGAAAATGAGTCCATCCGTCCCTCCTTCACCCGTACCACGGCATTCCTCAGGTACACCCTATCCTATAGCACATTATGTGAATTGTGATAATTTTTCTATGCGACATAGACATTTTCTTGCAGCCTTGACAGCAAATCGGGAACCTGTGTGCTATTCTGAGGCCGTGAAAGACAGCCGCTGGAGGGATGCCATGCGACGAGAAATTGAGGCTCTTGAGATTAATGAAACCTGGGTTGTAGCAGACTTGCCACCAAGAAAGAAAGCTCTCGGATGCAAGTGGGTATACAAGATCAAGTATAACTCTGATGGTACCATTGAGCGATTTAAGGCTCGGCTGGTTATTCTTGGGAATCATCAAATTGAAGGAGTTGATTATACAGAGACATTTGCTCCAGTAGCTAAGATGGTTACAGTAAGGGTCTTTCTTGCCGTTGCGGCTGCCATGAATTGGGAAGTCCATCAGATGGATGTTCATAATGCATTTCTACATGGTGACCTTGCGGAGGAGGTATACATGAAATTACCACCCGGTTTTCAGGTGGGGACTTCTGGAAAGGTGTGCAAGCTTAGGAAATCATTATATGGGCTGAAGCAGGCACCCCGATGCTGGTTTGCTAAACTGTCAACTGCTTTGAAGAATTATGGTTTTCGGCAATCTTATTCAGATTATTCTTTGTTTACTCTACAAAGAGGTGCGGTTCAGCTCAGTGTTCTTGTCTATGTCGACGACCTTATCATCTCTGGGCGTAATCCGGGGGATATACAGAAATTCAAGGGTTACCTCAGTGTTTGTTTCCATATGAAAGATCTGGGTCCTTTAAAGTATTTCTTGGGGGTCGAAGTGGCACGCGGACCAGATGGGTTTGTGCTTTGTCAACGCAAATACGCGCTAGATATCATCTCTGAGGCCGGATTGCTAGGGGCAAGGCCCGCGGCGGTGCCATTGGAACAGAATCATCGACTCGCCTTGTCCAAGAGTCCAGAGCTCGCTGACCCGGAGCCTTACCGTCGCTTGGTGGGACGGCTAATTTATTTGTGTTTCACTCGACCCGAATTATCTTATAGTGTTCATGTTTTATCTCAATTTATGCAACATCCTCGGGCGGACCAATGGGAAGCTGCTTTGCGGGTGGTTCGGTACTTAAAAGGTAATCCAGGTCAAGGTATACATTTGAGTAGTAAGTGTGACATGCAGTTACATGGGTGGTGTGACGCTGACTGGGCCGGATGCCCTTTGACTCGGCGGTCCCTCACTGGTTGGTTGGTGTTCCTTGGGAACTCGCCGGTATCTTGGAAGACAAAGAAGCAACATACAGTATCCCGCTCCTCCGCAGAGGCGGAATATAGGTCTATGGCTATGACTACATGTGAGTTGAAATGGCTTAAAGCTATTTTAGCTAGCCTCGGGATGTCTCACACACGTCCTATGTCTCTTCATTGTGATAGTCAGGCGGCTCTCCATATATCTCAAAATCCCGTTTTTCATGAACGGACAAAACATATTGAGGTCGATTGTCACTTTGTCCGTGATGACATTGTTGCTGGACATATCAATCCCACATTTGTCCCATCCAATGAGCAACTCGCTGACATTTTCACAAAAGCATTGGGCAAACGACAATATGAGTATCTCCTTCGCAAGTTGGGCATACGGGATCTCCATGCACCAACTTGAGGGGGGGTATTGAGAATATATGGCGAATATCCTGATTGATTGGGAATATTTGTATTAGGAAGGTTGCTTATAGAGTCAAAATTGTATAATAGTTTTAAGGAAATTAGCAGATTATATTGTGAATATTCTCACAATACTCTCTGGATTAGTTTGTATATAAACAGGAGATTGTGAATGAGAAAGAACAACACAATACACACAAATCATTTCCTTTGTGTCTAACAATTCATCATGAGTTCATTCTTTCAAGGTGTGCCGGTGAAGATTTTTGTGAACTTCTTGACGAAAGGAGTATTGTTGGTAGTTCAAATTCTGGTAGTCGACGAATATCAATTCAAAATATTGATACGGAGGTGGTCGTGGAAAACTTAAGTTTGTCGTCTCATGTTCGCTCCCTTGTTGTGTTCAAATTTGATAAATTGTCTATTTCCTTCATACACAAACTTCTTTCTAGTTTTGGTTTATTGAAGATATTGGACCTGGATGGTGCACCTCTGGAGGAGTTTCCTCGTGAAATTACAAAGTTATATCATTTGAGGTATTTGTGTTTGAATAATACACGTATCAAGACAATTCCAGATAGTGTTCGAAAGCTACAGAATCTTGAAACATTATTACTTCAATGTACTGATTTGGTTGAATTGCCACTTGCAATCCTAACGCTCAAAAAATTGCGGCATATTGGAGCTTCTTCAAAAAATCCTGAAGGTGTCAAGATACCAGAAGAAATCGGATGTTTGACAGCCTTGCAAGGTTTGTCAGATGTTGACGTAAATCAAGGTACCAATTTGATCAAAAATTTGGGAAAACTGACCGAACTGCGAGTTCTGGGCGTTATGAATTTGATAAGAGAAAGTGGAGTGGAATTGTGTGCTTCCATTGCCAAGATGAACCACCTGACGTGCTTGGGTGTACGGTCACTTGAAGATGATGTTATTGATCTACGATTGGGATCCTCTCCACCTTCGTTCATCAATACATTGGCTTTAACTGGGCGCCTCGAGAACTTGCCTAACTGGATTTCCTTGCTTAGTAACCTGTTGAAAATATGGCTATCTTGTTCGAAGTTAAAGGATGATCCACTAAAAGTGCTACAAGGTTTGCCTAATCTGGTACGTATCTATCTCGTGAAGCATGCATATGATGGGGAGGAGTTAAAGGAGTTTTCAAAAACTCCAATTCTTACACCTGTCTGAGTCAGATAACTTGCACTCGATGATAATTGAGGAAGGTGCCATGCCCAACGTCAAAGAGCTACATGTTAACGATTGTAAGCAGTTAAAGGAGGTTCCTATCGGCATGACTCACCTCACAAAACTCAAAGCTCTTTATTTCCGTCGTATGTCGGAAGGTTTTTTTAGCAGACTTGATCAAGATGGAGGTGAAGACTACTGGAAAGTGAAGCATGTACCACTACTTAATTTGCTATAGTAAGTGATTCAAATTATTTCTATGTTCTTTTGCGTTTTTAGGGATGCATTTCCATATATTCTAGTTGATTTCACGTTTCATATTGTGGATATGTTTTCTTCGTTGTAGATAAGTCTAGTTTTCAAGCTGAATATAGAGGCATCATGGACGGTCTAAATTGCTCTCCGGACAAATGATGGAAGAAGGCGAAGCTTCTACTTTTAATCAGGATGTCGTCTATGCCCTTACTGATCTTGAGTCCATTGCTTATTCAGTCTTTGGACCTAGTCATTGTAATAGTATCTGTTATGTTCATAGCTAGAACTTGGAATGTATTGCTATATAATTTGATTGATATATATTATACTATATTTCAACAACTTTTTAATAACTTAATTTGCTATAGTAACTTGGAATGTATTGTCTCAGATTTACATACAGCCTCATATCATACTAGTGCTGACTCTAAGATGGAAGGGTGACTTCTATAAGTCATTCTCCTAATGTTCTCGATTTCCAGAGGAATAGTTAAATGTGTGAAGGAACCTGCAGAGTGTGTACAATTTATGTTGTGGTAGGAGTAGAACATATATGTAACACTGAACGGCTGTATGGGTCTCTGGGCTCCTTGAAAGCATGATTCAAGCATAGTGCCCTAACATTAATAGGCACCATTCATTTTATTTTTTTCTTCCGTTTTTTTCAGCATCCCAAACAGCGAGTGTCTATAGTTGAAGTTTAGAACTAAATGGTGAAACTGCTCACTTAGTAGGGTTGTTTTTCATTGAATAAATTGAGCGTTTACAACAGTGTTATGAGAGATTTTCTCTCATTAGGTGAGGGTTTACAACAAACTCTTGTTGAAATATTTACTCTTACTCCATCAATGTTTGAAACACACTACAACTCAATTGTGAACTATACAATAAATCAGGAAAGATTTTCTCTAATACAGTTGTTAACTGTTTTGCTCTTGATCTTCAGTTATCTCAAACCACCCTTCAAATTGTTGCTTTACTTTTTGAGTCCAGGTGCTTCAAGATCAAAATTTCTGACTTTTTCTATTTGTTAGGGAAAGGGAAGAAGAACCTTATCCTCAAGATGATTAAGCCATTGATTGGTGCCTACCAAAATCACGAGTTTAAGCATGTGCAATAAGGAACCATCTTGACAACAATTCACTTGGTGAGTTTAACCCTTAGCCTAAACCCCATTGATTCACTTAATTGGTGCCTACTAAGATCACGAGTTGAAGCTTGTGCACCAAGGAACCATCTTGACAACAAGTCACTTGATGAGTTTAACAAACCCCATTGATACATTTAATTGGTGCCTACCAAGATTACAAGTTTAAACTTGTGCACCAAGGAACCATCTTCTTGACAACAGTTCACTTCGTGAGTTTACATCTTTTAGCTCGTTTGAGGAGTTTAAGGAAATTTTCTTTCCTTGTGATGATGCAGTGAATAAATAAGAGATAATGGAGTGGTTTAAATTTGATGCTCTTATTTTTAATGATAAGGTTAACGCATCCTAAAAACCCATCTCGCGTTTCAAAAGAAATAAATAAAGAAGAAGCAACGTGTACTGCTTCGTCTAATATGGAAGGGTGACATTCTCCAAGCCATTCTCTTAAATGTTTATCTCCGCTTGCAGAGGAATCACCACCCCTTTGCATTTGCAGTTGGATTGTTCTGTAAAGAAACCAGAAAAATGTGTACAATTTCTGCTGTGCTAAAAGTAGCACATTGACAATTCAGGTGCTTGAGACCAAGTTGAAACCATACACATGTTGCAACGAATTGAAATGTCGATACTGCTGTAGTAATGGTGGTATGTCTCCTTTATGGTTATTGTTTGTAGCATAAACAAGGCTCTGTACTGTATGTCCATTCTGCTGTGCATAAGCTTTATTTGTTGCTAATAAGCAGAAGATCAGTATTTCATCACCATGAGAACCAATAAACAGACTTTCAATTTTATTTTTCTTTTTTGTCATTTGCAGTTTTGCCTATGTTCTACATCAACAATTGCGGGTATTTTATTTGTAGACTACTTGAATTGATAGTAAACATGACCATATTGCTTCACATCACTAATAATAACATGAAATGCAGAGTAAACAACTTCATACTCTTGTCTTTAATCTTTATAATCAATCTCCTTGAATTATTGTCCCCAAAGACTGACCCCTCTCATGCTTTCCTGGGTGCTACATTTAGCAATGACTTCCCTTTCATTAGACCCACCAGTGGGCACCTTGACAGTAGTGGTGATCTTATAAGCTTGGTTTTGGGTGATTCCCAAGCATGATTCCAAAATTTGTACAAAACACGTTCGGGTACCAACTTTTCTTTTCCATCTCAGAGTTAAATTTCAATTTACATAAAGCCTCCTATCATACTAGTGCTTACTCTAAGATAGAAGGGTGATTTCTACAAGTCATTCCTAAATGTTTTTCTCGATTTTCAGAGGAATTACTTAAATGTGTGAAGGAACCTGCAGTGTGTACAATTTATGTTGTGGTAGGAGTAGAACATATATGTAACACTGAACGACTGTATGGGTCTCTGGGCTCCATGAAAGCATGATTCAAGCGTAGTGCCCATAACACTAACAGGCACCATTCACTTTTTCTTTATTTTTCGGCATCCCAAATAGTGAGTGTGTATTGACTCCCGTAAATCATTGAGCAAGTGCTTTCCTTCCATTACACATCTACCAGCAGTGGACATCAGTGATGCCTGAACCCAAGCGGACTACTGTTCTAGCTGATATGATGCAGAATTTCACATTGTGGATAGGTTTCTGAACAAGTTTTCTCAAGGGGCCGTAGCACTATTTAGAAAACGGCTCTGAATCTGTTTGATTCCTATTGGAACTTCTAAGGTAGTGATGTTTTTAAGTGTTGGAGTTAGAAATTTGAACGAGCTTCTAATGAACTATTTGTTGTGCTCCATTGGGTTGCTAATTAGAAGCTGTAACAATATTTGTTTTTAGATGTTGACTTGAAGTTATTTGACATTTTTGCTCACCACCACAACTCCACCGTCCATCACTCCTGTCATTAACCTCCTTCTCCATTTATTTTCTCCTCCAAACCCCATTTAGATATCATTCCACTACGACCATAAACCACCCTATAACTCTCTCCATTCCTCATACAATCTCCACCCTATAACCAAGGCTCTGTACTGTACGTCTGTTCTGCCATGCATAAGCTTTATTTGTTGCTAATAAGCAGAGATCATGTGTTAGTATTTCATCACCATGAGAACCAAGAAATGCAGACTTTCAAATTTCTTTTTCTTTTTTTGTCATTTGCAGTTTTGCCTATGTTCTACATCAACAATTGCTGGTATTTTAATTGTAGACTACGTGAATTGATAGTAAACATGACCATATTGCTTTTACATTTTTCTTTTCTTCATATTCAAACTTTATGTTCTTAGATGGTGCTTCACATCCCTAATAATGATATGAAACGCATAATAAAGAACTTCATACTCTATCTTTAATCTTTATGATCAATCTCCTTGAATTATTGTCCCCAAAGATCCCTAATAATGATATGAAACGCAGAATAAAGAACTTCATACTCTATCTTTAATCTTTATGATCAATATCCTTGAATTATTGTCCTCAAAGACGTCCCTCACATGCTTTCCTGAGTGCTACATTTTGCAATGACTTCCCTTTCATTAGACCCACCACTGGGCACCTTGACAGTAGTGGTGATCTTAAAGAGGAGTAATTATCCTTGACAACCTCCTTGTTGGGGGGGTGGCTGGCGCACTACTCTTTGCTATTAGATGGTGTGGGGTTTTCTCCAAAAGAAAAAGGACGGACACTGCACCATATTGGCATTTTTGTAACAACCCCCAAAACAGTATCACTTTTGAAGTGTAACAATTTACCTAACAACTTTACACATTTTCACAAACAAAATGATACAATAATAGTATCACCATGAAGAGTATGGTTATAAAAGTGATACTATTCATGGTGATCCAACTTATTGTATCATTTATTTTGTGTTACTGTTTTTCATTTTTTTGACTAAATTTAGTTTTGATTTGAAATTGTTTGGTGGATTATAACATTTCAAAAGTGATACTGTTTTGAGAGTTGTTACAAAAGTGCCAATTTGGTGTAGTGAGAATTATATAAAGAACAGGAATTCTCTCATCACTTTCACTTCATCTCTTTTACGTCTCTCACAACACTCAAACAACACACCGTGGTCGATCACAGCAGTCTCGCAGCAGAGAATAGACACAGTCTTTGGTAAGATAGGTAAGCATGAACTGAACCATTCACTAACTTTCTGAAATTATGTGTTTATATTTTAATTCGCACTCTTCTGAATTTAAAAAAAATAAAAAAAAAACCCATACAGATTGGTGCAAGTGGTTAGTTTTTTGGAAAGTATTCTGAAATATCTGATTAGTAGTTGGTTCATTTTGATAACCATTCCCGAAAGCTCACTTTTATCTACTCTGTGACAGACTCAATCGAAAACATTTCAGTTTCTTCATTAACTAAAGAAAATGGCAGAGATTGCTGTGAGCCTTGTCGCAGACATTTTATCCCATTTCGATCCTATCACAATCTCGAAGAAACGGGACGGGATGGACCCGTCCGGTGCCCACCACAGATGGTGTGATAAGCTAATTGAAGATTACATAACCTCTCAAGTCTCAATCATGGTGTACTAAATTATTCCAGTTGATTGATAAGATCATAGTTTTAAATTTTTTTACCATATGATATGGTATGTCAAAGCTTATGCTGCGTTTTAAGGTTAATATTTTATCTCTTTTATGGCGCATCTTATGATAGGTGGTATGATGCGACACATCAGAACATTCTATAAAAATCATCCTTGGTAGCTAGTAACTGGATAACCATTCTTGCTTACCTCCTACATGAACAATTGTAACTTGATAGTAAACAGGACCGGTACTTTTACATTTCTCTTTAGTTTATGTTCAACTTTATGTTCATGGAAGTTTTCGCTTTGTGTCCTATCAATAATGTGAAATGCTGGATAAAGAACTTCATACAAGCACTCATGAAAATGACTACTCTGCCTTTAATCTTTATTGTCATTACCAAAGACTAACCCATCTCATCATGCTTCCTGGGTGCTACATTTAGCAATGGCTTCCCTTTCATTCGACCCACCACTGGGCACCTCCCCAGGACAAAATTGGTGATCTTATAAGTTTGGTTTTGGCTGATTTCCCAGGACTTTACAAGAGCAAAATCGAATACAATCCGCTCTCCTTTTTGCAAAGTGAAAAAGGAATAAATCATCCTTGACGACTTCCTATAGCATGTCCGAACGCTTGTAAGCTAAGCATAATTCACTTTTTCTCTCTTTGGGCATCTTAAATAGTGAATGTGTATGGCCTCACATAAGTCATGCTTCACAGGGGACCAAATGAGAAAGAAAAAGAGGCAGCTTCATGTTAGGCCTGATGGGAATCCAAGCTACAACAACTAAGGACACGCTACACCTTTGAGAAGCTGTAGAGAGGGTGTTGCTAGCTATCTCCCTCCTTCGAATCCATCCAGCATGCCTTTACATGGAAACGTTTAATGCAAGAAAAAGAAAAGAGGAGATGCTTTTGTTATAGTCATTTACATATTCCATGCGTTTAATGCAAGCAAAAGAAAAGGAAAAACCAAAAGAAAATACGAGAGAGAGGAACTAGGGAATGATATATAAAGAACCAGAATTCTCTAACATTTCTAGTTCATCTCTTTCGTGTCTCTCGCAACGCTCAAACACCACACCCCCACCTTATCTGCTATCCTAAATTGCTGAACCCAAGCAGTACTTGCAACCTTGGTTGGTCACAACGCTCGTGTAGCAGAGGACGGACACTGTCTACGGTGAGATAGGTAAGCATGAACTGAACCACTGCAAGCATCAATTTTCTGAATCATTATTTGTATTTTAGTTCACACTTTTCTGAATAAGAAACCCATAGACATTGGTGAAAGCAAGGAATGAGATTTCTCAAAAAATGTTGAAATTTCATGAAATATTTATTTTTTTAATTTTCAAAATTTCTTTTGAAATTTGAAATATTTATTTTTTTATTAAGCTAATCTCAGTTTTCCTACATTTTAACCTTAGTTTAGTATTAAAATTTTGGTATATAAGTGATTCTTATGCAATATATGTAGTTCTTATGACATTATAATTCTTACGTATTCTTTACCAACAAAGTATATTCTACAAATTTTAATTCAATAATGCTAGGAAACCATGTTTTATAAACATGTTTCGTAGCCATGTTGAGGTGTATATCCACCTCAGCATTTTAACAAAAACGAAATTAGGAAAAATTATTGAATTTTCGGTTCTCTTTAACCATAGTAAAATCAGACAAAGTCTCTCTTCAACCCAACTCAAATAACAAAGGCGCCTCTTTCTCTTCTTCTCCGGTCATTCATTCTCAGAGATCTCTTCTCCTGTGGCGCGCGGTGGTCGTCTCACCGGATCAGCCGGTAGAGCAGGCCTTGGCAACTTCTTCTCTTACAGGATCTTCGTCTTGGCCATGTTCAGTCTTCTCTTCCTCGCCACTCTCATCGTCCTCTTCACCACCAATCCCTCCACTCTCGCCAACTACCACCATATTGCCCTTGTTAGTGCTTACACTGCCTACGCTCGCAAGCTCAAGCTCAAAACTCTAAACAACTCAGAGTTTTCGAAGATCTAGTTCGTAATTTCTCTAATCTCACCTCTCGCCCTTCCTATCGAACCGCTATGTTCGACACAAGCTCTATTGGAGAGTGAGGAGATTTGAGACGGTGGTGTGGCGACAGAGAGGGTGGTGTCAAAGGGTATGATTTGTGCGTGATTTGATTAAAGGGGTCTCTAATTTGGTTAGACTTGTGAGAAAATCGGATCTTAAGAGGGTTTGATTGTAGATGTCTTCGAATGGATCTTAATCTCATTGGTGTTACAGATGCAGCGGGGCCAGGGAGATGCAACAGTGAAACATAGAGGGTGAGAGAGGCTGGGTGGCGGTGTGTAGCCTGTGAACGGAGAGGGAGATGTAGGGGGCGGTGGTTGCAGGCTCATGCTTTGATCCTTTTCTTGTCTAAATACCTTTGTGCTACTGTTATTCAATGCTTCAAATATTTCCAATGGACTTCATTTTTCAAGCAATGATGCTAGGAAACTATGTTGATGATGACGTTGTTGCGTTGAAAGATGATTTTACAAAGGAAGGTTTCTGAGAAGCTTTGGAGAGGCTGTACTTGCCATCAATGGTTTAAGAGCCCTTCACCAAACTCTCTCACTTCTTCCTCCTCCTTCTTCTTTGGTTTTTCTCTATCTTTTCTCTCCTGTTTTTTACAAACCCTTTTTTCTCCGGCAATTGTTTGGATCCACAGTGTTAATGACGTGGATGTCCACATCAACATGGTTATTAAACATGTGTACTAAACCTGTTTGCCTAGCCCGACTCATTTTAATTTCCTTGTTAATATGGTATCATTGACAACGAAAAAAATTTCATTGAAAAACCCATAAACTTATTACTTTTTTCTAACAAAATATATTTTGTGAAAAACTTTTCTTATTAAATAGGTGGCGAGAAGCATTCCCTCTAAACTTAATTTCATCCCGAATTGATTTAACAACGAAATATTTTTTATGGCTTCAAAATACTAATTCCTTCGTAATTATGATGTCATCTAGAATGAAATATTTTGTTTATAAAGAAGACTAATTTTAATAACAAATCATTTTCCTTGTTAACGGAATACTAAAACTTATTCATCTCTCTTTAGTAAGAAAACATGTTTTTATAGATAATAACCATATTATTAGCAATGATTCAATTTGTTGATAATAATTGATAATTTTTTTCCATTAGTTTTTTCTTGTTAAAGCTCGTTTACTAATTTTGTAGCAACAAAGTATTGTTTCGTTGAAAATTGTTACACTATTGGCAACGTCTTTTTATTTTTTGGAAACAATATCTTTTTTTTATTAAAAATTTGTAGTAATAAAATAAAATTTCGTTGGTAATTATAACCTTGTTGGTAACAAATTGTTTTTGTAAGTAAAAAGTAATAATAATTACTTTCATGAAAGCTTATTTCTCGTTAAAGCTCACTAACTATTTTATAGCGACAAATTATTATTTTGTTGAAAATTGGAAAATCGAATAACATTTATTTTATAATAAAATATTGTTGTGTTGCTAATTATATATTATGGGTAACAATTTATTTCATTGCTAAAGATTGATAAAATTTTCCATGATTTATTTCGTTTTAAGGTTTCTTTACTTATTTACAACAATTTTATTTTGTTTTATTGGGGATATAAGCAATGAAATGCTATTAGTATTTGTTTTTAATTATAATGGTATTATTGTGAATTTCTTTTTATTGCTAAAAGTGCTAAATATTTTATATTTAGTCGAAAAAATATTTAGTCCTAATTTATAATGAAGAAATATTATTTATTGGTCCCTATTATATACGTAGCAATGATTTTTTATTGCAAAATAAGAGTTATTTGATTTAATAAGCTATAAAACAACACAATTATTTAAATAGTTCAACTACTAAAGATTGCAATATATTTTACTGCAGGTCAGGAGTTCGATCCCTGTTGAGCCTAAAAATCCTAAAGGTACAACAATTTTTATTTTTACTAACGATTTCCTTGGTAATTGTTAAAGGTACAACAAATTTTCTTGCAACAAAACAATTCGTTAAAAATATTTGATTTTTATTGAAAAATTTTCTTGGTAGTTGTCGGTATTACCAACACCATGTTTCATTGACTTACCATCTGTTTCACCAAAAAAAATTAATTCCTTAGTTAAAACATTAAGGTAGGGATGCCGCCGAGCCTAGTAACGATTTTTTTTCCCTGTTAAAAGTATTTTTCAATAAATTTTTTTTATAGAAATTACAATGAAATTTTTATGTTTTTTCTATATACAGTGAAGTCTTAAAACTTACTAAAATTACCTCGACAAAACTAAAACACAATCCTTGGTGCAAGTGGTTGGGCTGAATCCATGCAAAAATTTTATGTTTCCCAACTTCAAGGAAAAAATTTCAACTTTCCTGGATTAATTCACTACACCAAATTGATAGACAAGCTGAGTTTGAATCCACGACCTAGTGGTACCATCCGTCAAGTTCTAATCGTTTAGCTGTCATGCCATTGACTTGTTTGTTATAACTCAAAATTGATACCGTTGTTCTAAAATTAGAATTTAAAGACTTTTTTTTTTGTGGCATGTGTTCTGAAATATGTAAATAGTAGTTAATAACCATTTCAGATACCTCACTTTTCTCTACTCTTCATCACAGACTCAACCAAAGACATTTCACTTTCTTCATCAATTAAGAAAAATGGCAGAGATTGCAGTGAGCCTTGTCGCAGACATTTTGGCTCCCTTTTTGGTTGAAGAAGCCAAAACGCTAAAAGGTGTAAGCCGCAGCGAAATCAGATCAATCAATGAAGAAATGGAAATCATCCGATTCTTTCTAAGAGATGCAGACGCCAAAGCAGAAACAGATGAACAAGTCAAGATCTGGGTGAAACAACTCCGACAAGTAGCCTTCCGAATGGAGGATGTAATAGATGAGTTTCGTCTCCGTCTCGCTCAACAGCCTCCAAACCATCCCAGATGCCTTGGATGGATTCACAAAACCTTTGCATCTGTCAAACACTTGAATTCTCGTCGTGTAATCAACAAGGAGATACAAGATATCAAAGCGAACTTGCTTCAGATTAATCAACAAAGGGAGAAGTACCAGTTCAGTCGCATAGATCCAGACTCAGGTTCCAGCTCTAGCAACAGTACCTCCTGGCAATACCTTCGTGATGATGCTCTTTATGTTGAAGAATCAGAACTGGTGGGCATTGAGAAGCATAGAAACGAACTAATAAGCTGGTTGGTAGAAGGGGACATCAAGCGGACGGTTTTCGCAGTGGTGGGAGCTGGTGGAGTCGGGAAAACCACACTTGTAAGGAAAGCCTACCAGAGCCCACTGGTATTGAAAAATTTTGAGTGCCGTGCATGGGTCACCGTGTCACAGTCAGCCCAGATAGAACAGCTCCTAGTTACATTGATCAAGCAGTTCCAGGAGTCGAGGAAGGAGGCATTTTCTTTGGGGACTACTGACCCATTGGATAGGTCCCAGCTGACTGAGAAACTAAGGGAATACCTTGATGCAAAAAGGTATGTTGTTATTCTTGATGATGTGTGGAAGGTAGAGGTATGGAATTATCTGAAACACGCGTTGCTTGATAACTGTCGTGGTAGTAGGATCATGGTCACAACTCGTGACATGGAAGTAGCTGATGCTTTTGTAGAATCTCCTCAACACATTTTTTATCATAAAGCTCTAACTCTAGAAGATGCTTTAGTTCTTTTCAATAGGAAAGCCTTCGGATCAAATTGTGAGGAAGACTGCCATCCGGAGTTGAAGGAATTCTCTGAGAAAATCGTGAAGAAATGTGGAGGATTGCCATTGGCGATTGTGGCAATTGGCGGGGTTCTTTTGATGAAAGAAAAGACTGTTTTGGAATGGAAGAAGTTTCATGACAACCTTTCTTCTAAGCTTGAACAAGATCCTCACCTCAAAAGTATAATGAAAGTTATATCCCTCAGTTACCATGATTTACCTTGTCACCTTAAACCTTGTTTTTTATACTTTGGTGTTTTCCCCCAGGATTACCCAGTTTTACCTTTTTATTTGATTGGGTTATGGATAGCGGAAGGGTTTGTGAAAAAACAGAAAGGAAAAACATTGGAAGAAGTAGGAGAAGACTACCTTGACCAGCTCATCAGTAGAAATTTGGTGCTTGTGAATGATGAATCGCCAAATTCGATCCATCATAAACCATGCAAAGTTCATGATTTGATGCACGAGTTCATTCTTTTAAGAATTGTCGATGAAGATTTTTGTGAAATTCTGGATGGCAGTTCAAATGTGAGTAGTCGTAGACGATTATCCATCCAAAATATTGGTACAGAGGATGTTTCGAAAAATATATGTTTGTCGTCTCGTGCTCGCTCCCTTGTTGTGTTAGAATTGGATAACTCGGCCATCCCCTTGATACACAAACTTCTTTCTAGTTTGGCTTTATTGAAGATACTGGACCTGCAACATGTACCTCTGGAAGAGTTTCCTTATGAAATTACAAAGTTATATCATTTGAGGTATTTGAGTTTGAGCCATACGCGTATCAAGATGCTTCCAAATACTGTTGGAAAGCTTCAAAATCTTGAAACATTGATACTTCAAGACACTCGTGTGGTTGAGTTGCCTCGTGCAATTCTAAAGCTCAAAAAATTGCGACATTTTAGAGCTTATGTTAAAGGTCAAAGTAGTGTTACAGCAATTAAGATGCCAGACGAAATTGGATGTTTGACATCCTTGCAAACTTTATCAATTGTTGACGTAAACCAAGGTACCAGTTTGATCACAAATTTAGGAAAATTAACAGAGATGCGATATCTAAGTGTTGCAAAATTGAGAAAAGAAAGTGGGTCCGGATTGTGTGCTTCCCTTGCCAAGATGAACCACCTTGGCACCTTGAACGTATCTTCAATTGAAGATGATGAAGTTCTTGATTTGCCATTTGAATTGTCTCCTCCTCCGCTTATCAAAGTGTTGGACTTAAGAGGGCGCCTTGAGGCATTGCCTAACTGGATTACCTCGCTTAGTAACCTTTTAAAACTAAGTCTAGAGTATTCCAAGTTAAGGGATGAACCACTGAAAGTGCTACAAGATTTGCCAAATCTAATGGATATTAATCTCAGGAACCATGCATATGATGGGGACGAGTTGTGTTTTGAAGCTGGGAGTTTTCAGAAACTCAAATTGTTATCCCTGTCTGATTCAGATAACTTGCACTCTCTGATAATTCAGAAAGACGCTATGCCAAACCTCAAAGAGTTAGTTGTTAAAAAGTGTCAGCAGTTAAAGGAGGTTCCCATCGGCATAACTCACCTCACCAAACTCAGAACTCTTTCTTTCTACGATATGCCAGAAGAATTTATGAGCAGTCTTGTTCAAGGAGGTAAAGACTATTGGAAAGTGAAGCATGTACCGCTACTTAACTTGTTCAATGGAGGGACTCGATTTGGAGTGTCAACTGCATAACTTCATTGCATTGGTAAGTGATTTGAACTATTTCTATTTGTTCTTGTATTTTCTTAGGCATGCATTATCAAATATTCTAGCTGATTCCTTGTATTTTCTTGCATTATCAAAGGTTCTGTTGTAGATGGTGTGTCGTAATAGCTAGCTGGGAGTCAGAGCTGGATTCTCGAGGACCAAGTACAGTTTTCATGCTGAATATGCAGGCAGCGTGGAAGCTCTTAAGTGCTCTAGACAAAGGATGGAAGGTGAAGCTTCTACTTGATGCTCAGGATGGAGACCATGCATGCCCTCCTGGGTCTCAAGTCCTGTGTTAATCCTTGTAGTATTGGTTTGTTGTTGTTAGCTAGAACTTGGAATGTGTCGGTGCATAGCTTGACTGATACATAATATATCATATTCCAAAATGTATACTTGTAGAATAGTTTGGCTACGAAAAGCATGACTGTCGTCAATGCTCTAAGAAGTTGAATGAGACATTTAGAGGCAATCAACTCAGAATTGTTTGGTCCTGTCCAGTGGCTATTACAAATTGCTCTGTTTTTTTTTCAAGTTTGGTAATTGTTACTTCTTCATCTAAGATGGAAGGGTGACATTCTCTAAGTCATTCTCTAAGTCATTCTCTTAAATGTTTATCTTTGACTTGCGAAGGAATTACCATTGGTATTTTGAAAAGCGGCACCCTTAACAATGAATATAACACAAAATAAGGGATATGAACAGAAAAGCTGAAACGAAATGACATCAAAATAATATACACATAATAAGGAAACCCCATTTAGTCAAACAACGAAACATTTTATTTAGTGTTTTCAGATAGAGTTTGTAAGACATGCATAGATTGATAGGACTCTGGAATTAAGAAGCACTGAAAGAAAAAACAAACCAAATCTCATAGAAGCGAAACGAAAATTAAGAATAATGTAAAGAAAAAGAAATGCATATCTGACCTGTAGGAACCAATTGTAAGAGCTTTAATGTATTGGTGACAGCCAACAGCAATAGAGAAGAGAGGATGCTTTATGGTCTCAGTTCAATATCTGCACAGGCGGGAGACAGATAGAAAGTATAAGCTATTTCTTTGGTATCCCTTCCTCCACTTATCAAAACATTGGAATTAAGTGGGCGACTAGATATGTTGCCTAACTGGATTACCTTGCTTGATAACCTTTTTTTTTTTTTTTTTTGGAAAGTGAGCTGGGGTTTTTAGGATCCCCGAACCTTATATTGATAAAAAAGATGATGATAAAGTTTACAATCGCTCATACGTTCACTCGTTACATCATCTACAGAACAAAAAACTTGTTTCAAAGCTTCAACAAATAACCTAATTAGTTCTAGATTCATCGGCTCTAGTTGGGGAGTAACCTTGCAAAGTGTTCTGCTAGTAAAGTGGTTGCATGATAGACCTACCATAATTTTTCTTCCTCATAATTACCAATCAATATTTTAATCACTCTCATGACCTGATTTATACCTAATGTGGGTCCCACGATGTATGAGAAGTCGTTGTAAAAAATCGAAACACAATGAATCATAATATAGAAACCATTGAATGCTAGCACTAATCTAGCATCCATACAAAGTTCTAATAAACATTTGCATTCTACCTGTATTATCATCATTGGTTACCTGAATTTAGGATTTGTCTTCTTGCTTCGAGAAGACCTTCGAGGAACATAATCCGTGGGAGGCTGTATTGTGGTGACCTCATGTGCTTCTTCAATAGTATTTTGCCTCTCCTTTATTGCTTCCGCTTCAAGTAAGGCTTTAATTTCGGTAATCAATGCATCCTTGCCTATTCTTGCAATTGTTGTATTCAAAACATTGACGGCTTGGGGTGTTAGCCAATCCATGGGCGCTTTTGGAGAGTTCGTGCGATCTTCCCCCTGTCTTCCATCAGTCATTTCTCGTCCTACTTCAGGAAATGTAGAAGCTGATTTTGAGATTGCATTAACCTCTTCACTGCATCTTTCCTGATTTGGAGCAACTTCTATTTCACGTTGAATTTGCACAGGAGCATCAACTTCTTGTTCCTCAACTGGAAGTGTAGGGATAACTTCTTTGTTTGACTGGTTCGCAGTATCCATCTCATCATCATACTAATCTATAATATCTACCTCATTCACGTTGCTTGTGCTCTCACTTGCAGTGGTGTTGGTCTGCCTTCTGACATCTACACGCTGCATTGCCTTATTGGGCTTGAATGCATGTTTTCCTGAAACAATAGTCCAACCATTTTTATCTTCCTCATTCTGATTCTCATCCACTTTCTTCCCTGTTTCTCTCCAAACTTTTGGAGTTGTTTGTCTAATTGGCTTACTCTTTGGACAACTCATTTTGTTGTGCCCAAACCCCGCACACGAGATGCATTTGGCTGGAACCCAAGCATACTCCACTTCCACTAATCTCTTCTTCTCATTATTGATAACTATTGGTATTGCTTTGGGGAGTTGGCTGCTAACATTGATTTCCACACAGACTTTTGCATATGACAGTCGTGTTCTCTCGTCTGTTGCTTTGTCAAGCATGATTGGGACTCTTATTGCACTTGTAATTTTTTGGATGCCTTCCGGGTTCCAAAGGAACAATGGTGAAAACGAAGCTTCTTAACGGGAGGGTAGGGGAGAAGCTAACGTGAGTTTTTTTTTTTTTTTTTTTGAAAGGCAAGCAGGGTTTTTATAGGATCCCATAACCCATTAAAGATGCCGCAAGCTGGGTTTGAACCCATGACCTAGTGGTACCATCCGCCAAGCTCTAACCGTTGAGCTGTCATGCCATTGTTCGAGGTTAAGGGATGAACCACTTAAGTACTACAAGGTTTGCCTAAGCTAATAGATTTTTATCTCATTAACCTTGTATATGATGGACAGGAGTTACATGTTGAAGCTGAGAGTTTTCAAAAACTCAAAATTTTGCTGTTGTGTAAGTCGTATAACTTGCACTCATTCGTAATTGAAAAAAGTGCCATGCCCAAACTCAAAGAGCTAGCCATTGAAAAGTGTCAGCAGATAAAGGTGGTTCCCATCAGCATAACTCACCTCATGAACCTCAGAACTCTTTCTTTCTATGATATGCCAGAAGATTTTGTGAGGAGATGAGGAATATTGAAAAGTGAAGCATGTGCCACCACTAAACTTGTTCAATAGAGGGACTTAATTTGGAGCATCAACATGTAACCTCACAGCACTAGTAAGGGATTCAAGTTATTTTTACATGTTCTTTTATTTAATTTGTTAGGCATGCATTCTAGCTGATTCCTCGTTTCACATTGTGGATAGGTTTTGTTCGTTGTGTGTTGTAATAGCTAGCCTAGCCGGGGACCAAAGCTGGATTTTTCAAGATCAAGTCTAGTTTTGAGCTGAATACAGGTGTCATGGAAGCTCATAAATGGGTTATTGGCAGAGGATGAGAGAAGATGAAGCTTCTACTTGAAGCTCAAAATGTTCTCTGTGTGTCTATGCCCTTGATGGGTCTCAACTCTCAGGTCCAGTATCTTATATTATTGTGATCCTATTTTGGTTTGGTTTGTTATGTACCTATCTAGAGCTATAAAAACTTTGCCACGTAATTAAAATGCTAGCATTAGATCGAATGCTATAGTTTATATCTTATTCCACCAAAATAAATGAACTGGGAGTAATAACGTACCTTTCCCTTGCGCGTTGTTGTAAGCCACAAAAAGCTCTATGCATCAGCATGCCTGCGGTATCCAGCAATATATAAAGCGTGTAAATCTTCACATTAACAGTGATGGTAAGACCCCCTTCGAAGCATTTCTTTGAACCATTCCCAAGCCTTCTTCGTATCCCTACTTCCACAAAACCCAGATACCATCACTGATGTGTAAGGTATCTCGTCAAGTAACAAGCCCATGCTGACATTTCATTGAACAAACTCCGTGCTTCATGCAATCTCCATTAATCAGGCTTGCTGCGCATGTGATTGTGTTGGGTGATAGATCATAGATCGTTCAACATTCTTGCATGCAACTTTATAGTCTCTTGATCCCTAGATTTGGCAAACAAATCCAAATTATGCTGAAAGTGAGTACAACATGGCTTTGAAAGGATCCACATCTACTCTACGGGTGATTTTCCGCTCCCTAAAGACACAAAATAAGCCACATTTCTACATTAGGAATTTAAAGAAATTTTATTGAACATGAAACTTGTTGAAATGTAACTTGAACTATGCTTATTGCTCACAACAAATATAATAAGGAACAGGAGGACACAGACGGCTATCTAAAGTTGTAAAATACTTGACGGGTATAAAATACTTGCAACATGGGTTTTTAGTTTATTTTCTTAAAAACACTTCCTCAATTGTATATTACAACAATTACGATGAATTAACTTTAAAAATGATCAATAATAATTTATGAAACAATATTAATAATACTGATCAACGCAACCAATGTGATAAAGAATTCAATCTACACCAAATGTCAACTAAGCTAAAAATAAGAAAGCAGTGATTTAACATTAAGAAATATCTCATATTTGTCCCAAGTGAATTTTGGCTGCAACTTATGCCTACATTAAGAAATATCTTCAGCGTGCCATCCTTATTCGTGCTTTCTGCAGATGCAATGTATCACACACAAAATAAAATATTTTTATTAAAATGCACATCCTCGCACTTAAGATGACAATGCAATAATTTCCAAACGTTGCATTACTTAAAATTTTATAATGAATATAAAGTTTTTTTTTTAATAGGGCATGTTTGGTTACCCATTTGACCATTGTAATGTAATGGCTATTACAATGGTCAATTGCATTCATTTGTTTGGTGGCACAAAAAAGCATCGTAATCATCATTTCCATTACCAATTTGGTTGTAATGGCCATTCCTTCCTTCCACCCTATGAATGGCCATTACATTGGTCATTGTAATGGTCAACAAAGCAAAATTACTTCACTTGCCCTCAAAATGACTTCATTTACTCTTGTGTTGAAGTTTTGATGCTTTGTAGTGAGGGCATATTCGTAAAGACACATTCCTACTCCCATTACATTCATAGGTAAACCAAACACATCTATTACATTTCCATTACCACTCTCATTACATTTTCATTACCACTTCTATTGCTACTCCCATTACCACTCCCATTACAACGTGGAACCAAACAGGGCCTTATAGTATAAGATTTTACTTTAACACTCTCTAAAATGCTAATTCTTCAAAATATTGAAATCAACATCAAGTAGGCCTCCAATCGTTTTCTCCATAATGCCAAGGATCCAACCATTGGCTTTTATTTATTTATTTATTTTAATACACTTAAATATAGGTTTTTTAACCCAGAAACAGATGGGGATAGATTTTCAATGTTCACTTTCTTCGATTCCTTTTTCAATTAATCAATGGGTTTTCTCTTCCTCACAATTAATCAAATTCATTCTTCAATTAATTAGATTTATTCTTTCATATTTAGTGAGTATTTTCTTCCTCACAATTAATCAGATTCCTTCTTCAATTAATCAGATCTCATCATTTCTTAAAATTTCAATGGGGAAAGTGAGAGGAGCATGGAGAAGAATTTGACATATGAAGTATTAAGAGAAAACCCATGAGGAAGAAGATATGTAAAGAAGGGAATATAACGTACTTGTTGAGCCGAGATGAAAAGCACCACACCTTCTTATTCTCCTCTTCTCCAATTTTTTCCGCCAATTTCATACACATATATCTATTCCGTAGTCCCCAAATAAATCCCACATCTCCAAGCCCCGCACATCAATTGTATGTAGAAATGCTCGACAGAGAATAAATAGAAGATTAAATCCCACATCTCCAAGCCCCTAACATTAATTGGCACCATTCATTTTTTTTTTCTTCCATTTTTATCAGCAGCCCAAACAGCGAGTGTCTATAGTTGAAGTTTAGAACTAAATGGTGAAACTACTCACTTAGTAGGGTTGTTTTTCATTGAATACATTGAGCGTTTACAACAGTGTTATGAGAGATTTTCTCTCATTAGGTGAGGGTTTACAACAAACTCTTGTTGAAAGATTTACTCTTATTCCATCAATGTTTGAAACAGACTACAACACAATTGTGAACTATACAATAAATCAGGAAATTTTTTCTCTAATACAGTTGTTAACTGTTTTGCTTTTGATCTTCAGTTATCTTAAACCCCCCTTCAAATTGTTGCTTTACTTTTTGAGTCCAGGTGCTTCAAAATCAAAATTTCGACTTTTTCTATTTGTTAGGGAAAGGGAAGAAGAACCTTATCCACAAGATGATTAAGCCATTGATTGGTGCCTACCAAAATCACGAGTTTAAGCGTGTGCAACAAGGAACCATCTTGACAACAATTCACTTGGTGAGTTTAACCCTTAGCCTAAACCCCATTGATACACTTAATTGGTGCCTACTAAGATCACGAGTTGAAGCTTGTGCACCAAGGAACCATCTTGACAACAAGTCACTTGATGAGTTTAACAAACCCCATTGATACATTTAATTGGTGCCTACCAAGATTACAAGTTTAAACTTGTGCACCAAGGAACCATCTTCTTGACAACAGTTCACTTCGTGAGTTTACATCTTTTAGCTCGTTTGAAGAGTTTAAGGAAATTTTCTTTCCTCGTGATGATGCAGTGAATAAATAAGAGATAATGGAGTGGTTTAAATTTGATGCATTTTTATGCTCTTATTTTTAATGATAAGGTTAACGCATCCTAAAAACCCCATCTCGCATTTCAAAAGAAATAAATAAAGAAGCAACGTGTACAACTTCGTCTAATATGGAAGGGTGACATTCTCCAAGCCACTCTCTTAAATGTTCATCTCCAATTGCAGAGGAATCACCACCCCTTTGCATTTGCAGTTGGATTGTTATGTAAAGGAACCAGAAAAATGTGTACAATTTTTGCTGTGCTAAAAGTAGCACATTGACAATTCAGGTGCTTGAGATTAAGTCGAAACCATACACATGTTGCAACGAATTGAGATGTCGATACTGCTGTAGTAATGGTGGTATGTCTCCTTTATGGTTATTGTTTGTAGCATAAACAAGGCTCTGTACTGTATGTCCGTTCTGCTGTGCATAAGCTTTATTGGTTACTAATAAGCAGAAGATCAGTATTTCATCACCATGAGAACCAAGAAACGCAGGGTTCCAATTTATTTTTATTTTTTTTTGTCATTTGCAGTTTTGCCTATGTTCTACATCAACAATTGCGGGTATTTTATTTGTAGACTACTTGAATTGATAGTAAACATGACCATATTGCTTTTACATTTTTCTTTTCTTCATATTCAAACTTTATGTTCCTAGATGTTGCTTCACATCACTAATAATAACATGAAATGCAGAGTAAAGAACTTCATACTCTTGTCTTTAATCTTTATAATCAATCTCCTTGAATTATTGTCCCCAAAGACTGACCCCTCTCATGCTTTCCTGGGTGTTACATTTAGCAATGGCTTCCCTTTCATTAGACCCACCAGTGGGCACCTTGACAGTAGTGGTGATCTTATAAGCTTGGTTTTGGGTGATTCCCAAGCATGATTCCAAAATTTGTACAAAACACGTTCGGGTACCAACTTTTCTTTTCCATCTCAGAGTTAAATTTCAATTTACATAAAGCCTCCTGTCATACTAGTGCTTACTCTAAGATGGAAGGGTGATTTCTACAAGTCATTCCTAAATGTTTTTCTCGATTTTCAGAGGAATTACTTAAATGTGTGAAGGAACCTGCAGTGTGTACAATTTATGTTGTGGTAGGAGTAGAACATATATGTAACACTAAACAACTATCTGAGGCTCTGGGCTCCTTGAATGAAAGATTCAAGCGTAGTGCCCATAACACTAACAGGCACCATTCACTTTTTTTTTTTTTTTTTCGGCATCCCAAATAATGAGTGTGTATTGACTCCCGTAAATCATTGAGCAAGTGCTTTCCTTCCATTACACATCTACCAGCAGTGGACATCAGTGATGCCTGAACCCAAGCGGACTACTGTTCTAGCTGATATGATGCAGAATTTCACATTGTGGATAGGTTTCTGAACAAGTTTTCTCAAGGGGCCGTAGCACTATTTAGAAAACGGTTCTGAATCTGTTTGATTCCTATTGGAACTTCTAAGGTAGTGTTTATGTTTTTTAAGTGTTGGAGTTAGAAATTTGAACGAGCTTCTAATGAACTATTTGTTGTGCTCCAATGGGTTGCTAATTAGAAGCTGTAACAATATTTGTTTTTAGATGTTGACTTGAAGTTGTTTGACATTTTTGCTCACCACCACAACTCCACCGTCCATCACTCCTGTCATTAACCTCCTTCTCCATTTATTTTCTCCTCCAAACCCCATTTAGATATCATTCCACTACGACCATAAACCACCGTATAAGTCTCTCCATTCCTCATACAATCTCCACCCTATAACCAAGGCTCTGTACTGTACGTCTGTTCTGCCATGCATAAGCTTTATTTGTTGCTAATAAGCAGAGATCATGTGTTAGTATTTCATCACCATGAGAACCAAGAAATGCAGACTTTCAAATTTCTTTTTCTTTTTTTGTCATTTGCAGTTTTGCCTATGTTCTACATCAACAATTGCTGGTATTTTAATTGTAGACTACGTGAATTGATAGTAAACATGACCATATTGCTTTTACATTTTTCTTTTCTTCATATTCAAACTTTATGTTCCTAGATGGTGCTTCACATCCCTAATAATGATATGAAACGCATAATAAAGAACTTCATACTCTATCTTTAATCTTTATGATCAATCTCCTTGAATTATTGTCCCCAAAGATCCCTAATAATGATATGAAACGCAGAATAAAGAACTTCATACTCTATCTTTAATCTTTATGATCAATATCCTTGAATTATTGTCCTCAAAGACGTCCCTCACATGCTTTCCTGAGTGCTACATTTTGCAATGACTTCCCTTTCATTAGACCCACCACTGGGCACCTTGACAGTAGTGGTGATCTTAAAGAGGAGTAATTATCCTTGATCTTTTTTGGTGCTGCATGACCCGACCCACACGAGTCATGCAGCAGTTAAGTCGAGGGTGCCTAGAATCGAACATGCGCCCTGAAGGAGTGACCATCAGGTGCAGTTACTAAACCATCTGAGCAAGCCCTGGTGGGTAAAATGTCCGTCTCACTTTTTTTTTTTTTTTGAAAGGCAAGCATGCCGCCGGTGGGTATAGAACCCAAGATGTGGAGGTTAAACCACCACAGCCTTAACCATCCAACCAGGCTACCATTAATGCAGAGGCTGAATTCATGAACCCAGGCGTGTCTGATCATTCTCCTATGGTTCTCACTCTCTATGATAACAACAACAGAGGCCCAATGCCTTTCAAATTCTTCAACTATTGGGTGTATGAGAAGCAGTGTTCTAAAAATCGCTAGGCGCTGGGCGGGCAGCGAGCAGGTGCCTAGCGCCCAGGGGCCTAGGCGGGCGCCTAGGCGGCACCTAGGCGGGCTTAGGTTTTGTATTATTACTTTAATAATTTACAAAAGTTAAGCATAATACATTATCAATTACATCCAATTTAATACCAATATACATATGCAAAATTTAAAAACATGAAAAATTACCAATCGTGAACAAAATTTATTAAAACTCAAATAACTGAAGTTGGTCATGATGGGTACTTTATATAAATTCGAATGTGTACTCTTTTATTTTTCTTCAAATTGCATGAATAACCTCAGTTATGTTTAATAAAATCTACATTAGTAAAATTGGTACCGACAGATCATTTGAGAATTCCATTAAGTAATCATTATTTGCTACATTTAGACATATATTGAATAAAAAATAATTAAATAGTTTATTTCTAAAAAGTAAGAAATAAAATAAAATAAGAACACAATCAGCCATATTAAAAAATTAAAAAAAAAATTAAAAAATTAAAAAAATTAAAAAATAAAAATCGGCCAGACCGCCTAGACCCGCCTAGAGTCCGCCTAGGCCGCCTAGACCCCGCCCAGACCCGCCTAGAGCCCGCCCAGACCCGCCCAAACTGCCCAGAACCGCCCAGACAGCCCAGAACCGCCCAGACTGCCCGCCCAGCCATTAATCTGGGCGGTTTTCCACCTTCTAGCGCCTAGGCGGCCGCCTAGACCGATTTTTAGAACACTGATGAGAAGGACTTCTTCAAGACTGTGGAAGATGCATGGAATATTCAGGTCTATGGTAATCCCATGTTCCAAGTTGTACATAAGCTCAAACAAGTGAAATCTACACTTACAGCCTGGCGCAAAAACAGCTTCAATAAGGCCTGCTCTAATGTTGAACAGGCTAGGCAACGTATGCATGCTGCTCAACAAGCTATACAACGACCTCCCGTATCCGATACTGCTATTCAAACTGAGAAAGCTGCTGTCAAAGACTATGCGTATGCTGCGAGGAATGAGGAGTCTAAGGCTAAGCAAAAGTCTAGATCCATGGCTTTCACGTTGGGGGATCAAAACACTACCTACTTTCATGGCCTTATCAGGGAGCGTCACGCTCAAAATAGAATTATGAGCATATACGACAGTGCTGGTACTAAACTGGAGGACCCTGTGCAAATTGAAACAGAATGCTTACAATACTTCGGCGGGGTATTCACCGGTGAACATGCTACGCCGTATGACCCGAGTATCATTAATTCACTGGAATTCCAGGGCCTTCTTACTGAGGATTTGCGTCTAGGCCTTGTTGAGCAGGTAACCAGAAAGGAAATAGTGGAGACATTAGCTGATATTGACTCCCATAAGGCCCCAGGACCCGATGGGTTTTCTGCTTTCTTTTTCAAAGCTGCTTGGAGGATAGTTGGAGATGACTTTGTTCGAGCCATGCTTAATTTCTTCAGGAGCTCTAAACTTCTTGGCCAGGTAAATGCTACTGTAGTTGCTTTAGTGCCTAAAATTACTAATGCATCTTACTTTAGTGACTACAGACCCATAGCTTGCTGCAATGTTCTCTACAAATGCATCACCAAGCTGTTGACAAACAGAATGAAAGCTGCGGTACAACGAGTTGTCAGTAATTCGCAATCCGCCTTTATAAAAGGAAGGCACATTCAGGATAACATTATGCTGGCTCATGAACTTGTCCGTAATTATCATCGAGACCACGGCCCACCTAGGTGTGCAGCTAAGATTGATCTCCGCAAAGCTTTTGACATGGTGCGGTGGGAGGCTATATTACACCTACTAGAGAGACTTCAGTTTCCTATGCGATTTATAGGGTGGGTGAAGGAGTGCATCACCACCCCCAAATTTTCTATTAATCTCAATGGGTCTCCCAGAGGCTATATATATGCTTCACGTGGTATTCGTCAAGGATGTCCTCTATCACCATACTTGTTTGTGATGGTCATGGAGATACTTCATGTGTTACTACGCAGGAAGGTGCAGGAAGGCAGTTACAAACTCCATTATCGTTGCGATGACCCGGTTGTCACACACCTCGGTTTTGCAGACGATCTTATTGCCTTTTTTCATGGTGATGGTACCTCTGCAAAGGCCTTAGCTGATGTCTTACGCGAGTTCAAGATTTGCACAGGACTCGAAGTCAACAATCACAAAAGTTCTCTGTTCCTAGCTGGAGTTTCTAGTCATGAGCAGTTGCAGATTGGTACTCACTTACGATTCCAAGTTGAACCCTTACCTGTTAAATATCTTGGTTTGCCCATGATATCATCTACTCTCTCTCACTTACAATGTTCCCCTCTCCTTGAAAGGATAAGGAAAAGAGTGAATTCATGGAAGAACAAATCTCTTTCTTATGCTGGAAGATTGGTCCTGGTCAAATCTGTGCTAGCTAGCATGCATGTGTACTGGACTTCCTGTTATAGCCTCCCTAAGAAAACCATTGGTTGTATCAATGCTATTATGCGTAGCTTCTTATGGTCTAGTAGTGATTCACTACAGAAAAGGCGAAAGTCAGCTGGGCCACCATCTGTTTTCCTGAATGTGAAGGAGGACTGGGTGTTCGTGATATCAATGCAGGGAACGAGGTGGCCAACTTGAAGCATATCTGGAACCTTGTATCCAAACATGATACACTCTGGGTTCAATGGACTTGGAAGCATCTTGTTAAACGTCGCGACTTTTGGTTGATGCCTACTCCTCGTGAGGCGTCATGGTGTTGGAGACGAATCCTAGCCTGCAGGGATACGGCAGCCACTTTACTACATCATTCGATAGGGAATGGTGAGGGTACTCTGTTTTGGAAGGATCCATGGCACCCTATGGGTATCTTGAGTAATCATTTCCCACAAGGCCTGCTATATGACTCCATCATTCATAAGGATGCAAAGGTTGCAGCAGTTATTCGAGATAATCAATGGTGGGTATCTCCAAGAATAGCGCACAGAATCCCAGATATTGTGCACCAGCTAGATGGTATTGAACTCAACTGCTCCACTGTCGATGCAGTGTTATGGAGGGCCAGCTCTGATGGCAATTTTCAGACTAAAGCCACTTATCATGCTATCAGGAAGAGGAAGGACACCGTTCCATGGGCTGCTGTGATCTGGTTTAAGCACAATATTCCTCGCCACAGTTTTATAACATGGTTACTAACCAATAAAGCTATAACTACATTGAGCAAGCTGAAATTCTGGGGCAAGTCCCAACAAGATGTCTGTCCTCTGTGTGGTTGCGAAGCTGAAACTGAGTCCCATTTGTTCTTTCTATGTAGTTTTTCAAGTGCTGTTTGGGGTCAGATTCTTACCTACATGAACTACTCTAAACTGATCCAAGGCTGGGAGGAGGAACTTCAGTGGTGTGTCCTGCAGTTTCGAGGAACTGGAACTGCTGTAACACTGAAAAAGATTGCTTTGAACGTCACAGTTTATCATATTTGGATGGAACGTAATACTCGTCTGTATGAGCATAAGTCCAGAACTGTGGCAGTGCTTGTTACGCGCATTCAGCTGGAAGTTCGACTCAAATTCAGTACGGGCACGTGGAAAGCTGAGGATACGATGCAAACTCGACAGTTATTGAGTCGCTGGAATGTTGAGGTTCAGCTTAGTAGTACATTACCTAGGCAGTGTTCCTGGCAGAAGCCACCATTGGGATGGCACAAGCTTAACTCTGATGGTTCCCTTCGCAGCGATGATTCATTGCATGGATCCAAAGGGGGTTACGGTGCCATACTGCGAGATGATATAGGAGATGCGCTGGCAGGTTGTGCAGGGGATTGCCCTGGCCTATCAGTCCTTAAACATGAACTTCAGGCAGTTCTTGCGGGTCTGCGTCTAGCAAAGCGGTTTAACATCAAGAAACTCGAGATAAACACTGATTCTATGGCTGTTTTCGCTTATATCACCACTACCAAGCCAGCTCCTTGGACTGTTAGACACGTACTCTGGAACATACGAGCTGAATTATCTACATTAGAAGACTTTTCCTGCAAACACGACTACAGGGAAACTAATCGAGCGGCTGACCTCCTAGCAAGCACATTCCCTAGCTCCGAATTTATTGAGATCACGCCTAGCTCCTTTGCTGAAGATCTTAAAAAGATTGTTTTTGAAGATAAGATAGGAAAAATTTATCTCAGAATGTAATCTTCTATCATTGTTCGCGGTTTGGGGTCCGCTTTAACCCCCGCTCAATTTCCAAAAAAAAAATTATCCTTGACAACCTCCTTGTTGGGGGGGTGGCTGGCGCACTACTCTTTGCTATTAGATGGTGTGGGGTTTTCTCCAAAAGAAAAAGGACTGACACTACACCATATTGGCATTTTTGTAATAACCCCCAAAACAGTATCACTTTTGAAGTGTAACAATTTACCTAACAACTTTACACATTTTCACAAACAAAATGATACAATAATAGTATCACCATGAAGAGTATGGTTATAAAAGTGATACTATTCATGGTGATCCAACTTATTGTATCATTTATTTTGTGTTACTGTTTTTCATTTTTTTGACTAAATTTAGTTTTGATTTGAAATTGTTTGGTGGATTGTAACATCTCAAAAGTGATACTGTTTTGAGAGTTGTTACAAAAGTGTCAATTTGGTGTAGTGGAAATTATATAAAGAACAGGAATTCTCTCATCACTTTCACTTCATCTCTTTTATGTCTCTCACAACACTCAAACAACACACCGTGGTCGATCACAGCAGTCTCGCAGCAGAGGATAGACACAGTCTTTGGTGAGATAGGTAAGCATGAACTGAACCATTCACTAACTTTCTGAAATTATGTGTTTATATTTTAATTCACACTCTTCTGAATTTAAAAAAAATAAAAAAAAAAAACCCATACAGATTGGTGCAAGAGGTTAGTTTTTTGGAAAGTATTCTGAAATATCTGATTAGTAGTTGGTTCATTTTGATAACCATTCCCGACAGCTCACTTTTATCTACTCTGTGACAGACTCAATCGAAAACATTTCAGTTTCTTCATTAACTAAAGAAAATGGCAGAGATTGCTGTGAGCCTTGTCGCAGACATTTTATCCCATTTCGATCCTATCACAATCTCGAAGAAACGGGACGGGATGGACCAGTCTGGTGCCCACCACAGATGGTGTGATAAGCTAATTGAAGATTACATAACCTCTCAAGTCTCAATCATGGTGTACTAAATTATTCCAGTTGATTGATAAGATCATAGTTTTAAATTTTTTTACCATATGATATGGTATGTCAAAGCTTATGCTGCGTTTTAAGGTTAATATTTTATCTCTTTTATGGCCCATCTTATGATAGGTGGTATGATGCGACACATCAGAACATTCTAGAAAAATCATCCTTGGTAGCTAGTAACTGGATAACCATTCTTGCTTACCTCCTACATGAACAATTGTAACTTGATAGTAAACAGGACCGGTACTTTTACATTTCTCTTTAGTTTATGTTCAAACTTTATGTTCATGGAAGTTTTCACTTTGTGTCCTATCAATAATGTGAAATGCTGGATAAAGAACTTCATACAAGCACCCATGAAAATGACTACTCTGCCTTTAATCTTTATTGTCATTACCAAAGACTAACCCATCTCATCATGCTTCCTGGGTGCTACATTTAGCAATGGCTTCCCTTTCATTCGACCCACCACTGGGCACCTCCCCAGGACAAAATTGGTGATCTTATAAGTTTGGTTTTGGCTGATTTCCCAGGACTTTACAAGATTAAAATCGAATACAATACGCTCTCCTTTTTGCAAAGTGAAAAAGGAATAAATCATCCTTGACGACTTCCTATAGATTCATCGGCTCTAGTTGGGGAGTAACCTTGCAAAGTGTTCTGCTAGTAAAGTGGTTGCATGATAGACCTACCATAATTTTTCTTCCTCATAATTACCAATCAATCTTTTAATCACTCTCATGACCTGA
The DNA here is from genome assembly GCA_963556465.1 of Berberis vulgaris. NCBI lineage: Eukaryota > Viridiplantae > Streptophyta > Magnoliopsida > Ranunculales > Berberidaceae > Berberis > Berberis vulgaris. The sequence continues at coordinate 5,056,789 of OY747133.1, forward strand.
TTTATACCTAATGTGGGCCCCACGATGTATGAGAAGTCGTTGTAAAAAATCGAAACACAATGAATCATAATATAGAAACCACTGAATGCTAGCACTAATCTAGCATCCATACAAAGTTCTAATAAACATTTGCATTCTACCTGTATTATCATCATTGGTTACCTGAATTTAGGATTTGTCTTCTTGCTTCGAGAAGACCTTCGAGGAACATAATCCGTGGGAGGCTGTATTGTGGTGACCTCATGTGCTTCTTCAATAGTATTTTGCCTATCCTTTGTTGCTTCCGCTTCAAGTAAGGCTTTAATTTCGGTAATCAATGCATCCTTGCCTATTCTTGCAATTGTTGTATTCAAAACATTGACGGCTTGGGGTGTTAGCCAATCCATGGGCGCTTTTGGAGAATTCGTGCGATCTTCCCCCTGTCTTCCATCAGTCATTTCTCGTCCTACTTCAGGAAATGTAGAAGCTGATTTTGAGATTGCATTAACCTCTTCACTGCATCTTTCCTGATTTGGAGCAACTTCTATTTCACGTTGAATTTGCACAGGAGCATCAACTTCTTGTTCCTCAACTGGAAGTGTAGGGATAACTTCTTTGTTTGACTGGTTCGCAGTATCCATCTCATCATCATACTAATCTATAATATCTACCTCATTCATGTTGCTTGTGCTCTCACTTGCAGTGGTGTTGGTCTTCCTTCTGACATCTACGCGCTGCATTGCCTTATTGGGCCTGAATGCATGTTTTCCTGAAACAACGGTCCAACCATTTTTATCTTCCTCATTCTGATTCTCATCTACTTTCTTCCCTGTTTCTCTCCAAACTTTTGGAGTTGTTTGTCTAATTGGCTTACTCTTTGGACAACTCATATTGTTGTGCCCAAACCCCGCACACGAGATGCATTTGGCTGGAACCCAAGCATACTCCACTTCCACTAATCTCTTCTTCTCATTATTGATAACTATTGGTATTGCTTTGGGGAGTTGGCTGCTAACATTGATTTTCACACAGACTTTTGCATATGACAGTCGTGTTCTCTCGTCTGTTGCTTTGTCAAGCATGATTGGGACTCTTATTACACTTGTAATTTTTTGGATGCCTTCCGGGTTCCAAAGGAACAATGGTGAAAACGAAGCTTCTTAACGGGAGGGTAGGGGAGAAGCTAACGTGAGTTTTTTTTTTTTTTTTTGAAAGGCAAGCAGGGTTTTTATAAGATTCCATAACCCATTGAAGATGCCGCAAACTGGGTTTGAACCCATGACCTAGTGGTACCATCTGCCAAGCTCTAACCGTTGAGCTGTCATGCCATTGTTCGAGGTTAAGGGATGAACCACTTAAGTACTACAAGGTTTGCCTAAGCTAATAGATTTTTATCTCATTAACCTTGTATATGATGGACAGGAGTTACATGTTGAAGCTAAGAGTTTTCAAAAACTCAAAATTTTGCAGTTGTGTAAGTCGTATAACTTGCACTCATTCGTAATTGAAAAAAGTGCCATGCCCAAACTCAAAGAGCTAGCCATTGAAAAGTGTCAGCAGATAAAGGTAGTTCCCATCAGCATAACTCACCTCATGAACCTCAAAACTCTTTCTTTCTATGATATGCCAAAAGATTTTGTGAGGAGATGAGGAATATTGAAAAGTGAAGCATGTGCCACCACTAAACTTGTTCAATAGAGGGACTTAATTTGGAGCATCAACATGTAACCTCACAGCACTAGTAAGGGATTCAAGTTATTTTTACATGTTCTTTTATTTAATTTGTTAGGCATGCATTCTAGCTGATTCCTCGTTTCACATTGTGGATAGGTTTTGTTCGTTGTGTGTTGTAATAGCTAGCCTAGCAGGGGACCAAAGCTGGATTTTTCAAGATCAAGTCTAGTTTTGAGCTGAATACAAAGGTGTCATGGAAGCTCATAAATGGGTTATTGGCAGAGGATGAGAGAAGATGAAGCTTCTACTTGAAGCTCAAAATGTTCTCTGTGTGTCTATGCCCTTGATGGGTCTCAACTCTCAGGTCCAGTATCTTATATTATTGTGATCCTATTTTGGTTTGGTTTGTTATGTACCTATCTAGAGCTATAAAAACTTTGCCAGGTAATTAAAATGCTAGCATTAGATCGAATGCTATAGTTTATATCTTATTCCACCAAAATAAATGAACTGGGAGTAATAACGTAGCTTTCCCTTGCGCGTTGTTGTAAGCCACAAAAAGCTTTATGCATCAGCATGCCTGCAGTATCCAGCAATATATAAAGCGTGTAAATCTTCACATTAACAGTGATGGTAAGACCCCCTTCGAAGCATTTCTTTGAACCATTCCCAAGCCTTCTTCGTATCCCTACTTCCACAAAACCCAGATACCATCACTGATATGTAAGGTATCTCGTCAAGTAACAAGCCCATGCTGACATTTCATTGAACAAACTCCGTGCTTCATGCAATCTCCATTAATCAGGCTTGCTGCGCATGTGATTGTGTTGGGTGATAGATCATAGATCTTTCAACATTCTTGCATGCAACTTTATAGTCTCTTGATCCCTAGATTTGGCAAAAACAAATCCAAATTATGCTGAAAGTGAGTACAACATGGTGATTTTCCGCTCCCTAAAGACACAAAATAAGCCACATTTCTACATTAGGAATTTAAAGATATTTTATTGAACATGAAACTTGTTGAAATGTAACTTGAACTATGCTTATTGCTCTCCATTTCAAGGTTCCACAACAAATATAATAAGGAACAGAACACAGAAGGCTATCTAAAGTTGTAAAATACTTCACGGGTATAAAATACTTGCAACATGGGTTTTTTTGTTCATTTTCTTAAAAACACTTCCTCAATTGTATATTACAACAATTACGATGAATTAACTTTAAAAATGATTAATAATCGTTAACGAAACAATATTAATAATACTGATCAATGCAACCAATGTGATAAAGAATTCAATCTACATCAAATGTCAACTAAACTAAAAATAAGACAGCAGTGATTTAACTTTATTTATTTTAATACACTTAAATATAGGTTTTTTAACCCATAAACAGATGGGGATAGATTTTCAATGTTCACTTTCTTCGGTTCCTTTTTCAATTAATCAATGGGTTTTCTCTTCCTCACAATTAATCAAATTCATTCTTCAATTAATTAGATTTATTTTTTCATATTTAGTGGGTATTTTCTTCCTCACAATTAATCAGATTCCTTCTTCAATTAATCAGATCTCATCATTTCTTAAAATTTCAATGGGGAAAGTGATAGGAGCATGGAGAAGAATTTGACACATGAAGTATTAAGAGAAAACCCATGAGGAAGAAGATATGTAAAGAAGGGAATATAATGTACTTGTTGAGCCGAGATGAAAAGCACCACACCTTCTTATTCTCCTCCTCTCCAATTTTTTCCGTCAATTTCATTCACCTATTTCTATTCCGTAGTCCCGAATAAATCCCATATCTCCAAGCCCCGCACATCAATTGTATGTGGAAATGCTCGAAAGAGAATAAATAGAAGATTAAATTGACGTCTCAATTTTTGGTGGCTCAATTGCATTTCGAGGCATCGGTGTTGATGAGCATCTTACAAGGGAACTCTATGCACAAAAATTTGGTCATTCTAACTTTAATGAATGAACAAAATAGTTAATGAATGACCAAAATAGGAGATAAAATGTTTGGTTTGTGACACCTTGAATCGACATTGGTTGAGAGATGGAGAGTAGGGAGCTGAGAGGTAGCGAGTTTGAGAGTAGAGTGGTGGAGCTGAAATGCTCACAAAGCTCGTCGCCGCTGCTATTGCTATTTATCTCCTTTTCTATTAAGTTTTTAGTTGGTAATCTGAGCTGTGGTGGAATCGTTGGTTGATTACAGTAGATCTAAACTTAATCCACTTAAGAATCTTAAACCCTTGCTCATCTGAATTGGGGGTGGTGGTTTTGGTGAGTTCAAATAGAAAGAGGAAAGGGAGAGGTCGGTGGTGGTTGGAGAATGGGGAGGGGATTTGGCGGTTGGTGGTGGTAAGTCACGGGAAATAGAGGACGGTGGTGGCTGGAAAGGGGAAGTGGAGGGAGAGGTTCTGGTGGCGGGTAGTGATGGACTGCTACTAGGGAGATGGAGTGAGAGAGGGAGAATGAGAAGAGAGGACGGAGTAGAAGAGTTCACAGAGTCTGTGCTTAGCAAATTGATATCAATGTTAAGATAAGAAAATACAAATGAAGTTATCGGCTTTCAATTTTCACTTAAATTGTGGCCAAAAGATAACTTATGCCATGCAAGACATACAGTCTGTCTACAATGCACACCATCCCCACAATTGTCCTAAATCAGTTAAAAAAATCATATTTTAAAATGTAAAATATTTTTTTGAAATGCAAGCCTAATTTTCGGTAAAACTACTAAATTTTTAGAATCAATCGATTAAACTTAGATCTATTGAATGTTCGAGTCTTTGTTTGAATGTTCATTAAAATGTCCGTCCGTTTCTTTGAAAAATATTATATTTAGGCATGAAAAGATTAAAAATATTTTGAAATTTGAAGTGTTTGTATTTATCATTGGTTTTGTTGAAAAGATCTTCAAGCCAATGGCATGACAACTCAACGGTTAGAGCTTGACGGATGGTACTACTAGTTCATGGGTTCAAACCCAGCTTGCGGCATCTTTAAGGGTTCTGGGATCCTATAAAAATCCTGCTTGCCTTTCAAAAAAAAAAAAAAAAAAAAGATCTTCAAAATTGCATTTTAATGATACTAAGTTTACCAAAATCCCGACAACTATGTAGATAGTTATAATAATTTTCATTAAAAAAACCACAATACTTTTCTATCTGACACATGTACATTTCACAAACTTTTTTCATAATTTTTTTTTTCATTTTATTGGCCATTCGATATGCTTTATTTTTACAAATATGTCATCATAGGTTATGAATCTCAACCTTTAACACATTTTCAAACTTTCAATCATAGCCATTTTTATCTTCAATCTTTAGCTTGTCTAAGTCAATAATGAATAGTAAAATACCACTTTGAATTGTAAACACGCTAGTGTATTTTTCCGTTTGTCGTTGGCACGATACAAGGTAGGTCATGGCAAAAGGTTAAATTCATTTAAAATTTTAAATAATAAGAAGAAAAAAAACACATTATAAAACCACAACACTTAATCCTTCTCAAACATTGATTTTCCGAAATATGAAGTTCACGGTCTTTGTTTGAATGTATCTTAATATTTAAAATGCCGACGACCTGAAGTGCATTAGATTACAAATTTTTTTTTTTGAAAAAATGCATATGACTTGAAATGTATATTTAAGACTTTAAGCGTTTGTATTAGTGATTAGTTTTAAAACTTTGAGCATTTGTATTAGTGATTGGCTCCATTGAAAAAATCTTCAAAAATGCATTTTAATCATACCAAGTTTACTAAAATCTGACAACTAAGTAGATAGTTATGACGATTTTCATTTACAAAAAATACAAATTTTTTCTCTCCGCTACATATGCATTCCACAAACTTTTCACTTTTTTGTTCATTTCCTTCCCCATTCTACTTACAGCTTATTTACGAACATGTCATTGTTGATAATGAATCTTCATCGTCAACATCTTTCCCAACTTTCAATTTTGACCGTGAACACCATTCTGAATTATAACATAGACTAACATATTACCCGTGCCGTTGGCATTGAATTGAAAATAATTATAATTTATAATTCGACATAGGCATTTGCTAAATGACACCACCATTTCTGTTGAAGGATACCATTATTGCCCTACTTTTTGAAGGGAACAATCACCCTGCCACTACCACCTCACCTCTGTTTTTTTTTTTTTCCCTTCTTGTTTTCATTTTTTTTCTCTTCTCCATCAAACACCACCATCAATGTCGGTCGGTGGTGGTAGGGTATGGCGGAGCAAGGTGGTAGTGTTGCTCAAGTGAAGAGAGTAGAGAAGGTACGGTTGGTGGTGTCCTTCAGCACGTAAAAAAAAAAGTTGAATTTTGGATGTGCTATTCAGCAGAAATGATGATATCATTTAATATTTGACATATACGCGTCAATAGTGAGGTCAACTTGTTACTGCCACACACACATTGACCAGACCAAACCAGACCAGTCAATTAGATTCAACCTCCAGATATTGAGCTCAAAACCCTCAATTCTCAACACTCCCACGTCACTTCATCTATTCTTCTATTCACAAACACACTCGCCACCTTATCTCCTCCTACTGAATGCAAGCATTATGATAGAATACACACTCGTCACTTCATCTATTCTTCTATTCACAAAAGAATTGATTTTGTGTGTATTGCGTTCTGTATTTCTCATTTCATTCTCCTGTTTATATACAAACTAATCAAAAGAATATTGTGAGAATATTCACAATATAATCTGCTAACTTCCTTAAAAACTATTATACAATCTTGACTCAATAAGCAACCTTCCTAATACAAATATTCCCAATCAATCAGAATATTCTCAATACCCCCCCTCAAGTTGGTGCATGGAGATCCCGTATGCCCAACTTGCGAAGTAGATACTCATATTGTCGTTTGCCCAATGCTTTTGTGAAAATGTCAGCGAGTTGCTCATTGGATGGGACAAATGTGGGATTGATATGTCCAGCAACAATGTCATCACGGACAAAGTGACAATCAACCTCAATATGTTTTGTCCGTTCATGAAATACGAGATTTTGAGATATATGGAGAGCCGCCTGACTATCACAATGAAGAGACATAGGACGTGTGTAAGGCATCCCGAGGCTAGCTAAAATAGCTTTAAGCCATTTCAACTCACATGTAGTCATAGCCATAGACCGATATTCCGCCTCTGCGGAGGAGCGGGATACTGTATGTTGCTTCTTTGTCTTCCAAGATACCGGCGAGTTCCCAAGGAACACCAACCAACCAGTGAGGGACCACCGAGTCAAAGGGCATCCGGCCCAGTCAGCGTCACACCACCCATGTAACTGCATGTCACACACTACACCAAAAGGGCAATTTAGCTACGCCGAGCTACCCACGGTTCTAAACCGTTGGTGTATTTGCCACGGCAAAAAACCGTAGCTATAAGTACCAACGGCTAAAAACCGTGGGTAAAAAACAACCTGGCCACGGTTTAAAACCGTTGGTATAGTTGGCACGGCTAAAAACCGTGGCTAATAGTAGCAACGGCTCCAGACCGTAGGCATTATTTGCAACGGCTCAAAACCGTTGCAACAAAAAAATTTAGCAACGGTTCTGAACCGTGGCCAGATCTACCAACGGCTCAAACCCGTTGCAACAAACAAATTTAGCAACGGTTTTAAACCGTGGCTAGATCTAGCAACGGCTCAGAACCGTTGCAACAAAAAAATTTAGCAACGGTTCTAAACCGTGGCTAGATCTAGCAACGGCTCAAAACCGTTGCAAAAAAAAATATAGCAACGGTTTTAAACCGTGGCTAGCTCTAGCAACGGCTCAAAACCGTGGCTACATGAAAAACTGAAAAAAAAAATTGGGCGGGCTATTTTTGGCGCTCGACCTTCCCTCCATTCGACTTCCATCGACAATTTCACAAAATCGAAGCTCCCTCCCTCGACCTGCTTCCCCCTCCATTCGACTTCCATCGACCTGCTCCCTCCCTGCTCCTTCTCCTTCCCTGCTCCTTCTCCTTCCCTGCTCCCTCCCTCGACTTCCCTCCTCTCCTCCTTCCCTGCTCCCTCGACTTCCCTCGACTTCAAAATCGATCAGCCACTGCAACCGAACAGGTACTCTCTCTCTCTCTCTCTTTTATTTATGATGAAATTAGGGTTCATCAGGGTTCTCTTTTATTTAGGATGAAATTAGGGTTTGATGAAGTTCTATATGGTATATGCTATATGAAGTTTATGCTTGGAATTTTTCAATAAATGTATATTATAGTGTTTGATGAAATTAGGGTTTGATGAAGTTCTCTTTCATTCAACGATGTTTACAGTTGCCTTAGTTTTAATTTGTATTGAAAATATTGTTTCTATATATTATAGTGTGAACCACTCATAAACAACAATATAATAAACTCCTAATACAGGCCAAAACTTTAATTAATCATGTTTAGTAATTATTGTAATTTCAAGCATATTTCCTGGGGATAATTCTGCTAGTTGACTCCAAACTCCGTAGATCCCACCAAATTAACTCCGCTATAATAAGCATTGAGATTGTCTCAGCATATCCTGAAGTAGGTGCTATTAAACACAATTTTTTTTACGGAGAAAGTGCTGCAACCTACACCAAGTATGAACGATCTAGACCCTATATAAAACCAGCACTCCTAGAGTTAGGTTTGAGCCTTGTAAAACTTTGCTTGATTTTCTAAATCATTTGAATCTAAGTTCAAACTTTATAATTTAACTTTTGAAATTCATTTTGATTTGGAAGTAAACTGTTGGCAAGCATACACAATATGCAGCCAACTTCATGAATCATAGAATTTCTTGAGAAAGGAAGGAAGAATAGGAAGTAAGATTAAGAGCGAAGCAAAGTAAATTCAGAGCGAAGCAAAGTAAGGACGGGCCTTATAGGTATCATACCTATTGCAATGTTCCTCCCTGTATGCTTTTTCCCTGCAGCATAACCATAAATGAAACAAGGTCAGTTTACTGGAAATTCTAAACAAAATCGTCCACGCATGTATATTTAAATCCTCCCTGTATGCTTTTTCCCTGTATGTTTTTTCTACTTAGGGAAAGAGTTAAACATTTGGAGCAAATTCGTTTCTCTTCAAATAATTGACCTTGCAAATCTTTATAATCCATTTAGTTCTACTGATTTGATCTTTTGACAAAAATAGTTGGCTGTCGAGGCTGAGCATTATTGCAAAATAACCAACTTTCCATGATTTTTTTCCCTTTCAAATTCTTATATATTCAAGATTTGTTTTATGAAGGTTGCTTTCAAATATTTTATTAGAGTAATGGAACAGGGTATTTTCTTTTGCTTTTTGTTTTTATTTCTATTTTTATTTGAAAGAAACCTCAATGGAATGGTTATCTGTATCATATAACCAAACCTGAAGTAGAGACAAGCTAAGTTCCGTATTTATTTATATGTAGTGCATTTGTGAAGGTTTCTTCAAGAATCATTGCTTTTATTTATTTTATAAAAATTTTGTTTTCCACTTTATAATGTAAAAAGCTTTGTAATTTGCTTGCATCTCAATCCAAGCTTTTGACAACTAGAGATTTTGTGAGCATTTTTAAGGAAAGTCTATTTTTCCTTAACTTGTCACCTCTAAAACCATTACTCATCCCTTCGAACATGTGGCTTCCTTAATCTCCTAGTTTTTATTCTCTTTTCATTGTAACTTTTACCTTCTCCTCATTGTAACTTGTACCTTTGCTCTTTGGACTGATAAGTGGTATGGATTATATTTTTTTTTTTTCACCTGATTTAAAGATAAAAGTTGGCAATGGTAAAAATTTGAACCTGATTATAATACAGTAATCCTAAGCTGTACCAGCTGCACATTTGTTTCTCCATAACCATGCATCTTTTGTTCGCCAAATTAAAACTCATTGATTTAAAGAAGAAAGATCACAATGCATACCTCTAAAATCCTTGTTAATACATTGATAATTTAACTATTGATCTATGACATATTGAGGATTAGCTCATTACTCACCTTGTTGAAAGAGGATTATTACCGGTATAGGAAAAGGGTTTTCGATTGTCACTCTTGCGAAGACCGTGTATGATGCACGCGGACAGTTTTATACGTGTAGTTGAAATGGAATACATATATTACATGATTCCTATCCAGTTTAGTAAATGCTTCCAAGTCAAATCTACTCAACCATTTTGACTGACTCATTTACTTTGCAGTCAACTTTCTAACTGGTTCTTGAAGTCAATTATTTGACTGGCAAATAGTTTGACCTTATATTTGAATTAGCTGTTGGATCCCTAAACAACAATGTCATTAATTTTTTTACACATTTAGTTGATATTTGTTTGTTGGGGAATTCTAATTGGCGAGGAAACGGGCGAGGGAGGGGGATGGAGGGTCGCCAATTAGACAAGCCCTTGTTTGTTTGAATATAAATTGGTGTAGAGGAATGAAACAAATACATCGTTAGGCTGGAGTGGAATAGAGTGGTCAACATGGAATGGATACAGTTTGAGTTAAAAGCATTGGAAGTAATCGGTAATATTGATTTCTTACCAAATGAGTTATGTGGTATATTGATTTCTCAAAGGGGTGGGTCTTCAAGGCATAATGCCAGAGAGAAAAGGAGTCATTTACTCCTCCTCGATTGATATTTCATTCAGCTTAGATCAACAATTATTTGCCCACATTGAAGTTTAAGAATGCATGATTTAGCTTCTATACCATGCATTTTTTTAAAGATACGGTCGTACTCTTTTTTTTTTTTTTTTTAAAGTTATCAAACCATATTTATATATCAGAGGTCAAACCAAAACATCCTTATTACGTTATGAGCTACAAGAGCTCTCATGTTCAGCACTGGTTACATGTTACTGATCATAAAACCACATGACTTTAGTCTAATGATGTTTGAGAGCAATGGCTTGCATGGCCAACATGACTGCACCGTTGGCTCTCCATATATAAGATGAACAGACATCTGGATCAGATTATAGTCTGATCTGCTCCAATCCATTATCTAAGATCAGTTGTAGTTTTGTACTTTGTTAGTTTGTCCTTATATATTTTTATTTTGTTTTTTCTAAGATCAGCAATAAGCATGATTGTGGTATTTTAGAAACAATTAGTTTGGATAGGAGATCCAATGTAACTCAAGTAATTAAGTTGGATTGGGAATGTAGAAAGAAGGTCAATGAAACATTGTATAGGGTACCATAACAAATACAACAGCACAACTGGATGAATTGAAGTTCATTAGATTGGTCAATGATTTTCAAGCAATTTAGCAATTTAGATTCCTTTGGTCAATGACTAAAGTTAATCTTTTAATTTTTTTGTGTGTAGAAATGTCAACAATTCCTTTAGACAAGTCATGGATGAACAAACGAGGAAGTGCAATGTATATAAACGGCGTTAGACAATTCCAACAGTTTGTTGAGGATAATGCAAATGGAGAGAGTCTTTTTCCTTGCCCATGTGTTCGATGTAGGAACTCGAGGGGAAACATTAGTGTTGACGACATAGGTGTTCATTTGTTAAGCCATGGCATTGATACCAATTATGTCACGTGGATACATCATGGAGAGAATATAAACAAGCATGTGATTGGTGTACCTATGACAGAAGTGGTTGAACCTGATGATGTCTGTGAATATCCTAGGATGAGCGAGCTAGTTGATGATGTATTCCTCAACATGCAAACTGTGGAGGCTGATGATGGGATAAATGACTTGAATGACACCGTCGAAGAATGTTTTGGCGGTAATCCAGAAGGTGGTCCGGAACGTTCTCGTGAACCTGAGACAGTTATGAACAAGAAGTATCAAAAGTATAAGGAAAAAGCGACTGTGCCTTTGTACAATGGGTGTCCTAAGGATAAGACCATGTTGTCCACCATTATTGAATTGCAGAATTTCAAGACTCGTTTTAGTTGGAGTGGTAATAGTGTGACGATGTTGTTAAAATGGCTAAAAACCTTATTGCCGGATGATTGTAATTTGCCAGATAACTACCCAAACATGAAAAACACAATTAAAGATATGGGGATGGAATGTAAGACAATACATGCATGTGCCAATGGATGCATACTCTATTGGAAAGAATATGAGGGTCTGGTTGGTTGTCCAAAATGTGGTTCAAGTAGGTATAAGGTGAGTGTGGATGTCGATGACAACGACTTCGGCCAGGTATACAGGAAAGAAGTTAAAAAGGTTGTAAAGTATTTTCCATTGATTCCAAAGTTGAAAAGATTTTTTAGCATACCGTGGATTGGTGTAGCAATGACTTGGCACAAGGATGCTTGTTCAGATGGGAATTTGATGAGACATCCATGTGATTCAGCACAATGGACTTTAACAAATATGAGATGGCCAGAGTTTGCCTCTGATAGTAGGAATTTGAGACTTGCAATATCGACTGATGGTTTTAACCCACGTGGAAATCTAAGTAATGCTTATAGTTGTTGGCCAGTAATAATAGCACATTTGAATCTTCCACCTTCTTTATGCATGAAAAAGGAGTTTTGTTTGTTAACCTTGTTAATATCAGGGCCAAAAGCACCCGGAAAGAATATTGATGTTTACCTAGAGCCATTAGTAGAAGAGTTGAAGGAATTGTGGGCAGATGGTGTTTCAACATGGGATGTGTGTACTAAAAGCAATTTTCGGTTGAAAGCAATGTTGTTTTGGGGTATCCATGACTTTCCTGCTTATGGGACTCTAGCTGGTTGTAATATTCATGGTTATAATGCATGCCCTATTTGTGTTGATGATGTAGAATTTGAACGTCTTTCAAACAGTCGGAAGATATGCTATAGAGGCCATCGACGTTTTTTACCTACAAAACACAAGTTTACAGATGACAAGGGATTCAACAAAGATGTTGAACATCGTCGTGCTCCACGACGGTTATCTGGCGAAGAAGTTGAACGAAGGATAGTGGAAATTTTGGAAGGTAGTTCTACACAAGGTAGGGTTAGTGGGCAAAAGCGCAAGAATATGGTTGATAATGATAACATCAATGATGAACCAACCAATAACATTGCTCCACCGTGGTCTAGAAGGTCCATTTTATTTGATTTGCCGTACTGGAAGTTTGTTGAGCTACGACATAATATTGATGTGATGCATACTGAAAAGAATGTCATTGAACACTTATTGAACATATTGTTGAATGTCTCTAAGAAAACAAAGGATGGTGAGAATGCTCGAAAAGATATGGAAGACATGGGAACCCATAAGAGATATTGGTTGAGCCATGACAATGAAACGGGAAAAACTTCAATGCCAAAAGCATCATTTGCCTTGACCAAGAAAGAAAAACAAGTATTTATGAATACACTAAAAGAGTTGAAATTGCCGGGTGGATTTTCATCAAAGTTGAGTAATTGCGTTCTTGGCAATCCCCTGGAGCTAAGAGGACTGAAGTCACATGATTACCATGTCATTATGCAACATTTACTTACAGTTTTGCTTAGACATGTTTTTCGTGACAAGAAGGATAAAGATTTAAGAATTGCTATTCAAAGAATAAGCTTATTCTTTAATATCTTATGTGCTAAAGTGATCAACAAAACAGATCTTCAGTTGGCACACAAAGGTGTGATTGAGGCAATGTGTGTCCTTGAAAAGGAGCTTCCGCCTTCATTCTTTGTTATAAGTGTGCATTGCATGGCTCATCTAACCGAGGAAGCGATGCTTGGTGGTCCAGTTCGATATCGATGGATGTATCCCTTTGAGCGGTAAATAAATTTTCTAATTTTAGTGCACGTCATCACGTTATCTTATTATATTATATACTAATTTATCATTTTACTTATGATTGATAGGTTAATGAAACGATACAAAGACTATGCTAAAAATTTCAGATACATAGAAGGATCAATATCAGAATCATACCTTGTAGATGAATCTGTTACATACTGCATGAAGTATATGAGAAAGCCACGGTTCGGAACTCACAAACACAGTCAAGAGGAGTGGCTTGATGTAGATGATGAGTATGCCGATGAAAAACCATTGGATAAAGGAAAAAACTATATGCTAAATAATGTACAATTTAAACAAGCTCGAAGATGGGTTTTCAATGCACTTGCTGATTCGAGTGATTGGGAAGAGTAAGATATATAATATTTTAGTCTTTTTTTATAACTAGAAATATAGAATTATGATAATATGGTAACTTGTGCAGAAAATACAATGAATATTGCATGGAGTTGGCTACACAAAGTAAAAAAAAAGGGTCAAGGAAAAATGTTGAGAAAGCTACAGATTTTATTCTTTGGTTGTGTGATGAGGTATATTATAATGTGTATTTATTCATATATATATACATATATAATTTTTTTTTTATTTTCAGATTTCAGTTCTAAGATGATTTGTTTTACAATGTAGTTGGAGAAGGCTGGGGAAACAAATACCACACTTTGGAGGTTAGCCAAAGGTCCACAATTTTTGGCAACCCGATATCCAAAATATTGTGTAAATGGTTTCACATTTGCAACAAGTTCTTTGGATGAATGTTTGGTGACACAAGATAGTGGTGTCTCCGAGAGAGACTTGAAAGTGGAACTTATGTAAGACCATCAACAAGTGAGGGAATACAAGGAGTTGTTCAAATAACTGAAGATACACCTTCATCCCGTGCACAATCGACAAGGCAACCAGAAAATCCATTACCTCCATCTCCATTACCACCATCTCCATTACGATCATCTTCTCAAGGTGTTGCGAGGTTTCCTTCTCCAAGCAATCATGTTCCTTCAGTGTCAAGGACTTACAAAGTTTGTGATTGGGAAAGGAATGTCATTGCGATAGGAATAGAGGTTGTAGATCCAAACCACCAATTCTCTTGCGCTTGTCATGGATCATTGAACCCCGCAACAGAGATCAGACTTTCCTTATGCTTCAAATACAAGAGTGGGGTGAAACTTTACAAAAGTGATCCAAAAGGAGACATGATGGGGGATTTGGACGTTGGTGATTTCTTCGTATGGTGTAAAACTCATGTGGAACTTGATGATTGAGGCCATCGACTATATTGAATTGCTGTAGAGTGTCCTCATTGAGCCTACCAGTGGTAACACAGGAACAAGATTGGCTTTCATGGCGGCAGCAAAGGATTACAAGCTCTAGATTTATTTGCTCATGATCTTGTGCTTCTTGATTTATTTGCTCATGATCAGTGTTTTCACATTTTCATATATTTACTTGGTTGGATTATAAATGCTATTCTGCCATTGTTTTAGACTTGAATGCCTTTTTTCCTGAAATTTGTTTATGCTATGGGTCTTTAGTATTGATAAGTGCTTTCCTATTGCTGGTTCAAATTTTTACATTACTTCTGCGGAATGTACCTGCACTTCAGTCAAACTTGATGCAGGATACTTATTGTTTTTCTTTTCGTTTTGATTGTCATCGTCTTTCCTTTTGCTAGGATCAGTGGAATAACTTTCTTATTGCACTCCATTATTTGGAAGAAAGTGAATATTACATATCTTCTAGAGCTTTATGATTGTGAAGTTTGTTCAACATAAATATTCATCTTGTTTCAAAGGCTTGCTGCCATCATCATGTAAATAACTTTTAGATGCTTTCAAATTTCCTTTTGGTTGTTGTGAATTACTTCATTATAGTTGGTTCTTTCAATGTGACCGTTGCAGGAAAAAGAAAGGTTTTTGTTTCTGTGTCAAATGTGGATGCTTTTTGTTCTTGTAAATTTGTATTAATTGATTTGATTAGGTTCTTCATCAAAACAAACTATACATCTTACGTCATGTCACAACAAAATGGGTTTACTGATTCTATGTTAACCGTGTTTTGCTGTTCTCGCACATGGAGTTCTGCAATTTCCTCGTGCTGTTATAACTAAGCAGACCATGAGTGACACTCAGGAGTTACGGAGTTGGGCTGTTCACAAATCATGGCCATTTTTTCTTACACAATGCAATATCTGATGGGATTATTTTGTGACAAAGGCTCCTTTGGTGCCATTACTAGGATCGTAAATATTGTTCGCAACCGTGAGGACCTATTGAAGCTAGGAGCTGCTGGACCTTTGGCCGGATTCACATTTGGTTTTGTTCTTCTCCTCCTGGGGTTCTTCCTACCACCTAGTGATGGAATTGGGACGATAGTTGATTCATCTGTATTCCACGAATCATTCCTCGTTGGTGGTATTGGTAAGCTTCTTCTTGTAGGCCTTTTCAGATTGTCATAACATTCTGTGGGTTGACTTAATTTGGAAATTTTGTGGCTTTCAAAGCATTTACTTTACTTGATATTGATCCTGACTAATCATCAACTTTATATTCATGATTTGATGTCAATTATGTGTTTGATTTTGTCACAGCAAAGCTTCTACTAGGGGATGCTCTCAAAGAAGGCACTCCCATATCTCTTAACTTCAGTAGTTGCGAGGAAAATTGTATTAAATTGAAAATAATGTCTTTTGGTGGTCCAGCCTTGCAACAATCCAGATTGCTTGTATTTGCACACCATTGCTTCGGAAGAGGATAGTTTCACTAAAGATGAGATAGTTTCTGCTTATACAAGGTATCCATTTGACGTAATAGTTTTAATTTATTCATTTATTTTATTCTGTGTATTGCACTCCGTACATGCTTTTACTTCATTCCTTGGTGCTACTCTGCATATGCCTATAAGTTTAAAAGAGCAATGCTCTTGGTTACGGGAGCTGAGCATTGTACTGTTAACTGTGTACATTTTTCAAGTATTAGTTGTAGAAGAAACATTAGTGGATTTTGAAGATGGGAATAAAAATATTAATTCTGGAAACTTGCGATTTGTGTCCTCACTTACTAAGCTTATGACCATCTTAGAATTGCCAAGAAAAAAAGGCTTAGCTACCAATTTTATTAGAAGTGAGCTCCCCGAGAAATTGTGATTGACTTTGATTATCAGTTTTATTGATATACTTGTCCAGCATTACACAAAGTATCAATTTTTTTTTGTCAATTGGCTTTGGACATTGAAATTTTTTATCCTTTTTGTTCATATTTCTAGGCTATTCTTTTTCCAGGTTCTGATTATGATTACAATCATATTCTCACAACTTGCATTAAAGTTGTTATTCTTATGGAAAGATGATTATTAACAATATTTTATTACATATTTTTCAACTTAACAAAAGCAGTTCATAATATCTAAGCGTGGGTGTATTTTCATGGTTTTGGCTATCTTTTTATTTTATCTTCTATAGAAAAGGGTAAAGATTTATCAGAAAGAGCATAAAACGAGAAAGAACACCTGGGCTCCTGGTTAAGGAAGCTATATATGATCAGTTTGTACAGATTTTTTCTTCCCATCTTATCTTGATTATCCTCGCCCATGTTTTCTTCAAGTCATGTTATAAGTTTCATTATGTAGTTTGAGTTTTTTCATCTTTGGATGCACACAGTTGAATGTAATGAAGTAAAACAAGAAGCACACACAAATTTTCCGGCTTACATTCGCCACGGGGACGAGTAAATACCTGTATTGGCTTTGTGGCTTCGAGGGATTGGGGATCTGGCAGCTTTGGCAGTCCGGGATATGGCGATACGCTGCGAGCAAAACTGCTGCATGCAGGGGATGCTGCTGTGCTGTGTAGGCAGAGCACTCTGTCGCAAAACAGAGTGCATCTGTTTTTTTTTCTGCTGCTGTTTCATGCGGAGTCTGGCATTGGGGCGGACTGGCGTACTTGCTGTTGTTTTATGCGGATACATATTGTGGCAGGGATGTTTCGGCTGCAGGAGAAGGGGCGGACTTTCGGGGATGCAGTGGGTTGCTCGCTGTCGCGACAAAATTCCAGCATTTCTTGGATGGAAGGGGCAGATGCTGTGCGGTTTAGGCAGAGCACTCTGTCGCAAAACAGAGTGCCATTCTGTTGCTGCTGTTGCTGCGCTGTGTTGCTGTTGCTGCGCTGCGTTGATGCTGCTGCTGCTACGCTTTTTTGCGTTACTGCTGCTGCTGCGCTGCTTTGCTGTTGCTGCTGGGTTTGCTGCTGCTGGGACGCATTGCCGCTGTCTGTCGCAGCGTTGACATGCTGAGATGTGGCGACATGCGGTTGGAGCGTGTGTATGCCGGTTGATCTGGGCAGTCCGGTGTAACTTGATTTGTCGCAGAAACGCGCGTGTGCTGCGTGTTCTACGGTTGAGAGATTGCTGGTGCTGTCCGGGTTGCTGGGAACTGACTGTGAGCTGATTTCAGTTGATTGCTTTAAGTTTTGTATTTTCATTGCTTTTAGTTTTTGCCTTGGCTTTCAAAAAAAAAAAAGGACATGCCCTGGATTTTGATGTCCAACCAGGGCAGTGTGTTCGACACTCTGGCTTGGTGAATGTAATGAAAGCATCCCTTAACTATTAGTCTGGTAGTTTCTAAAATGGAAAATCTCTGAGAATGTATGTCATTACCATCTGGGCTTCCTTAGAATGAAGCTTTGCAGTACAACAACTAATTCACAATTTCCCCACCAGATATTTATGTTTTTGCTTGCACTTTTTATACCTTTGGGGTGTTTATCATTACAGTGAGAGCGTGGTTGAAGCTTTATCCGACTCCCATGATCTTTGTGTTGGAGGGGACTGCTTTGAAATGTTGCAGCAGACTTCTGCTGTTCTCCAAGTCATTCCATATGTGAAGGTTAGTGTCCATAGTATTTATTTGAAATATTTATGTGCGCTTGAATATATACATATATGTGTGTGTGGCTCCTCGCCATGGAGATCCTCCTCATGGAAATCAACTCATGTCAACCTTCTAACCGACATTTATGATTCAATCTAAGAGCCTTTGGTAACTGTCACACCTTTCTAACATTCGCACAAAGTACTCTTTTTCCTGCATCATCATTCATAGGTTTCAATTCTTTGTACATATATTCAGTTTAGCAAGCTAGTAAACTTATAACCGGAATCAATATGATGAAAAAATTGAAGTGATAACTGAAAAAATAATTATCTAATGTAGTAATGGTGCCTGTATTGGTGGATTTGTGGGTTGACGTATCTGACACCTCACACCTGTGTCGGACACAATATTCATTCCCTTGTCATTGTTATATTGGTGTTTAATTATTACATGTACTCCTACAAGTTCCTTTAGTTCTTTTGTGTATCAATGGTTAATTTGCTTTGAATTGATGGAAGAAAAAAAGCCTTCGTGATCGAGAAAGTCTAGCGAGAAGTTGCTTTAGCTCATATTAACATTTTTTTCCCTTCAGGTGGACATATGTTGTTTTGATAAGACTGGGACTCTTACATCGGACGACATGGTATGTTATGATGTCACATGATCAAGTTTTAGCTTATGTAATTGATGATACTGTGATGGATGTAATGGATATATGGCAATGTTTTTTAGGAGTTTCGTGGAGTTGTTGGGCTCTCTGATAAAATGAATATAGAATCTGATGAAGTGAATATAGAATCAGACATGAGTAAAGTCCCTGTCCGTACAATGGAAATTCTTGCTACTTGTCATGCACTGGTGTTTGTGGAGAACAAGCTGGTAAGTAATTGGTCTTGGGCCCTAAGAGCATATAATCTGGTCTAGTAGAATTTTTTTTTCAGCATGAAACCTATATGTTGTTGATGATGATACTTCTACTTGTGCTTTTGCTACAACTTATTGTTACACCCAGGTCCAGATTATATGCAATAAAGCACTTAAAGAGTATCTATGTTGTCTTGTTTCAATAACTGTGCAATTATAGGTCATGTTTGTCTGTCATTGGTTTATTAGCAATCTTTATAGGTCATGTTTGTCTGTCATTGAGTACTGACTAATTTTTATACTGCAGGGCTCTGAAGGTCTGAGCCAGTACGGGCAGCAGTATGTTGGACAGGAGAATGCGCATACATTGCTTGTTTCTGGGGTGCAAAGTGTGTCGTTGTATCAACCATCACCGGTGCCATATACAAGCAACTACCAGGTGCTGCATTCTCATCATTTTCAGTATATTGAACAAGCAACTACCGAAAGAAATGGGGCATGTTCCTAAGGGCATCAATGTCTTTTCTTACATTATAACTAGGTGGATTTGTATTGTTGGAAAAAACATAGAGAAATTCTTTTGTTTTAGATGCGAGCGTAACATGATATAACAAGGTTCCATTGTTCAGGTTAATCCTGTTATTGTACATTAGTGCTATTTGTTTACATGTTTTTGTTTGGCGTCAAAACTTGACAAGTTCCTTTTTACGGTTGATTTTGTATTTATCTAGCATATAGTTTGGTGGAATCTTATTCATGCCGGAGGCATGACACAAACCATAGTAAGGACTGATTTTGCAAGTGCCACGACTGTGATTTTGCTGCAGCAGCAAAAAATATATATATATATATATATATATATATTTTTTTCGATTATATTAATTTGCAACGGTTTAAACCCGTTGCAACAAAACAGATTTTTTTTTTTTTTGAATTTTGTTTTAATTGCCAACGGCTTACAACCGTGGTTGCAGCTTGCCACGGCTGGGAACCGTGGGCGTTCTTCATCAGTTGCTACGGCTTAAAACCGTGGCCAAGTTTAGCCACGGCTTAGAACCGTTGCTATCACGTTTGCCACGGTTTATTTCTAACTGTTTAGCCACGGCTTAAAACCGTGGCCAGGGTTAGCCACGGCTACAAACCGTTGCTATGTTGTTAGCCACGGTTGATAACCGTTGCTAATATCTACACTTTGTCACGGCTTAAAACCGTGGCTAGTTTGGCCACGGCTAAAAACCGTTGCTATTGGTCTTGCAACGGTTTAGAACCGTGGCTAAATGCTAAAAAATCACCTCCCCATTCAAGCATAAAACCGTTGCTACAATGTTTAGCAACGGTTTATAGCCGTTACAAGGAATTTCGCGACGCCTCTGTAGCCCACGGCTCTTAGCCGTGACAATGCCTTACGCCCACGGTATAGAACCGTTGCTAATGGGGTTTTTTGGTGTAGTGTTCAAACATCAAAAACCACGTTTCAATTACTCTTGAGATGGAAAATGTCCAATATGCGACATGGGCGGAGCTCTTCAAAATTCACGCTCGCTCTCATAGGGTCCTCGATCACATTATTCCACGGGAAAAAGGCAACGGAAAAGTGCCGGATACCGATGAAGAAAAGGAGTTGTGGTTGACCCTAGATGCTACGGTTATTCAGTGGATCTATGCCACGATTTCTAATGATCTACTGCACACCATTCTTGAACCCGACTCAACGGCAATGGAGGCTTGGAATAGACTGCGTGATATTTTCCAAGACAACCAGAATTCTCGTGCCGTAACACTTGAGCAAGAATTCTCACACACAAACATGGAGGATTTTCCAAATGCCTCGGCGTATTGTCAAAGGCTCAAGGTTTTATCGGATCAACTCAAGAATGTCGGAGCGCCGGTCTCTAACAGCCGGCTTGTTCTTCAGATGGTGGCGGGGCTCACCGATGCTTATAGCGGTGTTGGAAGGCTTATTCGCCAAAGCAATCATCTCCCACCCTTCTACCAAGCCCGATCTATGCTAACCCTTGAAGAAGCGGGTTTTGCAAGGAAAGCCGCCACCGGGTCTGGTATTGCTATGGTGGTTGCCTCGTCTAGGGAGTAGGAAGACACTCCCCCTTTTTCGGATAACTTCTCTCATAACCGCCATAATGGTGGTAAAAAGGGACATAATCGCAACAATGGTAGAAGAAACCGCGGTGGTGGCCGCGGCGGCAGTGGCAAGGGCGGCGGTGGCCGGACCGGCAGTGCCAGCGGCAGCAGTGGCCTTGGCCTTTCATGCCGTGGGCAATTCCCCCTTCCCCTTACCCCACTACTCCATGGGCCAGGCCCACCACACGGCACAGGAAGGCCGGGGTTCTTGGACCACGCCCACAGCAGGCGTATTTTGCAGCAGCACAACCCACACCCACAGACATCGAGGCCGCGATGCACACACTTGGGCTCAATCCTCCGGATGCAAACTGGTACATGGATACCGGCGCCACCTCTCATATGACATCCGCGCAAGGTAATCTCTCGTCTTATTTTAATATGAGCAATAATCGTGATATAATTGTCGGAAATGGTCATTCAATTCCAATTCATGGTTATGGTTACACAAACTTGTCTCCCCCGAACCCGCCATTATCCTTAAAAAATGTCCTTCATGCGCTTCAACTTATTAAAAACTTAGTCTCTGTTCGGAAATTTACTATTGATAACTCGGTTTCTGTTGAGTTTGATCATTTTGGGTTTTCTGTGAATGATTTTCAGACGGGGATGCGTCTAATGAGATGTGATAGTCGGGGCGAGCTTTATCCCATCACCACCTCCATTTCCACAATTCAAACCACCTCACCATCAACATTTGCAGCTTTAGCACCGTCTTTATGGCATGAACGGTTGGGTCATCCGGGGGTCATCCTAAATAGGTTTTTAGGTTTTGCGAGTGCAATTAGATCTGATGAGGTTCAGATAGTAGTTTTATAGGTCTTTTTGAGCTATTATTTAGAGGAACTGATGGAATTTGACATTATGAGCTGAAGTTCATTCAATTAGTTGGATTTGCAAGCAAATTTTGCTAGGTTTTAGTTAATGCGAGACAATAGAACTTCTAGTCAGCGAAATTGTTATAAGTCTTAGGTAGATTGTATTTCTTGTGATTCATGATGAAATGTGAAGCTGAAGGCTGAAGTGACTAAGATGTATTTGTTTTAGATCCGTTTCAGTCTGAGGTGATTTAACATTGAGAGAAATGGAGGGGAGAATGAACAAGTACAGGCAAACTAGTCCAGAGAGGGCCATAGTTTGGACGGAGCCATCACTGAAGCGGCATAATAGAAAAGTTGCTGTTGTTTATTATCTCTGCAGAAATCACCACCTTGAACATCCACATTTCATTGAGGTTCCACTCTCTTCGCCCGAAGGTCTTCACTTGAGAGGTATGTGTCTGGCTTGTTTGTTACTTTGTTATACTATATTTCTATTTGAATTTGGGAATGCTGAAATTTAGTATGTTTTGTAGATGTGATTAATCGGCTTAATGTCTTGAGAGGTAGAGGCATGCCTTCGTTGTATTCGTGGTCTTGTAAGAGGTAAGAGTGTTATAAGAACTGGTTTTGGTCTTCCAGTAAATTGTATTTTATTAGAAATTTGATTGTTATCATTGTTGTGGTGGATTTGTGAAAGTAGAAGTTACAAAAATGATTTTGTCTGGCATGATTTGTGTGAAGATGACTTGATACTTCCTGCTCATGGGAATGAATACGTTCTTAAAGGTTCTGAAATCTTTGAAGAATCTTCATCGGGTAACAATGAAATGTCAATACAGAATAATGTTATTATACAATGATAGGTTGTTCAATATTTGGACAAAGAATGAGAATTGAAAACCTAAAGCGGAGATTCTTTCATTCCAGGTCGTTTGAATCCCAGCTGTAATCTGAAGCTGCTGAATTCAAAGCCATTACAAGAACCCACTTCATCTAGAAGCCAGGACTCATCTTCCACGTCTTTAAGCATTGTTAGGAAAGGGAAGAGACCTTCTCATGAAGATGATTCCTCTCCCTCGCTTAGATCTCATTGTTCAACTGACACGTCTCCAGAGTCTAGAACTGGGAAAAATCCTTCATGTGGCAGTGGAAGTGGGAGCGGCAGCTCTTCTACGAGTTTGACAGAGTATAAGGTTCGCAAAGGGGATGGAGCAGCTGATGCTGCAACACAAACTGAGGATTTTGCGAGGAAAAGTAAAGCACAAGAAACTTGCACAAGAGGTGTTTCAACTGATGATGGGTCGTCGGAAGTTGAACACAAGGAAAGTGACGAAGACCAGATTCGGCAAGCAAAGGACAACTCTGAACTTTGCAGAGATGAGATTTCACCACCTCCGTCTTCTTCCAGCCCTTCTTCTGGAGGGAAGGCTGAAACGTTGGAGTCTCTAATGAAAGCAGATGCAGGCAAGGTGAACAGCTTTAGGATTCTTGATGAAGAAGAACTGCACACATCTTCAAATACAAAAGTAAAGGCTACAAATGTATTGATGCAATTGATTTCCTGTGGGTCAATCTCAGTGAAGGATCATAGCTTTGGCTTCATCCCAACATATAGGCCGAGATTTTCTCATTCGAGATTATCATCACCTTTGTTTTCTAATACAACAATGTTGGGCGAGCTCGATTGTCTTTCAGAGAATCCAAGGATGATGGGTCTGAGGCTGGAAGACAAAGAGTATTTCAGTGGAAGCTTAATAGAGATTAAGACAAACAGTAAAGGTGAGGGATTTGCTGCTCTCAAACGTTCTTCATCCTATAATGCTGACAGGTAAATTGTTCCCACATTTGATCTTTTGATTGCCTGTTTCTTCATTGATTAGTCTTTAAACTTTAAGATTTTGGTGTAGTCAAATGTGTTAATTCCAAAATTTAATTTAGGTAAGATTTCTATCCTAACTTAAAATGTGTACTTAACTATGATCTATTGTTGTAAATATATGTCTGTAGCCCGATAACCCTCTATTGATTAAGTGAAAGTCATTTTCACAGCAAATGATCTATTGTTGCACATGCAAGTTTAATGGAAAGTTGACATTTAAATGGGATAATTTATTAGAACGAATTGATTTTACCGCATAGTGGGAGATCGTATTTATACAGTGTTCCAATTGGGAAATGGGTTTTTCTCATGGGATGTGGAACCCTTACTAGATGTAGAAATGACATCCTCATTATATTCCCATCACATGCTGAGAAGGTGATTTCATCCATCAAATGGTCCTATACTGATACATTCATTTGCTCTGAATTAGATAATGGCCCCTTCATTGTTAGAGAAGAACAATCCACTATAAATAAAGATGCATTATCTACACGTCTGTCTTTTGTTATTCTCTTTGGTCCATGAACTTGTCACAGGATGTGATGATCTCATGGCTTCCAGTCTCCTGCTAAGCCCCAAGTCTTTAAAAAAAAAAAAAAAAAAAGGTAACGGAAATGTTCAATCAGGATCTCCGGACATTGATTGATCTAAAATCAGCATTGATCTCATTGTCTAATTGTTTTTTTTTTACTTGCACAATTTATAATTGTATGATAAGAGGTAAAAAATTTGTAGGACTTGCAACAAGCCATTGGACTCAGCAGGAGAGAAAGAGGAACCTGATTCAACACGTTCTAAATGCATCCCTCTATCTGTCAAAACTTCATTGTGCAAGCAGCTAAAGAGTGAAACTATGAAATCCCCTGTTTCAGAGGGGCCAAGGAAATCTTCTGCAGGTGTTGACAGCTCACAACCAACTTCCTTGAGTTCTTCCACTAATAGCAGTAAACATATCACCAATTTGTCTAATCCTAGCAGTAAAAGAAACACTGAACTTTCTTCAAGCAGGAAACACTCTAAAAGGTTAGATTCATTCAGAGAAGATGAAGAGGTGGTCAAAATCGAAGAAAGTTGAGTTTCGGCTATTTTCCATTTCTAATTACTTTCGCTAAATTTGTTAGCATCTCATCTCATCAACTAAACCCTATTTCTTATCTTCTTGCAGGCTTGCTTCTGGAGCTAGGGTTATAATCCAATCCACTCCCCCTTGCTAGGACCACAAAAGCGGCTTTCGATCTTTTATCCACGCAAAAAAAAAAAAAAAAAACCAGGTAGCTAATTGATTGATATACAGTTGCATCTCTACTAAAAGAAAAAAAAAGTACTATTTTTGCAAGGTAAAGGAAAGTAGATTAGGTAATTGGATGTATTCAGTTTCTTGTTATCTTGTATAATATAACCTGTAAAATGGTTTCTTGTGGTCATCCATTCCAGTATGGTTCAAGTCTCGTTTCTTTCACTATTGAAGGAGGGAGTTGAACTAGACCATTTAACAGAGTAGTAGTGGGCTAGTGGCAAGGAATGAGAGATTAGAGTTTTGCATCCATCTTTGGAGTGGGTCAAAACCTAGAGTTATGAAATTGGTGAGTTCCCTTCAGTGAACTAGTAATCATTGTACACTAGTGAACCCAGAGAGGGCAAAATGGTCAATGTGCCAGGCTATGGAATTTGGAACTGTTTGCCCATCTGTAAAAGCTCCTTTTTTAGGACAATTTGTTGTCTCGTTCCCTTCTCTCTAGCATTCTTGCTAGCTATTCTAATTGACTTTGATGGCCATGTGTTTAAGTCAGAACACAGAAGAGCTTTTTGTGAGGAGCTTTTATGAAAGTAAACAAAAGGGGCCAGATCTTGCACTGGTGTTTGTTTATTTTCTCCACTGGGGTCTCCATGTCAAGAAATCAAGATCAGTTTTCCTTCAATAATTGTTGTCGACAAATGCAGTGCACATGAAAAATTGTACAGTTTTCTACTGGCAAAGTTTTTTAAAATTTGTAGTTGCGCGGGTGTTTTTGAATAAATGATTTGCAAATAATTAACCTACTAAGGTCACATTATAGTACACGTGCACAGTATTGATATCATCTTTGCTGCTTCTGCGCTTCACTAATTACTTGTTGCCTGTGTTGGCTTGGGCGCTATCTCCACCATTATACCATCTCCTCGGAATGTTGTGATGATTGTTAACATACTTGATCACCATTAACACTCATCTTCTCCGAACTCCCTTCATTGTTCTCTGAATTCACCATGGCCGCTAACTTACTGTTCTTGGCACAAGAACAATTAACTAGCACAAGTAACATAACAACTTGTAGTGCTAAGACCCTCTTCATGACTTACACAATCAATCAACCAACTTCTTGATTCCAGGTTAGATCAGTTTCGAAAGGACAATTAGAGTTACTGAAAACAAGAGTTCAGGATGTAAGCAAACATCATGCAGACCAAAATGTATTTATTTGCGCAAACTGATCAAACATTAGTATCCTTTCCCTAGTAAGTGTGCTTAAGTGGTTACTTTTGTGCAACCATTAAACAACCGTGAGATTCAACTCTACAACCCAACAGTCTTGGTGTGATGATCAAGAACACAAGATAATTACTATTCTTCAAAGTATCATGAACATGGATTGGTTCGATGTCATAACATTCAAATGTAGCAAATATTGAAAAAGTATGAAAACATGAATCTTTTTCTAGTGTAATAGTGTTTGTGTTCAAGAAAAAAATGAATATAAGTAACGTTTGATGTATATATATTGATTGTTTACAAAGATAATTATTTTTCCCTCTGGGACTGGGATAAGTTAGGCTTGCTTTTGTGCTCACAAGGTGGCAAAAAACCACATATCTGCTTAACTAAAAAAAAAATTTAAGTTGAAGCATTTTTCACCTGAAACTTTGCCATCAAATCCAGGGGACAAAAGTTTTCACAATAGACTAAATCTTAAGTAGCTGAATCATAAGAGGGCCCTCGTTTAGAACACGAGGGAACCTCGTGGAGTCTATAAGGAGATGATCTCATAATGAATACCAATTGATTTCTCAGGACCAAAGGCTATCAGTCAATAAGATCAAGAAGAAAATGGAACATGGGAGAGATACAGATAAACAAGACATACATAATAAAACACCATATGCACAATACAACAATAAAAAGAGACATAGATTTGAAGATCTATTCTTTGTATTGTCCAAGAGAACGCATTACCCACATCTTACGGTGGTTTCAGTAGTTCATCCAAGTCCAATACTTTCTTTTAAGAATAGTTTTTGTATAGAAAAGGAAACAGATAAGTATTTAGAAGAACAGATGCATATATATATATATATATATAAAATCTGAAAATAAACTAATACAGAGGAGACTTACTAGTACAGATAGGAGGCTCTAGATGAATATACAAGAGCTGGAGAAGGGAAGACGAAAGCTTACAGGTTAAAAAATACTAGGGGATACAATAAGGATTGGGGCGTCTATCTTGCTCTTGGGCCTTTTTCTTAATTATATACCAGAAGGGATAAGAAGGGAGAAGAGATAAGGCTCTTCATTGGGTGGAGGATGAGCTGGATGCTTGTCCTTTGTGTGAGTGGAGGGGAACTGTTGAAGATGCTTCGACTGTTCACCTTTTGACTGTCGGCAGGTACTGTTGAAGATGCTTCGACTGTAGCTGCATGCTTTGAACTGTAGCTTCACATGGATGCTTTTGGAAAAGAGAAATGATGTTTGTCGGGCTGTCAGGAGACTGTGGCCGAAAGCAGTTTTGATTGCACATGGATCTGGCAGATGCTGCCTTTGGTAGTAATGGACGTGGGTCCATATTACAAATCTCGAGGGTCGAAGATGTTGTAGCAATCATCTTCATTGAGATCCACTGTTGGATCTTCTTCTTCATCCTCAGCTTCGTCTGAACATATCTGAGACAGGGTCTCTATAAGCTGAGCTCTGGTGGGTTTAGCCATAATCTGCTTCATAATTTGCTGTTTTAGAAGCTTGGCACTGGAGGGAGATTCAGGCGGAAGGCCAGTTTGAGGTAACTGTGGTGGTGTAGAAGACACCTCTTTTTTGGAGAAGAAGGCAAGGACGCCTTCCTTGGTAACCTTTGAATGATCGAACCGTTGCCACCATTTTACTTTGGTGCGGCGGCAAAACCATTGAGGTTTAGATTTTGATAAGCTCAGAGAAGAGTCGAGATGAGAACATACATAATCCCAACACATAATCCAAGCTAGATTGAATCTGATAAAAAACCAGACTGATAAAACCTGATCACTGACAGGTACAAGAGGCTGGTATTTATCTTTAAAGATATTCCAACCTTCTTTGACAGGAGGAGGAAGGATATCAAGAACTGGACCAAAGAAGCTCCACCAAATATGTTGGAACCAAAAGGGTAAAGTCTTCTGATTGAATTTCTTGCAAAAAAGGAAGAACCAAGAATGGCCACTTTGTTGGGAATTGACTAAAAATGCTCTGAGCCATGCATTTTTATAATCAATATAATTGTAAGAAGGAGGAGAGTAGTTCTGGGAGAACTTCTTGTGATAACGGGGAAGTTGTCCCCACTCTGCTTCAGTCAGAATCTTGAAGATCTGACATTTGGAGAAAGTGATCCTAGAATTGGAGTCATCATAATGGTGAGTGACTGCAATTGAATCAGAATCCACAAGGATGAATTCATAGAATTCTCTGGTTTTTAGAATGTCTGCTTCTTCAAATTGTTGTTCTGAAGAGAACAAATTTCTAGCTATGCTTTGAGGATCTGGAATCAAAGCATGAAAACATGGTTCGACTATGCAGATGTAGTCGAGATATGTTTTATTGACATATGAGAGGGGTGCCTGATTAGGCTTTGGGAAGCTTGTCATAGACGAACTGGACTCGGTAACTTGTCCTAAAGGAGTAAACCTTTGAGACAATTGAAGGGCATAAGAAAGAGGGGCCGGAGGCTGAGGAGCAGAGGGATTCTTAGCATAACTGGCTTTGGTTTGAGGCTTAGCAGGATTTACCTGCTTTGGGGATGAGTTTTGAGAGGAACTCATCTTTGGAGGAACTCACGAGAGAGGAAGTCTGCAAGTGAGTTATCTGCTCCCTTAATATACTTGATTTCGAAATCGAAAGCTGAAATCAAACTTTGCCATCTGGCGAAAATCTGTTTGGAAACCAAATTGAGAGCATCTTTATTTAAAATATCTTTTGCTGATTGGCAATCAACTTGTAACAAAAAATTTTGATTAGTTAAATCATCTTGAAATTTCATGATGCACAATACGATCGCTAAAACTTCTTTTTTGACCGTAGAATAATTCATCTGTGGAGAATTCCAAATACCAGAATGGTATCGGACTAATTGGACAGTAGAAGAGCCAGGAAGA
Source organism: Berberis vulgaris (assembly GCA_963556465.1). Taxonomy (NCBI): domain Eukaryota; kingdom Viridiplantae; phylum Streptophyta; class Magnoliopsida; order Ranunculales; family Berberidaceae; genus Berberis; species Berberis vulgaris. The sequence continues at coordinate 5,086,135 of OY747133.1, forward strand.
CGTTGTTTGAGGATACCACCATACCCAAGGTTAGACGCATCAGTCTCTACAATCTTGAAAGCTTGGGGATCTAAAATTCCTAAATAGGGAAGACTCTTGACTTGGGTTTTGACCTAACGGACTATTTGCGAATGGGCTTCAGTCCATGGGCTTGGGTTTTTCTTAAGACGGCTGTATAAGGGCTTAAGCAAAACTCGGAGGCCTTCATAAAAATCTGCAACATAGTTTAAGGATCCAAGGAACCTTTGCAATTGGGTTTTATCCCGAATTTCATCAGGAAATTTGTCTGCAAATTCAATTGTTCTGGAAATAGGGGTTACCATTCCATTGAAAATCTTGTGACCTAAAAATCTAACACTTGTTTGAAATAAATTGATTTTGGTAGGAGATAATACTAATTCATTCTTTTTTATACAATTTTCAAATTGATATAAGTGTTTCCAGTGTGCTGGAATTGATTCAGAAAAGACAAGTATATCGTCGATATACACAATTGTGAATTGAGAAAATTGGGATAGAATATCATTCATGATATTCTGAAACTCACTGGAAGCATTCTTGAGACCAAATGGCATTACGTTCCATTCGTAATGGCCGAAAGGGACATTGAAGGCAGTTTTATACCTATCTTTGGGATGGACCTGGATTTGCCAAAATCCAGATTTGAGATCAAACTTAGAAAATACACAAGCATTGTGTAATCTCTTCAAAAGATCTCTTTGATGTGGGATTGGATATCTTATCCATTGAAGAACTTGATTTAAAGGTTTATAATTTATTACTAAGCGAGGACTTCCTCTTTCAAGTTCTGCTGCTTTTCTGACATAGAAAGCTGCACAACTCCAAGGTGACTTGGATGGTTTAATAAGACGTTTGTCAATTAAACCTTTGATTTCTTCTTTGCAATATTCCATAAGCTCAAGATTCATTTGAATCGGACGAGCTTTTGTGGGAATCTTGCGTTCATCAAATCCTGATTCGTAAGGAAGACGAACCACATGCTGGGATCTGTACCAGAATGCATTTGGAAGGTCGGAACAAAGTTCCTCTTGTAAGTGCTTCTGATATTGAATGATTTGGGACTGGAGTTTAGGATCAAGTATTTGATTCGCATTCCTTTTATATTCAACTTCTTGTTTTAAAAAGTTTAATTGCTGTTGCTTACAGGTTAAACGATTTAAAAAACTTTTCTTTGTAACTTGATTAAGTTCATAAATCTCTGGTTTAAACAAAAATGGAAATTCAAGTTTTGTTCCTAAATAGGAAGTTTGAATTCCTTGTTTAGACACAGAAAATGGAGAAATTGAATTGATAAAGGGGGTTCTCAATATCATTGTTTGTTCCATATTTCTGACAAGAAGAAAATGTTGCTTAATGCAAATTTTATCCTTACAGATATGGGCATTAGAAAGTTTATGGAATATTTCCAAACGAGAATTGTCAGTGGTGTATAACTTCTGCGTTGTTTTCTGGAAATACTGTGAAGGAACAATTCCTTCTTTGATACAATTCATGTCAGCGCCTGAATCTATCAGAGCAATGACTGAAATGAGTGTTTGACCTTTGATAAACAAATCAATTGCTACAAACCATTTTTGAATGGTGACTGTATGCGGAATGACTTGTTTTTTATTAAGATTATTTAGGAATTCAGCTTCTTTCTGTTTGGAAGACGAAGGTTCTTCTTCATTTTCATGTTCTGAAAAAGGCTGATATTGATTATCTTGAAGTGTTTGGATTTGGAGGTTAACCAAATTTTGATTTTGTTTTAAGAGATTGATCTCTTTTTTGATATTATTAACTTCGTACTGTAAGTCAGATAAGCTAACAGGAGATGAAGTTAATCGCGATTGATTAAAACGATTGATGATTTCCTTGTGATCATAAAAGGGTGTGATCACATCAGGAGCGGGTTTCGGTTGAGTTATTGAACTCTTTATATGTTGAAGATATTCAGTCTTCAAGTTTGGATCATCAATTTTATCTACAAAATCTAACAATATTTGGGATTGTTTTGATTTAGATAACATATTGACTTTTGGTTTAGAATTGGTTAGGTGACAGAGGCAAGCACCAGGTGCGCACTCGTCACATTGATCAGAGGAGGTTGGAGTGTCTGATGAATAATTTAGATTTCCAATTTGGAGATCTTCATCAGAGGTTTCTGGTTCACTATCATTGAGAGTGTTAAGAAACATTTGTTTCATTGGTTAGGGAATGTCCAAGGCTTGGACTTTTTGGGCCGTTCTGCAGTTCTTTGCATAATGGCCTGGTTGTCCACACTTAAAGCATATGGGTTTTGAAGTGGAATACTTGTCATAAGGCTTGAGCTTGTGTGTGCCATGCCTTTTGGGCTTGCTATAGTATTTTTCAATATTTCTAGCAGGCTTTGGGCCATAAGGTTTTTTTGATTTAAATTGTCGAGCAGGATGGGATATATATTTTTGTTTTGAAGAAAGGTGGCCGGGGGCCCTAAATTCTTCAAATCCATACAGTTGACAAAAGTAACCTAATTCTTTAGGCCCATGAACATGTTGTTTCTTAAGCTGTCTTCTTAACTTAAGATCATTACAAGTATTCAAAGCACATTTGTTGATGAAAGCAATTAAGTCGCCAAATGTGACCTGCTCGTATTGGATATCTCCATTATAAAGTTCTTGGAGTTTTCCACGAACAGTTTCAGCAAAAATCTCTGGAAGTCCAGAAATGAACTTTCTTTTCCAGAAAGGATTTGCGGCATCATTTTGGTGCATAACTTGTTTCATGAATAAATCTTTATACCATCTAAAATGACTAAGTGTTGGACACTTATAAGTCATTAGAAGGTCTTTAGACTTTCCTTGATATTCATTGGGATTGCCAATGAAATGTCTTAAAATTGTTTGGATTAAAGTAGGTACACAATCTGGGATGATGAGACCTTCTTCAGTCTTCATCGGTAGACCATCTGGACCTAATTTAACTGCTTGCATAATCTCTCGCTTTTCAGCTTGAGATAAATAATTATCCCACCAACCTTTTATTAAACCTGAAAATCCATTGATGATGATAGTTGCAATTGTAAAATCATCTTTGTTTTCAGCCCTATGGGTTGATGCCATCATAACCATTTCTTGAGTAAGTTCAAGAATGACATCTTCAGATACGCCATCTATATTCCAGATATAGAGTTCTTTGGCAGAAAATGAACCAAAGGTTTGAAGGTTTCTTTCTTCAAACTGCATATCAGGATGAGAAGGTCTTGGATAATAATTTCTAGATGTTGGCATAGGGTTACGCCATTTTGGTTGTTTGGATGCCTTAGTAGCATGTCTAATTGGATTGGCCTGATATGGGATAAAATTGAGTCTATCCAATTCAGCCATAGGATCAAAACCTTCACTTATATCAGAATCCTGATCAGATCTAAAAGGATTTGATAAAGTATTGATTTTAAGCCTAGCATCCATTTTTAATGCTTCTAATTTAGCATCAATTTCTTTCAACAATGAATTGTTGCTTGAAGAAGAAAAAGTGTTTTGAGTAAGAGGTTCAGGTATCTGAAAGAAGACATTTGCTTTCTTTTGTTCCTGGTTTCTACTCTGTTTTTCTTCTGATTGTTTCTTTTTTAGTTCATTAGTCACAAGTTGGTCTTGGACTAATTTCTCTCCTAATTCTGATAACAATAAGTTAGTATAATTATTCTGTTGAATAAGTTTACTAACACCTTGGCTTTCAGTCATGTCGGTTTGAAATGGAGAAGCCACATATTGTTGGTCAGATACAGAAAATTCTAAATTTGCCAAAGGAGGCAATGCTGCTTTGAATGTGTTTTTTGTTGGTGTTTTCCACACCTTTGGTGTCACATTGATTACATGAACCTGGGGAACATGTACATTGAAATACCAATCTAAGAATGGTAAATTTGTTTTTAATGTTTCGCAACATTCATAAAATTTCTTACTAAGTTCTAATCTTTCCTTTTCAGATGTTTGAGATTGAAACTTAGTTCTTCTTTTTTGATTTTCTGGAGACATGAAGTCTCTTTTGATGTGTTCCTTGTCTAACACAAAGGGTGTAGACAGACATTGAACTCTTGGTAGGAATTCCATTTCTGACTGAGTTGGGGATTGATGATCCTCTGGAGGTTCAGATGTAACCTGTTCAGGAGGGTCATAGATTGGTTGAGGGATCTGAGGAAAATTAGGACTTGTCCTAATATTCATCAAATTAAGATGAGGGAGAGGTTCAGGAGTTTGAACTCTCGACTGTAATTGAGTAGGAGCAGTTCTGAATGATGGTGATTCAGATCTACGTCCTGATTGAAACTTTGAAGGATCAAGGTTAGTGATCCGAAGATCATTGAACCTTAATTCGACTGTCCCATCTGGTCTGGACAGGATCCTATCAATTTGACTTGGAGGAAGACTTCTGGGTATAGAAGCTCCTTCAATAATCCAGGTTTTTGGGAGTGTGACCTGATCCCATTGTATTGTTCTGGGTACTATAACATTGGTTTTCTGGTCATTGATTTCAAAAAGGATTGTGTGTCCTTTTTCATCAGTATGAAGAGCTCGAGGGCTGAGCTGTGTCTTCATAGCTCTATAAGTGACTTTATAAATGAGGGCTAGAGGTTCAGAACCTTCAGCCATGTCAAACCCACTGGTTTGAATATTGAGGGTCAGTGTCTCTAAGATGTTTGGATCACAAAGAGATACTGAGAAGTTGGGGTAACAGTTAAAATAAACTAGACCCATTGAAAGTGACGATTCTGCAATTCCAAGCAGAGAATCACTGAACTTGTTGTGTCTGCAGTCGCGAAGAGCAACTAGAGCACAAGTGTCTAGTCCTAACCTGGTTAAAGGTTTTTTTCCTTAATTAAGGAATTGATTGTTTGAAATGACAAAAGCTGTTTTGAATCTAAAGACTTATTGATCGGTACTGTTTGTTCAACAATATTGATTAAATCTTCAGTTTTTGGAGAAAAGATTGACTGGGTGATTTTATAAATCTCTTTTTGGGGGATTACTGGTATTGACCAGTTTTGCAAATCTTGTTCTACTTCTGGAATTCTTCCTTCCATTTTGGTTGAAGAACTCATTGACCTAGAACTATTAGTTCTGGAAAGCCTTGAAAACAAAGACATCGTTTTGAATTGCTTTAGGGTTTGGGAAGAACACTGTGTCTGGAACACCTACAGCTGGAACACCTAAGTGGGACCACCTAACCTAGATTACCCTCTGCGCACACCATGGCGACTTACACTGGATCAAAGGCTCTACGGCTGACCAACACTCGTAACGGCTTACCAACGCTATCAACGGTTTATCAACGAGAATACAAGTAATAGTTGTGAGTCCTAGGTGTCGTTGGAGCATGAGGGTTAAAAATGCCCAACTTGCCAAGGAGATAATCGAACTGCGATTTGCCCAAAGCCTTTGTGAATATTTCGGCCAACTGATCAGTCGTCGGCACATAAGAATGAGCAATAAGACCATCCTGAATGGCATCACGAACGAAGTGACAATCAACCTCAATATGCTTCGTACGTTCATGAAATACAGGATTCTGCGCAATGTGTATGGCAGACTGACTATCACAAAAGAGGGGAACGGCCTTGGGATGAAGTACCCCCAAACTCAATAATAAACCTTTCAACCATTTCAACTCACAAGTTATTGCTGCCATAGAACGATATTCCGCCTCAGCCGAAGAACGCGAAACGGTATGTTGCTTCTTAGTTTTCCAAGCAATCGGAGAATGACCCAAAAACACCAACCACCCCGACAGGGACCGCCGAGTAATAGGGCAAGCAGCCCAATCAGAATCACACCAACCTTGCAAAGACAAGTCACTATCCGAGCGCAGTAGAATACCGTACCCCGGAGTACCTTTCAAATAGCGGACAACGCGCAATGCCGCATCCCAATGCTCCTGTTGCGGTTGCTGCATAAACTGAGATAGCACATGGACCGAGTACGTCAAATCAGGACGTGTGACCGCCAAATAGACCAAACGCCCCACCAGACGCCGATAAGATTCAGGAGCCGAGAGAAGAGAGCCCGTGGCACGCGCCAGTTGATGGTTTTGTTCGATCGGAGACAGAGCAGGCTTCGAACCCAAGAGACCCACCTCTGAAATAATATCAAGTGCATATTTACGTTGACAAAGAAACAACCCTGCAGAGCTGCGGACAACCTCAATACCAAGGAAGTATTTAAGAACCCCTAGGTCCTTCATATGAAAACAGGAGCCAAGGTAGCCTTTAAACAGAGTCAAAGCAACAGAACCATTCCCAGAGAGTATTAAATCATCAACATACACGAGCACATTAATTTGAACAGACCCCTTCTTATAAGTAAAAAGGGAATAATCAGAATAGGACTGTAAAAAACCATACCCCATTAAAGCTGACACGAGCTTAGCAAACCAACATCTAGGAGCCTGTTTCAATCCATATAGAGATTTACGCAACCGACATACCAAACCATGTTCATCAGATGTAAAGCCAGGAGGGAGTTTCATATAGACCTCCTCATCGAGATCCCCGTGCAGGAAAGCATTGTGTACATCCATCTGATGCAACTCCCAATTTTTAGAAGCCGCAATCGCAAGGAATGCACGAACAATCGTCATCTTTGCCACCGGAGCAAATGTCTCGTCATAATCTATCCCTTCGGTTTGATGATTACCGAAAACAACTAAACGAACCTTCAATCGCTCAATACTAGCATCAGATTTGTACTTTATCTTATACAACCATTGACTACCAAGAGCCTTCTTTCCTGAAGGTAACGGTTCCATAGTCCATGTCCCATTGTCTTCCAAGGCCCGCATCTCTTCTTGCATAGCGGCGCGCCACCCTGCATCTTTTACAGCCTCCTTAAAAGATTGTGGCTCTTTTTCAGCTGTAATAGCTGCAATAAAATTTCGGTGTTTCACAGAAAAACTGTCACAACTAACATAATGTGTTATAGGATAAGGCGTACCTGAGGGAGGTGAAGATATAGAAGCAGGTGAAGCGGAGGATGGACTATTTTTCTTCACTGTAGTGTGTGTAACAAAGTCACGTAGCTTAACCGAAGAATACTTTTCCCTAAAACCACAACCTAAATGCTCGCTTGGCGGAGCATCTCCCGGCACTGTCTCCCCGGAATCATCCGTATGAGAAGGCGTAGGCAAAGCCGTTGGCAGCGATGCAGTGAGCACGGGTTGCAACGGCGTGGCGGAAGGCTGTGTTGGGGCTCGCGGCTGCTGGTCAGACGCAGTTCTGGGTGTGGACTGTGTGGTGGCCTGCGGCTGCTGGTCTGGAGCACACCTGGGCGTGGTAGGTCGTACCTGCTGCACCTCCTCACCCTGTTCTAAAAACTCCGTAAAATCCACAGCCACCCCTTCATCCAGATCACCATGAATGTCATTGCGAGGAGGAAAATTAGTAACCTCAACATCAAGATATGGGAACACATTCTCATAAAACTTTACATCCCTTGACACAAAAAAATCTTGCTTGTCCAAATCAAACAAATACCAACCCTTCTTGCCAAACGGATATCCCACAAATACACATTTACGACTCCTACTGGCAAACTTATCACCCTTCGCCTTCTGATTATGAGCGAAGCACAGAGAACCGAAAACACGCAATTCACTAAAGGAAGGCGGACTACCAAACAAGACTTCATATGGAGTTTTATTGCCAAGAATACTAGAAGGTGTCCGATTGATTATATGAGCAGCGACAAGGGCACATTCCCCCCAAAAATAAATCGGTAGACCACCCTGAAATCGTAGTGAACGAGCAACATTCAAAATGTGTTTATGTTTCCTTTCTGCCCGGCCATTTTGTTGAGGAGTCCCCACACAAGAAGTTTGAAACAGAATTCCATTGACCAAAAAATAATCCTTTAGGCAATTAAATTCAGTACCATTATCACTACGAACAATCTTCAATTTCTGAGAAAATTGTCTATCAATCATAGCTATAAAGGACATAAATATTTTAAAAACTTTCGTTTTATCAACTAACAGATAGATCCACACAGCGCGGGAGAAGTCATCCACTAGTGTCAAAAAATAGCGAATAATTCTGAACAGAGTTCGGATCAGAAATACAAGTAGAGCTCAAATTGAACATGTCACCTGGGGTAGGATTAAACTGGTTTTCAGTAAACCCATCACCAAACAGGACTTCTCCATCATAATTTGGATCATAATGGACTATGGGATCTTCATTTTCTCCTCTTATAAGATCAATGAACTGCTCAAAGTTGCTATCATTGACAAAATCATGAAGACCAAAGTCGCTAACATTGGTTTCAAATGCTTGAAACTCCATTACTTGCACTCTGTTATCGTTTCATGTCATATGATCATCCAGGCGGCGAACACATTATTAATAGTGGTTAAGTATGATTAAGAAAACCTAATGTGAATGGAATCAATTGATGAAGAGTTGACGTAGAGGATGTTTTATATTGAAACAATATTTGCAAGGTCTACTGTCTAAAAATGAAATGTTGGCAATGTGATCAATGCTCTTCGACCCACAGATTATGAACAAAACAACATGATTAACTACGATTGTAACTTCTAGAATAGTGTTTTCCGCGTTATGAAACATTGTCACTCTCGCAAAAGATTAGAAACGTATTGTATATTTGTGTAACAGATTCGATGGTATCGAATAATGATTAGCAGTTAAGTTATTAGGAAAATATATCCTATTGTTAGGAAAATATATTCCATTGTTAGGAAAATATATCCTATTGTTAGGAACATATATTCCATTCTATTTTAGCATATTTGTTAGAGTTGTATGGGGTAAGAAGTTGTATGGGGTTAGGAGACTTTCCTATGGCTGGGGATTTGTTTCCTTTGTTTGGTAGGTCTCCTATTGTATGGTGGTTTCCTATTGTATTTTGACTACAGTATTTATATTGCTGGAGGATGAATGAAAAAGAACAACTTGGCCTTAATCTTGTCATGGTATCAGAGCCTACCTAAAACTTTCTTCTCTTTTGATTGCTTACTATGGCTGGTGGAGAAACTTCTCCATCACCGCCTCCAAAGATCGAGGCTAATTCACCATTCTTTCTAGGGCCGCAAGATAGGCCTGGGGATTTTATCACTCCGATTCGCCTCAAACTCGACAACTTTGATGATTGGTCTCACGCAATTCGTGTTGCTCTTACTTCCCGCAGAAAATTTGGTTTCCTTGATGGCTCCATTAAAGACATGGTTCCCCCTTGCACGAAGGATGATTGGATTACGATTCACTGCATGCTTGTTTCTTGGCTCATGAACACGATAGACTCTGAGGAAAAATCTATGTTATCAAACTATGATGATGCAAAACGATTGTGGGATGATTTGCATGAAAGATTTTGTCTTGTCAATGGTCCAAGAATACAACAACTAAAATCTGACATAAATCGCTGTGAGCAGTCCAAGACTATGCCCGTCACGGTTTATTTCAGCAAATTGACTATGTTGTGGGATGAACTTGATAATCACGAACCCTTAATCTCTTGCAAGTGTGGCAGGTGTACTTGTGGTGTAGGTAAACAACATGCGGAAAGGCGTGAGGGAGATCGATTACATCAATTTCTGCTTGGTTTGGTTTCTGAATATTATGCCTCCCTGCGCTCTACTCTCTTGTCTCAAGACCCCCTGCCATCACTAAATAGAGCTTTCCAAACAATAGCTAAAGACGAGGCATTTGAAGTTGCGGACTTTGCGGTACGTATGGACAATCGTTCCAAACCACGCCTTACTCGAGTCGAGAAGGCTGCCCTGGTCTGCTCACACTGCCACAAGACGGGTCATAACGACACCACCTGCTTTGAGCTGCACGGCACTCCAGACTGGTTCATTGAGAAGTATGGGTCTAAAGGTGCGACGAAGGGGCTGTTGTGCGTGATAGACAGGCCACTGCTGCACCACTTGTTGTTGGACGTGGCCGTGGAAACGTCAAGGCCAACAAGGTCACGTCTGACCAGGCCGTGAACACACCGCCAGGTTCCTCGTTGACTGCACCTCTTCCAGGTTTTTCTGCCGAACAATGGCAGGCTCTCATGGCTGCTTTCGGCACTCCTCACCCTCCCCCTAATCGGTTGAATGGTAAGTGGATTATTGACACTGGGTGCTCCAATCACGTTACGGGAGATTTGTCGTATTTGTCGGATCTAAGAAATGTGACTCCCTGTTCTGTTGGCCTCCCGGATGGTCCGAACGTTGTTGCCTTGAAGGAAGGACTTGTCAAGCTTATTGACAAAATTATTCTTAACCATATTCTTTATGTTCCAAAATTAAATTGTAATTTAATTTCGGCTTCACAATTGAGTGATGATATAAACTGTGAATTCATAACTAACTCCGACTTGTGTGCTATCCAGGACCGTCACACGAGGGAGGTGATTGGAACGGGTGACAGAAGGGATGGACTATACTACTTACGGGAGGAGACAAAGGTGAAAGCAGTCTCAGTTGATCCTTCAACTTCTTTGGAGCTATGGCATCGCAGATTGGGGCATCCTTCCGAGAAAGTGGTGAAGTTGCTTCCTTTTTTTAGCAATTCTAGTGGTAACTTGAATAAAGCATGTGAAGTTTGTCATCGTGCTAAGCATTCTAGGGATAGTTTTCAGTTAAGTGACAATAAATCTACTCGCATTTTTGAGTTAGTCCATTGTGATTTATGGGGGCCATATGATACACCCTCGTCTTGTGGGGCTCGCTATTTTTTGTTTGAATTCTGTAATATTCTGTGATATCTGAAGCCTTTTTCCTCATTTGAACAACGCCAAAGAACGTTTCGAACACTGTAATCCTTTTTATCGGTCACCCTCATATGGGTTGAAAGAAAAACATGCAATAGTTATGAAACATGACTCAACAAGGATAATATGAAAAGGCCCAGTTGCCTTGTGAGATACTAGCTAACATTAGAGATCTATCACCTAAAAGGCTAAAAAGAAATGAAAAGGGATTTCGGAATTACAGAAACACAAGGCATGGCTGCATCCATTTGAAGCATATAGTCAGCATTCAAAGTATATAAACTGCCTAATGTTAGAGATCTATCACCTAAAAGGCTAAAAAGAAATGAAAAGGGATTTAGACATGAGAGAAACAAAAGACATGGCTGCATCCATTTGAAGGATATGACATTCAGAGTATATAAACTACCTAATTTTAGAGATCTATCACCTAAAAGGCTAAATAGAGATGAAAAGGGATTTGGACATGAGAGAAACATAAGACATGGCTGCATCCATTTGAAGAATATGGTCAACATTCAGTGTATATAAACTACCTAACTTTAGAGATCTATTGCCTAAAGAGAGAAGATACAGATAAACCAGTCGAACAAAAACAAGATGTGCAGGGTTTAAGTAAACACTCACAATTTGCTGCAAGGATGTTGAAAGAACAGCTACACAAGCACAAATGAAACCTTTGGCATTAACCTTGACATCAGTCAAGGTACATACCCCAACACCAACCACGACTACTGTAACAGCTATCTTCACCTCCCTTGAGTAATGTTTGCTGTGAAGGATCCATTCCATCACCATCTAAACACCATCTAAATCTTGCACAATAATCTGGACAAAATCCATAAACACCACCTCAGATATTCAATCAATTAGAACATTAACTAATGGAATCAGTGGTATCGCCATACCCATTTGCCAAAAAAAAAAAAAAACATAAAGATCAATCTCAAACACTGATTCGAAATTGAAGATTGATCAGAACTCTCTAAAACCCATTTGCAGAAAAACAAATATGATTAAGTAGACACTTTAAAGGAACTATGAAACAAATTACAACTGCAATTACCTTAGTTTGGGTTTTTTGGAGAAATGATGAGAACCCAAGAACGGGTGTTTGATGAAAAGACGAAGAGAACATTTTCTCCTTCTCCTCCCTCGATTTCAGGTGGTTCTTGCTCTATGCTTTCATCTTTGCTCCTTCAATGGGAACCAAGTAACTTTGTTCATAAATAACTTTGCTCTATAGAAAAAATGAGATGCATCTCAAATAACTTGCAATATGAACTTTAATTTCTCAAATTTGTAGTTCTATTAAACCCTAGATCTAGAACCCCACAAGAAGAAATCAAGAAGAAATGAAGCCAAAAACCCTAGATCTTACCTTCTCTGGTTTCTTCGTGCGATGGGGAGCTTCTTCTCTCGGTGGAGTCGACGATGGGGAGGGAGGAAGCGATGGAACTCCTGAAACTCCTGCTGAACTCTCTGTTCGAAATTGGGGAGGATGCGATGGAATTCGAAATTGGGGAGGATAGGCTGCTGAAACTCTCTGTTCGAAATTGGGGGAAAATAGACTGCTGATTCTTCTTCTCTCGATTCTTCTTCTCTTGATTTCGGTTTTCTTCTTCGATGGGGAGTATAAACCAAACCAAAGTTTGAAATCGAAATTGGGGAAAAAATTTTGGCTGCTGAAACCCCGCCCAATTTTCATCATGCACGTGCCTTGGACCCTCTCAGGCGCGTGCCAAGGAGCGTCCAGGCAGCCACCCAGGCGCGCCTCCCAGGCCAGCTAGAATTTCTCTTTTCTTAAACAATTTGGGCTTACCTTTTTTTTTTTTTTTAATTTAATATTTATTGAAAAATGATTACAACCTGAGAGGTTACAGACAATGATGGGGACAAGGAGTCATATTCGTGACCTACTTTTAGATCCAAATTATATTGTGATGATTTGGTCATTGATTTTCATTTTTTATTTATTTATATTTTACAGTAGCAGAAAATCACACAAAGCTTGATATAAAGCCGAAAACCGAAACTTGCAACACTTAACTGCAATTTTTTATTTTTTTAATTAAGGGGTCCTTAAAATCTGTTTACCAATCCTAGCAAAACACAATTACACCCAAGATTCAAACCTTAAACGGCACATGTATGATCATTGTTTCTCTCAATGATTTGTTGTGGGCGATGGTGGTTCATGTGAGGTACTAATGAAGAACGACTTGTACACAGGGGCGGACCTATTAAGGGGTGAAGGGGGCAGTTGCCCCCCTCAACTTTTAAAATAATTTTATTATATACTTAACCTTTAAAAAATTAATTTTATAATGTATAATATAATATATAAATTGTTCATTCAACTAATTTTATATCTTTCTTTTGGTGTGGTGGTTGGAAGTTTGTAAATTTTTGTGAATAACTTGAGTTCGATACTCATCGAGTGCATATTTTTTTATGGCTATTCACTATACATTTTTATAGTTATTGATAATTACTATTTTTATCATTGTTACTCGCCTAATTTTTTATTTTCAATACAATTTTACAGTAATTGCAAACATTAAAAAAATTGTTTAGTTTAATAAAAATTTATTTTTGATCCTCTCGGAGTGTATGATTTCTTTATGTCTATACAATTTTGTCATTGTGACATTTCCCTACTTTTTTTGTTTTCAACGAAATTTTATATGTTATTGTAAACATTAAAGCAATGAATTGCTTGCTCGCAAGTGGCATAAAACCTCCAACCAAAAAAATATTTTAAATTAATATCTAAAATAATAACTAAAGAATTCAATGAAAATATATGTCACTAGCCAACTAATACAAAATTTGAGCCTCATATAAACATTTTTCGATGAAATTGTATTAGGATCTTATTATGTTCATAAATTTTCAATTTTTTTAGCTTCAATTAGATATTTATCCTAATTATTTTGTGATTTTAGTTATATATTCTAGATATTACACTCGTTTGCCCCTTGCTAAGGTTATTGATATTGTGATCTTATTTGATTTAAAATTGGATTACACTTAATTCAATTTGGTATATGCAATTTATAGTTGTAATTTTCTTATTTTACTAACTCGAGTAGAAATTTTTTTTGCTTGCCATTTCGCCCCCTTTGACTAAAATCCTGGGTCCGCCACTGCATGTACACAATTGCAGCAAGCCCACCACCAATCAAAGGCCCAATCCAATAAACCCAATGGTTGGACCAACTCCAGCTCATCAAAGCAGGCCCAAATGATGAGTAATTCTAGGTGTCGAGGAAACCAGTGAGGAAATGAGCGAGGGGAGGGAGGTGGCGGGGTGGGGACCGTTCACCTCCCTTGGGATGCGCGCACCAAAAAAGATGGCACACATCCCGAGGGAGGTGAACGGTCCCCACTCCGCCACCTCCCTCCCCTCGCTCATTTCCTCGCTGGTTTCCTCGACACCTAGAATTTCTCAATGTTCTGATATTGTGCTTTTGGATCTTATTTAAATAGACTACAACGGCCTATGCATTGTCGTCCAATGTATCGGTGTGGAATGCATTGGTGCTGGAGATTGTGATGACATTCGGACTTGTATACACAGTGTTTGCGACGGCTGGCGATCGAAATGCAGCTATCGCGATTGGTTTCATTGTGGGTGCCAATATACTAGTTGGGGGTGCATTTGACGGGAGTTCGATGAAACCAGCATAATGTCAACGCACGCATCCCGAGTGAGGTGAACGGCTCCCACTCCCGCCACCTCACTCCCCTCGCTCGTTTCCTCGCCCGTTTCCTCGCTGTGTAGAATTACTAGTTTAAAAAAAATTGGGTTAGTTTCTACGGCTGTGATTTGCATTAAATGAGATGTCAGATCTACAATTACGTGAATTAGCCATTTGCTGTGAAATAAATTGTTTTTAAGTCCATTAAATGAGATGTCAGGTCTTAAAAATGAGATGTCAGGTTGTATTAAATGAGATGTCAGATCTACAATTACATGAAATAGCCATTTGCTGTGAAATAAATTGTTTTTAAGTCCATTGATATGGACCGTCGGATCAGATCCTACAATTGCGATTTGTGCGCAGGAGCCCCCGGGTCCGCTAGTAAGTGGATAACTATTCTTGCTTACTTCCTACATTGAACAATTGTAACCTGATAGTAAACAGGACCAGTACTTTTATTGACCCGTCCGGTGCCCACCGCAGATGGTGTATGATAAGCTAATTGAAGATTACATAATCTCTCAATCATGGTGTACTAAACTATTCTAGTTGATTGATAAGATCATATTTTAAATTTCCTTCCGAAGAGGTTTACATAATCTTTCAGTTCGTGTTGAGATTGCAATCTGTCGAAGAGGTTTCCTTCTGAAAATTTCCTTTTTATCCAAGCACCCATGCTTTGCACAGAGCTGAAGAAGAAAAAGAGCTGAAGCAGACGAAAAGGAAGAAGAGCTGAAAAGAAAAAGAAAAAGACGAACAAGAGAGAAGAAAAACTAGAATTTACATTAAAAAAAAATTGGGTTAATTTCTACAGCTGTGATTTGCATTAAATGAGATGTCAAGTCTATTAAATGAGATGTCAGATCTACAATTACGTGAAATACTGTTTTTAAATCCATTAAATGAGATGTCAGGTCTTAAATGAGATGTAAGGTTGTATTAAATGAGATGTCAGATCTACAATTACATGAAATAGCCATTTGCTGTGAAGTAAATTGTTTTTAAATCCATTGATCTAGACCGTCCGATCAAATTCTACATTGAACAATTGTTGCTAAGGTCATCCTTTTTTCTTCTTATATGTTCTTGACTACAATTAAGAGCAATTAAGATATCCTTCCATGTTCCCTTTGATATAAATTATCTTGACTATGATCCAATATTCACAATTGTGAGCCATTCTCTGATATCTTTGGTAACTATCGGGAAACAATCCGCTTTCCCAGCATACAACTATGATCCAATTGATACCTAGGATTCTGTGCCTTAATTGTATCAGAGCAATTGTGAGCCATTCTCTGATACCAATTCCCGGCTTTCAACTATCTTGATACGGTAATTATTTTGTTTACCCAAGCAGTACTTGCAACCTTGGTTGGTCACAGAGCTCTTGCAGCAAAGGACGGACAATGTCTATACGGTGAGATAGGTAAAGCATGAACTGAACCACTGCAAACATGAATTTTCTGAATCATTATTTGTATTTTAATTCACACTTTTCTGAATAAGAAACCCATAGACATTGGTGTAAGCAAGGAATGAGGTTTCTCAAAAAATGTCCAAATTTCACGAAATTTTTCTTTTTTTGTTACCGAAATTTTTTTCGAAATTTGAAATATTTATTTATTTTATTAGGCCTATCTCACTTTTCCTACGTTTTAACCTTATAGGGAACGCCTTTTTATTTTTTGAAAACAATATCTTTTTTTTTATTAAATATTTGTAGTAAGAGAATAAAATTTTGTTGTAATTATAACCTTGTTGGTAACAAATTATTTTTTAAGTAAAAAGTAATAATAATTACTTTCATGAAAATTTATTTATCATTAAAGCGCACTAATTATTTTATAGCGACAAATTATTTTGTTGGGAATTGGAAAATCGAATAGCATTTCATTAATAACAAAATGTTGTTTTGTTGCTAATTATATATTATGGGTAACAATTTATTTCATTGCTAAAGATTGACAAAAAAATTTATGATTTTTTTCGTTTTAAGGTTTCTTTACTTATTTACAATAATTTTATTTTATTTTATTGGGGATATAAGCAATTTCAATAATATATGTATCAATGAAATGCTATTAGTATTTGTTGCTAATTATAATGGTGTTATTGTGAATTTTTTTTTATTGCTAAAAGTGGTAAATATTTTATATTTAGTCGAAAAAATATTTAATCCTAATTTATAATGAAAAATTAATATTTATTGGTTCTTATTATATACGTAGCAATGATTTTTTTATTGTAAAATAAGAGTTATTTGATTTAATAAGCTGTAAAACAACACAATTATTCAAATAATTTAATTGCTAAAGATTGCAATATATTTTACCGCAGGTCAGGAATTCGATCCCTGTTGAGCCTAAAAATCCTAAAGGTACAACAATTTTATTTTTTTTACCAACGATTTCCTTGCTAATTGTTAAAGGTACAACCAATTTCCTTGATGTTTCTAAGCTTTTTTGAAAAACAATCCATAGGTAAATAAAAATTTCTTGCAACAAAACAATTCGTTAAAATATTTGATTTTTATGAACAAATTTTCTTTGTAGTTGTCGGTATTACCAACACCATGTTTCGTTGACTTACCATCGGTTTCACCAAAAAAAATTAATTCCTTGGTTAAAACATTTAGGTAGGGGATGCCGCCGAGCCTAGTAACGATTTTTTTTCCTTGTTAAGAGTATTTTTCAATAAAATTTTGATTTTTTATAGGAAAATTTTTCTTGAAAAATGCCTTAATTGTTGTAGTAGGTTAAAATAATTAAATTATATTGATAATTTCAAAATTACACTGTTTTTTTTTTTTTAATGTTTTTTCTATACACAATGAAGTCTTAAAACTTACTAAAATTACCTCGACAAAACTAAAGTGCAAGTGGTTGGGCTAAATCCATGCAAAAATTTTATGTTTCCCATCTTCAAGGAAAAAATTTCAACTTTCTGGATCAATTCACTACATCAAATTGACATTTTTGCAATAACCCTTAAAATAGTATTACTTTTGAGCTATAACAATTCACCAAACTATTACACATTTTCACAAATAAAGTGATATAATAATTGTATCACCATGAAGGTATGGTGCTACAAGTAATATTATTCATAGTGATCAAATTTATTATAACTCAAAATTGATACATGATTGTTTCTTCTAAAATTGGAATTTAAAGACTTTTTTTTTTTTGTGGCAAGTGTTCTGAAATATGTAATTAGTAGTTAGGTCATTTTGATAACCATTTTAGATATCTCACTTTTCTCTACTCTTCGTCACAGACTCAACCAAAGACTTTTTTCATCAATTAAGGAAAATGGCAGAGACTGCAGTGAGCCTTGTCAAAGACCTTTTGGTTCCCTTTTTGGTTGAAGAAGCCAAAACGCTAAAAGGTGTAAGCCTTAGCGAAATCAGATCAATCAATGATCAAATCGAAATCATCCGATTCTTTCTAAGAGATGCAGATGCCAAAGCAGAAACAGATGAACAAGTCAAGATCTGGGTGAGACGACTCCGACAAGTAGCCTTCCGAATGGAGGATGTAATAGATGAATTTCGTCTCCGTCTCGCTCAACAGCCTCCAAACCATCCCAGATGCCTTGGATGGATTCACAAAACTTTTGCATCTGTCAAACACTTGAATTCTCGTCGTCTAATCAACAAGGAGATGCAAGATATCAAAGCCAACTTGCTTCAGATTAATCAACAAAGGGAGAAGTACCAGTTCAGTCGCATAGATCCAGACTCAAGTTCCAGCTCTAGCAACAGTACCTCCTGGCAATACCTTCGTGATGATGCTCTTTATGTTGAAGAATCAGAACTGGTGGGCATTGGGAAGCATAAAAATGAACTAATAAGCTGGTTGGTGGAAGGGGACATCAAGCGGACGGTTTTCGCAGTGGTGGGAGCTGGTGGAGTCGGAAAAACCACACTTGTAAGGAAAGCCTACCAGAGCCCACTGGTATTGAAACATTTTGAGTGCCGTGCATGGGTCACCGTGTCACAGTCAGTCCAGATAGAACAGCTCCTAGTTACATTGATCAAGCAGTTCCAGGAGTCGAGGAACGAGACATTTTCTTTGGGGACTACTGACCCATTGGATAGGTCCCAGCTGACTGAGAAACTAAGGGAATACCTTGATGCAAAAAGGTATGTTGTTATTCTTGATGATGTGTGGAAGGTAGAGGTATGGAATTATCTGCAACACGCGTTGCTTGATAACTGTCGTGGTAGTAGGATCATGGTCACAACTCGTGACATGGAAGTAGCTGATGCTTTTGTAGAATCTCCTCGACACATTTTTTATCATAAAGCTCTAACTCTAGAAGATGCTTTAGTTCTTTTCAATAGGAAAGCCTTCGGATCAAATTGTGAGGAAGACTGCCATCCGGAGTTGAAGGAATTCTCTGAGAAAATCGTGAAGAAATGTGGAGGATTGCCATTGGCGATTGTGGCAATTGGCGGGGTTCTTTTGATGAAAGAAAAGACTGTTTTGGAATGGAAGAGGTTTCATGACAGCCTTTCTTTTAAACTTGAACAAGATCCTCACCTCAAAAGTATAATGAAAGTTATATCCCTCAGTTACCATGATCTACCTTATCACCTTAAATCTTGTTTCTTATACTTTGGTCTTTTTCCCGAGGATTGTGTAGTTACATCTGCTCGGCTAACTCTTTTATGGATAGGAGAAGGGTTTGTAAAAGAACAAAGAGGGTAAATTGCGGCATATTGGAGCTAATAAAGGAAGAGATAATGCTGAAGGTGTCAAGATACCAGAAGAAATCGGATGTTTGACAGCCTTGCAAAGTTTGTCAAATGTTGAAGTAACTCAAGGTACCAATTTGATCAAAAATTTGGGAAAACTGACCGAACTGCGATTTCTAGGCGTAAGGAATTTGAGAAGAGAAAGTGGAGTGGAATTGTGTGCTTCCATTGCCAAGATGAACCACCTGACGGACTTGGATGTACGGTCACTTGAAGATGATGTTATTGATCTACGATTGAGATCCTCTCCACCTTCGTTTATCAATACATTGGTTTTAACTGGGCGCCTAGAGAACTTGCCTAACTGGATTTCCTTGCTTAGTAACCTGCTGAAAATAATGCTATCTTGTTCGAAGTTAAAGGATGATCCACTAAAAGTGCTACAAGGTTTGCCTAATCTGGTACGTATCTATCTCGTGGAGCATGCATATGATGGGGAGGAGTTGTGTTTTAAAGCTGGGAGTTTTCAAAAACTCAAATTCTTAGCCCTGTCTGAGTCAGATAACTTGCACTCGCTGATAATTGAGGAAGGTGCCATGCCCAACCTCAAAGAGCTATATGTTGACGACTGTAAGCAGTTAAAGGAGGTTCCTATCGGCATGACTCACCTCACAAAACTCAAAACTCTTTCTTTCTATGATATGCCAGAAGATTTTGTGAGCAGACTCGATGAAGATGGAGGTGAAGACTACTGGAAAGTTAAGCATGTACCACTACTTAATTTGCTATAGTAAGTGATTCAAATTATTTCTATGTTCTTTTGCGTTTTTAGGGATGCATTTCCATATATTCTAGTTGATTTCACGTTTCATATTGTGGATATGTTTTCTTCGTTGTAGATAAGTCTAGTTTTCAAGCTGAATATAGAGGCATCATAGAAGGTCTAAATTGCTCTCCGGACAAATGATGGAAGAAGGCGAAGCTTCTCTCATCACTTTCACTTCATCTCTTTTATGTCTCACACAACACTCAAACAACACACCGTGGTCGATCACAGCAGTCTCGCAGCAGAGGACAGACACAGTCTTTGGTGAGATAGGTAAGCATGAACTGAACCATTCACTAACTTTCTGAAATTATGTGTTTATATTTTAATTCACACTCTTCTGAATTTTAAAATTTTAAAAAAAAAAAAAAAAAAAAAAAGCCATACAGATTTGTTGTAAGTGGTTAGTTTTTTGGGAAGTATTCTGAAATATCTGATTAGTAGTTGGTTCATTCTGATAACCATTCCCGAAAGCTCACTTTTATCTACTCTGTGACAGACTCAATCGAAAACATTTCAGTCTCTTCATTAACTAAAGAAAATGGCAGAGATTGCTGTGAGCCTTATCGCAGACATTTTGGCTCCCTTTTTGGTTGAAGAAGCCAAAACTCTAAAAGGTGTAAGACGCAGTGAAATCAGATCTATCAACAATGAAATGGAAACCATTCAAGTCTTTCTAAAAGATGCTGATGCAAGAGCAGAGACAAATGAGCAAGTCAAGAACTGGGTGAGACAAGTACGACAAGTAGCCTTCAGAATGGAGGACGTGTTAGACGAGTTTCATCTTTGTTTGGCTCAAGAGCCTCCAAACCAGCCCAGATGCCTTGGATGGATTTGCAAAACTTGTGCATCTGTCAAACACTTGTATGCTAACCGTTTAATCAACAAGGAGATGCAAGATATCAAAGCAAACTTGCATGAGATTAGCAAACAAAGGGAGAGGTATCAGTTCAGTCGCTTAGATCCAGATGCAAGTTCAAGCTCTAACTCCAGTATCTCCTGGCAATACCTTCGCGATGAGGCTCTTTATGTTGAAGAATCAGAACTGGTGGGCATTGAGAAGCACAAAAATGAACTAATAAGCTGGTTAGTAGAAGGAGAAGTCAAGCGGACAGTTTTCGCGGTGGTGGGAGCTGGTGGACTTGGGAAAACTACCATTGTTAAAAAATCCTACCAAAGCCAAATAGTACAGAACCATTTTGAATGTTACGCTTGGATCACCGTTTCACCGTCATTCAAGATGGAGCAGCTCCTAGTCAACTTGATCAAGGAGTTCCAGAAATCGAGGAATGAGCCATTTTCTTTGGAGTCTGCTGACCCAACGGAGAGGCCCCAACTGATTGAAAAACTGAGGGAGTACCTTCGTGAAAAGAGGTATGTTGTCATTCTTGATGATGTGTGGAATGTTGAACTATGGAATTCTCTAAAGTACGCATTGTTCGATAATAGTTGTGGTAGTAGGATCATATGGTCACAACTCGAATGGATGAAGTTGCTAATTCTTATGTGGAATCTTTTGCTCACATTTTTCATCATAAACCTCTAACTCCAGAAGATGCTTTGGTTCTTTTCTATAAGAAAGCATTCGGATCAAGTTTTAAAGGAAACTATCCTACAGAATTACAAGAAGTTTCTAAGAAAATTGTGAAGAGATGTGGAGGATTGCCATTGACTCTAAGAAGTTTTAATGAAAGAAAAGACTGTTGTAGAATGGCGGAGGTTTTATGATAGCCTTTCTTTAAAACTAGAAGTAGATGCTCACCTCAAAAACATAATGAAAGTCATCTCCCTCAGCTACCATGATTTACCTTGTCACCTTAAACCTTGTTTTTTATACTTTGGTGTTTTCCCCCAGGATTATCCAGTTTTACCTTTTTATTTGATTGGGTTATGGATAGCGGAAGGGTTTGTGAAAAGACAGAAAGGAAAAACATTGGAAGAAGTAGGAGAAGACTACCTTGACCAGCTCATCAGTAGAAATTTGGTGCTTGTGAATGATGAATCGCCAAATTCGATCCATCATAAACCATGCAAAGTTCATGATTTGATGCACGAGTTCATTCTTTCTAGAAGTGTCGATGAAGATTTTTGTGAAATTCTGGATGAAAAGAGTATTGGCAGTTCAAATGTGAGCAGTAGACGATTATCCATCCAAAATATTGATACAGAGGATGTTTTGAAAAATGTATGTTTGTCGTCTCGTGCTCGCTCCCTTATTGTGTTAGAATTGGATAACTCGGCCATCTCCTTGATACACAAACTTCTTTCTAGTTTGGCTTTATTGAAGATACTGGACCTGCAACATGTACCTCTGGAAGAGTTTCCTTATGAAATTACAAAGTTATATCATTTGAGGTATTTGAGTTTGAGCCATACGCGTATCAAGATGCTTCCAAATACGGTTGGAAAGCTTCAAAATCTTGAAACATTGATACTTCAAGACACTCGTGTGGTTGAGTTGCCTCGTGCAATTCTAAAGCTCAAAAAATTGCGACATTTTAGAGCTTATGTTAAAGCCAAAGGTCAAAGTAGTGTTACAGCAATTAAGATGCCAGACGAAATTTGATGTTTGACATCCTTGCAAACTTTATCAATTGTTGACGTAAACCAAGGTACCAGTTTGATCACAAATTTAGGAAAATTGACAGAGATGCGATATCTAAGTGTTGCAAAATTGAGAAAAGAAAGTGGGTCAGGATTGTGTGCTTCCCTCGCCAAGATGAACCACCTTGAGTCCTTGAACGTATCTTCAATTGAAGATGATGAAGTTCTTGATTTGCCATTTGAATTGTCTCCTCCTCCGCTTATCAAAGTGTTGTACTTAAGAGTGCGCCTTGAGGCATTGCCTAACTGGATTACCTCGCTTAGTAACCTTTTAAAACTAAGTCTAGAGTATTCCAAGTTAAGGGATGAACCACTGAAACTGCTACAAGATTTGCCAAATCTAATGGATATTAATCTCAGGAACCATGCATATGATGGGGAGGAGTTGTGTTTTGAAGCTGGGAGTTTTCAGAAACTCAAATTGTTATCCCTGTCTGATTCAGATAACTTGCACTCTCTGATAATTCAGAAAGACGCTATGTCAAACCTCAAAGAGTTAGTTGTTAAAAAGTGTGAGCAGTTAAAGGAGGTTCCCATCGGCATAACTCACCTCACCAAACTCAGAACTCTTTCTTTCTACGATATGCCAGAAGAATTTATGAGAAGTCTTGTTCAAGGAGGTAAAGACTATTGGAAAGTGAACATGTACCGCCACTTAACTTGTTCAATGGAGGGACTCGATTTGGAGTGTCAACTGCATAACTTCATTGCATTAGTAAGTGATTTGAACTATTTCTATTTGTTCTTGTATTTTCTTAGGCATGCATTATCAAATATTCTAGCTGATTCCTTGTATTTTCTTGCATTATCAAAGGTTCTGTTGTAGATGGTGTGTTGTAATAGCTAGCTGGGAGTCAGAGCTGGATTCTCGAGGACCAAGTACAGTTTTCATGCTGAAAATGCAGGCAGCATGGAAGCTCTTAAGTGGGCTCTAGACAAAGGATGGAAGGCGAAGCTTCTACTTGATGCTCAGGATGGAGACCATGCATGCCCTCCTGGGTCTCAAGTCCTGCGTTAATCCTTGTAGTATTGGTTTGTTGTTCTTAGTTAGAACTTGGAATGTGTTGGTGCATAGCTTGACTGATACATAATATATCATATTCCAAAATGTATACTTGTAGAATAGTATGGCTACGAAAAGCATGACTGTCGTCAATGCTCTAAGAAGTTGAATGAGACATTTGGAGGCTATCAACTCAGAATTGTTTGGTCTTGTCCAGTGGCTATTACAAATTGCTCTGTTTTTTTTTTTCAAGTTTGGTAATTGTTACTTCTTCATCTAAGATGGAAGGGGTGACATTCTCTTAAATGTTTATCTTTGACTTGCGAAGGAATTACCATTGGTATTTCGAAAAGTGGCACCCTTAACAATGAATATAGCACAAAATAAGGGATATGAACAGAAAAGCTGAAACGAAATGACATCAAAATAATATACACATTAATAAGGAAACCCCATTTAGTCAAACAACGAAACATTTTTATTTAGTGTTTTCAGATAGAGTTTGTAAGACTTGCATAGATTGATAGGACTCTGGAATTAAGAAGCACTGAAAGAAAAAACAAACCAAATCTCACAGAAGCGAAACGAAAATTAAGAATAATGTAAAGAAAAAGAAATGCATATCTGACCTGTAGGAACCAATTGTACGAGCTTTAATGTATTGGTGACAGCCAACAGCAATAGAGAAGAGAGGATGCTTTATGGTCTCAGTTCAATATCTGCACAGGCGGGAGACAGATAGAAAGTATAAGCTATTTCTTTGGTATCCCTTCCTCCAGTTATCAAAACATTGGAATTAAGTGGGCGACTAGATATGTTGCCTAACTGGATTACCTTGCTTGATAACCTTTTTTATTTTTATTTTTTTTGGAAAGTGAGCTGGGGTTTTTAGGATCCCCGAACCTTATATTGATAAAAACAATCGCTCATACGTTTACTCGTTACATCATCTACAGAACAAAAAACTTGCTTCAAAGCTTCAACAAAGAGCCTAATTAGTTTTAGATTCACCGTCTCTAGGTTGAGGAGTAACCTTGCAAAGTGTTCTGCTACTAAAGTGGTTGCATGATAGACCTGCCATAACTTTTCTTCCTCATAATTATCAATCAATCCTTTAATCACTCT
Source organism: Berberis vulgaris (assembly GCA_963556465.1). NCBI lineage: Eukaryota > Viridiplantae > Streptophyta > Magnoliopsida > Ranunculales > Berberidaceae > Berberis > Berberis vulgaris. The sequence goes on from OY747133.1 coordinate 5,110,856, forward strand.
CATGATCTAATTTATACCTAATGTGGGCCCCATGATGTATGAGAAGTCGTCGTAAAGAATCAAAACACAATGAATCATGATATAGAAACCATTGAATGCTAGCACTAATCTAGCATCCATACAAGGTTCTAATAAACATTTGCATTTTACCTGTATTATCATCATCGATTAACTGAATTTATGATTTGTCTTTTTTGCTTCGAGAAGACCTTCGAGGAACATAATCCGTGGGAGACTGTATTGTGGTGACCTCATGTGCTTCTTCAATAGTATTTTGCCCCTCATTGCTGCTTCCGCTTCAAGTAAGGCTTTATATTCGGTGATCAATGCATCCTTGCCTATTCTTGCAATTGTTGTATTCAAAACATTGATGGCTTGGGGTGTTAGCCAATCCATGGGCGCTTTATATTCGTGCGATCTTCCCCCTGTCTTCCATCAGTCATCTCTCGTCCTACTTCAGGAAATGTAGAAGCTGATTTTGAGATTGCATCAATCTCTTCACTGCATCTTTCCTGATTTGGAGCAATTTCTATTTCACGTTGAATTTGCACAGGAGCATCAACTTCTTGTTGGCTTACTTCTTGTTCCTCAATTGGAAGTGTAGGGATAGCTTCTTTGTTTGACTAGTTCGCAATATCCAACTCATCATCATACTGATCTATAATATCTACCTCATTCACGTTGCTTGTGCTCTCACTTGCAGTGGTGTTGGTCTGCCTTCTAACATCTACGCACTGCATTGCCTTATTGGGCCTGAATGCATGTTTTCCTAAAACAACGGTCCAACCATTTTTATCTTCCTCATTCTGATTCTCATCTACTTTATTCCCTGTTTCTCTCCAAACTTTTGGAATTGTTTGTCTAATTTGCTTACTCTTTGGACAACACATTTTGTTGTGCCCAAACCCCGCACACGAGATGCATTTGGCTGGAACCCAAGCATACTCCACTTCGACTAATCTCTTCTTCTCATTATTGATAACTATTGGTATTGCTTTGGGGAGTTGGCTGCTAACATTGATTTCCACACAGACTTTTGCATATGACAGTCGTGTTATCTCCTCTGTTGCTTTGTCAAGCATGATTGGGACTCTCATTACACTTGTAATTTTTTGGATGCCTTCTGGGTTCCAAAGGAACAATGGTGAAAACGAAGCTTTTTCATTTTCCTATTTTTTTTTTGGGAGGTGAGAAACTAACGGGAGGGTTGGGGAGAAGCTAACGTGAGTTTTTTTTTTTTTTTGAAAGGCAAGCATGATTTTTATAGGATCCCAGAACCCATTAAAGATGCCACAAGCTGGGTTTGAACCCATGACCTAGTGGTACCATCCGCCAAGCTCTAACCGTTGAGTTGTCATGCCATTGTTCGAGGTTAAGGGATGAACCACTTAAGTGCTACAAGGTTTGCCTAAGCTAATAGATTTTTATCTCATTAACCATGTATATGATGGACAGGAGTTACATGTTGAAGCTGAGAGTTTTCAAAAACTCAAAATTTTGCAGTTGAGTAAGTCTTATAACTTGCACTCATTCGTAATTGAAAAAAGTGCCATGCCCAAACTCAAAGAGCTAGCCATTGAAAAGTGTCAGCAGATAAAGGTGGTTCCCATCAGCATAACTCACCTCATGAACCTCAGAACTCTTTCTTTCTATGATATGCCATAAGATTTTGTGAGGAGGCTTGTTCGAGGAGGTGAGGAATATTGAAAAGTGAAGCATGTGCCACCACTAAACTTGTTCAATAGAGGGACTTAATTTGGAGCATCAACATGTAACCTCACAGCACTAGCAAGGGATTCAAGTTATTTTTACATGTTCTTTTATTTAATTTGTTAGGCATGCATTTCCATATATACTAGCTGATTCCTCGTTTCATTTTGTGGATAGGTTTTGTTCGTTGTGTGTTGTAATAGCTAGCCTAGCCGGGGACCAAAGCTGGATTTTTCAAGATCAAGTCTAGTTTTGAGCTGAATACAAAGGTGTCATGGAAGCTCATAAATGGGTTATTGGCAGAGGATGAGAGAAGATGAAGCTTCTATTTGAAGCTCAAAATGTTCTCTGTGTGTCTATGCCCTTGATGGGTCTCAACTCTCAGGTCCAGTATCTTATATTATTGTGATCCTATTTTGGTTTGGTTTGTTATGTACCTATCTAGAGCTATAAAAACTTTGCCACGTAATTAAAATGCTAGCATTAGATCGAATGCTATAGTTTTGTATCTTATTCCACCAAAATAAATGAACTGGGAGTAATAACGTACCTTTCCCTTACGCGTTGTGGTAAGCCACAAAAAGCTCTATGCATCAGCATGCCTGCGGTATCCAACAATATATAAAGCGTGCAAGTCTTCACATTAACAGTGATAGTAAGACCCCCTTCGAAGTATTTCTTTGAACCATTCCCAGGCCTTCTTCGTATCCCTACTTCCAGAAAACCCAGATACCATCACTGATGTGTAAGGTATCTCGTCAAGTAACAAGCCCATGCTGACATTTCATTGAACAAACTCCGTGCTTCATGCATCTCCATTAATCAGGCTTGCAGTGTATGTGATTGTGTTGGGTGATAGATCATAGATCGTTCAACATTCTTTATGGTCTCTTGATCCCTAGATTTGGCAAAAACAAATCCAATTTATGCTGAAAGTGAGTACAACATGGCTTTGAAAGGATCCACATCTACTCTACGGGTGATTTTCCGCTCCCTAAAGACACAAAATAAGCCACATTTCTACATTAGGAATTTAAAGAAATTTTATTGAACATGAAACTTGTTGAAATGTAACTTGAACTATGCTTATTGCTCTCCATTTCAAGGTTCCACAACAAATATAATAAGGAACAGGAGGACACAGAAGGCTATCTAAAGTTGTAAAATACTTCACAGGTATAAAATACTTGAGGGTTTGATCGATACTAGAGGACTCTGCTGAGTATGGATTGATGATTGAGACCACTACGACACTTCTACCTCCCCCTCCATCCTCGGGGGGAGAAGTATTGGTAAGAGGATCTAACTTGAAATCACCTAATGATCTGGAACATGCTGGGGATGAATAGACGACACTAGCTGATGATATAGGATCCCCAACCGCAGGTACAGGCCCCAAAGGGCCCAAACTGATCAGTTGGGCAGCTTTGTTTGCTAATCGAAAAGCAGCAGGTACCACGAAGCTACATTATGTACCTCCTTCTCTAGTCAAAGGTAAGCGGGTTGTTCATATCAGGATGTCGGACCATGCAAACAGATTGAAGGAATGCGAATACTACCTGATTGGTAATTTTGTTGGGAAACGATTAACTTATGGTATTGTGAAGGAGAGATTGAAAAAATTGTGGGCGCTGAAAAGTGATTTTGAAATGTCGTTATATGGAGACAGAGCTTTTGTTTTTCAATTCAACAGTGAGGAAGACAGATTAAAGGTTATGGAGATTGGACCGATTCACATTGCAAGCAGAATTTTCATCATTCGGCCATGACATCCATATGTGGAGGAAAACATTGAAGTCTTTAACTCGGTACCTGTATGGGTAAACTTACGAGGAGTACCCCTTATTTCTTTGGAGCCCAGAAGGATCTACCACAGAGGTTGAGGAAGGCTGGCAAATTGCTGGAGGGAAGCATTCCTTTAAACCAAAACAATGCCAGGGGAAACAAGCTAATCTGATAAGTGAATCAGAACAGACAAACGAGAATCAAACTGAGCCTGGACCTCTTACCAACAATGACAAGGATTGCAATGTAATGGGGAAGGGTACTCACAACAGCATGGAACATTAGCATGCGAAGGGGAAAGCAGCACAAAAATGCTTGGACCATCAGCCTCATGCCATTCCTAACAGTTCAAGAAGTGGAAAGAAAGTGGACAAACAAGCCAAACAAGTAACAACTGAGCCAGGACAACCAGTACATCAGACATGTAAGAATAACAGCAGTGCCATTACCACCATAGCTGAGGGGGTTCAACTTGATCCAGAGCAACAGCTCCATGCTACTTCAGACAATAATAAGGAATCTAGGGACCAAGGAGGTGGACCAAAAAGCATTCTTACAAACCCGTTGTCTCATACTAGAGTGCAAATTATTGCTTCTAGGAACAACTTTGCTGGCCTCCAAAAAGATGAATCAAAAGCTGAAAGAATGCTTCGACAAAAGCATCGAGGTGGGTCTCCTAGTCCTCCCAAGGATGCTGATCTCAACCTTTCCAAACTGTCTCCATGATCAGAGCCGCTTGTTGGAACATTAGGGGCCTCAATGACCCCTTAAAACAGGGAGAAGTAAGGACCCTCATAGACAAACAGAAAATTAGCATTATAGGCTTAGTTGAAACAAAGGTCAGCAATGCTAAGAAGCTGAAAATGCAGCAACACCTCTTTAAGGACTGGTTGGTAGTGGACAATAATGACCTGGCTCTTGGTGGTAGATTATGGGTAGCTTGGGACCCTCAAGAAGTTAATGTTAACATAATTGCAAGATCAGATCAGGCCATTACTGCTGAAACAATCTGGCCGAATGGATACACTTGTGTATTGAGTTTTATTTATGGAAGAAGCCACTACATGGAACGCAAAAGACTATGGACATAAATAGAAACCATAGCAAGCAATATTAACTTCCCTTGGGCAGTTTTAGGAGACTTCAATTCCATTTTGAATTCTCAAGAAAGAGTGGGGGTGATGAGATCAGACCCTTCCACTTCGTGGACTTACTGAATTGTGTGCAGAAGGTAAAGCTTTATGATTGCAAGTTCAAGGGCTGCTTCTTAACCTGGAGCAACAAACAAGAGGGTAGGAACAGAATAATGTCCAAGCTTGACAGGGTTATGGTGAATCAAAACTGGCTCAACAACGTCCCCGACTCTGAAGCTGATTTTCTAACTGCAGGAATTTCAGATCATTCCCCAATGGTGCTCACCATTTATGAGCAAAAGAATAGGGGGCCTATACCCTTCAAATTCTTTAACTACTGGGTCCATGAACCTGGATATATGGCAGTCGTGGAACAAGCTTGGAAAGAATCAGTAAATGGGAATGCCATGTACAGTATCACTCAGAAATTGAAACGGGTTAAACATAAGCTAATTGAGTGGAGAAAAGGTCGGTTCCTCAATGCTAATACAAACGCATTGATAGCCAAGCAGCAGTTGGACCGTACCCAAGTGAAACTCCAACAACAACCTCACAGCTCTACTCTTGTGGCACAGGAGCGAGTAGCAATTAAAAATTATGTCATTGCAACTAGAGGGGAGGAATCAGAAGCGAAACAAAAGGCTAAAGCAAAGCACATGCAGGAGGGAGATGAAAATGTAGCCTACTTCCATGACTATTAGGGAACGAAGGAAGAAGAATAAAATCCTATCCCTTTATAATGAAAATCAGGAAAAAAATCGAAGATGTCGCAGAGATTGGAGCAGCTTGTGTGCGATACTTTGAAGAAGTTTTTGGAGGGGACATGGAACCTTATGATGAGAGTATTATTGAGAACATTACATTTGAAAGAGAGGTTTCTACCAAAGAACAAAGCGAGCTCACGAAGCAAGTCACTCGGAAGGAAATAACAGAAGCCTTGTCCATGATTGATTCCAACAAGGCCCCGGGCCCGATGGATTCTCCTCCTTCTTCTACAAGTCAGCTTGGCGTGTCATTGGAGATGATTTCATCAAAGCAGTCAGCAACTTCTTTACAAGTGGCAAACTTTTACTGGAGGTAAATGCAACATGTGTGATTTTAATTCCTAAAATTACTAATGCAACCTCTCTTAATGATTTCAGGCCTATATCCTGCTGTAATGTTGTGTACAAATGCCTAACTAAAATCATGAAGAATAGAATGAGGGATGTGGTGCAACGGCTTGTCAGCTTGAATCAATCAGCTTTCATCAAGGGCAGACTTATCCAGGATAACATTATGTTGGCTCATGAGCTTGTAAGACACTATCATAGGGATGAAGGACCACCGAGGTGTGCAGCAAAAATAGACCTCAGGAAGGCATATGACACTATACGGTGGGAGGCCATACATCACTTGCTTCGAAAGCTCCAATTCCCTGAACAATTCATCATCTGGGTTTACTCTTGCATTTCTTCTCCCAGATACTCCATCTCTGTGAATGGCTCCCCAAAAGGATTTATAAAAGCTACAAGAGGAATCCGACAAGGTTGTCCAATGTCTCCTTACCTCTTTGTGTTGGTTATGGAAATGTTCCACCTTCTCCTGAAGGACCAAGCTATGCCTACAAGCTTCATCACAAATGCAAAGAACCTCTCATCACCCACCTAAGCTTCGTGGATGACCTTATTGCCTTCTTTCATGGGGATCACCACTCAGCTTTTGTCTTAGCTAAAGTCTTGGCTTCATTCAAGAAGTGTACGGGACTATCAGTGAATTGCACTAAGAGCAATTTATTCGCTGCAGGAGTCCCAACTGGAGAACTTCAACAAATCACAACTACTTTGCAATTCAACACCTTTGATCTTCCTATTAGATACCTGGGCCTGCCCCTTATCTCGGGCAGATTAACTCATGCTGACTACCTTCTTCTCCTCGAAAGAATCAGAAAGAGAGTCGGGTCTTGGAAAAATAGAACTTCATCCTATGCAGGTAGGCTCACCCTCATCAAGGCAGTTCTGAATAGTATGCAAGTGTATTGGACATCTTGCTACATTCTCCCTAAGGAAGTCACACACGAACTTACGTCAATCCTCATAAATTTCTTGTGGTCTTCATCAGAAAACTATTTGAAAGTCCCTCTTGTCAGTTGGAAAACCATGTGTCACCCTTACAATGAAGGAGGTCTGGGAGTGAGGTGCATTGAAACCACAAACTTGGCAGCCATGACTTGCCATATATGGAACATTGCCTCCAACAAGAACAATCTCTGGGTCCAATGGACAAAGAAGTATCTGATCAGAGGTAAGGATTTCTGGATTATGGATATTCCTCAGGACGCCTCATGGTGCTGGAGAAGTATTCTCAAATGCAGGAAGATGGCAAGCAACCTGATCACATATACAATAGGAGACGACAGGAACACTTCATTGTGGACAGACCCATGGCATCCCAGGGGAATCTTGGTAGACCAGTTCCCTCAACAGCTAACCTATAACTCCATTCTCAACAAGAAGGCCCAGGTTAGTGCTTTAATCAAAGAAGGTCATTGGTTTGCAAGAAACAATGACAAAGGCCATATTGCAGGAATCTTTGTAGATCTTAATTCAGTGGAGTTTGACTGTGACTTCAAAGATGAAGTGGTCTGGAAAGGAGGTACAGATGGTGAGTTCTCAAGTAAGAGTGCTTACCATTCTATTAGGAATAAGTCCAATCCCGTCCCTTGGGCAAAGCTTGCATGGTTCAAAGGACGTATTCCTAGACATAGTTTTATAGGCTGGCTTGCAATGAACAAAAGATTGAAAACCCAGGATAAGCTGAAGGAATGGAACTCAATTCCAACCTCATTGTGCTGCCTATGCCATCTAGAAACAGAAAATGAAGACCACCTGTTCTTCAGATGCTTGTACTCTAAATTTGTTTGGTCCTACATGCTACACCTTATGGGGTATCGACACCAACCTCTAGGCTGGGATCAAGAACTGCGGTGGTGCAGTCAAAGATTTGCAGGTTCTCAGCCGAGCTCTCTCGTCAAGAAACTAGTCCTTAATGCAACAATATACCACCTATGGTTGGAGCGTAACAGAAGGATATTTGAGAGAAAACATGTTGTGGCGATGGATTTAACGACTAAAATAGTTGAAGACGTTCGGCTCAGAGTGACTGTCCTGGACCCTGAGGTCAGTGATACCCCTCAAGCATGAAACTTCTTCAACAGATGGAATGTGGACATCAATTACAAGCTCAACATCAGCACTTGGCATTCCTGGCACAAGCCAGAACCAGGCTGGATCACAGTGAAAACAGATGGCTCCTTGACAGGCCAACGAGGAGGATATGGAGCCTTGGTTAGAGACCATATGGGCAATGTACTCGCTGCTGCTGCTGGATCACAAAGGAGCCAATCGGTAATCCTTCATGAGCTTCAAGGGGTTGAAATGGGCCTGAAATTGGCTTCTCAGAGGCAACACAAGAAGCTCATTCTCTGTATAGACTTAGCAAATGCAATTCACTTCATCAAAACTGTGAAGGCCCCGCCTTGGGAAGCAATGCATACTATGAGACGAATCAAACAGCTCCTGCAACAATTTGATGATTATAAGGTCATGCATGTAATGCGAGATACGAATAGGGCCGTAGACAAGCTAGCTAGCTTGATGCCAAATGCTGCCTTTTTAGAGGTAACCCCAAGCTCCTTTGCAGAGGACATGAAAAAGATCATCTTTGATGATGCTAATGGTAGGAAATATATGAGAATGTAATGTTGTTTTTCTTCCTTTTTTAGTGGTCTGGGGAGCCCATTTACACCCCACGCTTGCCTTTCAAAAAAAAAAAAAACTTTAAAAATGACAATAATCATTAACGAAACAATATTAATAATACTGATCAACGCAACCAATGTAATAAAGAATTCGATCGACACTAAATGTCAACTAAACTAAAAATAAGAAAGCAGTGATTTAACATTAAGAAATATCTCATATTTGTCGCCAGTGAATTTTGGCTGCAACTTATGCCTACATTAAGAAATATCTTCAGCGTGCCATCCTTGCTCGTGCTTTCTGCAGATGCAATGTATCACACACAAAATAAAATATTTTTATTAAAATGCACATCCAGCACTTAAGATGACAATGCAATAGTTTCCAAATGTTGCATTACTTAAAATTTTATAATGAATATAAAGTTTTTTTAATTATAGTATAAGATTTTACTTTAAGACTCTCTAAAATGCTAATTCTTCAAAATATTGAAATCAGCATCAGGTGGGCCTCCAATCGTTTTCTCCATAATGCCAAGGATCCAACCATTGGCTTTTATTTATTTATTTATTTATTTTAATACACTTAAATATATGTTTTTTAACCCATAAAGAGATGGGGATAGATTTTCAATGTTCACTTTCTTCGGTTCCTCACAATTAATCAAATTCATTCTTCAATTAATTAGATTTATTCTTTCATATTTAGTGGGTATTTTCTTCCTCACAATTAATCAGATTCCTTCTTCAATTAATCAGATCTCATCATTTCTTAAAATTTCAATGGGGAAAGTGAGAGGAGCATGGAGAAGAATTTGACACATGAAGTATTAAGAGAAAACCCATGAGGAAGAAGATATGTAAAGAAGGGAATATAACGTACTTGTTGAGCCGAGATGAAAAGCACCACACCTTCTTATTCTCCTCCTCTCCAATTTTTTTCGCCAATTTCATACACCTATTTCTATTCCGTAGTCCCCAAATAAATCCCACATCTCCAAGCCCGCACAACAATTGTATGTAGAAATGCTCGACAGAGAATAAATAGAATATTAAATTGACGTCTCAATTTTTGGTGGCTAATTGCATTTTCAAGGCATCAGTGTTGATGAGCATTTTACAAGGGAACTCTATGCACAAAAATTTGGTCATTCTAACTTTAATGAATGAACAAAAGAGGAGATAGCGAATTTGAGAGTAGGGAGCTGAGAGGTAGCGAGTTTGAGAGTAGAGTGGTGGAGCTGAAATGCTCACAAAGCTCGTCGCCGCTGCTATTGCTGTTTATCTCCTTTCTATTCAGTTTTTAGTTGGTAAGCCGAGCTGTGGTGGAATCGTTGGTCGTTGATTACAGCAGATCTAAACTTAATCCACTTAAGAGTCTTAAACCCTTGCTCGTCTGAATTGGGGGTGATGGTTTGGGTGAGTTCAAATAGAAAGAGGAAAGGGAAAGGTCGGTGGTGGTTGGAGAATGGGGAGGGGATTTGGCGGTTGGTGGTGGTAAGTCACAGGAAATAGAGGACGGTGGTGGCTGGAAAGGGGAATTGGAGGGAGAGGTTCTGGTGGCGGGTAGTGATGGACTTCTACTAGGGAGATGGAGTGAAAGAGAGAGAATGAGAAGAGAGGACGGATGAGAAGAGTTCGCATAGTCTGTGCTTAGGAAATTGATATCAATGTTAAGAGAAGAAAATACAAAGGAAGTTATCGGCTTTCAATTTTCACTTCAATTGTGGCCAAAAGATAACTTATGCCATGCAAGACATACAGTCTGTCTACAATGCACATCATCCCCAAGATTGTCCTCAATCAGTTAAAAAAATCATATTTTAAAATGATGTAAGCCTAATTTACAGTAAAACTACTAATTTTTTAGAATCAATAGGTTAAAATTAGATCTATTAAATGTTCGAGTCTTTGTTTGAATGTTCATTAAAATGTCCGTCTATTTCTTTGAAAAATATTATACTTAGGCATGAAAATATTAAAAATATTTTAAAATTTGAAGTGTTTGTATTGATCATTGATTTTGTTGAAAAGATCTTCAAGCCAATGGCATGACAACTCAACGGTTAGAGCTTGACGGATGAAACCACTAGTTCATGGGTTCAAACCTAGCTTTTTTTTTTTTTTTTTTTGAAAGGCAAGCTGGGTTTTTAAGGATCCCATAACCTATCAACTGGGCGACCTATAGGTCAACACCCATTAGAAACAAACCATACCGCCGGCGGGATTCGAAGCTAGGACGTGGGGGTCAAACCCACACAGCCCTAACCACTAGGACGTGGGGGTCAAACCCACACCTATCTTGCGGCATCTTTAAGGGTTCTGGGATCCTATAAAAATCCTGCTTGTCTTTCAAAAAAAAAGATCTTCAAAATTGCATTTCAATTATACTAAGTTTATCAAAATCCCGACAACTATGTAGATAGTTATAATAATTTTCATTAAAAAAAATCACAATACTTTTTCTATCTAACACATGTACATTCCACAAACTTTTTTCATAATTTTTTTTTTTCATTTTATTGGCCATTCGATATGCTTTATATTTGCAAAAAATGCCATCATAGGATATGAATCTCAACCTTTAACACATTTTCAAACTTTCAATTATAGCCATTTTTATCTTCAATCCTCAGCTTGTCTAAGTCAATAATGAATAGTAAAAGACCACTCTAAATTGTAAACACACTAATGTATTTTTCCGTTTGCCGTTGGCACGATACAAGGTGGGTCATGGCAAAAGGTTAAATTCAGTTAAAATTTTAAATAATTAGAAAAAAAAAACACATTTTAAAATCACAACACTTAATCCTCTTTAAACTTTGATTTTCCAAAATATAAAGTTCACGGTCTTTGTTTGAATGTGTCTTAATATTTAAAATGCTGACGACCTGAAGTGCATTAGATTACAAATTTTTTTTTGAAAAAATGCATGACATGAAATGTATATTTAAGACTTTAAGCGTTTGTATTTTACAGAAGCATAAAATCACACAAAGCTTGATATAAAGCCGAAAACCGAAACTTGCTACACTTAACTGCAAATTTTTTTTTTATTATTAATATAAAGATTAAGGGGTTCTTAAAATCTGTTTACTAATCCTAGCAAAACACAATTACACCCAAGATTCAAACCTTAAACGGCACATGTATGATCATTGTTTCTCTCAATGGTTTGTTGTGGGCGATGATGGTTCATGTGAGGTACTAATGAAGAACGACTTGTACACAATTGCAGCAAGCCCACCACCAATCAAAGGCCCAATCCAGTAAACCCAATGGTTGGACCAACTCCAGCTCACCACAGCAGGTCCAAATGACTCTTCCCCCACACCCCAATGAAACCAATCGCGATAGCTGCATTTCGATCGCCAGCCGTCGCAAACACCATAAGATGAGTGTCGAGATGAACTCAGCCAATGCCGCCTTCAATGTGTCCCGTTGAGTCACCTCCTCACCACGACCGACAGAGATTCTCGTATTTTGCATTGTGAGATGATCGAAGAATATAAATGGATGAGATTTACTCACAATGTTATGGTAAAGAGTCTTTCTTCTGCTCTTCAATTGGTCTAAACTCTCTACACGACTCCCAGTTATATACATATAGTGAGGTTGCTATCAACCAGTGTGATCTGTTACCTCTGAATGTAGTTTAGAATAGTTGGCTACGGTCCATGCCCGACGTTTTTGTGAAAGTGACATGTGGACAAAGAATCAGAGACACGTCACGTATTATTCGTACATGTTAATGTGCTTCGCTTTATCTTGTTGGGTGTCTGGAAAAGTGGAAACGGCGTATAGTGAGGGGATTAATGTGCAAGTTTTATACTATTTGACTTAGGAAATAATTGTAGTTTAATACATGGTGGGATTGATGTCCAGAAAAGTAGATTTTAAAGACAAAATATATTGGTCCATGAATTGAATATTTTGAATTTTATATGACTTACCCCATCAAGTAAGATATTTGATGCCTTGAAGTCCCTATAGATGGTTGGCTTTTCCGGAGTGTGCAAGAAAGCCAGGCCTCGAGCTGCACCAAGCGCTATCTTAAGTCGCATATTCCATGCAAGTGGTTGGAATGTTGAACCCCCTGCACAAAATCAAAGCCAAACTTTCCGTTTAGATCTTGAACTTTGAAAGGGATTAGGAAATTATTGCTTTCATCTATCTACAAAGAAAATCAATATCCCTCAGTCATTGTAGTACTCTTTCAATCATTATTGTAACTAAACTAGTATAAGCATATAATATAATTATCACATTCTTACTTCTGAACAGGTGGTTTTCCAAGCTCCCTTTTTGCATGAATTCATAAACTAGTAGAAGCTCTTTATCCTCCAAACAGTAACCTAAGAGTTTTACAAGGTTGGGATGTGAAAGCCTCCCCAAGAAGTTCACCTCCGACTGCACATGTCATGAATTAACACAAACACGATTCTAGCATAAGTATACAACTGCATTAAAAATAGTTTTTCCTTTATGATTCGTAGATTACTGATATCTAATAAAAATCATCATCCAAGTTAAAGTAAATAAAAAAAACAATTATATTTTGCCAAATTTCTACTGTAATTCATTTTCAGCTTCACACAACGCCATAAATTTTGACCCAAGTGCTTATTCTCCAGAAAAAGCACTAGGACAGAATTCATCATACTCATTGGATTACTACTTTAGATCTTACGCTGGAGAAAACTTGGGAGATCCACTTGTAAATGCGCTTGTTCATTGATCCCACTCGTTAAATAAAACACCCTTATGCAAGGATAGTTCACAAGGGTGTGACCATTTGAGATCTAAATACTCCTATAATGCAGTAGTAGACTTTGAACTGTGTTTTGCAGCCAAAATATATACGAATGAATTTGATAGTATCATTTATGGCATCTTTGAAGTTCTTTCCCGCTTTTTCTTTCGAGGCCTGCTGCTTGAGATGACGATGAGGATCCCTCCAAACTTAGTCCTTCTAGCGATGGGAATGCTTCTTCTTCTTCTTCTGCACTTGCTTGAGACAATGACGAAGACGATGACTTTGACCATCCCTCCAAATTAGGCATGTTACTCAAACGTAGCACTTCCAGCGACGGGAATCCTCCACCTCCTGCACTTGCATCATCCACCACCTCCTCCTCAATGAATTTCAGTGAATACATGAAAGACAAGTTCAAATCTTTAAGGCGAGGAAATTTCCTTAGAGATCCAAGATGTTCACATCTTAAACATGTATCCAGAGAGAGATAAACCAAATTTGGGAGCAACGAAGCTTCTGTCAACCAACTTGGAGTTAAGCTTACTCCTCCATACCAATCAACTCCCAATTCTCTTAGATTTGAGTGAGGTTGGAGGCCTTCTATCACATTTCTGGAACTCTCCCAACCTAAGCCCAAGCCCAAGCCCGAGGCCCAACATAGCTCGAATGAATGTATATTTTTCTTGCCCATCAAATTTGCCTCTTTAGCTTCCGTTAAAGTTTCCACTTGATGAAGCCCTTCTATTCTTAAACTTCCTCTAAGGTTATTCAGCCCTTGCAACCCAACCACCCCACTTCCATTCTCCCTATTCACAATGAACCTTTTCACAATGAACCTACTTAATTCTCGAAGACAAGTTAATTGGCCAATCCCAAGTGGCATGCTAGTTAATGACCGACATCCCCCAATATGCTAGTTTCGTTTTTATCTGCTTCACTTTATCTTGTTGGGTGTCTAGAAAAGTGGAAACGGCGTATAGTGAGGGGATTAATGTGCATGTTTTATACTATTTGACTTAGGAAATAATTGTAGTTTAATACATCGTGGGATTGATGGCTTTTTGGGGGTAATGGGAGTTTTTTTTTTTTATTCTTTTTACAAATGAAGATTACGCATCTCTTAATCACGGGGTAGGGGTCGATTTTTTTTTCCAGGTTTTTTGGGATTGGTCAATTCTATTCCAATCCCATTCTGAACTAATATTTTTATGATTTCTTAAATGAAATAAAAAAATAGAATGTCCAGTTCAAATTGCTAGTAAGCGTGTTACCAAGTTACTTCTTAGAAGCTACATTTGTCATGTGATGGTATGTATGAATTTCAGCTAAAAAAAATTAACAAACGAAGAATGCAGATATAGACTATATACTGTAGAGTCTGCAGTGCATCAACTGGGTAATGCACAGCTGTGATTTGTGTGTAATGATTTGTCTTCATGAGTAAGTTCAGGGAACCAAGTTTAGGAGACACTTTTGAGTCAAGTTTTGATTTTTTTATTTTTTTTACCAACTAGCCAGTTAGATTTGCTAGCCATTTTTTGGCCAAATTTTCATTATTTTACACTTTTACCCCTTTTAAGGTGGTGTTTGTGGTTGTATTTTAAAGAGAAGAAGTAAAAAGTGTAAGAAAACAAAACTTGGAAAAAAATGGCTAGCAAACCTGACTGGCTAGACTTAATCTTTTTTTTTTTTTTTACATTTTTTACCTCTATTTAAAACACAACCAAAAACACCATCTATTGAAGGGTAGGGAGCCACTTTTGATTTTTTTACACTTATACCCCCTTTTATAGATGGTATTTGCGGTTGTGTTTAAAGAGAGAGATAAAAAATGCACCAAAATCAAAACTTAGCTAAAAAATGACTCCTAAACTTGGCTCCCTAAACTCACTCCTTCATTTATAATACAACTTTTTGTAAGTTTTTACAAGGCAAACATGATAAACATTTCTAATACAAGTGGCAATGATCATCATGAACTATATTATATTTGCAAGTTATCCAATTGTAATTCTTTCGTGTATATTTCTCATTGAGTTTGAGGATTACTTTGTTTTGTTGTCTTTGTCACGTTATTATAAAATTTAAAATTTTCGAGTTATATCTGTTGTGTAATGCATCAACTGTTTACTTCTTAGAGTCTATATTTTTTTATGTAATGATTTGAGCTTTTTTAATTTTGCACCACAGGAAAATTGTTGAGTATCTGCTCATCTCATCTCGAGCTCATTTGGGATGGAACGAGGTTAGAATGAGGTCCATTCTATTCCAATCCTATCACAATTTCGAAGAAACGGGACGGGATGGACCCGTCTGATGCCCACCGCAGATGGTGTATGATAAGCTTATTGAAGAATACATAATCTCTGAATCATAGTGTACTAAACTATTCTAGTTGATTGATAAGATCTTATTTTAAAAAAAAATTTACGATATGATATGGTATGTCAAAGCTTATGCTGCTTTTTAAAGTTAATATTACATCTCGAGAATGATGGACGGTGTTGAGCCCGCCCTTACGCGAAATTCACTCTCTGAGCCTCGCTCTCTAGAATCAGGGGTTAATATTTTATCTCTTTTATGGCTCATCTTATGATAGGTGGTATGATGCGACACATCAGAACATTCTAGCAAAATCATCTTGGTAGCTAGTAACTGGATAACCATTCTAGCTTACTTCCTACATTGAACAATTGTAACTTGATAGTAAACAGGACCAGTACTTTTACATTTCTCTTTAGTTTATGTTCAAACTTTATGTTTATGGAAGTTTTCGCTTTGTGTCCTATCAATAATGTGAAATGCTGGATAAAGAACTTCATACAAGCACCCATGAAAATGACTACTCTGCCTTTAATCTTTATTTTGTCATTACCAGCAAAGACTAACCCATCTCATCATGCTTCCTGGGTGCTACATTTAGCAATGGCTTCCCTTTCATTCGACCCACCACTGGGCACGTCCCCAGGACAAAATTGGTGATATTATAAGTTTGGTTTTGGATGATTTCTCAGGACTTTACAAATAATTGACGTAGGAAATAATTGTAGTTTAATACATCGTGGGATTGATGTCCAGACTTTCTGGGGGTAATGGCTGGGAGCTTTTTTTTTCTTTTTTATAAATGAAGATTACGCACCTCTTAATCATGGTGTAGGGGTCGATTTTTTTTTTTCCAAATTTTTTGGGATTGGTCAATTCTATTCGGATCCCATTCTGAACTAATATTTTTATGATTTCTTAAATGAAATAAAAAAGATAGAATGCCCAGTTCAAAGTGCTAGTAAGCATGTTACCAAGTTACTTCTTAGAAGTTAAAAAACAAAACAAACGAAGAATGCAGATATAGATTGTATACTGTAGAGTCTGCAGTGCATTAACTGGGTAATGCACGACTGTGATTTGTGTGTAATGATTTGTCTTCATGAGTAAGTCAAGGGAATCAAGTTTAGGAGACACTTTTGAGTCAAGTTTTGAATTTTTTTTATTTTTACCAACAATTCTAGCCAGTTAGGTTTGCTAGCCATTTTTTAGCCAAGTTTCAATTATTTTATACTTTTGCCTATTTTAAGGTGGTGTTTGTGGTTGTATTTTAAAGAGAGAGCACTACTACAATGCTTGGTGGTATGCCTGGTGCCACCAGACACCGTCTATCTGTTGCGAGATATGTAATAATGCACAACTCGAAGCAGATGGACGGTGTCTGGTGACCACCAGGCACCCTAGATTTTTCCTTAAAGAGAAGAGGTAAAAAAAAAGTATAAAAAAACAAAACTTGGCAAAAAAATGGCTAGCAAATTTGGCTGGCTAGACTTAAATCTTTTTTTTTTTTACATTTTTTACCCCTTTATTTAAAACACAACTACAAACATCATCTATTGAAGGGTAGGGAACCAAGTTTGGAAGCCACTTTTGATTTTTTTTACACTTCTACCCCTTTTATAGATGGTATTTGTGATTGTGTTTAAAGAGAACGATAAAAAGTGTACAAAAACCAAAACTTAATAAAAAAAATAACTCCTAAACATAGCTCCCTAAACTCACTCCTTCATTTATAATACAACTTTTTGTAAGTTCTTAAAAGGCAAACATGATAAACATTTCTAATACAAGTGGCAATGATCATCATGAACTTATATTATATTTGCAAGTTATCCAACTGTAAATCTTTCGTGTATATTTCTCATTGAGTTAGAGGATTACTTTGTTTTGTTGTCTTTGTCAAGTTATTATAAAATTCAAAATTTTCGAGTTATATCTGTTGTGTAATGCATCAGCTGTTTACTTCCTAGAGTCTATATTTTTTATGTAATGATTTGAACTTTTTTAATTTTGCACCACAGAAAAATTGTTTAGTATCTGCTCATCTCATCTCGAGCTCATTTAGAATGGGACGAGGTTAGAATGAGGTCCATTCTATTCCGATCCTATCACAATCTCGAAGGAACGGGGCGGGATGGACCCGTCCGGTGCCCACCGCAGATGGTATATGATAAGCTAATTGCTCAATCATGGTGTACTAAACTATTCTAGTAGATTGATAAGATCATATTTTAAATTTTTTTTACGATATGATATGGTATGTCAAAGCTTATGCCGCGTTTTAAAGTTAATATTGCATCTCGAGGATGATGGACGGTGTTGGGCCTGCCCTTGCGCGAAATTCACTCTCTGAGCCTCGCTCTCTAGAATCAGGGGTTAATATTTTATCTCTTTTATGGCCCATCTTATGATAGGTGGTATGATGCGACACATCAGAACATTCTAGCAAAATCATCTTGGTAGCTAGTAGGGGTGGGCATTTAAGACCGAAAAATCGGCCCAGCCCGGGAATCAGACCAAAAAATTCGGTCCGGTCCGGGTTTTAAATTGGTATTATAAAAGTCAGTCCAAAGCCCGGTCCGGCCCGAAATGCTCGGTCTGGTTGTCGGTTCCTAGTTTCAGAGCCCGACGGTTACCCTGCCCGGCCCAGGAATTAAAAAAATATTTTTTTTGCTATTTTTGGGCTGAATTTCAGGGAAGATTTGAGGGAAGAGGGGAGATTTGAGGGAAGAGATAGTGAATGAATTTTGGGTTGAATTTCAATTTGGGCTTTATAAAGTGATAATGTGGGATTTGAGGGAAGAGCTTTATAAAATTCAATTTGGTCTGAAATTTGGACCTTAAAAATTCAATTTGAATGTTGCTCTTAGGACCGAGACTGGCCCGAAATCGGTCCGTTATTCGGTTAATTGGGACCTCGGTTACCCAGTCAACTCGGTCCAATTTCGAGTCTCATAAACACGGACCCAAATTTCTCGGGCCGATTTTCGATTTTTAGATTTTGGGCCGGTTACCCGTACTTGCCCAGCCCTAATAGCTAGTAACTGGATAACCATTCTTGCTTACTTCCTACATTGAACAATTGTAACTTGATAGTAAACAGGACCAGTACTTTTACATTTCTCTTTAGTTTATGTTCAAGCTTTATGTTCATGGAAGTTTTCGCTTTGTGTCCTATCAATAATGTGAAATGCTGGATAAAGAACTTCATACAAGCACCCATGAAAATGACTGCTCTGCCTTTAATCTTTATTTTGTCATTACCAAAGACTAACCCATCTCATCATGCTTCCTGGGTGCTACATTTAGCAATGGCTTCCCTTTCATTCGACCCACCAGTGGGCACCTTGACAGTAGTGGTGATCTTATAAGCTTGGTTTTGGGTGATTCCCAAGCATGATTCCAAAATTTGTACAAAACACGTTCGGGTACCAACTTTTCTTTTCCATCTCAGAGTTAAATTTCAATTTACATGAAGCCTCCTATCATACTAGTGCTTACGCTAAGATGGAAGGGTGATTTCTACAAGTCATTCCTAAATGTTTTTCTCGATTTTCAGAGGAATTACTTAAATGTGTGAAGGAACCTGCAGTGTGTACAATTTATGTTGTGGTAGGAGTAGAACATATATGTAACACTAAACAACTATCTGGGGCTTTCCTTCCATTACACATCTACCAGCAGTGGACATCAGTGATGCCTGAACCCAAGCGGACTACTGTTCTAGCTGATAGGTTTCTGAACAAGTTTTGTCAAGGGGCAGTAGCACTATTTAGAAAACGGCTCTGAATCTGTTTGATTCCTATCGAAACTTCTAAGGTAGTGTTTATGTTTTTTAAGTGCTGGAGTTAGAAATTTGAACAAGCTTCTAATGAACTATTTGTTGTGCTCCAATGACCTTGGTTTTGGTTAATTCCAAGGTCTTCACCACAGAAAAGTTGGACTTCCCTTTCATTAGGCCCACCACTGGGCACCTTGACAGTAGTGGTGATCTTATAAGCTTGGTTTTGGTTGATTCCAAGGTCTTGAATTCTGGTAGTTAAAGGATGATCCACTAAAAGTGCTACAAGGTTTGCCTAATCTGGTACGTATCTATCTCCTGAAGCATGCATATGATGGGGAGGAGTTGTGTTTCAAAGCTGGGAGTTTTCAAAAACTCAAATTCTTAGCCCTGTCTAAGTCAGATAACTTGCACTCGCTGATAATTGAGGAAGGTGCCATGCCCAACCTCAAAGAGCTATATGTTAGAGACTGTAAGCAGTTAAAGGAGGTTCCTATCGGCTTGACTCACCTCACAAAACTCAAAACTCTTACTTTCTGGGATATGTCGGAAGGTTTTTTTAGCAGACTTGATCAAGATGGAGGTGAAGACTACTGGAAAGTGAAGCATGTACCACTACTTAATTTGCTATAGTAAGTGATTCAAATTATTTTTATGTTCTTTTGCATTTTTAGGGATGCATTTCCATATATTCTAGTTGATTTCACATTTCATATTGTGGATATGTTTTGTTCGTTGTAGATAAGTCTAGTTTTCAAGCTGAATATAGAGGCATCATGGAAGGTCTAAATTGCTCTCCGGACAAATGATGGAAGAAGTCGAAGCTACTACTTTTAATCAGGATGCCATCTATGCCGTTACCGATCTTGAGTCCAGTGCTTATTCAGTCTTTGGACCTAGTCATTGTAATAGTATCTGTTATGTTCATAGCTAGAACTTGGAATGCATTCCTATATAATTTGATTGATATATATTATACTATATTTCAAAGTTTGTATAGAACACGTTTGGGTACCAACTTTTTAATTTGCTGTCTCAGAGTTACATAGAGCCTCCTATCATTACTAGTGCTGACTCTAAGATGGAAGGGTGACTTCTATAAGCCATTCTCCTAATGTTTATCTCGATTTCCAGAGGAATACTTAAATGTGTGAAGGAACCTGCAGAATGTGTACAATTTATGTTGTGGTAGGGGTACAACATGTATGTAACACTGAACGACCGTATGGGTCTCTGGTAAAGCATGTGTACAATTTATAGTGCCCTAACATTAATAGGCACCATTCATTTTTTTTTTCTTCCATTTTTATCAGCATCCCAAACAGCGAGTGTCTATAGTTGAAGTTTAGAACTAAATGGTGAAACTGCTCACTTAGTAGGGTTGTTTTTCATTGAATAAATTGAGCTTTTACAACAGTGTTATGAGAGATTTTCTCTCATTAGGTGAGGGTTTACAACAGACTACAACACAATTGTGAACTATACAATAAATCAGGAAAGATTTTCTCTAATACAGTTGTTAACTGTTTTGCTCTTGATCTTCAGTTATCTTAAACCCCCCTTCAAATTGTTGCTTTACTTTTTGAGTCCAGGTGCTTCAAGATCAAAATTTCGACCTTTTCTATTGGTTAGGGAAAGGGAAGAAGAACCTTATCCTCAAGATGATTAAGCCATTGATTGGTGCCTACCAAAATCACGAGTTTAAGCTTGTGCAACAAGGAACCATCTTGACAACAATTCACTTGGTGAGTTTAACCCTTAGCCTAAACCCCATTGATACATTTAATTGGTGCCTACTAAGATCACGAGTTGAAGCTTGTGCACCAAGGAACCATCTTGACAACAAGTCACTTGATGAGTTTAACAAACCCCATTGATACATTTAATTGGTGCCTACCAAGTTTACGAGTTTAAACTTGTGCACCAAGGAACCATCTTGACAACAGTTCACTTCGTGAGTTTAAGGAAAATTTCTTTCTTTGTGATGATGCAGTGAATAAATAAGAGATAATGGAGTGGTGTAAATTTGATGTATTTTTATGCTCTTATTTTTAGTGATAAGGTTAACACATCCTCAAAACCCCATCTTGCTTTTCAAAAAAAAAAAAAAAAGAAGACGCAACCTGTACTGCTTCGTCTAATATAGAAGGGTGACATTCTCCAAGCCACTCTCTTAAATGTTCATCTCCAATTGCAGAGGAATCACCACCCCTTTGCATTTGCAGTTGGATTGTTATGTAAAGGAACCAGAAAAATGTGTACAATTTTTGCTGTGCTAAAAGTAGCACATTGACAATTCAGGTGCTTGAGATCAAGTCGAAACCATACACATGTTGCAACGAATTGAGATGTCGATACTGCTGTAGTAATGGTGGTATGTCTCCTTTATGGTTATTGTTTGTAGCATAAACAAGGCTCTGTACTGTATGTCCGTTCTGCTGTGCATAAGCTTTATTTGTTGCTAATAAGCAGAAGATCAGTATTTCATCACCATGAGAACCAAGAAACGCAGAGTTCCAATTTTCTTTTTCTTTTTTGTCATTTGCAGTTTTGCCTATGTTCTACATCAACAATTGCGGGTATTTTATTTGTAGACTACTTGAATTGATAGTAAACATGACCATATTGCTTTTACATTTTTCTTTTCTTCATATTCAAACTTTATGTTCCTAGATGTTGCTTCACATCACTAATAATAACATGAAATGCAGAGTAAAGAACTTCATACTCATGTCTTTAATCTTTATAATCAATCTCCTTGAATTACTGTCCCCAAAGACTGACCCCTCTCATGCTTTCCTGGGTGCTACATTTAGCAATGGCTTCCCTTTCATTAGACCCACCCGTGGGCACCTTGACAGTAGTGGTGATCTTATAAGCTTGGTTTTGGGTGATTCCCAAGCATGATTCCAAAATTTGTACAAAACACGTTCGGGTACCAACTTTTCTTTTCCATCTCAGAGTTAAATTTCAATTTACACAAAGCCTCCTATCATACTAGTGCTTACTCTAAGATGGAAGGGTGATTTCTACTAGTCATTCCTAAATGTTTTTTCTCGATTTTCAGAGGAATTACTAAAATGTGTGAAGGAACCTGCAGTGTGTACAATTTATGTTGTGGTAGGAGTAGAACATATATTATTGAGAATATTCTCATGATTATGCTATTGAATATGGCATTGAGAATATTCTCATGATTATGCTCTCAATTATGCTATGATTATGCTATTGAATACGGTCTTGATTATGTAATATTGTACTTTAGGATGATTGCTTTGTATAAAGAAGTTAGCAGATTGTCAGGGTGATTAGGAATTGCCTATATTGGCATAATAGCTTGTATCAGAGCCATTAGGCGTCGAAGGAGAGGGAGTTGGGAGCCCATACCTATTCATCCTTCGAAGGAGAGCATCACCTTCAAAGATCCTGCGAGAATTCTTTTGAATCCAGAATCCCGAATCCCGAAGACCACCCTGAACCACCACCACCATCACCACCCTGAATCACCATCGACTGAATTTGAAACCCTGAATTTCGAACCATCGACTGAATTTGAAACCCAGAATTTGAAAACCACCATCGACTGAATTTGAAACCCAGAATTTCGAAAACCTCCTGCCTGCTTCACAGATTGATTGCAAACATCATCGATCCCACAGACCAATCGACAGGCTCGCATCACGCCATTGCAAGCCACGCCGAATCAGTTTTCATCGTAGCCGTGTTACCGTCGCCGACAGACCCAAGCCCTCGGTCTGACTCAGCTTCTTCTCCAGCCTCGCCTTCTGGATCACCTGCCTATTCTGAAATATCTGATTAGTAGTTGGTTCATTTTGATAACCATTCCCGAAAGCTCACTTTTATCTACTCTGTGACAGACTCAATCGAAAACATTTCAGTTTCTTCATTAACTAAAGAAAATGGCAGAGATTGCTGTGACCCTTGTCGCAGACATTTTGGCTCCCTTTTTGGTTGAAGAAGCCAAAACTCTAAAAGGTGTAAGCCGCAGTGAAATCAGATCTATCAACAATGAAATGGAAACCATTCAAGTCTTTCTAAAAGATGCTGATGCAAGAGCAGAGACAAATGAGCAAGTCAAGAACTGGGTGAGACAAGCAGGGGCGGACCCAGGATTTTAGTTGAGGGGGGGCAAAATGGAAAATACTTATTAGTTGATAATAGTAGTTATCAATGGTAAAGCCAATTTTTTTTTTACCGAAACTAGTAACTAATAAAAAAAATTCAACTATAAAAAATACAATGCATATATCAAATTGGATCCAAGTGTAGTCAATTTTAAGCCAAATTAAGGTCACTATTGATAACCTTAACAAAGAGCAAACAAGCATAATAACTAGAATATATAACTAATATCACAAAAGAGTTTGTCTAGGCAGCCAGACTTTAAAGCCATTTTTTGGCCAGGCTAGAACATTTTTACACCTTTACCCATTCTCTTTAAAATGCAATCACAAACATTATTTATAGAAGGGATAGAAATGTAAAAAACTTAAAACCTGACCAAAAAGTGGCTATAAAGCCTAGTTGTCTAGAATTGAGAATCACAAAATAATTAGGATAAGTTCTAAGTGAAGCTAAAAAAAATTTGAAATTTGCGAATCTAATATGATCATAATACAATTTCAAAGAAAAACTAGTTTATATGAGGCTCAAATTTTATACGAGTTGGCTAATGGTATATATTTTCATTGAATTCTATCGTTATTATTTTAGATATTAATTTTAAATATTTTTTTGTTAGGGGTTTAATATTACTTGTGAAAAACAATTCATTTATTTAATGTTAATAAATTTGTATTAAACTAAACATTTTTTAATGTTTGCAATTACTAATAAAATTGCATTGAAAATAACATAAAAAATGCACTCGAAGAGTATCGAACTCAGGTCTTTTACTAAAAGTTTGAAATTTGCGAATCTAATATGATCATAATACAATTTCAAAGAAAAAAAATAGGATAAAGCCTATTTGTCTAGAATTGAGAATCACAAAATAATTAGGATAAGTTCTAGGTGAAGCTAAAAAAAAATTTGAAATTTGCAAATCTAATATGATCATAATACAATTTCAACGAAAAAATAGTTTATATGAGGCTCAAATTTTATACGAGTTGGCTAATGGTATATATTTTCATTGAATTCTATCGTTATTATTTTAAATATTAATTTTAAATATTTTTTTATTAGGGGTTTAATATTACTTGTGAAAAACAATTCATTTATTTAATGTTAATAAATTTTTATTAAACTAAACATTTTTTAATGTTTGCAATTACTAATAAAATTGCATTGAAAATAAAATAAAAAATGCAGTCGAAGAGTATTGAACTCAGGTATTTTACTAAAAGTAATAAACATCCAACCACTGCACCAACAAAGACATGTTTGAATATTTTCATAAACAATTAACATATTGTATTCTACATTATATAATCGATTTTTTAAGACTGAAATATATATATTAAAAATATTTTAAAAGTTGAGGGGGGGCAGTTGCCCCCCCTCGCCCCTTAGTAGGTCCGCCCATGGAGACAAGTACGACAAGTAGCCTTCAGAATGGAGGATGTGTTAGAAGAGTTTCATCTTTGTTTGGCTCAAGAGCCTCCAAACCAGCCCAGATGCCTTGGATGGATTTGCAAAACTTTTGCATCTGTCAAACACTTGGAGGCGTATGAAGCAGTTGATGAAAGAACACTTTCTACCTCCAGATTACGAGCAAACACTCTTTAGGCGCTATCAGCATTGTTGGCAGTCATACCAGACTGTGTCGGAGTATGTTACCGAATTTCACAAGCTTGCTGCTCGTGTGGACATCCGAGAATCTGAAAGTCAGAATATTTCCAGATTTGTCGATGGACTTCGTGCCAACATACAAGACGAAGTCTTCAAACAGTCACACAACACACTTTCCAGTGCCATTCAACTTGCCTTGAAGATTGAAACACAGCTTGGTAAAAGGGGATTACGCAATCCAGTATCGAATCCAGTGTCGTCCCAATCTTCAGCACCTCAAAGACCTGATCTAAGCAAAGGGAAGGCAATGGTGAGACCACAAGTTGAGGCACCTAAGCCAAACCAACCTCAAAAACAGCCTGTAGCACTACCGCAAAGGGAGGCAGCAAACAAGCCCAATTCCAACAACCCTTATGCCGTTCCAAGAGGCCACAAATGTTACCGTTGCGGGCAAACAGGGCATTATTCTAATCAATGTCGTCAGAACAAATCAGTCAATTTAGCCACACATGATGATGACGTTGAAGGAGGCGAAGATTATCCAGAGGACGAGTCCGAAGAGGAAGCGGAACCAGAAGAACTCACTTATGAAGATGAGGGTGTATCCTTAGTAATAAGGCGACTAATGTATACCCCAAAGAAAGATGAGGACATCCAGCGACACAACATCTTCAAAACCCGGTGCACTGTTAATCAACGCGTATGTGATCTTATCATTGACAGTGGCAGTAGCGAAAACATTGTTTCCAAAACTATGGTGGGAAAACTGCAGCTGCCAACTCAGCCTCATCCGTCTCCGTACCGTATTGGGTGGATCAAAGATGTTAGTGAAACACGAGTAACGGAGCAATGTCGTATACCTTTCTCTATCGGCAAGTACCAAGATGAGGTATTGTGCGATGTTGTCGATATGGATGCATGTCATATGCTACTTGGTCGACCGTGGCAGTTCGACTTGAAAACGATGCATGATGGTAGGAGCAATACCTACACATTCTACAAGGACCGTGTGAAGATTATTCTCGCCCCAATGAGGCAGCCAGACAATCCGACATGTTCGAAGGCCAAGACCAATCTCCTTTTAGTACCGAAAGAGACAACTACCTCGCAAAGCGTGCTAGAACCAGTTCAGCCTCTACTAGCAGAGTTCAGCGATATCGTTCCCGACGAACTACCTGCTGGACTTCCACCATTGAGAGATATTCAACACCATATTGATCTTGTCCCAGGAGCAAGCTTGCCTAACTTGCTACACTACCGCATGAGTCCCAAAGAATATGAGATTCTGCAAGGACAAGTAGAAGATCTTCTTAAGAAGGGCTTGGTTCGTGAAAGCATGAGTCTCGTATCCGTACCTGCACTCCTAACACCGAAGAAAGATGGAAGCTGGAGGATGTGCGTTGATAGCCGAGCTATTAACAAAATCACGGTACGATATCGGTTTCCCATTCCTCGACTGGATGACATGCTGGATAGATTGGGAGGGTCAAAAATATTTTCTAAGATTGATCTACGTAGTGGGTATCATCAGATTCGTGTTCGTCCTGGAGATGAATGGAAGACGGCATTCAAAACACACGAAGGACTATACGAGTGGCTAGTTATGCCCTTTGGTTTATCTAATGCCCCGAGTACCTTCATGAAGCTAATGAATCAGGTACTTAAGCCTTTCATTGGAAAGTTCGTTGTCGTCTATTTTGACGATATCCTTATCTATAGCCATAGTGAGGAAGAACATTTGCAGCATTTGAAGGAGGTTTTTGAAGCATTGCGGGCCAACATGTTGTATGCTAATCTGAAAAAGTGTAGCTTTATGACAGATAGCTTAATATTCTTGGGCTTTGTCGTAAGCTCTGATGGAATCAAGGTTGATCAGGAAAAGGTGAAAGCTATCCGAGAATGGCCAACACCGAGAACCATTACAGAAGTTCGAAGTTTCCATGGATTAGCGACATTTTACCGGAGGTTCGTGAAGAATTTCAGTACTATCGCCGCACCTCTCACGGATTGTTTAAAGTAGAAACAATTCGCTTGGACAGATCAAGCAGAACAAAGCTTTGCAGTTTTAAAGGAAAAATTGACAAATGCACCAGTTCTTGCACTTCCCGACTTTGAGAAAATGTTCGAAGTCGATTGTGATGCTTCAGGGGTAGGCATTGGAGCTGTTCTATCCCAGAAGATGAAACCAATAGCCTTTTTTAGTGAAAAACTTAGCGACCCAAGAAAGAAATGGTCGACATATGACCAAGAGTTGTATGCGGTCGTTCGCACATTGCAGCAATGGGAGTCATACCTAGTGCAGAAGGAATTCATCCTCAACACGGACCATCAGGCTCTTAAGTATCTCAACAATTCTTCCAAAGCAAATCGGATGCATGCATGATGGATTGGCTACATCCAGAGGTTCACTTTTTCACTCAGGCACAAGTCAGGACAGTTGAACAAAGTCGCTGATGCATTGAGTCGCCGAGTCATGTTGCTGACATCTGTTCGAGGTGAAATCATCGGATTTGATTATTTGAAAGACTTGTACGCGGAGGATGAAAACTTCAAGGATGAATGGCAAAAGTGCACTAATGGAACCACTGAAAAACACCAAATACATGATGGTTTTCTATTCTTTGAAAATCGTCTATGTATTCCCCGAGGGTCCCTTAGGGAGCACATCATTCAAGAACTACACAGTGGAGGACTCAGCAGACACATGGGACGAGATAAGACCATTTCACTGGTGGAAGCTCGATACTACTGGCCGCATTTCAGGTGTGACGTGGAAAAGTTTGTCAAACGATGCTATACATGCCAGACTGCCAAAGGACAAGCTCAAAATACTGGACTCTATACGCCACTTCCAATTTCTAATGCCCCTTGGGAAGATTTATCAATGGATTTCATCCTGGGATTGCCGCGTACACAAAGAGGTTCAGATTCTATCTTTGTTGTGATTGATCGTTTTTCTAAAATGGCCCATTTTATTCCATGCAAGAAAACTTCAGATGCTACCCATATTGCTCAATTATTCTTTCGAGAAGTCGTTCGTCTACATGGGTTACCAAAGACCATAGTTTCTGATCGTGATAGCAAATTTCTCAGCCATTTTTGGCGTACCTTGTGGAGAAGGCTTGACACATCATTACAGTATAGCAGCACGTGTCATCCACTAACTGATGGGCAGACAGAAGTTACAAATCGTACCTTGGGCAATATGTTGCGATGCTTGATTAAGGAAAATCCAAGGCAATGGGAAAATGTGTTACCACAAGCTAAATTCGCCTACAACAACGTGCCAAATTGTTCAAGTGGTAAATCTCCTTTTGAAGTTGTTTACATTAGGCCCCCGTTACATACTCTAGACTTGGTTCCTTTACCAAAGCTTCCAGGAATGAGCATCATTGCTGACCATATGATTGAAAGGGTAACCAACATTCATGGAGAAGTCAAAAAGAAGTTGGAAGAATCTGCCGCGAAGTACAAAGCTGCCGCTGACAAACACAGGAGACACAAATCATTTCATGAAGGGGATCTTGTGATGGTCCATTTGCGCAAAGAACGACTTCCAGCTGGAGAATACAACAAGCTTAAACAAAAGAAGATAGGTCCATTTCAAATCCTTCACAAGATTAATGATAATGCATATGTCATTGATCTTCCGGACGCATATACGATCTCGAAGACCTTCAATGTTCAAGATTTGTACGAGTACCATGGACCACCTCCGTTGCCTTATTCCAACTCGAGGACGAGTTGTGTTCTAGAGGGGGAGAACTGATGCAGGAACTGCACCAAGCCGCCCAACTGCACCAAGCCGCCCACGCGCCGCTCACAGAGTGTCAAAAGTCAACGACCCGTATGTATTTTTCCTTGTATTCTCTGCAACAATTCATGTATAAATACCAGCTCAATTTGATCTTGTAGGCATCAAGTTCTCAAATCAAAAAAACCTAAGTATCTATTCTCTGTGTGAGAAAATTACCTTTCTTCTCTTTGTGAGATCGCAAGTTAGGGCGCACCTAGCAACCCGCTGCGTCAGGAGAGGTATCAGTTCAGTCGCTTAGATCCAGATGCAAGTTCGAGCTCTAACTCCAGTATCTCCTGGCAATACCTTCGCGATGAGGCTCTTTATGTTGAAGAATCAGAACTGGTGGGCATTGAGAAGCACAAAAATGAACTAATAAGCTGGTTAGTAGAAGGAGAAGTCAAGCGGACAGTTTTCGCGGTGGTGGGAGCTGGTGGACTTGGGAAAACTACCATTGTTAAAAAATCCTACCAAAGCCAAATAGTACAGAACCATTTTGAATGTTACGCTTGGATCACCGTTTCACCGTCATTCAAGATGGAGCAGCTCTTAGTCAACTTGATCAAGGAGTTCCAGAAATCAAGTAATGAGCCATTTTCTTTGGAGTCTGCTGACCCAACGGAGAGGCCCCAACTGATTGAAAAACTGAGGGAGTTCCTTCGTGAAAAGAGGTATGTTGTCATTCTTGATGATGTGTGGAATGTGGAATGTTGAACTATGGAATTCTCTAAAGTACGCATTGCTCGATAATAGTTGTGGTAGTAGGATCATGGTCACAACTCGAATGGATGAAGTTGCTAATTCTTATGTGGAATCTTCTGCTCACATTTTCATCATAAACCTCTAACTCCAGAAGATGCTTTGGTTCTTTTCTATAAGAAAGCATTCGGATTAAGTTTTAAAGGAAACTATCCTACAGAATTACAAGAAGTTTCTAAGAAAATTGTGAAGAGATGTGGAGGTTTTATGATAGCTTTTCTTTAAAACTTGAAGTAGATGCTCACCTCAAAAACATAATGAAAGTCATCTCCCTCAGCTACCATGATTTACCTTGTCACCTTAAACTTTGTTTTTTATACTTTGGTGTTTTCCCTCAGGATTACCCAGTTTTACCTTTTTATTTGATTGGGTTATGGATAGCGGAAGGGTTTGTGAAAAGACATAAAGGAAAAACATTGGAAGAAGTAGGAGAAGACTACCTTGACCAGCTCATCAGTAGAAATTTGGTGCTTGTGAATGATGAATCGCCAAATTCGATCCATCATAAACCATGCAAAGTTCATGATTTGATGCACGAGTTCATTCTTTCAAGAAGTGTCGATGAAGATTTTTATGAAATTATGGATGAAAAGAGTATTGGCAGTTCAAATGTGAGCAGTAGACGATTATCCATCCAAAATATTGATACAGAGGATGTTTTGAAAAATATATGTTTGTCGTCTCGTGCTCGCTCCCTTGTTGTGTTAGAATTGGATAACTCGGCCATCTCCTTGATACACAAACTTCTTTCTAGTTTGGCTTTATTGAAATTACAAAGTTATATCATTTGAGGTATTTGAGTTTGAGCCATATGCGTATAAATATGCTTCCAAATACTGTTGGAAAGCTTCAAAATCTTGAAACATTGATACTTCAAGACACTCGTGTGGTTGAGTTGCCTCGTGCAATTCTAAAGCTCAAAAAATTGCGACATTTTAGAGCTTATGTTAAAGGTCAAAGTAGTGTTACAGCAATTAAGATGCCAGACGAAATTGGATGTTTGACATCCTTGCAAACTTTATCAATTGTTGACGTAAACTGATAAGATTAAGGCCAAGTTGTCCCCTTTCATTCATTCATCAGCAATATAAATACTGTAGTCAAAATACAATAGGAAACCACCATACACTAGGAAACCTCCCAAACCAAAGAAACAAATCACTAGCCATCGAAAAGTTTCCTAACCCCATAAAACTTGCAATACAATATGCTAAAATATATTTTTCTAACAATAGGATGTATTTCCTAATACTGGAAGATATTTTCCTAACAGTAGGATGTATTTCCTAATACCCCCCCTCAAGTTGGAGCATGAGGGTTAAGAATGCCCAACTTGCCAAGGAGATAATCGAACTGCGATTTGCCCAAAGCCTTTGTGAAAATGTCTGCCAACTGATCAGTCGTCGGCACATAAGAAGGAGCAATAAGACCATCATGAATGGCATCACGAACGAAGTGATAATCAACTTCAATATGCTTCGTACGTTCATGGAAGACGGGGTTCTGCGCAATGTATATGGCAGACTGACTATCACAAAAGAGGGGAACGGCCCTAACATTTCAGTACCCCTAAACTCAATAATAAACTTTTCAACCATTTCAACTCACACGTTATGGCGGCCATAGAGCGATATTCCGCCTCAGCTGAAGAACGAGAAACCGTATGTTGCTTCTTAGTTTTCCAAGCAATCGGAGAATGGCCCAGCAACACCAACCACCCGATCAGGGACCTCCGAGTAATAGGGCAAGCGGCCCAATCAGAATCACACCAACCTTGCAAAGTCAAGTCACTATCCGAGCGCAGGAGAATACCGTAACCCGGAGTACCTTTCAAATAGCGGACAACGCGCAATGCAGCATCCCAATGCTCCTGTCGCGGTTGCTGCATAAACTGAGATAGCACATGAACCGAGTACGTCAAATCAGGACGTGTGACCGCCAAATAGACCAAACGCCCCACCAGACGCCTATAAGACTCAGGATCCGAGAGAAGAGAACCCGTGGCACGCGCCAGTTGATGGTTTTGTTCGATCGGAGACATAGCAGGCTTCGAACCCAAGAGACCCACCTCCGAAATAATATCAAGTGCATATTTACGTTGACAAAGAAACAACCCTGCAGAGCTGCGGGCAACCTCAATACCAAGGAAGTATTTAAGGACCCCGAGGTCCTTCATATGAAAACAGGAGCCAAGGTAGCTTTTAAACAGAGCCAAAGCAGCAGAATCATTCCCAGAGAGTATTAAATCATCAACATACACGAGCACATTAATTTGAACCGGCCCCTTCTTATAAGTAAAAAGGGAATAATCAGAATAGGACTGTAAAAAACCATACCCTTTTAAAGCTGACACGAGCTTAGCAAACCAACATCTAGGAGCCTGTTTCAATCCATATAGAAATTTACGCAACCGACACACTAAACCAGGTTCATCAGAGGTAAAGCCAGGAGGGAGTTTCATATAGACCTCCTCATCGAGATCCCTGTGCAGGAAAGCACTGTGTACATCCATCTGATGCAACTCCCAATTTTTAGAAGCCGCAATTGCAAGGAATGCGCGAACAGTCGTCATCTTTGCCACTGGAGCGAATGTATCGTCATAATCTATCCCTTCGGTCTGATGATTACCGAAAACAACCAAACGAGCCTTCAATCTCTCAATACTAGCATCAGATTTGTACTTTATCTTATACAACCATTGACTACCAAGAGCCTTCTTCCCTGAAGGCAACTTTTCCATAGTCCACGTCCCATTGTCTTCCAAGGCCCGCATCTCCTCTTGCATAGCGGCGCGCCACCCTGCATCTTTTACAGCCTCCTTAAAAGATTGTGGCTCTCTTCCAGCTGTAATAGCTGCAATAAAATTTCGGTGTTTCACTGAAAAACTGTCACAACTAACATAATGTGCTATAGGATAAGGTGTACCTGAGGGAGGTGAAGATGTAGAAGCAGGTGAAGCGGAGGATGGACTATTTTTCTTCACCGTAGTGTGTGTAACAAAGTCACGTAGCTTAACCGAAGAATACTTTTCCCGAAAGCCACGACCTAAATGCTCACTTGGCGGAGCATCTCCCGACACTGCCCCCCCTGAATCATCCGTATGAGAAGGCATAGGCAACACCTTTGGCTGCGGTGCAGGGAGCACGGGCTGCAACGGCGTGGCGGTGGGCTGTGGTATGGCTCGCGGCTGCTGGAGCAGGCCTGTGGCGGCGGCTGCAGTTGTGTGGTGGCCTGCGGCTGCTGGTCTGGAGCACCCCTGGGCGTACTTGCTGCACCTCATCATTTTCTAAAAAACCCGAAAAATCCACAGCCACCCCTTCATGCAGATCACCATGAATGTCATTGCGAGCAGCAAAATTAGTAGCCTCAACATCAAGATATGGGAACACATTCTCATAAAACGTGACATCCTTGGACACAAAAAAATCTTGCTTGTCCAAATCAAACAAATACCAACCCTTCTTGCCAAACGGATATCCCACAAATACACATTTACGACTCCTACTGGCAAACTTATCACCCTTTGCCTTCTGATTATGGGCGAAGCACAGAGAACCGAAAACACGCAATTCACCAAAGGAAGGCGGATCACCAAACAAAACTTCATATGGAGTTTTATTGCCAAGAATACTAGAAGGTGTCCGATTGATTATATGAGCAGCGGCAATGGCACATTCCCCCCAAAAATAAAGCGGTAGACCACCCTGAAATCGTAGTGCCCGAGCAACATTCAAAATGTGTTTATGTTTCCTTTTTGCCCGGCCATTTTGTTGAGGAGTCCTCACACAAGAAGTTTGAAACAGAATTCCATTGACCAAAAAATAATCTTTGAGGCAATTAAATTCAGTACCATTATCACTACGAACAATCTTCAATTTCTGAGAAAACTGTCTATCAATCATAGCTATAAAGGACATAAACATTTTAAAAACCTCCGTTTTATCAACTAACAGATAGATCCACACAACGCGGGAGAAGTCATCCACTAATGTCAAAAAATAGCGAGCCCCACAAGACGAGGGTGTATCATATGGCCCCCATAAATCACAATGGACTAACTCGAAAATGCGAGTAGATTTATTGTCACTTAACTGAAAACTATCCCTAGAATGTTTAGCACGATGACAAACTTCACATGCTTTATTCAAGTTACCACTAGAATTGCTAAAAAAAAGGAAGCAACTTCACCACTTTCTCGGAAGGATGCCCCAATCTGCGATGCCATAACTCCAAAGAAGTTGAAGGAGCAATGAAATTACCACTTTCAAATGAATGATAAGAGTTTCTCAAGTCATATTGTAACAAAGAACTTCTAGTTCCACTGTTTGAACTTTTTTATTCATCTGATAAAAATTTGGACCAATTTTGACTCTAAGATCATAAGACACTATCTATCACACAAATGACACGTGTAAATGTATAGTTAAAGACTATATTTATAACAATGAAATTACCAATAGACTCACGAATAATATAATTTCAAGTATAATTTTCTAGGTGTATCAAACACTACAAAATCATTTTCCTAGTAAAGAAATTATTTTTCTAATATTTTTCTCAGAAAATTCATTTTTCTTATAAAATGATTATGAGTTATCAAATACGCCCTTAATCCCCTTTCTAAGGTAATTTGGTCAGGCCCATTTATGCAAGCCCAATAGATAAACTCTAAACTTGCTATTTGTTACGAAAGACTGCTGGTCGGGATATGCTCACTAGGTCATGGGGTAGTAAGATGTAATCTATTGGCTGAAGGTATAATTTGGACCATCGGTAGAGCGGGAAAACAAGCTTTGATTAATTTCTGTCTTGGTAACATATATCTTTAAAAAAAAACTTATTATAAATGATCGTATATATCACATTATATTAAGAGTTACATAATTGTATTTTTGGTCACAAATGATTTCTAGCACATAGTTGGTTAAGTCTAGTCATTCATGTTTGTTAGCATTTTTTAGCGTTTTCTTAGTTTATTTACATTTTTAGTTTTTACCATTCATCTTTAAAATACAATCACAAACAACACTTATAGAATGAACGAAATTATAAAAAAACCAAAAAAGAGTACTTACAGGAGACCCACAAATAAAGTTGGCTAGAATTATTTTAGTTGGTTAGGCTTTCTACGCATTTTTGTAAAACAATAAATAAATGAATGTTTGGATTTGAAATTTATGACTCTAAACTAATTGTAACTCAATCTCAAGGCTACATGTTTATAAAGAGCTTTTCTTAAACAATTTGGGCTTACCTTTTTTTTTTTTTTAATTTAATATTTATTGAAAAATGATTACAACCTGGGAGGTTAAAGAAAATGATTGGGACAAGGAGTCATATTCGTGACCTAATTTTAGATCCAAATTATATTGTGATGATTTGGCCATTGATTTTCATTTTTTATTTATTTATATTTTACAGAAGCAGAAATCACACAAAGCTTGATATAAAGCCGAAAAACTGCAAAAAAATTTTATTTATTATTAATATAGAGATTAAGGGGTCCTTAAAATCTGTTTACCAATCCTAACAAAACACAATTACACCGAAGATTCAAACCTTAAACGGCACAATTTATTAAAGGCCCAATCCAGTAAACCCAATGGTTTCTCTCAGGTTTGTTGTGGGCGATGATGGAAGAACGACTTGTACACAATTGCAGCAAGCCCGCCACCAATCAAAGGCCCAATCCAGTAAACCACCACAGCAGGCCCAAATGACTCTGCTACAATGAAACCAATCGCGATAGCTGCATTTCGATCGCCAGCCGTCGCAAACACTGTGTATACAAGTCCGGATGTCATCACAATCTCCAGCACCAATGCATTCCACACCGATACATTGGACGACAATGCATAGGCCGTTGTAGTCTATTTAAATAAGATCCAAAAGCACAATATCAGAACATTATAACTGTCAAAGTAACTTCAATAACTAACTATCAAGGGTATAATAGTAAATTTACCATCCCGTTAGTCACGAATTTGAGGAGCAAACAAGCCACTACTGATCCAAGTAACTGAGCAATCCAATAGAGAATTCCACGTAGCAAGGTGATTTTTCCGCCAATGAAATGTGACCGCGGGGTTCAGGTGACCTTTGGAGATGTTACAGCTACCGGACACAGCAACAAAGAGTGAAAATGCATGAGCAATTGCCGAGGCAATGAGGCCCGATGGTGTCAAGGAACTATTATGAGTAAGCTTGTGGAATGCCATGCCGGACCCTCGGCTAGCGAAGACGAAGATGAGTGTCGAGATGAACTCAGCCAATGCCGCATTCAATGTGTTCCGTTGAGTCAACTCCTCACCACGACCGACGGAGATTCTCGTATTTTGCATTGTGAGATGATCGAAGAATATAAATGGATGAGATTTACTCACAATGTTATGGTAAAGAGTCTTTCTTCTGCTCTTCAATTGGTCTAAAGTAAATTCTCTACACAACTCCCAGTTATATTGCTATCAACCAATGTGATCTGTTGCCTCTGAATGTAGTTTAGAATAGTTGGCTACGGTCCATGCCCGACGTTTTTGTGAAAGAGTCAGACACGTCACGTATTATTCGTACATGTTAATGTGCTTCGCTTTATCTTGTTGGGTGTCTAGAAAAGTGGAAACGGCGTATAGTGAGGTCGATTAAGAAATAATTGTAGTTTAATACATCGTGGGATTGATGTCCAGACTTTCTGGGGGTAATGGCTGGGAGCTTTTTATTCTCTTTTATAAATGAAGATTACGCACCTCTTAATCATGGTGTAGGGGTCGATTTTTTTTTTTCCAGGTTTTTTGGGATTGGTCAATTCTATTCCGATCCCATTCTAAACTAATATTTTTATGATTTCTTAAATGAAATAAAAAGATAGAATGTCCAGTTTAAAGTGCTAGTAAGCGTGTTACCAAGTTACTTCTTAGAAGCTACATTTGTCATATAATGGTATGTATGAATTTCAGCTAAAAAACAAAACAAACAAAGAATGCAGATATAGACTGTATACTGTAGAGTTTGCAGTGCATCAACTGGGTAATGCACGACTGTGATTTGTGTGTAATGATTTGTCTTCATGAGAAAGTTCAGGGAACCAAGTTTAGGAGACATTTTTGAGTCAAATTTTGATTTTTTTTTTTTTTACCAACAATTCTAGCCAGTTAGGTTTGCTAGCCATTTTTTGGTCAAGTTTCCATTATTTTACATTTTTACCCCTTTTAAGGTGGTGTTTGTGGTTGTATTTTAAAGAGAAAAGGTAAAAAATGTAAAAAAATAAAACTGACAAAAAATGGCTAACAAACCTGGCTGGCTAGACTTAATTTTTTTTTACCCCTTTATTTAAAACACAACCACAAACACCATCTATTGAAGGGTAGGGAGCCATTTTTGATTTTTTTTTACACTTCTACCCCTTTTATAGATGGTATTTGTGATTGTGTTTAAAGAGAGAGATAAAAAGTGTACAAAAACCAAAACTTAGCCAAAAAATGACTCTTAAACTTGGCTCCCTAAACTCACTCCTTCATTTATAATACAACTTTTTGTAAGTTCTTAAAAGGCAAACATGAAAAACATTTCTAATACAAGTGGCAATGATCATCATGAACTTATATTATATTTGCAAGTTATCCAATTGTAATTCTTTCGTGTATATTTCTCATTGAGTTTGAGGATTACTTTCACAGTCTTCTCACAGCGAAGCCTCCTTCGGGTCGTCTCCTTATCACAAACACTCGAAGTTCTCAGTTTGACCGTGGTCATCTCTGTCTCCTCTTCATTTCTCTGCTTCGAAAGAACATCTCCCTCTCCCCTCCATTAGCGAAGCGAGCGTCATCTCCATCCCGGCCGCTTCCCTCTCCCCTCCCTTTCCCGCCTTCCTCTCTCCTCCCTTCCCTGCCTTTCCCTCACTGCAAGAGAGATCAAAGATCTTTGATCTTAGAAAAAAGATCTGATATCAGATTCGAGATTCTTTTGAGTGATTTTTTTTTGTATGATTTTTTGTTATAATTTTTGTATGGATTCTACTGGTGTTAACGAGTGAAGTATATTTTACTGTAGTAAGATGGATTACCTACTTTTAGGATTGAACTGAGATATCTCACAATTGATTTAGAGATTTTTTTTAACAGATATTTGTGTGGAGCGGATGTGATTTTTAAATAAATCTATAAACGAATTGGCGGAACGAATTTGGGGATCCATTATTTCTAACGAAACAGAGATGAATTTATTCAAATCCGCGCCGCCATTGCCATCCTTACTTCCAACCAAGATCGTCTTTCTCATCCAACCAAAAGAAAATAAAATAAAAATACAAAAAAATCCAGTACATCCAGTTGCTTGTCAATAAGCAATCTCGCTATCTATATTCATTGCCACGTACACTTGAGTGTTACTTTTTAGTCAACATAATTCAATAAAACAATGTGAATTTTTTTTTTGTGTGTTGTTAAAACAAAGAACTTCTAGTTCCACTGTTTGAACTTTTATATTCATCTAATAAAAAATTTGACCAATTTTGACTCTAATATCATAAGACACTATCTATCACGCAAATGACACGTGTAAATGTATAGTTATTAGGAAAAAGTTTCAAACTCATAAATAATAAACTTGATTTAAAGACTATATTTATAACAATGAAATTACCAATAGACTCACGAATAATATAATTTCAAGTATAATTTTCTAGGTGTATCAAACACTAGAAAATCATTTTCCTAATAAAGAGAATTGTTTTCTAATATTTTTCTCAGAAAATTCATTTTTCTTATAAAATGATTATGAGTTATCAAATACGCCCTTAATACTCTTTCTAAGGTAATTTGGTCAGGCCCATTCATGCAAGCCCAATAGATAAACTCTAAACTTGCTATTTGTTACGAAAGACTGCTGGTCGGGATATGCTCACTGGGTCATGGGGTAGTAAGATGTAATCTATTGGCTGAAGGTTTAATTTGGACCATCGGTAGAGCGGGAAAACAAGCTTTGATTAATTTCCGTCTTGGTAACATATATCTTTAAAAACCCTATTATAAATGATCGTATATATCACATTATATTAAGAGTTACATAATTGTATTTTTGGTCACAAACGATTTCTAGCTCTAGTCATTCATGTTTGTTATCATTTTTTAACGTTTTTTTAGTTTTTTTACATTTTTAGTTTTTACCATTCATCTTTAAAATACAATCACAAACACCATTTATAAAATATGCGAAATTATAAATAAACTAAAAAGAGTACCCAAAAGAGACCCACAAACAAGGTTGGCTAGAATTATTGTAGTTGGTTAGGCTTTCTATGCATTTTTGTAAAACAATAAATAAATGAATGTTTGGATTTGAAATTTATGACTCTAAACTAATTGTAACTCAAGCTCAAGGCTACATGTTTATAAAGAGCTTTTCTTAAACAATTTGGGTTTACCTTTTTTTTTTTTTTTAATTTAATATTTATTGAAAAATGATTACAACCTGGGAGGTTAAATAAAATGATTGGGACAACGGGGGACGGGGGGGGGGGGGGGGGGGATCCGACGGCTCATAGCGATGGAATTCAAAACCCTCTCTTAATTAAAATGTTGGCCGGTTTTGAATTTATTACATCCGTCGGATCTGATCCGACGGCTGAGATTTATAGCTTGGAAAATCCATTTGCAAACAGAGACATAGGGACCTGCGCACGTGTGTGAGCCGTTGGACTTCATCCGACAGCTCGTAGCGATGGAATTCAAATGAAGATTTAATAAAAAGTGTTTCAGGTTTTGAATCTATTACAGCCGTCGGATCAGAAATAATGTGCAAGTTTTATACTATTTGAAACGGCGTTTAGTGGAGATTAATGTGCAAGTTTTATACTATTTGACTTAGGAAATAATTGTAGTTTAATACATCGTGGGATTGATGTCCAGACTTTTTGGGAGTAATGGGAGCTTTTTTTTCTTTTTTATAAATGAAGATTACGCACCTCTTAATAAAGTTGTAGGGGTCCATTTTTTTTTTTTTCCAGTTTTTTTGGGGATTGGTCAATTCTATTTCGATCCCATTTTGAACTAATATTTTTATGATTTCTTAAATGAAATAAAAAAGATAGAATGTCCGGTTCAAAGTGCTAGTAAGCATGTTACCAAGTTACTTCTTAGAAGCTACATTTGTCATGTAATGGTATGTATGATTTTCAGCTAAAAAAAAAAATAAACGAAGAATGCAGATATAGATTGTATACTGTAGAGTCTGCAGTGCATCAACTGGGTAATGCACAACTGTGATTTGTGTGTAATGATTTGTCTTCATGAGTAAATCTAGGGAACCAAGTTTAGGAGACACTTTTGAGTCAAGTTTTTGATTTTTTTTTACCAACAATTCTAGCCAGTTAGGTTTGCTAGCCATTTTATAGCCAAGTTTCCATTATTTTACACTTTTACCCCTTTTAAGGTGGTGTTTGTGGTTGTATTTTAAAGAGAAGAGGTAAAAAGTGTAAAAAAACAAAACTTGACAAAAAATAGCTAGCAAACCTGGTTGGTTAGACTTTTAATCTTTTTTTTACATTTTTTACTACTCTATTTAAAACACAATTACAAACATCATCTATTGAAGGGTAGGGAGCCAAGTTTGGGAGCCACTTTTGATTTTTTTTTACACTTCTACCCCTTTTATAAATGGTATTTGTGGTTGTCTTTAAAGAGAGAGATAAAAAATGTACAAAAACCAAAAGTTAGCAAAAAAATAACTCATAAACTTGGCTCCCTAAACTCACTCTTCATTTATAATACAACTTTTTGTAAGTTCTTAAAAGGCAAACATGATAAACATTTTTAATACAAGTGGCAATGATCATCATGAACTTATATTATATTTGCAAGGAGCAATGCTAGGGAGCACTGGAGTTTCGCCTGGAGATTAGCCTGGATGGTGCCAAGCACGTGCACCCCGCGAGGTGCCAGTCACGTGGGCATCAAAAGGGCAAAAAAAAAAAAAAAAAAAAAAAAACAAATCGACGGAGAATTATCTCTGGAGGAGCAAAGAAACAAACCTGTGAGAAGGAGAAATTTGTGAATGAATAAGATTTACCAAAGGCTTTTGTTCTATTTTGCTTTAATATCAATAATGTTGGAGGGGTTTTATGAATATTAAGGGTTTTAGTTGTTATAAAACCCTTGCAAACAGAGAAGATCACCACCATCAACACAATCAGAGTTCGTTCTATAGAGCACAAGCAAAGATGGATTGTCTTCCAATCGATATCACAGCAGCCTCCTCGCCAATTTACCTATTGAATCTGTGCTTCGATGCAAGTCTGTATGCCCAAAAAAAATTTCTCTGTAATCGACAACCCCAAGTTCCTTGCTTTACACACCAAATCATCACAAAACAACAAGAATAATGAAGAGTTACAAAAAGGGGGGAGGGAGAAGAAGAGGAGACGGGAAGATTATTAGTGAGAGGGGGAGATTTGTGTTACTGTGTGGAGGAGGGAGGGAGGCAGAGTGAGAGAGAAATAGAGAATGAGAGGGGGGGGGGGGGGGTGCACGTGCTTGGCACCATCCAGGCGAATCTCCAGGCGAAACTCCAATGCATTTTAGAATTTTCGATTTGCAAGTTATCCAATTGTAATTCTTTCGTGTGTATTTCTCATTGAGTTTGAGGATTACTTTGTTTTGTTGTCTTTGTTAGGTTATTATAAAATTCAAAATTTTCGAGTTATATCTGTTGTGTAATGCATCAACTGTTTACTTCTTAGAGTCTATATTTTTTATGTAATGATTTGAGCTTTTTTAATTTTGCACTGCAGGAAAATTGTTTAGTATCTGCTCATCGCATCTTGAGTTCATTTGGAATGGAATGAGGTTAGAATGAGGTCCATTCCATTCCGATCCTATCACAATCTCGAAGGAACGGGTAGGGATGGCAACGGGGCGGATTTGGACAAATCCATCCCCGCCCCGCTGGAGATCACGGATATCCAAATCCGCCCCGAATATCCGTTTATCATATTTTGTAAAAACCATCCCCGAACCAGACGGATTGGTGGATATCCGCCCCGCCCAAAATACCCGGAGAAAAAAAAAAAAAAAAACAGATTCTCAAATATCAAAACAATTCCAGAAATTACAAAAATTACAAAAAATTCCAGAAATTAAAAAAAATTACAAAAATTAACAAACCATACAAAAATTAACAAAAAATTACAACAAATTCAAAAAAAAATTACAACAAATTCAAAAAATTCGATCTCTGAGATCAGATTTGATCTCGATCTTGATCTCGATCTGGATCTTGATCTCGATCTTGATCTTGATCTCTGATGGGGGAGAGGAACTGAGGAAGAAACCCTTGTCTTTCGATCTCCAAGCTTCAAATAGATATCTCTCTGCGAGGGAGGCAGATCGCTGCGTGAGGGAGCAGGGAGGCAGATCTCTCGCGGTGTGAGGGAGCAGGGAGGCAGATCGCGGGGTGAGGGGAGAAGGAAGGATCTCGCGGCGTGAGGGAGCAGGGAGAGAGGCCGCGGCGTGAGGGAGGGCGAGGTGGTGTGCGATGTGAGGCCCTTCTTTCTTCTTTGAGATCAAGAGGTGGAAGAGTTTGCTGCGTCTCCTTCTTTCTTCTTTCTTTCTTCTTTCTTCTTTGAGTTTCTTCTTTCTTTCTTCTTTGAGATCAAGAGGTGGATGGTGGAAGACTGCGTCTCCTTCTTTCTTCTTTGAGATCAAGAGGTGGATGGTGGAAGACTGCGTCTGCGTCTCCTTCCTTCCTCTTTGAGTTTCTCTGTGAGTTTCTTCGTTGAGTTTGAGAGGTCAGCGCATTTCATTTGATTGCTTTGAGTTGCTCTATGAATTTTGTGTCTCGAGGTGGAAGAGAGGTCAGCAGATTTGAGGTTTGTTAGGTTTTAGTTTTAGATTGTTTATTTTTTTTTTTTAAAAATAGAATAGTTAATATTTATTTTAGGGATAAGGGTATTATAGTAATTTAAACAGTGTAAACGGATATCCGCGGGGCCTGCGGGGCGGATATGGCTAAAACCGTATCCTCCCCGAATAGTAAACGGATGTTTTTTGGATACTCGAAACCACCCGAAAACCCATTCAGCCATATCCAAATCCGCCCCAAACGGATTGGGTGGGGCGGATATCCGTGAAAATCCGCCCCACTGCCAACCCTAGGAACGGGATGGGATTGACCCGTCCGGAGCCCACCCCATATGGTGTATGATAAGCTAATTGAAGATTACATAATCTCTCAATCATGGTGTACTAAACTATTCTAGTTGATTGATAAGATCATATTTTAAATTTCCTTCTGAAGAGGTTTACATAATCTTGTGCTGATATTTTACATAATCTTGTGCTGATATTTTACATAATCTTTCAGTTTGTGTTGAGATTGCAGTCTGTCGAAGAGATTTCCTTTTTATCCAAGCACCCATGCTTTGCAGAGAGCTGGAACAAAAAGAGCTGAAGCAGACGAAAAAGAAGAGCTGAAAAGAAAAAGAAAAAGAAAAAGAAGAACAAGTGAGAAGAAAAACTAGAATTTACATTAAAAATAATTGGGTTAGTTTCTACGGCTGTGATTTGCATTAAATGAGATGTCAGGTCTACAATTACATGAAATAGCCATTTGCTGTGCTTCAATTTGTTGTGCTCCAATGACCTTGGTTTTGGTTGATTCCAAGGTCTTCACCACAGAAAAGTTGGACTTCCCTTTCATTAGACCCACCACTGGGAACCTTGACAGTAGTGGTGATCTTATAAGCTTGGTTTTGGTTGATTCCAAGGTCTTCACCACAGAAAAGTCTCGCAGCAGAGGACAGACAGAGTCTTTGGTGAGATAGGTAAGCATGAACTGAACCATTCACTAACTTTCTCAAACAACACACCGTGGTGGATCACAGCAGTCTCGCAGCAGAGGACAGACAGAGTCTTTGGTGAGATAGGTAAGCATGAACTGAACCATTCACTTACTTTCTGAAATTATGTGTTTATATTTTAATTCACAATCTTCTGAATTTTTTTAAAAAAAAAAAAAAAAAAAACATACAGATTGATGTAAGTGGTTAGGCTGAATCTATGCAAATATTAAAATACTTAGTTTTTTGGGAAGTATTCTGAAATATCTGATTAGTAGTTGGTTCATTTTGATAACCATTCCCGAAAGCTCACTTTTATCTACTCTGTGACAGACTAAATCGAAAACATTTCAGTTTCTTCATTAACTAAAGAAAATGGCAGAGATTGCTGTGTGCCTTGTCGCAGACATTTTGGCTCCCTTGTTGGTTGAAGAAGCCAAAACGCTAAAAGGTGTAAGCCGTAGCGAAATCAGATCAATCAATGATGAAATGGAAATCATCCGATTCTTTCTAAGAGATGCAGATGCCAAAGCAGAAACAGATGAACAAGTCAAGATCTGGGTGAGACAACTCCGACAAGTAGCCTTCCGAATGGAGGATGTAATAGATGAGTTTCGTCTCCGTCTCGCTCAACAGCCTCCAAACCATTCCAGATGCCTTGGATGGATTCACAAAACTTTTGCATCTGTCAAACACTTGAATTCTCGTCGTGTAATCAACAAGGAGATGCGAGATATCAAAGCGAACTTGCTTCAGATTAATCAACAAAGGGAGAAGTACCAGTTCAGTCGCATAGATCCAGACTCAGGTTCCAGCTCTAGCAACAGTACCTCCTGGCAATACCTTCGTGATGATGCTCTTTATGTTGAAGAATCAGAACTGGTGGGCATTGAGAAGCATAGAAACGAACTAATAAGCTGGTTGGTAGAAGGGGACATCAAGCGGACGGTTTTCGCAGTGGTGGGAGCTGGTGGAGTCGGGAAAACCACACTTGTAAGGAAAGCCTACCAGAGCCCACTAGTATTGAAACATTTTGAGTGCCGTGCATGGGTCACCGTGTCACAGTCAGTCCAGATAGAACAGCTCCTAGTTAAATTGATCAAGCAGTTCCAGGAGTCGAGGAACGAGACATTTTCTTTGGGGACTACTGACCCATTGGATAGGTCCCAGCTGACTGAGAAACTAAGGGAATACCTTGATGCAAAAAGGTATGTTGTTATTCTTGATGATGTGTGGAAGGTAGAGGTATGGAATTATCTGAAACACGCGTTGCTTGATAACTGTCGTGGTAGTAGGATCATGGTAACAACTCGTGACAAGGAAGTTGCTGATGCTTTTGTAGAATCTCCTCATCACATTTTTTATCATAAAGCTCTAACTCTAAAAGATGCTTTAGTTCTTTTCAATAGGAAAGCCTTTGGATCAAATTGTGAGGAAGACTGCCATCCGGAGTTGAAGGAATTTTCTGAGAAAATCGTGAAGAAATGTGGAGGATTGCCATTGGCGATTGTGGCAATTGGCGGGGTTCTTTTGATGAAAGAAAAGACTGTTTTGGAATGGAAGAAGTTTCATGACAGCCT
The DNA here is from genome assembly GCA_963556465.1 of Berberis vulgaris. Taxonomy (NCBI): domain Eukaryota; kingdom Viridiplantae; phylum Streptophyta; class Magnoliopsida; order Ranunculales; family Berberidaceae; genus Berberis; species Berberis vulgaris. The sequence continues at coordinate 5,155,799 of OY747133.1, forward strand.
TTCTTTTAAACTTGAACAAGATCCTCACCTCAAAAGTATAATGAAAGTTATATCCCTCAGTTACCATGATCTACCTTATCACCTTAAATCTTGTTTCTTATACTTTGGTCTTTTTCCTGAGGATTGTGTAGTTAGATCTGCTCGGCTAACTTTTTTATGGATAGGAGAAGGGTTTGTAAAAGAACAAAGAGGGAAAACGTTGGAAGAAGTCGCAGATGACTATCTGGACCAGCTCATTAGTAGAAATTTGGTGCATGTGGATGATGAATCACTAGATTTATATCATTTTAAATTGTGCAAAGTTCATGATTTGATGCATGAGTTCATTCTTTCAAGGTGTGCCGATGAAGATTTTTGTGAACTTCTTGACGAAAGGAGTATTGTTGGTAGTTCAAATTCTGGTAGTCGAAGAATATCAATCCAAAATATTGATACGGAGGTGGTCGTGGAAAACTTAAGTTTGTCGTCTCATGTTCGCTCCCTTGTTGTGTTCAAATTTGATAAATTGTCTATTTCCTTCATACACAAACTTCTTTCTAGTTTTGGTTTATTGAAGATATTGGAGCTGGATGGTGAACCTCTGGAGGAGTTTCCTCGTGAAATTACAAAGTTATATCATTTGAGGTATTTGTATTTGACTAATACACGTATCAAGACAATTCCAGATAGTGTTCGAAAGCTACAGAATCTTGAAACATTATTACTTGAATGTACTGATTTGGTTGAATTGCCACTTGCAATCCTAACGCTCAAAAAATTGCGGCATATTGGAGCTTATAGAGGAATATATGCTGAAGGTGTCAAGATACCAGAAGAAATCGGTTGTTTGACAGCCTTGCAAAGTTTGACATATGTTGACGTAAATCAAGGTACCAATTTGATCAAAAATTTGGGAAAACTGACCAAACTGCGAGTTCTAGGCGTTATGAATTTGAGAAGAGAAAGTGGAGTGGAATTGTGTGCTTCCATTGCCAAGATGAACCACCTGACGTGCTTGGATGTACATTCACTTGAAGATGATGTTATTGATCTACGATTGGGATCCTCTCCACCTTCGTTCATCCATACATTGAATTTAACTGGGCGCCTAGAGAACTTGCCTAACTGGATTTCCTTGCTTAGTAACCTGTTGAAAATATGTCTATCTTGTTCGAAGTTAAAGGATGATCCACTAAAAGTGCTACAAGGTTTGCCTAATCTGGTACGTATCCATCTCGCGAAGCATGCATATGATGGGGAGGAGTTGTGTTTAAAAGCTGGGAGTTTTCGAAAACTCAAATTCTTAGTCCTGTCTGAGTCAGATAATTTGCACTCGCTGATAATTGAGGAAGGTGCCATGCCCAACCTCAAAGAGCTATATGTTAGCGACTGTAAGCAGTTAAAGGAGGTTCCTATCGGCATGACTCACCTCACAAAACTCAAAACTCTTTCTTTCCGTGATATGTCGGAAGGTTTTTTTAGCAGACTTGATCAAGATGGAGGTGAAGACTATTGGAAAGTGAAGCACGTACCACTACTTAATTTGCTATAGTAAGTGATTCAAGTTATTTCTATGTTCTTGCGTTTTTAGGGATGCATTTCCATATATTCTAGTTGATTTCACGTTTCATATTGTGGATATGTTTTGTTCGTTGTAGATAAGTCTAGTTTTCAAGCTGAATATAGAGGCATCATGGAAGGTCTAAATTGCTCTCCGGACAAATGATGGAAGAAGGCGAAGCTTCTACTTTTAATCAGGATGTCATCTATGCCGTTACCGATCTTGAGTCCAGTGCTTATTCAGTCTTTGGACCTAGTCATTGTAATAGTATCTGTTATGTTCATAGCTAGAACTTGGAATTAATGTATTGCTATATAATTTGATTGATATATATTTCAAAGTTTGTATAGAACACGTTTGGGTACCAACTTTTTTTCTGTCTGAGTTACATAGAGCCTCCTATCATACTAGTGCTGACTCTAAGATGAAGGGTGACTTCTATAAGTCATTCTCCTAATGTTTATCTCGATTTCCAGAGGAATACTTAAATGTGTGAAGGAACCTGCAGAGTGTGTACAATTTATGTTGTGGTAGGAGTAGAACATATATGTAACACTAAACAACTATCTGGGGGCTCTGGGCTCCTGGAAAGCGTGATTCAAGCGTAGTGCCCATAACACTAACAGGCACCATTCACTTTTTCTTTTTTTTTGGGCATCCCAAATAGTGAGTGTGTATTGCCTCCCGTAAATCATTGAGCAAGTGCTTTCCTTCCATTACACATCTACCAGCAGTGGACATCAGTGATGCCTGAACCCAAGTGGACTACTGTTCTAGCTGATATAATGCAGAATTTCACATTGTGGATAGGTTTCTGAACAAGTTTTGTCAAGGAGCAGTAGCACCATTTAGAAAACGGCTCTGAATCTGTTTGATTCCTATTGGAACTTCTAAGGTAGTGTTTATGTTTTTTAAGTGCTGGAGTTAGAAATTTGAACGAGCTTCTAATGAACTTCTAAGGTAGTGTTTATGTTTTAGGATTCTGACTTGAAGTTGTTTGATATTTTTGCTCACCACCACAACTCCACCATCCATCACTCCCATCATTAACCTCATTTTCCACTTATTTTCTCCTCCAAACGCCATTTAGATCTCATTCCACTACCATAAACCATCCTATATCCATCTCCATTCCTCATACAATCTCCACCCTATAGCCAAGGCTCTGTATTGTACATCTGTTGTGCCATGCATAAGCTTTATTTGTTGCTAATAAGCAGAAGATCATGTGTTAGTATTTCATCACCATGAGAACCAAGAAATGCAGACTTTCAAATTTCTGTTTCTTTTTTGTCATTTGCAGTTTTGCCTATGTTCTTCATTAACAATTGCGGGTATTTTAATTGTAGACTGTTGGAATGAAGTTTGCTTGAATAGTCCCACATCAAGTAAGGAGGAGTCGTTACTAAGGTTTATAAGGAGATGATCCAGTCCCTTATATCATCGAGGCCTTTTAAGATAAAAAAAACCCCACACCCGAGGCCCTAGTGATAGACCCAAGTTGCAGTGTTTAAGTTGACAACAATATTCATTGCTATTCCTAGTGGACCTAGGTGCGCGCACTAGACTATGACCATATTTATTTTACATTTTTCTTTTCTTCGTATTCAAACTTTTATGTTCCTAGATGTTGCTTCACATACCTAATAATAATATGAAACGCAGAATAAATAACTTCATACTCTGTCTTTAATCTTTATGATCAATCTCCTTGAATTATTGTCCCCAAAGACGTCCCTCTCATGCTTTCCTGGGTGCGCACTAATCTTTAGAGGTTTTCAAAAAAAAAAAAAAATAGTGACATTTTTAAAGAGTGTCGGTTGGCACCTAGGGTCCATAGTGTAAGTGGAAATTAGCTGAAATATTAATCTGCATGTACCTAAAATATCAGCTCAAACGGTGCAACAGAACAGTTCATGTGCAATTTATCCTTGAAACAATATTTTGACAAATATCTCGAGGATCACTTGTTGAATGAAGATGAAATTCTAACACGTTCCTTGTATTATTCCACAGACTTTCTCAAAATTTCAGCTCAAACGGATGACAAAAAACATTTTATGTGAAAATTGATCCTTGAAATAAGGTTAAAATAAAAAATTAATTTAAGCAATGGAAGCCGAATGGATAAAATTAATTTAAGCCGAAGGTTAAAATTGATCAATTTTATGTGAAAATTGATCCTTGAAATTAATTTATCTGAGGCTTGTACATACTAAAACCAGAAAAGATTCCTGGACTTCATTTGGGCACTATATTTATTACATGTTTGTCAACTTAGTCTTGTTTATTCTATACATATCCATAAATAATCAACATCTCCCTTAGTTCAATTTTCATGTTGTGAAAAATTGAACTGTAATATTAAGCAATGGAAGCCGAAGGGATTGAAGGCAATCATCATATTATTTCCTATGGTGGTTGATGCATCCAAATCTTTTCTCATTTAAATTCGACATGCAAAACAAATGTTAGATTGCCAAAGACCACTTATTTGGTGGCCAAAGACACTCTGATGCTTAAGTCAATAATTCTGTTGGAGATGGAGATTAATCTGGACACGACTCCGTTAAAATTGCATACCTTTGTCGAATGTGTTAAAATTGCATACCTTTGTCGAATGTTCCTTTTTACCATATATAGTGGTCGTTATTATTCCACAAGACTTTCTCAAAATTTCAGCTCAAATGGATGACAAAAAACATTTTATGTGAAAATTGATCCTTGAAATAAGGTTAAAATAAAAAATTAATTCAGCCTTACGTTTTTTCTCGAAAATTTTCTTAAAACCAGGCCTTTACCAAATTCTCTGAAAAGAAAAGAGGACGGAATTATATAAAGAACAGGAATTCTCTCATCACTTTCACTTCATCTCTTTTATGTCTCTCACAACACTCAAACAACACACCGTGGTCGATCACAGCAGTCTCGCCGCAGAGGACAGACACAGTCTTTGGTGAGATAGGTAAGCAAGAACTGAACCATTCACTAACTTTCTGCAATTATGTGTTTATATTTTAATTCACACTCTTCTGAATTTAAAAAAAAAAAAAAAACCCATACAGATTGGTGCAAGTGGTTAGTTTTTTGGAAAGTATTCTGAAATATCTGATTAGTAGTTGGTTCATTTTGATAACCATTCCCGAAAGCTCACTTTTATCTACTCTGTGACAGACTCAATCGAAAACATTTCAGTTTCTTCATTAACTAAAGAAAATGGCAGAGATTGCTGTGAGCCTTATCAAAAACATTTTGGCTCCCTTTTTGGTTGAAGAAGCCAAAACTCTAAAAGGTGTAAGCCGCAGTGAAATCAGATCTATCAACAATGAAATGGAAACCATTCAAGTCTTTCTAAAAGATGCTGATGCAAGAGCAGAGACAAATGAGCAAGTCAAGAACTGGGTGAGACAAGTACGACAAGTAGCCTTCAGAATGGAGGATGTGTTAGACGAGTTTCATCTTTGTTTGGCTCAAGAGCCTCCAAACCAGCCCAGATGCCTTGGATGGATTTGCAAAACTTTTTCATCTGTCAAACACTTGTATTCTGACCGTTTAATCAACAAGGAGATACAAGATATCAAAGCAAACTTGCATGAGATTAGTCAACAAAGGGAGAGGTATCAGTTCAGTCGCTTAGATCCAGATGCAAGTTCGAGCTCTAACTCCAGTATCTCCTGGCAATACCTTTGCGATGAGGCTCTTTATGTTGAAGAATCAGAACTGGTGGGCATTGAGAAGCACAAAAATGAACTAATAAGCTGGTTAGTAGAAGGAGAAGTCAAGCGGACAGTTTTCGCGGTGGTGGGAGCTGGTGGACTTGGGAAAACTACCATTGTTAAAAAATCCTACCAAAGCCAAATAGTACAGAACCATTTTGAATGTTACGCTTGGATCACCGTTTCACTGTCATTCAAGATGGAGCAGCTCCTAGTCAACTTGATCAAGGAGTTCCAGAAATCGAGGAATGAGCCATTTTCTTTGGAGTCTGCTGACCCAACGGAGAGGCCCCAACTGATTGAAAAACTGAGGGAGTACCTTCGTGAAAAGAGGTATGTTGTCATTCTTGATGATGTGTGGAATGTTGAACTATGGAATTCTCTAAAGTACGCATTGCTCGATAATAGTTGTGGTAGTAGGATCATGGTCACAACTCGAATGGATGAAGTTGCTAATTCTTATGTGGAATCTTCTGCTCACATTTTTCATCATAAACCTCTAACTCCAGAAGATGCTTTGGTTCTTTTCTATAAGAAAGCATTCGGATCAAGTTTTAAAGGAAACTATCCTACAGAATTACAAGAAGTTTCTAAGAAAATTGTGAAGAGATGTGGAGGATTGCCATTGGCGACTGTGGCAATTGGCGGGGTTCTTCTAATGAAAGAAAAGACTGTTGTGGAATGGCGGAGGTTTTATGATAGCCTTTCTTTAAAACTTGAAGTAGATGCTCACCTCAAAAACATAATGAAAGTCATCTCCCTCAGCTACCATGATTTACCTTGTCACCTTAAACCTTGTTTTTTTATACTTTGGTGTTTTCCCCCAGGATTACCCAGTTTTACCTTTTTATTTGATTGGGTTATGGATAGCGGAAGGGTTTGTGAAAAAACAGAAAGGAAAAACATTGGAAGAAGTAGGAGAAGACTACCTTGACCAGCTCATCAGTAGAAATTTGGTGCTTGTGAATGATGAATCGCCAAATTCGATCCATCATAAACCATGCAAAGTTCATGATTTGATGCACGAGTTCATTCTTTCAAGAAGTGTCGATGAAGATTTTTGTGAAATTCTGGATGAAAAGAGTATTGGCAGTTCAAATGTGAGCAGTAGACGATTATCCATCCAAAATATTGATACAGAGGATGTTTTGAAAAATATATGTTTGTCGTCTCGTGCTCGCTCCCTTGTTGTGTTAGAATTGGATAACTCGGCCATCTCCTTGATACACAAACTTCTTTCTAGTTTGGCTTTATTGAAGATACTGGACCTGCAATATGTACCTCTGGAAGAGTTTCCTTATGAAATTACAAAGTTATATCATTTGAGTTTGAGCCATACGCGTATCAAGATGCTTCCAAATACTGTTGGAAAGCTTCAAAATCTTGAAACATTGATACTTCAAGACACTCGTGTGGTTGAGTTGCCTCGTGCAATTCTAAAGCTCAAAAAATTGCGACATTTTAGAGCTTATGTTAAAGGTAAAAGTAGTGTTACAGCAATTAAGATGCCAGACGAAATTGGATGTTTGACATCCTTGCAAACTTTATCAATTGTTGACGTAAACCAAGGTACCAGTTTGATCACAAATTTAGGAAAATTGACAGAGATGCGATATCTAAGTGTTGCAAAATTGAGAAAAGAAAGTGGGTCAGGATTGTGTGCTTCCCATGCCAAGATGAACCACCTTGACACCTTGAACGTATCTTCAATTAAAGATGATGAAGTTCTTGATTTGCCATTTGAATTGTCTCCTCCTCCGCTTATCAAAGTGTTGTACTTAAGAGGGCACCTTGAGACATTGCCTAACTGGATTACCTCGCTTAGTAACCTTTTAAAACTAAGTCTAGAGTATTCCAAGTTAAGGGATGAACCACTGAAAGTGCTACAAGATTTGCCAAATCTAATGGATATTAATCTCAGGAACCATGCATATGATGGGGAGGAGTTGTGTTTTGAAGCTGGGAGTTTTCAGAAACTCAAATTGTTATCCCTGTCTGATTCAGATAACTTGCACTCTCTGATAATTCAGAAAGACGCTATGCCAAACCTCAAAGAGTTAGTTGTTAAAAAGTGTGAGCAGTTAAAGGAGGTTCCCATCGGCATAACTCACCTCACCAAACTCAGAACTCTTTCTTTCTACGATATGCCAGAAGAATTTATGAGCAGTCTTGTTCAAGGAGGTAAAGACTATTGGAAAGTGAAGCATGTACCGCTACTTAACTTGTTCAATGGAGGGACTCGATTTGGAGTGTCAACTGCATAACTTCATTGCATTAGTAAGTGATTTGAACTATTTCTATTTGTTCTTGTATTTTCTTAGGCATGCATTATCAAATATTCTAGCTGATTCCACAATGAAACCAATCGCGATAGCTGCATTTTGATCGCCATCCGTCGCAAACACTGTGTATACAAGTCCGAATGTCATCACAATCTCCAGCACCAATGCATTCCACACCGATACATTGGACGACAATGCATAGGCCGTTGTAGTCTATTTAAATAAGATCCAAAAGCACAATATCAGAACATTATAACTGTCAAAGTAACTTCAATAACTAACTATCAAGGGTATAATAGTAAATTTACCATCCCGTTAGTCACGAATTTGAGGAGCAAACAAGCCACTACTGATCCAAGTAACTGAGCAATCCAATAGAGAATTCCACGTAGCAAGGTGATTTTCCCGCCGATGAACATGCCGAATGTGACCGCGGGGTTCAGGTGACCTTTGGAGATGTTACAGCTACCGGACACATGCAGCAACAAAGAGTGAAAATGCATGAGCAATTGCCGCGGCAATGAGGCCCGATGGTGTCAAGGAACTATTATGAGTAAGCTTGTTGAATGCCATGCCGGACCCTCGTCTAGCGAATACGAAGATGAGTGTCGAGATGAACTCAGCCAATGCCGCCTTCAATGTGTTCCGTTGAGTCACCTCCTCACCACGACCGATGGAGATTCTCGTATTTTGCATTGTGAGATGATCGAAGAATATAAATGGATGAGATTTACTCACAATGTTATCGTAAAGAGTCTTTGTTCTGCTCTTCAATTGGTCTAAACTCTCTACACACAACTCCCAGTTATATAGTGAGGTTGCTATCAACCAATGTGATCTGTTGCCTCTGAATGTAGTTTAGAATAGTTGACTACGGTCCATGCCCGACGTTTTTTGTGAAAGTGACACGTGGACAAAGAATCAGAGACACGTCACGTATTATTCGTACATGTTATTCCTTTTTATCTGCTTCGCTTTATCTTGTTGGGTGTCTAAAAAAGTGGAAACCGCGTATAGTGAGGGGATTAATGTAGGGGTGGGCACGGGACGGGATGGGATGAGATATATATACTCATCCCGTTCATACGGGATTGGGACGGGACGGGATGGGAAAAACCTCATCCCGACCTCGTCCCATCCCAAACGGATTCGGGACGGGACGGGACGGGATCAGCGTGCTAATCTGGACATATCAAATAGAAGTCTGGACTGCTGGAAGCTTGGACTGCTGGAAGTCTGGACTGCTAGATTGCTGAAAGCCTGCTGCTGGAAGCATGCTGGAAGCATGCTGAAAGCCTGCTGCTGCTGCTGAAAGCCTGCTGCTGGAACTTACATTGTTGCTTATTTTGTTTCGAAAGGTTGCAAAATCAGTTTATATGCATGTTTTACATGCCCAAGTGAGTCATTGCAGACTTTCAGTGACCATTGTTACTAAACTGTTGATGAAGCAGAGATAACACCATATGCAACTTTTATAATTAAAAATGATGCTCTAAAAAAGTTCTGATTTTTCAGGGAACACCAATGCACAATATCCTGGTACAACCTTATCCATGTTCTAATGTCTTTTTATATCGAACAAAACATGGATATCTATGTTACAAAACTGTATCCAACCCAATGTGTTCCTTATTAACGAAGTCCAAGAGAAATAAATCTCAACCAATCAGCCCGTTTTGGAGTGGATACAAAACTCTCAGATATTATATGTCAAAACTTACTTGATCCACTACTTATAGTGACTTTGTCTTCGTGTATGTTATATTGATTTTCATATAAAATATAAATATGTTTTGATAAGAAGGTTCATACTATTACAAAACAGCTATTTATATCAATCAAATTATGAATACAAATATACGCAGTCAAGATTTGGATCAGATAAAGGGATGGAATATTGGCACTTGCACCATTTTACAACCTTTTCAGCCTACCCTAATTTGCTATCATGACCCGTTGGGCTCTCAAGTAACCCATAAACCAAACTTTCAAGTTTCCCTTACATGGGCTGTTTTGTACCACTCACATAGGCCAATCCGTAAGTCCATCCAAAATGAGCCTTCTAAAGATCCATCAGTTTCTATTAGGTACACAGCCTGGAAGCATGCTGGAAGCCTGCTGCTGGAAGCCTGAACATTTTATGCAAATGTTCATAAAATAAATAAATAAGTAAATAAAAATATTAATAATTAATATTAAAAAATTAGTTTGGGACGGGACGGGATTGGCGGGATTGAAAATCTTCATCCCATCCCATCCCATTCTAGATCGGGACGGGACGGGATCGGGATGAAATTATTCAATCCCATTAAGACCCGAAAAAAACGGGACGGGATTGCGGGATGGGATGCCCACCCCTAGATTAATGTGCAAGTTTTATACTATTTGACTTAGGAAATAATTGTAGTTTAATACATCGTGGGATTGATGTCCAGACTTTTTGGGGGGTAATAGGAGCTTTTTTTTCTTTTTTTATAAATGAAGATTACGCACCTCTTGATCATGGTGCAGGGGTCGATTTTTTTTTTCCAGGTTTTTTTGGGGATTGGTCAATTCCATTCTGATCTCATTCTTAACTAATATTTTTATAATTTCTTATATGAAATAAAAAGATAGAATGTCCAGTTTAAAGTGCTAGTGAGCGTGTTACCAAATTACTTCTTAGAAGCTACATTTTTCATGTAATGGTATGTATGAATTTTAGCTAAAAAAAAACAAACGAAGAATGCAGATATAGACTGTATACTGTAGAGTATGCAGTGCATCAACTGGGTAATGCACGACTGTGATTTGTGTGTAATGATTTGTCTTCATGAGTAAGTCCAGGGAACCAAGTTTAGGAGACACTTTTGAATCAAGTTTTGATTTTTTTTTTTTACCATCAATTCTAGCCAGTCAGGTTTGCTAGTTATTTTTTTTACCAAGTTTGCATTATTTTATACTTCTACCCCTTTTAAGCTGGTGTTTGTGATTGTATTTTAAAAAAAAAGAGGTAAAAAGTTTAAAAAAACCAAAACCTGGCTGGCTAGACTATCTACCCTTTTTATAAATAGTATTTGTGATTGTATTTAAAGAGAAAAATAAAAAATGTACAAAAACCAAAACTTAGTAAAAAATGGTTCCTAAACTTGGCTCCATGACTTCCTCCTTCATTTATAATACAACTTGTTTTAAGTTCTTAAAAGGCAAACATGAAAAACATTTTTAATACACAGAGTGGAGAGTGGCAATGATCATTATGAACTTATATTATATTTGCAAGTTATCCAATTGTGATTCTTTTATGTATATTTGTCTCACTGAGTTTGAGAGTTACTTTCTTTTTTCTTTTGTTGTCTTTGTCAGGTTATTATAAAATTAAAAAATTTTGAGTTATATCTTCTGAGTAATGCATCCACTGTTTATTTTTTAGAGTCTACATTTTTTTAATGATTTTGTTAGTTTTATTAATTTTGCACTGTAGGAAAATTGTTTAGTATTTACTCATCTCATCCCGAATCTATTTGAAATTTGACGAGGTTAGAATGAGGTCTATCCCATTCCAATCCTATCACAATCTCGAAGAAATGGGACAGGGTGGACCCGTCCGATGCTCACCACAGATGGTGTGATAAGCTAATTGAAGATTACATAACCTCTCAAGTCTCAATCATGGTGTACTAAATTATTCCAGTTGATTGATAAGATCATAGTTTTAAATTTTTTTACCATATGAAATGGTATGTCAAAGCTTATGCTGCGTTTTAAGGTTAATATTTTCTCTTTTATGGCGCATGTTAAGATAGGTGGTATAATGCGACACATCAGAACATTCTAGCAAAATCATCCTTGGTAGCTAGCAACTGGATAACCATTCTTGCTTACCTCTTACCATTCTAGCAAGATCATAGTTAACTTGATAGTAAACAGGACCGGTACTTTTACATTTCTCTTTAGTTTATGTTCAAACTTTATGTTCATGGAAGTTTTCGCTTTGTGTACTATTAATAATGTGAAATGCTGGATAAAGAACTTCATACAAGCACTCATGAAAATGACTACTCTGCATTTAATCTTTATTGTCATTACCAAAGACTAACCCATCTCATCATGCTTCCTGGGTGCTACATTTAGCAATGGCTTCCCTTTCATTCGACCCACCACTGGGCACGTCCCCAGGACAAAATTGGTGATATTATAAGTTTGGTTTTGGATGATTTCTCAGGACTTTACAAGAGCAAAATCGAATACAATACGCTCTCCTTTTTGCAAAGTGAAAAAGGAATAAATCATCCTTGACGATTTCCAATAGCATGTCCGAACGCTCTTAAGCTAGCATAATTCACTTGTTTTCTCTTTTTGAGCATCTTGATCGTGAATGTGTATGGTCTCACATAAGTCATGCTTCACAGGGAAGCAAATGAGAAAGAAAAAGAGGCAGCTTCATGTTAGGCCTGATGGGAATCCAAGCTACAACAACTACGGACACGCTACTTTGAGAAGCTGTAGAGAGGTTGTTGCTATCTTCCTCATTCGAATCCTTCCAGCTAGCCTTTACATGGAATACGTTTAATGCAAGAAAAAGAAAAGAGGAGATACTTTTGTTATAGTCATTTACATGTTCCATGCGTTTAATGCAAGCAAAAGAAAAGGAAAAACCAAAAGAAAATACGAGAGAGAGGAACTAGGGAATGATATATAAAGAACCAGAATTCTCTAACATTTCTAGTTCATCTCTTTCGTGTCTCTCGCAACGCTCAAACACCACACCCCCACCTTATCTGCTATCCTAAATTGCTGACCCAAGCAGTACTTGCAACCTTGGTTGGTCACAACGCTCGTGTAGCAGAGGACGGACACTGTCTACGGTGAGATAGGTAAGCATGAACTGAACCACTGCAAAGCATCAATTTTCTGAATCATTATTTGTATTTTAGTTCACACTTTTCTGAATAAGAAACCCATAGACATTGGTGAAAGCAAGGAATGAGATTTCTCAAAAAATGTTGAAATTTCACGAAATTTTATTTTTTTAATTTTCGAAATTTCTTTCGAAATTTGAAATATATTTTTTTTTATTAAGCCAATCTCAGTTTCCCTGCATTTTAACCTTAGTTTAGTATTAAAATTTTGGTATATAAGTGATTCTTATGTAATATATGTAGTTCTTATGACATTATAATTCTTACATATTCTTTACCAACAAAATATATTCTACGAATTTTAATTTCCTTGTTAATATGGTATCATTGACAACGAAAAAAATTTCATTGAAAAAATCATAAACTTGTTACTTTTTTCTAACAAAATATATTTTGTGAAAAACTTTTCTTATTAAATAGGTGGTGGGAAACATTCCCTCCAAACATAATTTTCTCCCGAATTGATTTAACAACGAAATATTTTTTATGGCCTCAAAATATTAATTCCTTCGTAATTATGATGTCATCTAGAATGAAATATTTTGTTTATAAAGAAGACTAATTTTAATAACAAATCATTTTCCTTGTTAACAGAATACTAAAACTTATTCATCTCTCTTTAGTAAGAAAACATGTTTTTATAGATAATAACCATATTATTAGTAATGATTCAGTTTGTTCATAATAATTGATAAATTTTTTCCATTAGTTTTTTCTTGTTAAAGCTCGTTTACTAATTTTGTAGCAACAAAGTAATATTTCGTTGAAAATTGTTACACTATTGGCAACGTCTTTTTATTTTTTGGAAACAATATCTTTTTTTTATTAAAAATTTGTAGTAAGAAAATAAAATTTCGTTGGTAATTATAACATTGTTGGTAACAAATTGTTTTTGTAAGTAAAAAGTAATAATAATTACTTTCATGAAAACTTATTTCTCGTTAAAGCTCACTAACTATTTTATAGCGACAAATTATTATTTTATTGAAAATTGAAAAATCGATTAACATTTCTTTAATAATAAAATATTGTTGTGTTGCTAATTATATATTATGGGTAACAATTTATTTCATTGCTAAAGATTGATAAAAATTTCCATGATTTTTTTCGTTTTAAGGTTTCTTTACTTATTTACAACAATTTTATTTTGTTTTATTGGGGATATAAACAATTTCAATAATATATCTAGCAATGAAATGCTATTAGTATTTGTTGTTAATTATAATGGTGTTATTGTGAATTTCTTTTTATTGCTAAATATTTTATATTTAGTCGAAAAAATATTTAGTCCTAATTTATTGGTCCCTATTATATACGTAGCAATGATTTTTTATTGCAAAATAAGAGTTATTTGATTTAATAAGCTGTAAAACAACACAATTATTTAAATAGTTCAACTACTAAAGATTGCAATATATTTTACTGCAGGTCAGGAGTTCGATCCCTATTGAGCCTAAAAATCCTAAAGGTACAACAATTTTTTTTTTACCAACGATTTCCTTGGTAATTGTTAAAGGTATAACAAATTTTCTTGCAACAAAACAATTCGTTAAAATTTTTTTATTTTTATTGACAAATTTTCTTGGTAGTTGTCGGTATTACCAACACCATGTTTCCTTGACTTACCATCTGTTTCACCAAAAAAAATTAATTCATTGGTTAAAACATTTAGGTAGGGATGCCGCCGAGCCTAGTAACGATTTTTTTTCCTTGTTAAAGGTATTTTTCAATAAAAAAAATTTATAGGAATTACACTGAAATTTTTATGTTTTTTCTATATACAATGAAGTCTTAAAACTTACTAAAATTACCTCGACAAAACTAAAACACAATCCTTGGTGCAAGTGGTTGGGCTGAATCCATGCAAAAAATTTATGTTTCCCAACTTCAAGGAAAAATTTTCAACTTTCCTAGATCGTTTCACTACACCAAATTGACAGACAAGCTAGGTTTGAATCCATGACATAGTGGTACCATCCGTCAAGCTCTAACCGTTTAGCTGTCATGCCATTGGCTTGTTTGTTATAACTCAAAATTGATACCGGTGTTCTAAAATTAGAATTTAAATACTTTTTTTTTGTGGCAAGTGTTCTGAAATACGTAAATAGTAGTTAATAACCATTTCAGATATCTCACTTTTCTCTACTCTTCATCACAGACTCAACCAAAGACATTTCACTTTCTTCATCAATTAAGGAAAATGGCAGAGATTGCAGTGAGCCTTGTCGCAGACATTTTGGCTCCCTTTTTGGTTGAAGAAGCCAAAACGCTATAAGGTGTAAGCCGTAGCGAAATCAGATCAATCAATGAAGAAATGGAAATCATTCGATTCTTTCTAAGAGATGCAGACGCCAAAGCAGAAACAGATGAACAAGTCAAGATCTGGGTGAGACAACTCCGACAAGTAGCCTTCCGAATGGAGGATGTAATAGATGAGTTTCGTCTCCGTCTCGCTCAACAGCCTCCAAACCATCCCAGATGCCTTGGATGGATTCACAAAACCTTTGCATCTGTCAAACACTTGAATTCTCGTCGTGTAATCAACAAGGAGATACAAGATATCAAAGCGAACTTGCTTCAGATTAATCAACAAAGGGAGAAGTACCAGTTCAGTCGCATAGATCAAGACTCAGGTTCCAGCTCTAGCAACAGTACCTCCTGGCAATACCTTCGTGATGATGCTCTTTATGTTGAAGAATCAGAACTGGTGAGCATTGAGAAGCATAAAAATGAACTAATAAGCTGGTTGGTAGAAGGGGACATCAAGCGGACGGTTTTCGCAGTGGTGGGAGCTGGTGGAGTCGGGAAAACCACACTTGTAAGGAAAGCCTACCAGAGCCCACTTGTTAGAATTCTCTTGAAGACAACTTGTATTTCATTACTTGATACAAAGTGAATACATTACATGTATATATATAGACTGCAATGTAGAACTAGTTGTCAAGACAGCTTAACAAACTAACAACTCATCTTAACAAACTACACTAACAGACTCTGGACCACATTGACAAACTAACTCATGAACTAACTACTAGCTAACACTACTTAGGCTTAACATCCCCCTTCAAACTAAGCGTAGATACATCAACTACACTTAGTTTGTCACGAAGCTTCAAAAATCTAGACTTCCCAAGTGCCTTAGTGAAAATGTCAGCAATTTGATCAAGAGCAGGGATGTGATGAACTTGGACAAGTCTTCTAGCAACCTTCTCTCGTACAAAGTAAAGATCCAATTCAAGATGCTTGGTTCTAGAGTGAAGAATAGGATTCGCACTAAGCATTACGGCACTATTATTATCACACCAGATAGTAGGAGGGCTAGAGCAAAGATGTAGTTCAGACATTAGAGACTGTAGCCAAGTTAATTCAGCTGTAACTGCAGCAAGGCTCCTGTATTCAGCTTCAGTGCTACTCCTTGAGATAGTACTCTGCTTCTTTGAAGACCAAGAGATTAGATTTGCACCTAAAAACACACAGTAACCAGAAGTGGATCTCATGTCGATAGGATCAGATGCCCAATCAGCATCACAGTACCCAGTCCATTTGAAAGAAGGGGATGAGACCAGATGAAGACCAGCAGTGGGTGTAGCTTTGAGATACCTCAGAATTCTTTTGACTACTCTCCAGTGGGATTCAAGGGGATGTTGCATGAATTGACACACCTTATTGACTGAGTAAGACAATTCAGGCCTTGTGATGGTAACGTATTGTAGAGCACCAACCAAACTCCTATATAAGTGAACATCAGTAACTGGATCACTGCCAGTGTCGTAGAGTTTTTCCCCACCACTCATTGGAGTGGATAAACCATTAGCAAATTGCATTTTAGCTCTACACAATAGGTCATTAATGTACTTAGTTTGAGACAAGAACAAGCCATCAGAAGTTTGTTGAACTTGAATGCCAAGGAAGTAGTGAGCAAGACCAAGATCTCGCAATGCAAACTGATCATTTAGCTGCTGAATAACCTGTGAAACCTCTTTGGAGCTGGAACCAGTAATCAAGATATCATCAACATACACCAGAAGAAAGATAGGAGAAGGAGAGTGTCGTATGAATAGAGAAGTATCTGACTTAGAAGGAACAAATCCAAAGAGATGAAGAGTGTGTCTCAGCTTTTCAAACCAAGCTCGAGGTGCCTGCTTCAGACCATACAAGGCTTTGTGTAGTTTGCACACAGCATGGGGACGTGAAGAATCAGTAAATCCAGGGGGTTGCATCATGTAAACATCTTCTTGCAAATCTCCATTAAGAAAGGCATTGTTAACATCAAGTTGAAACACAGACCAACCAAAAGTAATGGCTATTGTGAAGACAACTCGAATAGTTGTGGGTTTCACCACTGGACTAAAGGTTTCAGCATAATCGAATCCTGCAGCTTGTTCAAACCCCCGAGCCACCAATCTAGCCTTATATCGATGAACAGACCCATCAGCATTTTGCTTAACTTTAAACAACCATTTGCAACCAACTATAGCTCTGTGTGGAGGAGGATCAACAAGTGTCCAAGTGTTGTTTCTGAGAAGAGCACCATATTCATTTTGCATAGCTGAGGACCAATGAGGGGTATCAAGTGCTTCACTCAAGCTCACAGGTTCAGAGGAGGCCATATAGACTTTAGGTTTGTAGATGCCTGCCTTAGACCTAGTAATCATCTTATGACTAGGAGCAATAGGATGAGGAGGACTAGACACTGACCTGACCTGAGGACTGTCATTAGGAAGAGGACTGGAAGCAGGGCTAGAGACAGGGCTAGAAGCAGGGCTAGGAGCAGGATTAGGACTAGGTGGAAGAGTGGGAGACAAGTTGACCAAAGGATTAAGTAAGGTATGGGAGAAAGCAGGGGATTGATTGGCAGTGAGTGAAGAGGAGAAACCAATGGATGCAGGAACAGAATTAGAGGAAAGACCAGTTGAAGAAGGAGTAGCAGCATCAGAGAACCACTTTGAATAAGGAAAATGTGACTCATTAAACACTACATCACGAGATATGAATAGGCGACCAGTACGTGACACACATTTATATCCCTTATGTTGGGAACTATACCCCAGAAAAATGCATTCCTCAGATCTAAATTGCAGCTTATGGGAGTTGTATGGCCTGGTATTGGGAAAGCATGAACACCCAAAAACTCTTAAAATGCTGTAATCAGGAGCTGTATTGTAAAGTTTTTCATAAGGTGACAAACCATTGAGAGTTTGAGTAGGAACACGATTGATAAGAAACACTGAAGTCCTAACAGCATCATCCCAGTATTTTAGAGGAAGTGAGGCATGGGCAAGGAGTGCCAATGCTGATTCAGTAATGTGACGATGCTTTCTTTCAGCAAGTCCATTCTGCTGATGAGTAGTAGGACATGCAAGCCTATGACCTATCCCATGAATACTAAGAAAATTAGCAAAGGATCTATACTCTCCACCCCAGTCTGATTGCAGACATTTGATAGGAAAGCCAAATTGCAACTCAACTAAAGCCTTGAATTTGAGGAAAGTAGGAAAGGCATCTGACTTATTTTTCAATAAGTAGACCCAAGTGAATCTACTATAGGAATCAATAAAATGAACATAGTACTTGAAACCACCAGAAGACTGAGTAGAGGCAGGACCCCAAAGGTCAGTATGAACGAGCTCAAAAGGCTTTGAGTAGACTGTAGTAGAATTGGAGAACGGAAGCCTATGAATCTTGCCCAAGCAACAGGCGGGACAAATATCAACATTTGCATTGGAAGCAATAATATTGCATTTGTTAAGAACTTGTTTTACAACAGAAAGAGAAGGATGTCCAAGTCTAGCATGCCACTGAGACAAAGAAGAACATGCTTTTGACATAAAAGTATTATTGCAAATGGAAGTTCTATGAGTACTACAAGGTGAGCAAGATGCTGAGTTGCATGCTGAGCAAGTTGCTGATGAGCAATATGCTGAGTTACATGCTGAGCAAATTGCTGATGAGCAAGATGCTGAGTTACAAGCTGAGCAAGATGCTGAGCAAGTTGCTGAGGAGCAAGAGGCTGAGCAAGATGCTGAGTTACATGCTGAGCAAGATGCTGGGAAGCTGGAAGCTGACTGACTACTGAATGCTGAGAAGCTGGAAACTGGCTGACTACTGAATGCTGAAGAACTACTGGCTGCTGATGCTGGCTGCCTACTAAATGCTGAAGGACTACTGGAATCCGAAATACTGGAAGCGGAAGGACTACATGATGCTGAAGAAGACTCACCACTACTGAATGTTTGAAGAGATGAAGAATTTGGTCTAGTAGCAAGAGAGACAGACTTTGAACAAGTAGAAGGCATAGAAGGAAACACATATAATCCTTGCTTAAGTGTTCCTTTCAAGAGAATTTTCAGTGTGGCCTGATCTTTGACAAAACAGCAATTAGAATGAAATTCAAAGAAGACATTGTTATCTCTAGCAAACCTAGACACACTTAAGAGATTCTTTGTCAATTTAGGAACCTGAAGGACATTTTTTGAGGTGTAATTCTCTTGAAGAATTTAGAGAAGGAATAGAAGACTGACCTATGTTTTCAATGGGCACAGCAGTTCCATCACCCACAAACAATTGCTCACTACCATGATACGGCATAGTATGCATTAAATTCTGAGTATAAGGTGTGCAATGATCAGTGGCACCTGAATCTGGATACCACCTATCATCAACATGAGACTGCATCTGAGAAGAATGAGTATTGTTCAGCTGTATCTGAGATTGAGTAGGTCTCCAAGTAGACTGAGTATGGTTTGATGAGGCAAGGAAGGCTTGTCTAGGAGTGGAGGCTGATGATGGAGACGAGTTACCATAACCAAGTGAAGTTGGCTGAGAACTCCATGGATTTGATACAGAGTTATCAAATCTATTAAAGCATTTGAAGGCAAGATGCCCAATTTTGCCACAAATTTGACATTGTGGTCTATTATTCTGAGATCCAAATCCTGATCTACCTCTTCCTGATCTAGCTCCTCTGGTATTAAATGAACCTCGAAATGGAGATCTTCCCCCTTGAGAACTAGACACAAAAGATCTTGGTGAAGGCTTGTAAGAAGACTGAGCTAAGTTTACAGAACTATTGACATCAAGATCCTTGTTATGTCTCTCAATCCTAGCTTCTTGAGCAAGTAACAGAGATTCCACCTCAGTAACATTGTATTCCTCAGATCTTGAACTAACTGAGATTACAAAGGTATCATACGCCTGAGGTAAGCCATCAAATATGGCATTGACATGATCTCGTGAAGAGATTACATGTCCTACTGAAGCCAACTGATCAATGATAGATTTGAGTTTCAGAAGGTAGGCATTAACAGTTAAGTCTCCTTTCTTGAGGTTTTGTAATTGAATTCTAAGTTGAGAAATCTTGGCTACAGTGTGGGAATTGAAAAAGACCTCAAGAGTGTTCCAAATTTGAGCAGATGTTAGGCAACCTACTAACCTTGTAAGAAGTGATTCAGACATGGAGGAAAGTAGCCAAGAAAATAGCAACTGATCTTGCTGTTCCCAGGTAAGAAACTCTGGATTGATAACATTTCTAGTTTGATCTTCATTGGAGAGGAACTGTGCTGGAGAAGATTCTTTCTCAATGAATCGTTGAAGCTTATGTCCTCTGATTGTTGCTAGCACTTGCTGTTTCCATAGCAAATAATTTTGGTCATTCAGCTTGACAGATAGAGCATGAGTGAACATGATAGGTCTAGACTCTGTCATAGCAGAGTTGATAGGCAGAGGAGCATTGGACGATGAGGAATCAGCCATTAGAGTTGCTATGAGAAGCTAAGATGGAGAGAAGGAAAGTATTCAGATGCTAGCTCTGATACCATGTTAGAATTCTCTTGAAGACAACTTGTATTTCATTACTTGATACAAAGTGAATACATTACATGTATATATATAGACTGCAATGTAGAACTAGTTGTCAAGACAGCTTAACAAACTAACAACTCATCTTAACAAACTACACTCACAGACTCTGGACCACATTGACAAACTAACTCATGAACTAACTACTAGCTAACACTACTTAGGCTTAACACCACTGGTATTGAAACATTTTGAGTGCCGTGCATGGGTCACCGTGTCACAGTCAGCCCAGATAGAACAGCTCCTAGTTACATTGATCAAGCAGTTCCAGGAGTCGAGGAAGGAGGCATTTTCTTTGGGGACTACTGACCCATTGGATAGGTCCCAGCTGACTGAGAAACTAAGGGAATACCTTGATGCAAAAAGGTATTTTGTTATTCTTGATGATGTGTGGAAGGTAGAGGTATGGAATTATCTGAAACACGCGTTGCTTGAAAACTGTCGTGGTAGTAGGATCATGGTCACAACTCGTGACATGGAAGTAGCTGATGCTTTTGTAGAATCTCCTCAACACATTTTTTATCATAAAGCTCTAACTCTAGAAGATGCTTTAGTTCTTTTCAATAGGAAAGCCTTTGGATCAAATTGGGAGGAAGACTGCCATCCGGAGTTGAAGGAATTCTCTGAGAAAATCGTGAAGAAATGTGGAGGATTGCCATTGGCGATTGTGGCAATTGGCGGGGTTCTTTTGATGAAAGAAAAGACTGTTTTGGAATGGAAGAAGTTTCATGACAGCCTTTCTTCTAATAAACTTGAACAAGATCCTCACCTCAAAAGTATAATGAAAGTTATATCCCTCAGTTACCATGATTTACCTTATCACCTTAAATCTTGTTTCTTATACTTTGGTCTTTTGCCTGAGGATTATCTAGTTAGATCTGCTTGGCTAACTCGTTTATGGATAGGAGAAGGGTTTGTAAAAGAACAAAGAGGGAAAACGTTGGAAGAAGTCGCAGATGACTATCTGGACCAACTCATTAGTAGAAATTTGGTGCATGTGGATGATGAATCACTAGATTGTGATCATTTTAAATTGTGCAAAGTTCATGATTTGATGCATGAGTTCATTCTTTCAAGGTGTGCCGATGAAGATTTTTGTGAACTTCTTGACGAAAGGAGTATTGTTGGTAGTTCAAATTCTGGTAGTCGACGAATATCAATCCAAAATATTGATACGGATGAGGTCGTGGAAAACTTAAGTTTGTCGTCTCATGTTCGCTCCCTTGTTGTGTTCGAATTTGATAAATTGTCTATTTCCTTCATACACAAACTTCTTTCTAGTTTTGGTTTATTGAAGATATTGGACCTGGATGGTGCACCTCTGGAGGAGTTTCCTCGTGAAATTACAAAGTTATATCATTTGAGGTATTTGTGTTTGGATAATACACGTATCAAGACAATTCCAGATAGTGTTCGAAAGCTACAGAATCTTGAAACATTATTACTTGAATATACTGATTTGGTTGAATTGCCACTTGCAATCCTAACGCTCAAAAAATTGCGGCATATTGGAGCTTGTGGAGGAATATATGATGAAGCTGTCAAGATACCAGAAGAAATAGGATGTTCGACAGCCTTGCAAAGTTTGACAGATGTTGACGTAAATCAAGGTACCAATTTGATCAAAAATTTGGGAAAACTGACCAAACTGCGAGTTCTAAGCGTTAAGAATTTGAGAAGAGAAAGTGGAGTGGAATTGTGTGCTTCCATTGCCAAGATGAACCACCTGACGTGCTTGGTTGTACAGTCACTTGAAGATGATGTTATTGATCTACGATTGAGATCCTCTCCACCTTCGTTTATCAATACATTGGTTTTAAATGGGCGCCTAGAGAACTTGCCTAACTGGATTTCCTTGCTTAGTAACCTGTTGAAAATATGGCTATCTTGTTCGAAGTTAAAGGATGATCCACTAAAAGTGCTACAAGGTTTGCCTAATCTAGTACGTATCCATCTCACGAAGCATGCATATGATGGGGAGGAGTTGTGTTTTAAAGCTGGGAATTTTCAAAAACTCAAATTCTTATACTTGTCCAAGTCAGATAACTTGCACTCGCTGATAATTGAGGAAGGTGCCATGCCCAACCTCAAAGACCTATATGTTAACGACTGTAAGCAGTTAAAGGAGGTTCCTATCGGCATGACTCACCTCACAAAACTCAAAACTCTTTCTTTCCGTGATATGTCGGAAGGTTTTTTGAGCAGACTTGATCAAGATGGAGGTGAAGACTACTGGAAAGTGAAGCATGTACCACTACTTAATTTGCTATAGTAAGTGATTCAAATTATTTCTATGTTCTTTTGCGTTTTTAGGGATGCATTTCCATATATTCTAGTTGATTTCACGTTTCATATTGTGGATATGTTTTGTTCATTGTAGATAAGTCTAGTTTTCAAGCTGAATATAGAGGCATCATGGAAGGTCTAAATTGCTCTCCGGACAAATGATGGAAGAAGGCGAAGCTTCTACTTTTAATCAGGATGTCATCTATGCCGTTACCAATCTTGAGTCCAGTGATTATTCAGTCTTTGGACCTAGTCATTGTAATAGTATCTGTTATGTTCATAGCTAGAACTTGGAATGTATTGCTATATAATTTGATTGATATATATTATACTATATTTCAAAGTTTGTATAGAACACGTTTGGGTACCAACTTTTTTTTCTGTCTCAGAGTTACATAGAGCCTCCTATCATACTAGTTCTGACTCTAAGATGAAGGGTGACTTCTATAAGTCATTCTCCTAATGTTTATCTCGATTTCCAAAGGAATACTTAAATGTGTGAAGGAACCTGCAGAGTGTGTACAATTTATGTTGTGGTAGGAGTAGAACATATATGTAACACTAAACAACTATCTGGGGGCTCTGGGCTCCTGGAAAGCGAGATTCAAGCGTAGTGCCCATAACACTAACAGGCACCAATCACTTTTTCTATTTTTTTGGGCATCCCAAATAGTGAGTGTGTATTGTCTCCCGTAAATCATTGAGCAAGTGCTTTCCTTCCATTACACATCTACCAGCAGTGGACATCAGTGATGCCTGAACCCAAGTGGACTACTGTTCTAGCTGATATAATGCAGAATTTCACATTGTGGATAGGTTTCTGAACAAGTTTTGTCAAGGGGCAGTAGCACCATTTAGAAAACGGCTCTGAATCTGTTTGATTCCTATTGGAACTTCTAAGGTAGTGTTTATGTTTTTTAAGTGCTGGAGTTAGAAATTTGAACGAGCTTTTAATGAACTTCTAAGGTAGTGTTTATGTTTTTAGATTCTGACTTGAAGTTGTTTGATATTTTTTCTCACCACCACAACTCCACCATCCATCACTCCCATCATTAACCTCCTTTTCCACTTATTTTCTCCTCCAAACGCCATTTAGATCTCATTCCACTACCATCATAAACCATCCTATATCCATCTCCATTCCTCATACAATCTCCACCCTATAGCCAAGGCTCTGTATTGTACGTCTGTTGTGCCATGCATAAGCTTTATTTGTTGCTAATAAGCAGAAGATCATGTGTTAGTATTTCATCACCATGAGAACCAAGAAATGCAGACTTTCAAATTTCTGTTTCTTTTTTGTCATTTGCAGTTTTGCCTATGTTCTTCATTAACAATTGCGGGTATTTTAATTGTAGACTGTTGGGATGAAGTTTGCTTGAATAGTCCCACATCAAGTAAGGAGGAGTCGTCACTAAGGTTTATAAGGAGATGATCCAGTCCCTTATATCATTGAGGCCTTTTAAGATAAAAAAAACCCCACACCCGAAGCCCTAGTGATAGGCCCAAATTGCAGTGTTTAAGTTGGCAACAATATTCATTGCTATTCCTAGTGGACCTAGGTGCGCGCACTAGACTATGACCATATTTATTTTACATTTTTCTTAATAATAATATGAAACGCAGAATAAATAACTTCATACTCTGTCTTTAATCTTTATGATCAATCTCCTTGAATTATTGTCCCCAAAGACGTCCCTCTCATGCTTTCCTGGGTGCTACATTTTGCAATGACTTCCCTTTCATCAGACCCACCACTGGGCACCTTGAGGAATAATTATCATTGACAACCTCTTTGTTGGGGGTGGTTGGCGCACTAATCTTTAGAGGTTTTCAAAAAAAAAAAAAAAGTGGCATTTTTAAAGATTGTCGGTTGGCACCTAGGGTCCATAGTGTAAGTGGAATTTGGGCTTGTTGAATGAAGATGAAATTCTAACACATTCCTAAATTAAAAGCAGGAACACTCAATGAGAGGTTTAGCTGCTTTATTGAGAACATCTCTAATAACCCTCTTAAAAGGAGCTCATTGTCTGTGTGACAATATTCAACTAAGGGAAAATGAAAATTCTCCCAAAGTAACTTTTTTCCATGTGAAATGGCTTCAAGGAGCTTCTTTTCGCTAGTTAAATATAGCAAGTGGTTTTATTCATGGGTTTCATGTTTTATTCGGTTCCACCAACATTTTACATCTCAATCGCTTTTAAGCTCTGGATCCCACCCACCTTAAAGATGAAAAAAAGAAACACAATATAATGTGAATTTAATGAGTGAATTTGGGACTTTATCAAAAAAAAAAAAAAAAAAAACGTGAATTTGAGGCATCTCTTGGAGAGCAAATACTAAAATACCTAAAGAGTGGGTATTGTATTTATTACACCCTAAAGAGATGCTCTAACAAAATTGGATTATCTGAGGCTTGTACACACTAAAACCTGAAAAGATTCGATAAATAATCAACATCTCCCTTAGTTCAATTTTCATGTTGTGAAAAAAGTAAGTAAAATTAAGCAATGGAAGCCGAAGGGATTGAAGGCAATCATCATATTATTTCCTACCGTGGTTGATGCATCCAAATCTTGTTTCATTTAAATTCGATATGCAAAACAAATGTTAGATTGTCAAAGACCACTTATTTGGTGGCCAAAGACACTCTGATGCTTAAGTCAATAATTTTGTTGAAGATGGAGATTAATCTGGACACGACTCCGTTAAAATTGCATACCTTTGTCGAATGTGTTAAAATTGCATACATTTGTCGAATGTTCCTTTTTACCATATATAGTGGTCGTTATTATTCCACAGACTTTCTCAAAATTTCAGCTCAAATGGATGACAAAAAACATTTTATGTGAAAATTGATCCTTGAAATAAGGTTAAAATAAAAAATTAATTCAGCCTTGCGTTTTTTCTCGAAAATTTTCTTAAAACCAGGCCTTTACCAAATTCTCTGAAAAGAAAAGAGGACGGAATTATATAAAGAACAGGAATTCTCTCATCACTTTCACTTCATCTCTTTTATGTCTCTCACAACACTCAAACAACACACCGTGGTCGATCACAGCAGTCTCGCAGCAGAGGACAGACACAGTCTTTGGTGAGATAGGTAAGCATGAACTGAACCATTCACTAACTTTCTGAAATTATGTGTTTATATTTTAATTCACACTCTTCTGAAATTTTTTTAAAAAAAAAAAAAAAACCCATACAGATTGGTGCAAGTGGTTAGTTTTTTGGAAAGTATTCTGAAATATCTGTGACAGACTCAATCGAAAACATTTCAGTTACTTCATTAACTAAAGAAAATGGCAGAGATTGCTGTGACCCTTGTCGCAGACATTTTGGCTCCCTTTTTGGTTGAAGAAGCCAAAACTCTAAAAGGTGTAAGCCGCAGTGAAATCAGATCTATCAACAATGAAATGGAAACCATTCAAGTCTTTCTAAAAGATGCTGATGCAAGAGCAGAGACAAATGAGCAAGTCAAGAACTGGGTGAGACAAGTACGACAAGTAGCCTTCAGAATGGAGGATGTGTTAGACGAGTTTCATCTTTGTTTGGCTCAAGAGCCTCCAAACCAGCCCAGATGCCTTGGATGGATTTGCAAAACTTTTGCATCTGTCAAACACTTGTATTCTGACCGTTTAATCAACAAGGAGATACAAGATATCAAAGCAAACTTGCATGAGATTAGTCAACAAAGGGAGAGGTATCAGTTCAGTCGCTTAGATCCAGATGCAAGTTCGAGCTCTAACTCCAGTATCTCCTGGCAATACCTTCGCGATGAGGCTCTTTATGTTGAAGAATCAGAACTGGTGGGCATTGAGAAGCACAAAAATGAACTAATAAGCTGGTTAGTAGAAGGAGAAGTCAAGCGGACAGTTTTCGCGGTGGTGGGAGCTGGTGGACTTGGGAAAACTACCATTGTTAAAAAATCCTACCAAAGCCAAATAGTACAGAACCATTTTGAATGTTACGCTTGGATCACCGTTTCACCGTCGTTCAAGATGGAGCAGCTCCTAGTCAACTTGATCAAGGAGTTCCAGAAATCGAGGAATGAGCCATTTTCTTTGGAGTCTGCTGACCCAACGGAGAGGCCCCAACTGATTGAAAAACTGAGGGAGTACCTTCGTGAAAAGAGGTATGTTGTCATTCTAGATGATGTGTGGAATGTTGAACTATGGAATTCTCTAAAGTACGCATTGCTCGATAATAGCTGTGGTAGTAGGATCATGGTCACAACTCGAATGGATGAAGTTGCTAATTCTTATGTGGAATCTTCTGCTCACATTTTTCATCATAAACCTCTAACTCCAGAAGATGCTTTGGTTCTTTTCTATAAGAAAGCATTCGGATCAAGTTTTAAAGGAAACTATCCTACAGAATTACAAGAAGTTTCTAAGAAAATTGTGAAGAGATGTGGAGGATTGCCATTGGCGATTGTGGCAATTGGCGGGGTTCTTCTAATGAAAGAAAAGACTGTTGTAGAATGGCGGAGGTTTTATGATAGCCTTTCTTTAAAACTTGAAGTAGATGCTCACCTCAAAAACATAATGAAAGTCATCTCCCTCAGCTACCATGATTTACCTTGTCACCTTAAACCTTGTTTTTTATACTTTGGTGTTTTCCCCCAGGATTACCCAGTTTTACCTTTTTATTTGATTGGGTTATGGATAGCGGAAGGGTTTGTGAAAAAACAGAAAGGAAAAACATTGGAAGAAGTAGGAGAAGACTACCTTGACCAGCTCATCAGTAGAAATTTGGTGCTTGTGAATGATGAATCGCCAAATTCGATCCATTATAAACCATGCAAAGTTCATGATTTGATGCACGAGTTCATTCTTTCAAGAAGTGTCGATGAAGATTTTTGTGAAATTCTGGATGAAAAGAGTATTGGCAGTTCAAATGTGAGCTGTAGACGATTATCCATCCAAAATATTGATACAGAGGATGTTTTGGAAAATATATGTTTGTCGTCTCGTGCTCGCTCCCTTGTTGTGTTAGAATTGGATAACTCGGCCATCTCCTTGTTACACAAACTTCTTTCTAGTTTGGCTTTATTGAAGATACTGGACCTGCAACATGTACCTCTGGAAGAGTTTCCTTATGAAATTACAAAGTTATATCATTTGAGGTATTTGAGTTTGAGCCATACGCGTATCAAGATGCTTCCAAATACTGTTGGAAAGCTTCAAAATCTTGAAACATTGATACTTCAAGACACTCGTGTGGTTGAGTTGCCTCGTGCAATTCTAAAGCTCAAAAAATTGCGACATTTTAGAGCTTATGTTAAAGCCAAAGGTCAAAGTAGTGTTACAGCAAT
This sequence comes from Berberis vulgaris, assembly GCA_963556465.1. Classification (NCBI taxonomy): domain Eukaryota; kingdom Viridiplantae; phylum Streptophyta; class Magnoliopsida; order Ranunculales; family Berberidaceae; genus Berberis; species Berberis vulgaris. The sequence goes on from OY747133.1 coordinate 5,183,698, forward strand.
TAAGATGCCAGACGAAATTGGATGTTTGACATCCTTGCAAACTTTATCAATTGTTGACGTAAACCAAGGTACCAGTTTGATCACAAATTTAGGAAAATTGACAGAGATGCGATATCTAAGTGTTGCAAAATTGAGAAAAGAAAGTGGGTCAGGATTGTGTGCTTCCCTTGCCAAGATGAACCACCTTGAGTCCTTGAATGTATCTTCAATTGAAGATGATGAAGTTCTTGATTTGCCATTTGAATTGTCTCCTCCTCCGCTTATCAAAGTGTTGTACTTAAGAGGGCGCCTTGAGGCATTGCCTAACTGGATTACCTCGCTTAGTAACCTTTTAAAACTAAGTCTAGAGTATTCCAAGTTAAGGGATGAACCACTGAAAGTGCTACAAGATTTGCCAAATCTAATGGATATTAATCTCAGGAACCATGCATATGATGGGGAGGAGTTGTGTTTTGAAGCTGGGAGTTTTCAGAAACTCAAATTGTTATCCCTGTCTGATTCAGATAACTTGCACTCTCTGATAATTCAGAAAGACGCTATGCCAAACCTCAAAGAGTTAGTTGTTAAAAAGTGTGAGCAGTTAAAGGAGGTTCCCATCGGCATAACTCACCTCACCAAACTCAGAACTCTTTCTTTCTACGATATGCCAGAAGAATTTATGAGCAGTCTTGTTCAAGGAAGTAAAGACTATTGGAAAGTGAAGCATGTACCGCTACTTAACTTGTTCAATGGAGGGACTCGATTTGGAGTGTCAACTGCATAACTTCATTGCATTAGTAAGTGATTTGAACTATTTCTATTTGTTCTTGTATTTTCTTAGGCATGCATTATCAAATATTCTAGCTGATTCCTCGTTTCACATCCTGGCATGGAAAGGTTCTGTTGTAGATGGTGTGTTGTAATAGCTAGCTGGGAGTCGGAGCTGGATTCTCGAGGACCAAGTACAGTTCTCATGCTGAATATGCAGGCAGCGTGGAAGCTCTTAAGTGGGCTATAGACAAAGGATGGAAGGTGAAGCTTCTACTTGATGCTCAGGATGGAGACCATGCATGCCCTCCTGGGTCTCAAGTCCTGCGTTAATCCTTGTAGTATTGGTTTGTTGTTCTTAGCTAGAACTTGGAATGTGTTGGTGCATAGCTTGACTGATACATAATATATCATATTCCAAAATGTATGCTCTAAGAAGTTGAATGAGACATTTAGAGGCTATCAACTCAGAATTGTTTGGTCTTGTCCAGTGGCTATTACAAATTGCTCTGTTTTTTTTTTCAAGTTTGGTAATTGTTACTTCTTCATCTAAGATGGAAGGGTGACATTCTCTAAGTCATTCTCTTAAATGTTTATCTTTGACTTGCGAAGGAATTACCATTGGTATTTCGAAAAGCGGCACCCTTAACAATGAATATAACACAAAATAAGGGATATGAACAGAAAAGCTGAAACGAAATGACATCAAAATAATATACACATAATAAGGAAACCCCATTTAGTCAAACAACGAAACATTTTATTTAGTGTTTTCAGATAGAGTTTGTAAGACATGCATAGATTGATAGGACTCTGGAATTAAGAAGCACTGAAAGAAAAAACAAACCAAATCTCACAGAAGCGAAACGAAAATTAAGAATAATGTAACGAAAAAGAAATGCATATCTGACCTGTAGGAACCAATTGTAAGAGCTTTAATGTATTGGTGACAGCCAACAGCAATAGAGAAGAGAGGATGCTTTATGGTCTCAGTTCAATATCTGCACAGGCGGGAGACAGATAGAAAGTATAAGCTATTTCTTTTGTATCCCTTCCTCCACTTATCAAAACATTGGAATTAAGTGGGCGACTGGATATGTTGCCTAACTGGATTACCTTGCTTGATTTTTTTTTTCTTTTTGGAAAGTGAGCTGGGGTGTTAGCCAATCCATGGGCGCTTTTGGAGAGTTCGTGCGATCTTCCCCCTGTCTTCCATCAGTCATCTCTCGTCCTACTTCAGGAAATGTAGAAGCTGATTTTGAGATTGCATCAACCTCTTCACTGCATCTTTCCTGATTTGGAGCAAATTCTATTTCACGTTGAATTTGCACAGGAGCGTCAACTTCTTGTTGGCTTACTTCTTGTTCCTCAACTGGAAGTGTAGGGATAACTTCTTTGTTTGACTGGTTCGCAGTATCCATCTCATCATCATACTAATCTATAATATCTACCTCATTCACGTTGCTTGTGCTCTCACTTGCAGTGGTGTTGGTCTGCCTTCCGACATCTACGCGCTGTATTTCCTTATTGGGCCTGAATGCATGTTTTCCTGAAACAATGGTCCAACCATTTTTATCTTCCTCATTCTGATTCTCATCTACTTTCTTCCATGTTTCTCTCCAAACTTTTGGAGTTGTTTGTCTAATTGGCTTACTCTTTGGACAACCCATTTTGTTGTGCCCAAACCCCGCACACGAGATGCATTTGGCTGGAACCCAAGCATACTCCACTTCCACTAATCTCTTCTTCTCATTATTGATAACTATTGGTATTGCTTTGGGGAGTTGGCTGCTAACATTGATTTCCACACAGACTTTTGCATATGACAGTCGTGTTCTCTCCTCTGTTGCTTTGTCAAGCATGATTGGGACTCCTATTGCACTTGTAATTTTTTGGATGCCTTCCGGGTTCCAAAGGAACAATGGTGAAAATGAAGCTTCTTCGTTCTCTTATTGTTAGGAGATTATTTAGGTGGTTTATTCCTTTATTCTTTCGTTTATTCTAGGATAGCTATATATGGGTACTTGCTTTGTTATAGGAAACTACTTCCTCAAGAAGTTTAATATTTCCTAAACTATTGCTAGGTATTATGAGAAATTAGGGAAGCTACTGTTGGACTTCTTGTATAAATATTTCCCATTGGGTTAATGAGAATACAGAAAAACAATTACCCTAAATCTTTCATGGTATCAGAGCCAAAATTGCTTCTTGGGAAGCCGAACCCCGCTCCTGCTGCGCAACCTCTTCCAGGTTTTACTGCCGAACAGTGGGCGGCGTTAACGGCCGCATTTGGTACTCCTCACACTCCTTCTAACAGGTTGCATGGTAAGTTGGAAATGGATTCTTGGATAATTGATACTGGATGTTCTCATCATGTTACTGGTGATGAATCTTGTTTAGTGGATACTAAAGTAGTTTCGCCATGTCCCGTGGGCCTTCCGGATGGTCAAACGGTGGTTGCTACTAAGGAGGGTGTCGTGAAACTCACGGACAAAATAATACTCCAACATGTTCTTTTTGTTCCTAAGTTAAACTGCAATTTAATTTCGGTTTCACAACTAAATGATGATCTAAATTGCTTTGTCCAATTTAATTCTAACTTGTGTGTTATACAGGACCTGCATTCGAGTGAGGTGATTGGCACGGGTGATAGACGGGATGGACTTTACTATCTACGGCATGGATTACAAGTGCAAGCGGTTTCGGTTGATAGTTCGAAGTCCTTGGAGCTATGGCATAGTCGATTGGGCCATCCTTCCGAGACAGTAGTGAAGTTGCTTCCTCTTTTTAATAATTCTAGGGGTCATTTGAATAAAGAATGTGAAGTTTGTCATCGTGCTAAACATTCTAGAGATCGTTTTCCTTTAAGTGCCAATAAATCAACTCGGATTTTTGAGTTACTACATTGTGATTTATGGGGTCCGTATGATGAAGTTTCTTCGTGTGGTGCTCGTTATTTTTTAACTTTAGTGGACGATTATTCACGTGTTGTGTGGGTTTATTTATTGATTGATAAAAGAGAAGTTTTCAAGATGTTTATGTCCTTTATTGCCATGATTGACCGTCAATTCTCTCAAAAGTTGAAAATTATACGTAGTGACAATGGAACAGAGTTTAACTGCATGAAAGATTTCTTTGTGGCTAATGGAATTTTATTTCAAACCTCTTGTGTGGGTACCCCTCAACAAAATGGAAAAGTGGAAAGGAAACATAAACATATTCTCAATGTCGCTCGTGCATTGAGGTTTCAAGGGGGGTTGCCAATCTATTTTTGGGGAGAATGCGTTTTGGCCGCTGCTCACCTAATAAATTGGACTCCCTCTAGTGTTCTCCTAAACAAAACTCCATATGAAATGCTATTTGGTTGTACACCTTCTTTTAGTGACTTGCGAGTTGTTGGTTGCTTAGCTTATGCCCATAATCAACGCGCTAAAGGTGACAAGTTTGCCAGTCGAAGCCGTAAATGTGTTTTTGTGGGTTATCCGTTTGGTAAGAAGGGATGGAGTTTATTTGATCTTGAGAAAAAAGAGTTCTTTGTGTCGAGGGATGTGAAGTTCTATGAAAATGTCTTTCCTTATTTGAATGTTGCAGTCACAAATCATACTCCTCCCCTTGACAGTGATGTGACTTATAATGAGGGAGTCCAGAAAGAGCTTATTGAAGGTATGGGGGATCATCAGGTGATGCACGAGGATGCCATCGTCGGTCCTCAAACGGCCTCTCCCACGACTAGCGTGAATGGTGAAATCGTATTAAGGCGACAATTTAAGGAATGACAATTGGTCGATTCTAGCGGTGGTACAAAGCAGAGAGTCACATATCTAAACCTAACCCTAATAAACCCAGGTCCACCTAATTTAACCTAAGCCCAAACCCAAAATGCTAACCTAAAAACCCAAGCCCAAGATAATAGAAAAACGCTATTTAGCTCCCCTCCTCTCTTTTTCCACGTTCCTTCTCCCTTCCTCTCTTTTCCAGCCACCACACCAATCCACCCTGCCGGCAATCCTCGCTCGATAGGAGAACCGGCAGTGCGATAATCCCACCATCACCCTTCATCTCGTCATCTCTCAACTCGTTCTCTCAGCCAACAACCACCTCTTCCTTCATCCCACTGAAACAGGGGCGTGACAACCCTGTTTCACGTCATCACGCCACACAGCCACCACCACCACCGTCACTAACCACCGTGAAACAGGGGCGTGACAACCCTGTTTCACGTTACAAACCTCGCCTCGCCACCGAAACAGACCACCACCCTCCTCGTCCTCCACCATCAGCCGCCACCTCCTCTCTCTGTTCCATCATTCACTAACCACCGCCATCCACCATCAGACGCACCACCACCGCGACAGGAGCAGGGTGCTCCCTGTTTCTCCTCCTTCACGAACCGCCGCCACCCCTGTTTCTCCCCTCTCTCGGCCTCCTTCCTGTTTCCCTCTCTATTTCTCACTGTTTCTCTCTCTCTCTCACGACCACCGTTGCAACCAGACCAAGCAACCACCTCCATCACCGCCGCGAAACAGAGCTCGCGACAGAGCACCGTCCCTGTTTATTTTTCTCTCGTCGTTTCCTCTTCTCGTTCTTCCCTCACCCTTTCTCTGTCTCTTGCAGGTAACGGAGCCAGTAGGAGGAGCGAGGAGCGAAGCAGCAGACGCGGCACAGGGGGCGTCGCGCTGGAGACGAAGCTCTGAAGAGCCGCGCGATTTCGAGCGGGAAATAACTGTTTTTCAAACAGTTCAGCTATTTGCAACCTGCGGTTCTGCTCTGTACCACCACAAGGCGTTTGCAACCTTTTTCTCGAGATTCGTGTTCGTGCAGAGATGAGTTGCGGCGTACCACACCACGAGGAGATGACTACCGCTACCATGATCAGCTAAACCCTTCGCCAAGGCTACGATGAAACCACAGGATTTCCTAGAGTTTGTGTATTTAAATTTATTATTTTCTTTATGCTTGAACGTTAAACACATTTGATTTCTGATTTTCAATAATTTGCTTTCACCGATTATATCCTGATTAATTATCTAGACTAGTCGGTAGTTAGAAGTACCCTTTGTTGAAATTCAAAGTCTTATTTAATCAATTAATCTGAATCTGTGATTGTGTGTGCCGTAAGAAGACACGCAATGCTAGGGGTTTAGGATTAGTTAAAATAAACCTGTGATTGTGTGTGCCGTAAGAAGACACGCAATGCTAGGGGTTTATACCTTTGCTGAAATCAATTGCGAACTTAGATTAATCTTTAGGTTAGTCATGTTAATTCTTGAAAACAATAGTTTGGATTACACAAATCTCAAAGAACCTGTGGTGGAGTCAATGCCTTGGTTTCCCTTATCATATTCTTTAAAACTTTCTATTTTGTTTTTTTTAATTTGATTTTTAGTTTAGATATTTTAATTGCTGTAACCCCAATTTAAATTAGTTTAAATCAACTCTAAAATTTAATTGCAACCACAGTCCTTGTGGGATCGACCTGTATTTGCCCTTGTCTACCAGTTAGACACTGTGCACTTGCAGTTATTACAAGTGGGTTAATTAACCTATTTATTTAGGTTAGTTAAATCCTAAAATATGAAGTTCACGGTCTTTGTTTGAATGTGTCTTAATATTTAAAATGTTGACGACCTGAAGTGCATTAGATTACAATTTTTTTTTGAAAAAATGCATATGACATGAAATGTATATTTAAGACTTTAAGCGTTTGTATTAGTGATTAGTTTTAAAACTCTGAGCATTTGTATTAGTGATTGGTTTCATTGAAAAAATCTTCAAAAATGCATTTCAATCATACCAAGTTTACTAAAACCTGACAACTAAGTAGATAGTTATGACGATTTTAATTTACAAAAAATACAAATTTTTTCTCTCCGCTACATATGCATTCTACAAACTTTTCACTTTTTTGTTAATTTCCTTTCTCATTCTACTTACAATTTATTTACAAACATGTCATTGTTGATAATGAATCTTCATCGTCAACATCTTCCCCAACTTTCAATTTTGACCGTGAACACCATTCTGAATTATAACATAGACTAACTTATTACCCGTGCAGTTGGCATTGAATTGAAAATAATTATAATTTATGATTCGACATAGGCATTTGCTAAATGACACCACCATTTATGTTGAAGGATACCATTATTGCCCTACTTTCTGAAGGGCACAATCACCCTGCCACTACCACCTCACCTCTGTTTTTTTTTTTCCTTCTTGTTTTCATCTCTTCCTCTTCTCCATCAAGCACCACCATCAATGTCGGCCGGTGGTGATAGGGCATGGCGGAGCAAGGTGGTGGTGTTGCTCAGGTGAAGAGTGTAGAGAAGGTACGGTTGGTGGTGTCCTTCAGCACGTAAAAAAAAGTTGAATTTTGGTGGTGTTATTCAGCAGAAATGGTGATATCATTTAATCCCTACATTTGACATATGATACTCGGTGACGTACGCATCAATAGTGAGGTCAACTTGTTACTGCCACACACACATTGACCAAACCAGACCAGTCAATTAGATTCAACCTCCAGATATTGAGCTCAAAACCCCCAATTCTCAGCACTCCCACGTCACTTCTTCATCTATTCTTGTATTCACAAACACACTCGCCACCTTATCTCCTCCTACTGAATGCAAGCATTACTTGCAGCCATGGCCGCCCACAGCCTCCTCGCAGCCACTGCAACCCAACCCATCATCTCATCCTCCTTCCCAACCCCAAACCCTAACCCCCATTCCCTCCAATCCTCCTCCTTCATCGGACTCCCTCTCAAATCCTCTCGTCAGACCCTCAAACTCGCCACTGCTCCTTCAAAGCCCTTCACTGTCCTCGCTGCGACCAAGAAAGCTGTCGCAGTCCTCAAGGGCAACTCTGAAGTCGAAGGGGTCGTCACTTTGACCCAAGAAGACGATGGTTTGTTCTCTTTGCGCTCATCTTTTCTGGGTTTATTTTGTTTTCGCTGAAATAGTCCCAATTTGTTTGCTTTGCTGATAATTTCAGGTCCTACTAAGGTGAACCTTCGCATCACTGGGTTGGCTCCAGGACTCCATGGATTCCATCTTGTGAGTTCACTTCGGCCTTTTCATTGTTATTGAAGAAAACCCAATCTTTGGGTCCTTAGAATTTTTCTTGTTTGAATCAAGTTAAGTATTTGTATTATTTTGCAAAGAAAACCCTTTTTTTGGTTCTTAATGTTTTTGTTGTTTGTGCTCATAATGTGAGTTACATTAGATTTTTTTGCTTGAATTTTGGATGGGGTTTTCGCTAATTGTTGTGTTTATCAGCATGAGTACGGTGATACCACCAACGGGTGTATATCGACAGGTGTGTTTTAGTTTCTGTGAGAAATGTTATATCTGTAGTTTGAATGTAGGTTAATTTTAGCTTGGTTTTGAAATTAGGGCCACATTTCAACCCCAACGGGATGACACATGGTTCTCCTAAAGATGATGTCCGTCATGCGGGTGACCTGGGAAACATTGTTGCTAATGCCGAGGGTAAGGTTTTTTTCCATTCTTATTGGCATTGCTTGTGTTAATTTCTTAAGGAACTTACTGGAATATGATGTGGATATGCAGGTGTGGCAGAGGCAACAATAGTAGACACACAAGTATGCATCTGGATTGGAATCAGTTTTAGATAATTCGTTTGATTACTTTCTAACAAAGATTGTTGTTTTGTTAGTTTACGCATCCGTATCATTTACATTACATGTGAATTTTGGCTCTTGATTGTATCTTATATACTCCCCATTTCCTCTGAAAGTCGAAGGGGCAGAGGATCCCATATCTCCATCTTTTTGGGGTACAATTGTTGAGGAATGACGATTCAGGGGTTCTCTGACTGAGTGATCTCATTTTTGATAAGTACTTGCAGCGGAATAATTCAAATAAATAGAACAAAATCTTTCACTACCTAGGGTTCATAGGCAAAACCTAATAACATGATAAAATCAAAGAACTACTTCTTTTCAATCTCAATTCAACATCTAACTCCCAAACTTGTTCTTACAATAGCAATTAGTTTCCTAAACTAAATAGAAACCCTACCTTGAATTGAAATCCTTAATTCTAAATACTAAAAAGCCCTTATTTTATATTGTTGGGTCCAACCCACTTATTTAATAATATTGTAATGTTTTCCTATATTCCTATATACATATATTTTTCATTGTTGAATTTACAAATGAAAAAAGGGTGTCGATACAAGTGTCCCATAATAGCATTGTTGTGTTACTATTTTCATCTTCACATATTTTGGATGTTTAATTATATTCAATTTTTCTAGGTTCCATTATTGTTAAACCTTGTAACGAAATTTTACACACTACAACTTATTGTCAAGTATTTTTTTAGTATGTAGCCATTGATTGCTTTGTCTTGTATTTTTTTTTTTATCTTATTTGCTCCCCCCTCTGAATGTGCAGATCCCACTTAGTGGGCCTAATGCAGTAGTTGGAAGAGCCTTAGTGGTTCATGAGCTTGAGGATGACCTTGGAAAGGGTAAAACTCGCTGTTAATTGTTGATTAGCTTCAGCTAAGATGTGTTTCATTTTGTTCATATTCAAACCTTGAAATAGAGTGTTATGTATTTTCAGTTAAAAAGCAACACTTTCTTATTTCATCAAAAACCTTTTATAGTTATATCTTTTGAATTCATCTATCTTCTGTCTTTTTCTTGCTCTTTTTTCTTTTTTTTTTTAATCTCACTTTATTTTATTTTTGTATTGCAGGTGGGCATGAGCTTAGTCTTAGCACTGGCAATGCTGGCGGAAGATTGGCATGTGGTATGTTATTTCATATATAGTTGGGGTTTTCATTTACTTATCCTACTTGCACATTTATCATTCTTCATGCTTTTTGTGCTTCATGCCTATTTTATTGCTCAAGACATGTTCTAGCAGCTAGAGTTCTGTTTTCTTTTTTGAAATCTAAAGAATGTGATGAATTCAACATCCAATGATCTAAATGCCTACTTAACGAATCTGTATGTCTTTCTTTCGGAAAATTCTAAATGGCGAGGAAACGAGCGAGGGGGTGAGTGTGACCGCTCATCCCCCTCGAGATGCGCGCATGTGCCCTCGAGATGCACAACATCGCGAATCTCGAGGGGGATGAGTGGTAATACCCATTTCCTCGACGGCTAGAAGGGCTCCTTTCTTTCTTAAATAGAGACAATTCTAAAACTTCTAGGATTGTTCGATTGGTGATATGCTGAATGATGAATCCAATGTTTTAAAAAAAAGGATATTAGGAATGAGTTGCTTGGGCGGTTAACCTTTCTCTAGTCCAACATTAACGAGAAAACAGAAAAATGGTTGCTTTACAGAGTCACGGACTATTGCTTAAGTGCCTTTGATTGTTTTCATAATGGGGGGCGTGAAATCTTTTTTCGCAATCCTAAGGCCTAGACTTATGTAGTCAAAGGTGTAGTTTTAGTCTAGGGCCAATGTGCGCGCTTCTACCTTTCTACTACTAGCACGATTCTTTTTGCTCATATGGTACCTTTTCTCCCATGGTTTACAACTTGCTATCGTATCTTCATATTATTGTTGTATTTATGGTATAAAGAAATATTTCACTGCATATGTACTAGATTTTGCTGTGAAAGCTAACCCATTGATATAAACTTTATGGTCTCCTTCTAGGCCTTTGGCACTTTACATGTCTTTACTTTTAAATTTGACCCACATGCCTTTGTTGCTATCATCAGTTCTACATTCTTTCAATTCTTCACATGCTGTTTCTTTATTGGGTTATGGTCAAGTTATCAGCACTCCATTCAATTTTAACTGTGTTGGGACTTGTACCTTTTAAATAGATCAATTGTTGGACTACCACAAGACCCTCCTCACCTGTAAACTCCTCTTTCTTTGTATGCTATCTGTATAATTTTGTTTATGGCTAACATATAGCTAGCCCTCAAGCTAAGTAGTCTTATGTTCTAGGAGAGTGTTTTCCAGTGTCCAAGAAGAAAGAGGGCCTACTGGTATTTCTGAAACCTTAATCTCTAGTTCAAATGTAGTCCAACCATTATTTGGATGGAGACGAGAGAAAAGAAAGATTTCAAGGAAATCACTTTTGTGGAATATCGGGGTTGAAATTCAACCAGTTTTCAGTCTGGATGGATGGAAAGAAATGATGCACATCCTCAAAGTCTAGGATCCTGTGTTTTAAGAAACGGTAATATGTGTATGGATTGTGTTTTAAGAAACGGTAATATGTGTATGGATTGGCAGAAAGGTTGGGGATTTCCTTAGGATGCAACAAGGGATTGGCTATTGCAAAGTTCAACTCTATGTGGGGTGCAAAATTCAACTAGACCATAGTTCTTTTGAAGAACTAACTTACTCGACGAGAGTAATGCCAATATCAGTACCGATAACAATGAAATTTATAGTAAGAGGAAAATCAACCGACTTTAGAAATCGTGAGGGTTCAAGTCTCTCCATCCCCAAAAAATATCGGTTTTCCTTTCTATATTTTTTATCCCCTCCTTTTTTCAGTGGTTCAAACTTAGCTACGTTTCTCGTTCACTCTTTCAGAAATGTTTCTCTCTTTTCATAAATCTTCTTATATATCTTATATCTTTTATATAATATATACGCTCAAGGAACATCTATGAGTAAGACATTTCTATTTGAAATATTCACAGTCCATATCGTTATTTTGAATTAAAATTAACTAAAAAAAAGTATTGTTTTTGAAGATCCAAAAGTTTCATGAGCTCGTTTTGCCATAAGTACATCCCGATTCCGATGAGTAGGATTAGACAATAGGTTTGAGTTAGTGATTCGTAGACGTGCTTTACTCGATCTTGATTCGCATAGAAATTAAGTAATTATGATACTAGCTGAGATGGAGAGACCCGAGTTGAATTCCCATATGTATCATATAATTAATTAGCGGTATCATATGAACAATCCCGGTAAAACCCTTGTATGGCTTCTTCTATTTTTCGATAAAAAAAAATATGACCGACAATGGTTCGAATATCTCTACAAAGGATTTCTTTTTAGTACTTATTATTAGATATAGTGCCCATAAATCTCATGATAGGTACTGAAAGATTCATATTGAACTTCGATATGAACTTCTTTTGATGCAGTAAGCCAGTAACGCATTGATCTAGTCGCTACCGGAGGAGCTCACTTGGGCAAACCAATTCATTTTCGATAAAAAAAAAGTTGCTGACCTGAAATCCTATTATGAAAGATTTTGTTGCAGTCAATAGTATTTTGGCATTGTCATCACTAAAGAAGAGCTTTGGATTTTTTTGCCCTCTGTCATTTTTTTCAGAGAAGGTTGGATGGAGCACTAAGAAGTTTCAAATTTCCTATTTTTCACAATTTCAAAATAAGTAATCTTTTCTACCACTACTCTAAATCGTATGTACTATATTTGTATCTATTTTTTGTTTCAAAATAGTTTACCCGAACCCTCCATACATTGAGTTTGGAAAAGCTAAAAAAAAAATAAAACTTTGTTTGAAAGCTAGTCAATGATGACCCTCCATGGGTTTACTTATATAAGCCGTGGCTAAAGTTGCAAAAATAAGAGCTTGAATAACACTTGAACATGACAGATATAGGAACTAACTGAAGGTACTAAAGAAACAAGAACAACAACTCCAATTCTAAAGGAACGTGAGTAGAGATTGAGGAAACTTCAAGCTTGGGGCATTAGGATGGGAATGGATATTGAAGTATCTATGTTATGAATGGCGGATCAGACTAAAATTTTGTCAAGGAGGATGATTTGTTTGATGAGGCTTGAAGCTAGTAGTTTACACACTTTGGTACTTCTTGAGGGTAAATTGTAGATGGGGTGTGTTGTTTGGGCTGCCGTTTTTTTTTGGTGCATAGGTTTAGCTACTTTTGTGTGTTGCTGGCATATCCTCTTATCTGGTGGGTGATGTGGGAACTTAGTATCCATATCTTCATCTCTTTTTTTACATGGATGCCATGCTTAAAAAGTTTGGTTATTTTCGATATTTCTGCCTCTAAAAGCATTCTAAAAATGACAAAATTTGCGCGATTTTGCAAATATCGTGATATGTGCAGATATGGCTAGATTATGTGGATATTTATATCACAGAAAATATCCAGATATTGTTAACACTGATGGATACCTTTTACCTTCTTTTAGAAGAAAAGATTCTCTGATAAATAACCCAAGCCACTGTGGAATCTTTATCAATATCCATGAAGGCTTTCAACACTTTGGTTTCCTGTGTCTTTCATGCTCATTTCATGTCATGGGACACCGACATTTCGCTTGTCTTCGACAATGCTGTCCGGTCGCCACTTATCTATTCTATACTGAAATTTTGAAATGTTCATGCATAGTGTGGCATACAGGCTTCCCTTAATATGTTAGTTCACTTTTTTTTGTCTTTTCCCTTTGATTTGTCAGTCTCCGTCTTGTGCATTTGTAATGTATTCGTGCAGATGATCTGCATGCGTGATACTATTCTATTTTATGTGTTTCTAACAGTTAGTGGTCCTTCAACTGTCTATGCATATGGTCTACTTCACCAGTAAATCTCTGCAATGTATGCATATGGTCTACTTCACATGTCTTTGTCACTTTATTCCATGTACCTTTTGACACTATTTCCACTATTTCACATGCTTTCATCGAAGTAAGATAACAATTTTTTTTTTTTTTTTTTTTGAATATGGTGCTACTATAAGGAATAAGGAGTTTCGCAAGACTTCCAAATCCAAATACACTAATATTGTGGAATTAGGAAAAAGAAAAGAGTATGATTTGTATATGTATATATTCACCTTCAATTACTTTCTGTTTTGACCACAAAACAAATTTACCTCTCCCCAACTTCTAATCTTAGCCTGTGTTTGTTTTCTCTAATGTAAATGAACGTGTTGCAATATAGATTGTTATCTTTATTGTAAGACAGCATTTTACGGAGAATGAACAACGAGAGGTATAGATTTGAAGTTATGATGGAGAATGGAAGGGCGCTGAGTTGAAATTCATTTTCTCATCTTTGTCTCTAATAGAACACACTTAAGCGTATCACTTGAAGGAGTCCTAATGGATTTTATTCTAATTACAAATATAGGGTTCTACACATGGTTGCACCTTGAAAGGAATTATTTTTTTCCTTATAATTTATTTTTGTCAACTTTCAAAACATTTAACCTTTTAATCCACTCGTTAGAAATCAACTGAAGTGTCATCAATTGTGTTTCATAAATATTTAAAGTTGCACCATTTCTAAAAAATGGAAAAGTTTTCAAATGAAAGCACGCTGAAGGTCAAAGGCACATGGAGTGGAGTGTCAAAGCATGCGAAATACTTCATATTTATGGGCATTTGAAAGAGTTAACGTTTGGAGACACATGAATCAGAATAACGTATTGGACATTAAAGTCTTTGTTGGAGTTTATTCTGAGGGTAACCATGCTTTAAAGCTTGCTTCTCTGACAACCAAGTCCTAGTACCTTCATTCCACCTAGAACCTCTTCTATTCGATAACCACGGCCTTCATATTTTCCTGTCAAGAAAACTGAACCATCTTAGTTGATTCATATGCACAAGCTGAGCCTTGTTCATTGACCTTAAGCCAGAGGACACTACACACTTTAACCCTTATTCAGCCATTCTTTTTTTTTTTTTTTTTTCCTGTTCTGCGTAATGGTTGGTTCATGCACATTCTTGACCCCTTGTCACTTGCATGGTAATTCAGTATGCTTTCACTTTACAGACGTATCATGCAGATTTATCTTAAATTTTCGCAATGAAAAGCTGATAGTTTTTGACATAATGTTATTTTTTCATTTGCTTTAAGCGGTCCACTCGTTTGCACTGTACATCTTCAAACATCAGTGCGTTTTTTTTATTTCTTAGGCACTTCATTTTAAGTACACATTAGTCAATATGCTTTCATCATAATATACTTAATGTTGCCCTTTTGAAGATTTTTGCAAGAGCTTTTTGCAAAAATTTGAAATGTTAAATACTTTGAAATGGAAACATGTGTATTATCAATTGCGCACATGGAGTGGAGTGTCAAAGGCATGCTGTCTGTTATTATGGGCATTTGAAGGATCTGTAATTTGTAGAGTTCATTTTGAAGGTTCATAAACTGGGGTGGGCTGCATTCATAACACTCGAGGGTGAGTAAAAGGTGGGTTGTTAACCAGCTCGACCATATGTTTGGATTACCAAAAGGCTGTGGAATGGAGGGTGTAGGGCGAGACACTATGGTAAAATGGCAAGAACTACAAATGGACAAACTTATTTGATTGGTATAGGCATGGACATGACTAAGAATGTAATTATACGTTATGAGGATTATATTGGTAGACCTTTAATGTTGCATTATTTCCATCGTTAATTCTTCTACAAACATGTGCTAAAATAAAAACTAACGTTACTTGCGCTATTAAATTTTCTAATAAAGCACTTGCTTAATTCTTTTGTAATTTATCTTCTCAGATTCAATTTATGTACGTGCAGGTGTAGTTGGGTTAACTCCTCTTTGAGCCTGCCATCTCAAAGCAACCTGGTATGCTGAGCTAGGTGTTGGCCACTCCCTTTTGCAAGTTCTTATAGAGAGAAGAAGCCATGTCCATTTCGAGAAGTATTTGAGAAGGTGTAACTTGAACAGCATCCTAGGTTCGGTTGGTTCATTAGTACCCTTCCGTCAGAATTGTTGTTGATCGTGTATACTTTTTGAACTACTCATGGTTTATTATTGCATGTGTAATTCGACATCAACATTTTTCTTGTTGGTAGAAAACAAACTCAGCATAGAAGAAATAAATCCTTTATTTTGGTTGTAAGATAAATCTAAATGTTTCAGGTTGATTTCCCGTAAAGAAATTTTCACTATGTACAGTAATCTGTGTTTTAAAAGGGAAGATTTTGATGATGTACATTAGTTTCGGAAATGTGCTTTTATTTTAATTGTAACAACTGATCATTAGTGATCATGTATTAGTATCATATAGATTGTTCTCCAAGTATGATTTGAACCTAGAAACTTGCTAATGTGACAGCTGACTGCTCCAGCTGATGATTGCACAACCAATGGGGTTAGCTACTACCAGCTAGGGCTGTCAATCTACCAGTTTCTTTTCTAAATCCGATTCGATATGATCCGGAAAAATCGGATTTGGACTTTTCAAATTAAGATCGGATTCGGATTTTGGTAAATCCGGTTCAATCTAAGTCCGAATTTTCTTTATAACAAGATTTAAGTTTTAATATTTTATACATTGAACGTACTATGGTCATTTCAGTAACTAACAATAAATACAACTTATTTACTAACGTATTGGATTGTAATTTGTGTTTATAATTTAGTTTTTCTTTTGTTTAGAAAATGTTTGGTTAACCATTTTCCTTGGGAATCCATTGTCTTTGTTACGTAAATTTTCGCCGTTTGGTTGTCTATTTATTGACAAAAAAATCGTTTCATAAGACTGTTTTCTCGCCACTCATAGGAATCCAAGTCCGAAGGGAGGCCTCATAATTAGATTCACGAAAACGGATACAATTTTCATATCCATTTTTCGTGCAACCAAATTGATCCTAATGATTTCAGATTGGATTTTAGTCGGTTTCGGATTTGGCATGTATTAATGGATTCCGATTTAGGGATGGCAACGGGGCGGATTGGGGCGGATTTGAACAAATTCATCCCCGCCCCGTCAGGACTAACAGATCCCCAAATTCGCCCCGCACAAATATCCGTTAAAAAAAATTCTCTAAATCAATCGTGAGATATCTTAGTTAAATCCTAAAAGCAAGTAATCCATCTTACTACAGTAAGTTATAATTCATTCATTAACACCGGTATAATCCATACAAAAATTATAACAAAAAATTACCAAAAAAAAAAAAATTTCGATCAAAAGAATCTCGGATATGAGATCTCAAAACAGAGATCTTTGATCTCTCTTGTAGAGAGGGAAAGGCGGGGAAGAGAGGAAGGCGGGGAAGGGAGGGGAGAGGAAGGCGGGGAAGGGAGGGGAGAGGGAGGCGGCTGGGATGGAGACGACCCTTCGCTTCGCTAATAGAGGGGAGAGGGAGACGTTTTTTCTAAGCAGAGGGAGACGTTCTTTCATAGCAGAGAGATGGAGAGGAGACAAAGATGACCATGACCAGACTGAGAACTTCGAGTGTCCGTGAGAAGGAGACGACCCGAAAGAGAAGAAGGATACGTTTCGCTAGCTTTGCTGTGAGAAGACTGTGAGAGTCGAATCTTGAGTGAGAATAAGGGGAGAATGTGTGATGAGAGTGAAAGATATCTAGGGTTTAATCTCCTTATATAGTTGAAGGGTATTTTTGTAATTTTATTGATTAAACAGATATCCGTGGGGCGGATATGACCAAACCCGTATCCGCCTCAATTAATAAACTGATACAGATTGAAAATTCGTATCTGGCCCAAGATCCAGTGACCCTTTACCAAATCCGCCCCAAACAGGACGAGTGGGGCGGATATCCATGAAAATCCGTCCCACTACCATCCCTATTCCGATTGCATTGTTAGGTAATTTGGATTGCATTACAAAATTTTTGGATCGGGTTCAGATCCTGCATAAAAAAAACTCGAACAGGTAAGAAAAATTTGAATTAATAAATTACGAAAAAAGGTTGGGGCATTCCGAGAATTGAACTCGGGACCTCTCGCACCCTAAGCGAGAATCATACCACTAGACCAAATGCCCATTGATGTCCGACGGAAATGCTTATAATTATATCTTAATGAAACTAAGTTGAGATGATGAGATTTACTAGGTTATCTTAGTTGTGAACAGTGTCCTCCAATCTTTCTAATAAAAAAATTTAAGGAACAAATTTTTTTTTGTTATGACAACATTAGTGAGTGAGAGATTGATGGCTTAATACAATCGTGTGCTAATTTTTCATTTTGTCAAAGCATTGCACATATGCATTCTCTCTGATGTTTGCCTTCCTTGCATTGTATTTGGACTAGAGTTTGTTTCGTGTTGTTGGCACTTCATATAATTTTATTTTTGCTAAATATTTTGTACTGAACACCATCGCTATCCCATTTATGTTCTGAGTAAGTATTGAAATGTAAGCCTATTCTAAGGTAAAAATATATATTATAAATTTTAGGGTTAGATTCAGTCAAAATTGAATCAGTTGAGGCAATTTAAATGTCGAGAATAAGTTCTTCCTCAATCTTTGAATTCGCCAAAACATAAAGTTTAACATTTTTGTTTAAATGTGTATTAATATGTCTGATTCATTTTTTCTGATATGATCGACCTGTCTCATTACTTTGAAAAATATTAAAGACACGAAGTGCGTTACATGTTTTTTAATTATAAAATATATATATTTAAAATTTTAGCACTTGTATTGATTAATGATTTTGTTGGAAAGATCTTTAAAATTGTATTTCAATGATACTAAGTTTAGCAAAATCCGACAACGATGTAGATAGTTGTGATAAATTTTTCTTTTGCTAAAAGGAAAACACAATCTTTTTCTCTCCGCCACATGTACATTCCACAAACTTTTTTCAAAAGTTTCTTATTATTTTTGCCCTTCCACATATTTTAAATTGACAAATATGCTATCGTAGGAAATTAATCTCAAACCATCAAAATTCAATACATTTCTCAACTGTCAATCCTAATCATCTTTTATCTCTAATACTTTTGATTTGACTTTGTCCCAGTCAGCAATAAATAGTAAAACACCACTCTAAATTGTAATATAGATGTCATTGACTACACTGATTTCATTGCTTAATGACCACATGCAAACATGCTTCATTGTCCAATTCGTGCCCATTGCAACATAAATAATGACATTTTTCAATCATTTGGTTCTAGCATTAGCTCAACAACAATAAACTGTTTGATAAACTTTTTGTATGGTCCTAAGACATTGTATTACCCCTTGTGAATATAACACAAATCTTAATGAATTAGCACAAAATATGCACAATGTGATAACACATTCCCTTTTTATTTTATTTTTTATAATAAGAAAATAATGCATTCAAACTAAATAAAATATGTTTGGGAAATAATACGGTTAAAGTTTTTTTTTAAATTTGTAATGAATGAAAGAACATTATGTATTTTTATTTAAAAAGAGAATAACATTTTTTTTTTGAAATATAGATTCTAAGTGGGTGGGTGGGGGGTTGTCAATTGTTGAATTTTCAACACCTTAAATATGAAATGCACAGGGTTTATAGTATTTGTTTTCCAAAATCAGGGGTGCCATGGCCACCTCTCACCCTCTGATCCACCTCTGAGAGGCAACATCATAACATAACAAATGTATGCAACTATGCAAGTGTTTGTCTTTGTTTTAAGGAAAAAAAAAAGGTTGGCAAGAGTAGTTCAGAAGCCAGTGAAGATGTCTCATGAAGTTGAGGTGTGAAGTGGAGCTATTACTATAATACTACTATATATATATATATATATCACCTCCTTAATTATAAGTGATCTTTCAACACTAGTATACTTATATTCAATATTCATAAAGTCTTCATCAAAGTGTATTATATATTGTGGAGAGAAAATGGAGGGGAGGTGGAGATAGAGTAAGTAGAGAGACATAAGTTTGGGGACTCAAATAACTTCAACTTGTTTGCTAATCCATCCACCAACTTATTGAGATGTGATGAGATGCTTTGCTTCACTTCATCACTCACACCATAATATTATACATCTAGATATTTGTTTGATTGTTTATATTACGTGCCTCACACAATCAACCAGCCAGACAAACCAAACCAAACCAAATCAAATAAATTCAATTTGTTACGTCAAGAATCCAATCCAATCCAATTCAACAAGTAGATATCAAGTAGTGCTCATTCATAAGCATCAAGCAATCGGGCAGTTTTGGGTTTATTCATGACTTAATAATGATTGTTATAATTGCTTTACTACTTAATTGTTAAGTTGAATAACAGTTTCAATTTCAATTGATTGTTCGAGTTCAAGACATGCATATCAAAGCCTAATCGAGAAGTTTCTCAGCTTCATTTGCTTGCTACTTGTGCATCATCATACTATCGATTTGAATGAAGTAAACATTCAATTGTTGCCATATCAAAGGCACTTAAATGGTTCATGAATCCATTAAAAACTTCGTTTAAGACATTTTGTTTAGACTTTTAATTAGTAGACGAGAATTCAAGAAATATCAGCTCTCAGAGTGAGATCTAAAAGAAGAAAAAACTCATAAAGTAAGGACCTACATTTTCCATCTTTATAAAAAAAATTAAAATAATTATTCTATACTTAAAGCAAAGAAGTGTCTCATGTTGGAGTGTCAAATATTGCAAATGGGGTGAGAGTGGCACACCATTTACTTCACAGTACACTTATATTCCAATCAACAGTGAACTCCAATCATTGTTAACTATAATCCCAATTTTTCTGATCACCACCATTATTTCAGACCCGTATAGTTTACTTAACTAATGAATGAGGTGTCAGCAGATATAGAGGATTCTCTACTGGTTTCACTGTCGGATTTTCCTAGAGGATCGTATAACACGAATCTTGAGGAATGTCGATGGTTGGGTGTTGCATTGCATATTAAGTTCTCCTCCCAAGGAGGATTTGCTTACTTATATATTAGTGTGGATTAGATTAATTTTGTATAGGTCGATAGCACATGAAGTGTTTGATTAGTGATCATAAGATATCCACTTAATTATACTTGTATATTTAATAATAATTTCTTATTTTTATAGCACTTAGTTTGTGAGTAGAGTGAAAGGTATAGTTGTAGGGGTGATTTTCTTTTTGGTATAAATTCTGACTGAGTCTAAAAATAATAATATACCAATTAATGGACGATCAAAAGATAAAGACAATTTCTTTAATTAACAAAGAAAAATCAGAAAAAAAAAGAGTAGTTTATGATCAAGCTACAATCTTCAATGGCTATCACCCAATATGCCGTATGCACAGTGACCCTATAGCCCAATGTGGTTCAATATTGACTCAAATTATGTACTACCATGAACCAAAAACCACATCCATTTCATGTATTCGACATTGAAATGTTGATCACTAATTACAGTACAATCTGATCTACATGGTATGATATTGTCTTTTTGTCTTAACAACCTCGTGACTTAGTCAGGTCATTACAGAAGTTTTAAAGCCGTAAAGATGGTTAAGACCCAAACTGTATCATATCATGTGAATCGTATCGTTACAACAGTGTTAATCAAGCAAAAATAATTGAAAGCTAAAAAAAATCATCTAAAAAATGGAAGACATAAAAAAATAAAGGGAGCAGCACAAATTGCGTGGTTACAGGCTTGCACTCCAATCTTCTGTCTATCCATCTAATGGAAGAGAGAGAGAATCGTTGAGGAAAAGCAATGGGTTTGCTTGAAAACCATCCGAATCTCACTCTCTTTCTCTGTCTTTGTCTCTATCTATCTATTATTTTCTCTCTCTATCTCAAGTAAATATCTTAATTTTTTCTGTAACTAAGAAGAGCTAGAAGAAGTGAATGGATGGTTTGTGAGTTGGTTTTGGTTTTGGTTTACAATTATAGTGCAAGTGAGATGGCAAAGTGTGTGATTTAGAGAGTAAATGAAACGGGCTTAATTAACCATTAATATCTTTGGTAAAAACTGTTGGACTAAAAACTCATCTAATCTATTTTTACCACATTTCAGTTTTATTACTTGTGTCTCTTGTGTGTCTTCTCTTCTTCTCCATCTCTTCATCTCTCTTTTAAGTATCACTTCTAATGTTGGAGAAACGCAAGAGAGGTTTGACTACTTAAACCTCTTTTTTCTTCTTCACTTCTCTCTTTCTTATATATATATATACTAACAACAAGAAGAACAACAACATCACCATTTGTTAATTTTTTGCTTCCTCTCATCAACCTTCTTTTATAGCTTCTCTTGCTAGGGGTGGTGGTGGGAGGTAATGTACATGGAGATTGTAGGGGAAGTTCTGAGCAGCAACAACAACGTCATGGAGCATAGTAGTAATGTAAACGTTGTCAAAGGAAAGCGTACTAAGCGTCAAAGGGCCTTGTCTCCGCTTGCTACCAACTTTCCCATGACTACTACTACTACTAGCTCGTCTAGTGGGGGTGGTGGTTGCGTTGGTGGTGGACTAAGTTACTGTGGTGTTGGTGGTGGTGGAGATCATGAGCGTAATTTTATGACATCTCCTACAACATCTATTGAATTTGGAGTAAGTACGGAGGAAGAAGAGGATATGGCCAATTGCCTTATTCTACTAGCTCAAGGACATAGTCCAAATATCGCGAAAAGGATTGAAGATGGTGGTGGTGTTGTAGAGAAATTCAATAGCCGGCGATTCACTGAGGCTGCCACCACCACCAAGGGCAAGGCGGGGTACTATGTTTATGAGTGCAAGACATGTAACCGATGTTTTCCTTCATTCCAAGCACTCGGCGGTCACAGGGCAAGTCACAAGAAGCCTAAGGCCATGAACGTTGAGGAGAAGAAGGCATTGATGTTGTTGGATGATGATGCTCAATTCACTAACAATGGCCCATCACTTAATCTGCAAATTAGCAATAGAGCTATGTTCAATAATGGTACTACAAACAACAAATCTAAGGTCCATGAGTGCTCCATATGTGGATCAGAATTTTCTTCAGGCCAAGCATTAGGAGGACACATGAGGCGACACAGAAGCACCAACACTACCACAACCACCACCACCATGACTACTGCAATGAACTCAATCATGTCAGAGTCCCAAGACAACAAGAAAACAAAAAATCTTCTATCATTGGATCTCAACCTCCCCGCACCGGAAGATGATCGAGACAACAAGTTCCCCTACACTTCTAAACAACAACTCGTCTACTCCGCTTCGTCTCTCGTAGATTGCCATTACTAGTAAGTACTTACCCACACAAAGTGACCAAAACCCGTGGTAGCCTTTTTCTCATCGATTGATCGATCGAATACCATATTGACCCAATTGTGAATTATTAGTACTATTGTTATTACCATCATTATAATTATTAATTCTTTTGATTCTTGAATTTACTCGTACATTTTTTTGTTCATCAAGTATTTGTGTTCATCAAAGTAGTATTTTGTTTTGATTTGATTCACCAAATGAGGCATCTTTATTTTCTTTGTTCTTTACAATTTTCTTTTTGGTGCAAGACTGACTGTGTGTGTGTGACTGAGTGAGTGAGAACAAAGAAAGGTAAGTTGGAGTTTGCCACCATTAAAAGTCATGGATTAGGTTCCATGCTTGCTTTCGGTTACATACAAGAAAGCTAAAGCTCTGTTTGTTGCTTGTTTCATTAAATGATAAAGAATAAACAGATAGGAAAGATGAGTAGGTAACTGATCTCTGCCTTTTTTAGCTTTAAAGAGAGTTGATTTGGTTTTAATTTTGTGGTTTTGGTGTGTGGTAAGTCCACCTCATTTTCAGTTTCTCTCAGCCTACTCTAATCAGTAACCACACTCCTTCACTCAGTCACACCTAATCCATCAACAAATTAGTTCTTGAGCAATCCAATTATAGGATCCTATGGTTTATTAGATGCCATTGGTTCCACCATCTAATATTGGTTGATTGTGGTACCCTATTGGGTCATGTCGATAAATCGTGACAGTGATACGTGTCTACATATGTCAAGTTCCATGATACCGAATCCATGAATATGTGTTGTTTTATCCTTTACATTTAAAGGGGTGAACAATATCTTGGAATGGTACTATGTGAGTCAATAAAAATTTCTCTCACAGTTATGTTCGAATAGGTGTCAAATAGGTGGTTATTGAGAGACTAAAGTTCACTCCTATTGTCCATTTTTGTTTATACTTAGATGTGTCTCCTCTATCAGCTTATGCTTTTAGAGCATATGACAATTTAACTGCGGCACCAAGTCATAGCTAAGACTTGTATTCAATTCTTGGGCGTTTCAACAGTTTTGGACTCGTAAGATGATGGATTCAATATTACAAATGATTGCACAATGACACAATGTGCGAAAAATGGACTGGGCAGCAAATCAAATCGAGTGGTCGGCCTTAGTCTCACTAATATTGTCTTTCAAAGGTTAAATCATTCATAAGCCATCCATGTTTTGTTTACTCATAGTGATCCTTGACAAAATCTCTTTTCCATTTATCTAATCTAAACAAGCAAGAAGAAGATTACATGTTAATGGGTTGTGACTTGTGACAAGCCAAAACAAAGATGTGTGTTTACATAGTGAAACCAAAACAATTGTCATGGAGCGTGACTCGAATAATACTAACAAAGAGCCCCAAAACAAAAAGCTCCAACAAACAAACACAAAAAAGCTTCACTCACTCTTGTTGTGCTCACTCACTACAGAGCAAAACAGGGGAAATGGACTGATGTGTGTGGGTGTTGTTTTTGCTTACTAGTGGTAGTGCCAGTGGTGTGGGATGGATGAGAAGGGTGATGCATGCTCATCAACTTTTTTAGAGAGAGGAGTTGTTACACTAATGCATGTTTTTGAGCTAAAACAAAGTGTGCTATCCATCCATCCAAACTGACCTCCTTTTCAATGATAAGGACTTTATGCTCACTCCACCAACACAATCAACTTCACAACATCCATCTTTACCTCTTTTGAGAGAACTATACTGTTTGTTATGCTCACACTTGCCATGTGAAGTAACTATTCGATATGAAACCAAACACCCCTAATCTAAGATAGATTTGTCGTCTTTGTAAAGTTATGGAGAAAAAATGAGAATGTTTTCGTGATGTCGTGTTTCACACATCTAGGGTTGGTTGCCCAGTCGCGCTCTGCATATGACAGTGTCCAAAAGAGTACTAATATTGATTGACTCCAGGTATTAGGACTAAGTATTTGTGACCAGAATAGATCATCAGACCAAAGCAAAGAAGAAGAATGAACTAGCTGAAGTACATTTAAATCAGATGAACCCACAAGTCTACTAATATTCTTTATTTTGTTACACTCAAATTCAGTAAAATAGAAAGGGTTGAGATCCGGGAACTAGAACATGAGGGAAGATTATGAGTTCAGGATTGTTAGTGAATTTAAGACCGGAGACTAGAAAACATGGGGTGCAGTCCTAATTATGATTATGTTTTCGGGGGCAATGTAAGAAAAACCCTAAAACTTATAACACCATTGACAAGGGTAAGATAAGATTGTTTTGCAAATGAAACAAAGAACCGGATATAATTAAAACAGCATGAAATGTGTAAACAGTTATGCAACTTCGTACAGATTTATTTTATTTTACGGAGAAAAACAATCAATTTGTTGCACATACAACAAATACGTGAGATCAGAAATCAAAATATTTAAAACAATATGCCTGCTCTAGAAGTTAAACCATGATACAAGTAAGACTATCATAGTTGCAAACAGGTAAGAAGGGCTTGGCGCGTTTGTTGTACTCCTGCCACAAAATAGTTATTTTGTTATACTTAGAAAGAATTAAGAAAACATACGTACACATTTCTTTTACAATATGAGAATTTCAAAAGTGCACGGTGAATTCTAACTAAATTAATCATTTTTAAGCTGCCTGTCTCATTACTTAGTTATTAGCAAAATGTCGAGCTTCAGATCCCTTACCATGAATTATGTGGAGCTGGTGCTGGAGGTGCAGGTGGAGGTGCAGGTGGAGGTGGAGGTGCAAGAATGCCTACCAACAAAAAAACAACAAAGTTCAGTAAAAAAAATTTAACGAATGCTGATAAATAGTAATAGATGACAGAAAGGAGGATTACCACAAAGGAGAAGGTTCGAAGGTGGTGGATGCTCTTTAGCAGGGTTCGGATCCGGATCATAGACTCTGATGTAGAGTTCTTCCCCAAGATACCAATTCAGTAAACGTTGCGATCTCAAGTTCCACATGCCTGGGTTGTCCAAGTATGCATATACTGCAGTCCATCCTTTTGGGTACACCTGACATATGATTTTGTTAAACAATAATATTAATGTATTATTGAAGTAACACAGTTACAAGAAAATCTAAGTCTATGATCTAGCTAAGAAATTGTGAGGACCAACCTGAACAGTGGATCGCACCACTGGGTCATACAGATTGTAGTTCGATCGAGAGTTTGAAGTCCAATTTCCATCACCCAACCTAATCAAAACAAAATTATATATAGAATATGACATTAGAATCAAACAGAAAAATATGTAAACGGAGACACTCATCTTAGATATAAGTAGAACACACAAATAATAGATTACTGGCGCCTTACCCAACCAGATAAACCCCGAAACCATCCAGGTGCCAAGAGTCCATAATATCAAGATCATTTTGAAGCACAATCTCAATCCATCCCTTGTGGATACCAGTGACCACAGAAGTCATATTTATTGCATATTTACTGATTGTGTCCACAGGGAATGCGTCAAGCACATACACTCCTGAGCCATTACGAAAATTATCTGCGAGCTTTAATGGGGTATCAGGTGTAACATATGAAACATTGTTCACTGTGTAGCTAGGTTTACCACCAATGGGCCAATGAGAACTGTGAAGAACAAATTTTTGTGTGAGTGTGACATTTGAGACGTTGAAGGTGCCCTGTGGATTTGGCCTCGCAGCACCTGCAGTCAAGTTCCATCTGCACAAGTATGGTGTCAAAGTGTTCAAATTAGTGCTTATAATACAAGGGAAAGATTATTTTAATTGTACCATTCAGAATGGCCTTTAACAGTTATAAATAATTTAGAGATTTTTTTTTATCAAGAACAGAAACTATCACTAGTTGTTGGACTGGTGAATAAGTATTTACTTGATTGATCTAGCTTGATTCATTGAGAATTGACGATCCATTGGATCAGGCCCACTTGGATGAGGCAAATGAGGACCAGATGTAGCGTTGGCATAATCTAAGATCGCCATGCCCCATACTTGAAGAGTAGTTTGTGTTGAATATGCCTCAATGAAGTAGCGCGCCTCAGGTTGATCTGCTGTGACAAGTACAGAATAAGACTGACCCACATGCACGTCCAGTGTATCCAGGGTGATCTTTTCAGTGTAAGAACCCTCAGTTTCCACTAACACCATTGTATGGTTCTGAATTCTGAAGTTGAAGCTCAATCCAGTGCCTACATTTGATATCCTGAATCGGTATGTTTTCCCTGCATGGAAGGCACATAACGTTCAGATGTTCGTGTTCACAAATTATTGGAGAATTGATCAATCGGTTAAGATACAAAGCGTACCCTTAGTAACAGTGAATGAGGTAGAGTCATGTCCTGTCGAAGGGTCCTCCGGAGCAATGCCATTCATAACGAAGCCAACATAGGTACTTTCTCCATTTAAAGCAATCTCTGCCTGATCTCTGAGATCCTGTAACAACAATATTACAAGTCCACAAAAAGGTTTAAATTGCAGGTTTGCTGCAAGTTTTTACGTGCGGGGCATTCCACGTTTTCCCGAAATATTAGGATAAAAAACTACTATGTGTCGACAGGCCCCTAACTATGAGTTTCATATGGTGCAATAAGCACATAGCACTGTCCATTATGTCAGGGGCCAAAAGGTTAGTCTGTAGCTGGCCTCTTGATCATGTTAGATTTGCAAGCCATGTATGATAAAATCAAGAAACCATGAGTGAATTACCGTGTAGTTGTAATTTGTCCAATCGCCAATGAGAAGGTCGAACTCGGATTCAGGTTTGGGAAATGGGATTGCGATAACACGTCGGTTGTTGACCCGGATGGGTCCATACCCACCAGCAGCCTTTTGGAAGTTGAGGGAAGGGAAGTAGAAGAAACTACCGATCTGGTCCTTTGTTTGGAATACATAAGTCCAGTTCTGACCAGGTTGGATCGGACAATTTGTACCCGAAACTCCATCTTGCCATGAGTTTAGTCTCTGTTGTATGCCATTCCTGCACCCACCCACCCCTGTTATCCACCTCTCTATTGAAGAACAAAAATTTCACCAAAAAAATCAAAATAAAAAATTATCCTTTAATCTTTTTGTCTGGATTTCAGGCCTCTATTCAATAAACTTTATGAGTTGAAGTATTGAATGATTTTACAAAACGTTGAAGATTTAGTTGTATTAGAAAAGTTATTTTTGGTTCGACTACAACTTGTGCTCTATTACGAAAAAAATTATGAAGGTCTGTTTCAAACATTAATTTTTAATCAAGACTCGAGAGTTTTGAATTGAAGTTTGTCAAGTTTATGGATAAATGTAATAAGAAAGAAATTAGATGAGCCTTTTCATATATGATTGCAACATAAACATCTTTTCCATGGAAAACAAACCGAACAAACATATGTTGCTATCAAAAGAGAAAAAATTAAATTAATTTTCATACCATGTCATGAGAAAGGGTTCATCCAAATTGTTGAAGATGTTTACATGAACATAATCATTGGTAGATGCATTGATGAGTGGACCTGGGAACATCCCATTGATGGTTATAACCTGTTCATATACACCAAGAATCAATCATCAATGAACATATCGTACACTGAAAACACAAGCAATTCAGTAAACGTAATGTACTTACAGCTTGAGCATTGTAAAGAGGCCTGATATTCCTACTGACGGATACATTCCATTCATAGAAGATATCTGCTGCTCTTGCCACTGAGACAAGGAGCAAAAGCGTTGTCCCAAAGAAGAAGAGTTTAATGCAACCCATGGTATGGGTGTGCATCTCTGATTTCCTTGCTCTGTATTGTCACAATATGGGAAAGAAATACCGGAAGGGTTGCTCAAATATGTCTTAGATTTCTTTGGACTTGTCGGAGGTACCTTGGTTTATGGTGGAGAAACCTAAGAGATTGACAGAACATAGTCAAACTCAAAAGGACATTGTTCCAGGCAAGATTTTTGTTTTTCATCAATGAAAATGTTATCATCCTTCTGTCTTAACATAAGGGAAGCAGTTTGATTGTTCGGACGGCTAAATATTTTTGCTTCAAAGTTTCCTGTTCGACTCCAACTATCACACTGATGTATCCATCACTTTAAGTAGAGTGCTCTGTTTAGGTTGTGGAGCCTGAACCACTTGTTTAATAGGGATATGCGCATCCAAAGACTTGTAGTGATACTAAAAAACGGAGCCAGCATTATGCTGAGTGTGACGTGTCCGACACAGGTAGAACCTAGTGTTTGAGTGAGGCTTCTTTGATTAGTTTAAACTTTTCTCAGATTTAATAACGTATTGTTGGTGCCTTACGTGAAGGAGGCATAGAGATTTGCAAAACATAACTTCTTATGTTCTTGTTTTTATATTTCGTTGTTTTTTGGGTTAGACTGTTTGCACTTGTTTGAGGGTGATTTGTTCTTTTCTTTTCCCACATTCAATCCCATAATCTTAGGTTTATCCAAGAAATCAAACAGTTTCTGACTTCCCGAAAGTACATAACGAGTTTCATATGCAATTCGCTTGGAGCTTTACAGCAAGTGATTAAAAATGTGATCAGACAGATGTCAGAAATGATTTGTTTCACAATATTCCTCTTAATTCAAGAGATCCTTCATCCAATAAACTAGGAACCTCTAAGGTCAGAAAAATATATGTAACAAAAAGTGAATTTGTGTGATCTAAGATTTGATTGTCATAACTTTTACAGTTCTTATTATTCTTTTTGCAAAAGAGTTGCGTAAAATTTCACAAGTCTGGATTTTCTTCAGAAATGTCTCCTTAATCTAGCATGCTATATCTCTAAAAAATGCAGAGAGATTGAGATCAACATTTGAATAATAACAAGGAACCATCATTTAAGTCATGCTTTATGTTGTTATACACTACTACTTGTTTATGCATGCAGACAGAATGAGATCAACCTGGAAAGCTCGCAGCATGTGAGTTTCTAACAGACTACAAATATAGCCGTAACGCTGGAAAAAAAAATTACACCTTAAATAACATACCTTTGAAGTGAGTTTTTCAAAGCACTTCTCTACATTTTCTCTGAGTTCTTGCACTACACTCAAGAAACAAACACAAGATGCTCCTTAGCAAGAGTAATGTCGTCTTCTCTTGTCACTGCTCTTTCATTATCCTGAAAACAAATGTCTCACTAATATGAAGTCCTAAGCATTTTATGAAGTATCATAATTAGCAAATAACCGGTTTTCCATTACCAGGTACATCAAAATAAACTTCCTTTTCAAGGATAACTTTATGCTCACTCCACCAACAGTATCAACTCCACATCCATCCTTTTAACTCTTTTGGGAACTATACTGTTTGTTATACTCACACTTGCCATGTCAAGGAACAATTCGATATGAAACCAACACTTCAGAAATTGAAGAAAAATTTGTTTTCTCACATCTAGGTTTGGCCGTCAATTGTGTTATGTATAGGACCAGTGTCAAAGCGTACTAATAATATTGAATCAATGTATTAGTACTAACTATTTGTAACCACATAGGTCGTGTGATCAAAGTGAACAAGCACAAAACCAAGTCAAAATTTCAAATGCTCAGATTAACTAAAACATCCAGTTAGTCGTGTCTCTATCCAAACTTATTTGAGTTCATTTTAAAAATATGCGTTGAAATTTATGTTTATTTTAGGAATGCCCTTTTTCTCAAATTTACAATACCATGGTAGACAAGGGATAAAGAAGATTGTTTCACAAATGAAACAGAGCATAGAAATTCAACGTAAAACAGCATGACATGAATAAACGATTATACAACTTTCCACCAATTTATGTATCGTTTCAAGGAAAAAAATAGTCGAATTATTGTACATCACTTATACAACAAAGTACAATCACAATTAAAGCAACAAGGCTTGGCGTGTTTGTTTACTCCTGCCATAAAAAGAGAAAAGTGATTTTGTTCTACTTCAACATTTAACAAAAAATTGATAAAGTTGTAAGCCACCTCTCATTATTTTCTTTTCTTTTATGAAGGGCTAGTGGGTTTTTTGTAATAGATCCCAGAGCCATTTAAATACCTTAGCAGGGTTCGAAACCTGAACTTGTGATACCATTCACCAAAAGTTACAAGCAACACCCCCACCCCCGCCGTCTCATTATTTACTTAGATCATATGAAATATCATTAAAAATGATATACCCTTCCAATTGATTTCACAATCATGAAGATTCAGATCCATTACCATGAATAATTGGGAGCTGGAAGTGGAGGTTCAAGAATTCCTATCAACAAGAATAAAACAAAACTCAGTACAGTTTTGAATGAAAACTGATGACTAAGAACAGAGAACATAATTGGAAAGGAGAAATACCATAAAACAGAATGTTCGAAGGAAGTGGGCGCTCTTTGGCAGGGTTTGAATCCGGATCATGGACTCTGATGTAGAGTTCCGCCCCAAGGTACCAATTCTCTAACTGCTGCCATCTCAAGTTCCAAGTATGCATATATTGCACTCCATCCTTTTGGGTACACCTGACATATGATCATATGAAAATATCATTTATGTATATTAGTTAAATAAAACATTTATAAGAAAATATATAGATAAAAAAGAAGAAGAAGTATGGTCTAAGCAAAAACGCATCTTAAATAACAACAAGAGAGTCTAGGCTCTGCCCCTAGCAAGATCCTGCGGCCCATTTCACTGCCCAGCTAATCTCTTGTATAGGAAAAAAAAAGTTACATTTTTGCTTTTTATACTCAATTAAATACAGTTACTAAAATACTTTACCTGGAAAAATTACTCTATTTTATTATACTTTGTTATATTTTTTTACCCTGTTGAAGTGTAATTGTAATGTCAGAAGACCTACAGGTTGTGATTCTGAAATGATATCCATGTCCTTTGCGATTGGTTTGGTTATAATCGGTTTTGAAATTGGTAAACTGTGAACCGAACCAACTATTTCACTTCATGTTAGATTTGTAATCCATGCCTGAGAAGGCAGAACTCCGATTCAGGTGTGGGAAATAGAAGAAGCTACTGATTTGGTCCTTCATTTGGAACACGTATGTCCAGTTCTGACCAGGTTGATCGCGCAATTTGTATCCAAAACTAGTCTCTGTTGTATGCCATTCCTGCACCCAACCCACCCGGCCACCCCTGTTATCCACTACTCAAAACTTTTTTCTAAGCTGTTCGCCTGGATTACATAATTTACGTGCCTATGTTTGAAATCTAAAACTCATTCCTTTTCGAATTGAATTTGGATGGATTTTTTTTATTATTCTGTTTCTAATTAAAATTAAAACTCATGTCTATGTTTGAATTTCGTGAAGGTTCAAACAATTTTTTTTTATTAAACATTAAGGGTTGCTTAAATAAGTAAGATTTTTATGGACTTGTTGGTGGTACCTTGTAATCCGGTGAAGGAACCTAAGAGATTGACAGAATATAATCAAAGGGACTTTGTTCCAGGTAAGATTTTCATTTGTCATGAAAGAAAGTCCCATAATCCTTGTGTCACAAGGGAAGCAGATTCCATGTTTGGACATACTGGCTGCACTATTTTTGTTTAAAAGTTGCCTGTTTGAGTCGATTAATCACACTGATGTTCCACTACTCAAGTAGGGTGCTCTGTTTAGGTTGCGAAGCCTGACCCAGTTGTCCGAAAGTTACGGCAAGGCAAAATGCCGAGCATTTTCCGATTTCTACACCTATTTTTGACAGAGCCAATTGCTTAACTCACTTCTCATTGGGCCATATCCGTTACAGATCGATTATTTCTGGTTTGAGAAACAGAGTTTTCCATTGTCTTATATTTCCTGTTTTAACGAGAAATACTGTTTTTATAAGAATTCAAGGTTCTTCAAGTATTGCTAATCATTGTTAAAACCAGCCAAACAGGACCATATACCTGCAACATTCACTGATTTTGTACAACATTTCACATCTAGGAAACACATTATTGCTAGTATAAAGGAGGCTACATATACAATGTAAAGCAAGAAATCGATCAATGTGAATTGACTTCCAGAAAGTATGCATGGAGTTTGATATGCATTCTGCATTGGTGCGTTATAGTAAATGATACAAATACAATCAAACAGGTCTCTGAAATTTCCAGCTAAAACATGATAATCTTCCAAAATGAGCCAGAAGTAGAATATTGTAAAAAACAAACCCCTTGTATAACTGTGTATAAATCTATGTTAGAGCATATCAGTCATAACATATTTACTTACGGAACTATCTTGAATACATAATAATCTTCTTCCCCATGACATGCCCGCACTACATAAATAAGGTATGAATATGAGAGATTTACATAGTTGATATAGTAAAATTACAGAAGAATTATAAGATACACGATTATATTATGAAGAACTTTCATGCCTTGAAGAAACCACCGGAGGAGGGTGTATTTTGCAGGCTTGTTGCTTTTGGGATCTTTGATGTGAGATGTTGGCATAATGTGGTATTGTGGCCTCTATTATGTAGAACTTATGAACAGCCGCAACCAACATTAGGAGGTGCTTGGTATTCTTGTTTTTGTTGCACAATATTCCTGTTCATCAAGGATGATCCTTCATCCAATAGACTAGGAACCTCTAGTATCTGCATGATAATCTAAGGTCAGAAAAGATATAACAGTTCTTTGTTGCTTTAGGGTATGGTTAGAAACAACTCAACTAACTCGAAGTACGAGTGAGGAAACTTTAATGCAAGGGTAAACGAAATTTTGTGATCTAAAATTTCTGCAGTTCTTACTCATTTTTCAATAGACATTCAACAAATTCTAGAAGTTTGGAGTTTGTACATGACTTTCTCATTATCATGTGCATAAGATCAACTTTTGAATAGTAACTACATATCCAAATTTCAACACAAGGAATCCTCATCTAAGTCGAGCTCTGTTCTAATTGTTTATATCTTTTAGTACTTGTTTATGTGTGTTTCCATTTGTTATTCTAGTTTTTAAAGGTAGATAGTTATATATTTATAAAATGTAATGTAATGGGAGAATTGGATAATAATTAATATGTTATCTATTTGTTTATCTTTAGTATATATATGAGCGCCCCATATTATTTCCAATCTCCATACACTTATTATTCCACATACCAACATCTAGTGGTGTTTTATAGTACTTATAACCCTTTTTTACTATCATACACCACAATATGCCTATGTCCCCTCTTACACTTCAATACGCCTATGTTCCCTCTTACCCAACTTGAACGTGTTTCCCCTACACCACAACCACCCCTATATACCAATGACATAAACCCCACTACCACCTCTACGCGCGGCAGGTTGAGACAAACACAGAGAAGTGTTGGAGAGAATTACCAACATGACCGTTTAACTTGATGCATTTTTCAATAACTGGAGAGCAAGAGGAAGCAAGGGCGGAGGCACCGTACCAGCGGATGAGGGAACTACTATTTGACACCACACTGGCCACACCCAGTCCAACAATTTCCAGGGTACCATATGGTCTCACCGTCACATGTACTCAAACTTCCAAACAGTAAGCCATTTGACTTGTGTGATTTTCAAAGATGCACGGACACGGACTCGGATACGACATGGCGACTCGACAATTTTCAAAAAATTAGGACTCGGCTACATGGCGAAACAGTCAAACTTTACTTTTTATTAATTTTCATTTATAACTAATGAACATAAACAACCTAAAGCTTAAAATTGTTTAAAATTTTTACTTTTGAAGCTAGAAGATGAGAGCTTAACAAGAGAGATAGAAAAATTTACAGAGATGCTCGGATAGTCAAAATTTACTGGGGAGTGTATCTAATTTACAAATTGTTTCAAAATAGTGTGTGTAATTGTGTATCTAAGAGCAAATTAATCATCAAAAACAGATAAATCAAATTACTGAGAAATTATATAGCAAAATACCAATTTTTTTGTGTATTGTATCTAATTTAGAGTGAGGGAAGAAACGACCTTGATGATGCCTGATGTACCATCAAATGAAAATGTCAGTCAAGAACCTCAGATTGAGTACGACGTGAAGATTTGCTCTAATTAAAGCAACCCCTCTCTCCGACTGAAGGAATCGAAGAATTGGCGATTGCAATTGAATGTAGTAGAACTTGGTGTTTCTTCAAAAACTACTTTCGAAAATCAGTAGAGAAAAACAGGAAAAAAGAAAAAAAAAAAAAAAAAAACCGGAAAAAAACATTGGCCGAGTCGAGGCCATGTCGGAGCCGAGTCAAGGCCGTGTCGGAGCCAAGTCGGGGCCGTATCGGTCTCAGTCAACGTGTCTTGACTGTTGACCGCATGTCGGATACGTGTCGGGCGCGTGTCCGACACGTATCCGACTCTCGAAACAGGAGTTTTTCGAAGAGTGTGCATCAGAGATTGTAGCTTTAGCTTAGGTTATATTACACTAAAATGATACAAATGTGTTACATGAAAGGCTCACAGCATGCGACAACCAACAGGACAACAGTACTGTCTCATAGACTACAAAAAAGCAGTATGGAAAAATGCATGGCTCCTTAAAGTAACATACCTTTGAAGCGAGTTCTTCAAAACATTGATCTACATTTTCTCGAGTTCTTGCACTACATTCAATAAACAAGCACCCATGCTCCTTAGCAAGATTAATCCCTTCTTCTTTTGTCACTGCCCTTTCACTATCCTGAAAACAGAATGTCTCATATGAAGACCTAATGATTTATGAAGTAACATAATCAGTGAATAAACAGTGATCCATTACTTGCCTCAGATGTAACAAATACAAAGAGACAAGGGCAGATTGCAACACCAGTTGAAATTTTTTGTTATGTATTTTAGGTTCAAGATTCTTGAAATAAATGACAATAATAAACTCAAAAGAAGTCCAAGATGTCACCAATGAGGATAATGCATCTCTTAAAATATCAGAAGGGAGTGCGGAACTGGAATATAGGCTTCATATTATGCTAT
This sequence comes from Berberis vulgaris, assembly GCA_963556465.1. Lineage (NCBI taxonomy): Eukaryota > Viridiplantae > Streptophyta > Magnoliopsida > Ranunculales > Berberidaceae > Berberis > Berberis vulgaris. The sequence continues at coordinate 5,219,239 of OY747133.1, forward strand.
AAGAACTAATTTCGCAAAACAAGGAAAGATACTTTTGATGTGAGAACATAAAGTGTGATATGAATTAGAGAACTGACCCTATCAACTTTATTCGCAACAAGCATCTTGATGCAATCCTGATTTGTGGTGTAGAGTTCTACTTCCTTGAGCCAAATGTCGGCCAAGTTTGTAAAGGTTTCTCGCCGTGTGACATCATAAACTAAAAGAAAAGAATATCAAATTAGCCAACTTTCAATTCAACAAACAAATGGAGAGATGATACTTAGAGGCATCAGAAATCATCAAACACAAACTGCTTTTATTTCTGAAACAAAACACGTAGTTGGGTAAAAGGTGACATGCTCAACAAACATTTTCTGCAAAAACTAATGGTCTACGACACCCCACCCCACTTATGTGTCTACGCTCTCATACTTATGCCTAAACACATGGATATGCATGACGGTGTGTCAATTAACCATTTTAAAAGAGCAAGTTCCATGTATTGGTTTATAAGTGACTCAAGCACAATTGGGGAGAGAGTTGTTGTTTGTTCAATAAGCCTCAACCACCTCTCCCCAGCACAGGCACGCATTAAAAAAAAACCCCAAAACTAACTTTAAGGTTAAATATCTTAGGTTCATGGCAGACATAGTTGACACAAGAGCAAGGCTTACAGTATAATCAAATAAAGACAAGTACATGATAAAAAACTAAGTAGCATACCTAGAATGATCCCTTGTGCACCTCTATAATAAGAGCTTGTTAATGTTCTGAATCTTTCTTGTCCAGCTGCAATGCAACAACAAAATTTTTCCAATCAAGCATTTGAACAAAAGTAAATGCATATGGAAATTTTGCATGTTTTGCATAATTGCAACTTCCTACACTCATATTCACTGCCGAATATAGTAAAAATCACCAACTAAATGGACAATATGTGATGCAAGTGATTGTTCATTTTTGCCTCTTAAACTAGTATATCAGTCTGAATTTCAAGAAAATATATGATATATTTTGCAAATTCATACCTAATTACATTGAATTACAAAATAAAACACCCCCAAATCTCATACTGACCTCTGATCCTCTCAAACTAATTATTGGAAGAAAAAAAAGTTAAATAATTCACACTAAATTACCAGTATCCCAAATGGTAAGCTTCAATTTCTTCTCCCGAACAGTGAGCATCTTGATCTTGAAATCCACACCTGAAACCCAATAAAAACCACATCTTTATCACTAAAACCCATTTCCTCATCAAACTTAAAAAAGTACACAAACCAATCAAATTCAACAAATCAAAGATGCAACCCAGAAAACCCAATCATGAAAACGAACCTATGGTAGGCAGAGGACTCTCAACCGAGTTCGAAATGAAACTGACAAGAAGACTACTCTTTCCAACACCAGAGTCACCAATCAACAAAACCTTGAAAGAGTAATCGTAATTGCTCCCATGTCCCGACCCCATCAGCCCAAACTCTGCAAATCAAATCTCTATCTCTCTGAATTGATTGATTGATGGGGTTTGGCTCTCTGGGTATGTTTCGTTAGTCATAAAGACGCAACCTTGAAGTGTAAAATATACAAAGAAAAAACAGAGAGACAGAGAAGAATATAAAACAGGGGCTTTTGGAAGTGGTGGTGAGGTTGATTCGAAGAGACCCAATCGTCCAAAAAGACGAAGTCGGTACCCATCTGAGAAGAAATCAAACAGAGACGTTTGGTTTCGATTTCTCTCCATCCAAATGGATTCCATTCGTTTGCTTTCTCGACAAGACAACCGATGCTTCGTCCCCACTTTTCTTATGAATGTCTCTGTCCATCGAATCGGATTCGGCTTTTGCTTTTAATAGTTTTGTGAGACCCATTGATGGAAGGTTCACATTTTTGGCATGCATTTGATTATCCACATTGTCTGCCAAAGTTATATTGTAATGCTGGAAATCATACTCTCCAATAGGAGACTCAACTCTCTATGGAAGAGCCCAACAAATATTGGCAAGGGTGGCAATGGTTCGGGTTGTGTCACATTTGAGATCCGGGTAAACTCAAGCTGGACACGATTATTAACTAGGTCACCCATTGACACGTTTAGCTAACACAAAGTAGCATCGTGTTAGCTACATGATTGACCCAAGTGACCACTGGGTTCGAAAATCATTAAGATGATCACAAAAGGTGATGGCGTGTGAGTGGCAAATAGAGTGTGTAGAGTGCACTAAATGAATCTTTAACATGTTCTTGGTGTTCCTCCCACGTGACAATGGATTAAATTCCACATTAATGCTAGAGCCCATTCATATGAGAGTTACAACATATTATTGATGAAAGTTAATCCTATTTGCATGGGGGTTACTCAAGATCATTCTCTAAATACATGGCCTCAAAACCCTTAAGGTTGTAATACCCGCCCAATTCACTTATCAATATACTTTTATTATTTTAGTAATTAATAATATTTATTTATTGGTAATATTTATTAATAGTAATAGTTAAAAATAGTTATATATTTTATGATTTTAATTTATGATCTATGTTTAGGTTGGTGGTGGGTAAGAGATGAGTGATGGTTGTGTTTAGCCAAAGAAACCTTAATTAAAAACTCATTTAAACCCTAGCCTCCTTTTTCTCTCTGGATACACACAAAAAGAAAAGGAAAAACTTACGTAGAAAAAAAGTGGGAGGCGATAAAGGAAGAACTTTAGGATCTTTACAAAAACGGTGATCAGTAAAAACTATAATCTTCATTTTTATATATTGTTTGTTGAGTTTAGTATAAAATCTACTTGTCAAATAAATATTGCTAGGGCTGAAAACCGAACCGACGGTTCGGTTTTTCGACCAAACCGAAAACCGAACCGACTAGTATCGGTTTTGTTTTTTTCCAACCGAAACCGAACCGACTCTATGTAAAACCGAACCAAACCGAACCGCATATTAATTTATGTAAACCGAACCGAAACCAAACCGAAACCAAACCGCTAACATATTAATAAAACTGACATAAAAACCGAACCGACCGCGTGATGGGATGCATTATTCTCCTCCTTGGTATGTGTAAATGTTTTCCTGTTGTTTGAGTATGTTTGCACAATTGTAATATAAATCAAAACATTATGTTACAATGGGAATACAATAGCTCACATGCCAATTCATGTCTAAATCAACTTACAAGAAATAGTCATTCCAACTAACTGCAAGTAACATGTAACTAAAAGACAATGTGTTATCCAATCATCCATGTTATGCAATCGAAGCTATGTATCCCATCAAAGAAGTCATGTATCCCATCAAAATAACATTCAGAAGCCATGTATTCCAACAAATTCAAATTCATAAGCCATGTATCTCATCAAAATATCATTCAAAATAACATTCAAAAGCCATGTATCCCATCAAATTTAAATTCAAATTCAAAGTAGAGCATTAGGTTGATCCAATGAGATTTCACAAGCCAACCGTAATCTCATAATGGGCAAAAATGGGAAGTTAACAGGAGCAATGTATATATCCAATTGTTAGCTTCAACAAAAGTCCAAAAACTTGCATTAGAAGCCCAATCACTTGATTAAAAAATGATAGTAATAAAGTGAAAAATTAAAATAAAAGGACAAAGAATCCTTACCCAAAATAACCGTAGATATAATCACTCATTCACGTTGTTAATATCTGACAGTGGAACCGATCCAAACACCTCTAAAAAAACCAAAGCAAAAAAATATCAATATAAATGACAAAAACAAATTCAAATATGTATAACAAAAAAAAATGATGAAGTGAATATTTTAGTGTGAATATTACCTGCATCGATACTATCATATGCTTCCAACTCATCCATTGACTCACGAATATTGATTGAGACTGATGGAGAACGAAGCCAATCTTGGGCACAAATAAGGGCTTCAACGGTGCTAGGAGACAAAGAACTACAGAATGGATCAAGTATACGACCCCCCGTGCTAAAGGCAGACTCGAAAGCAACTGAAGATACAGGAATTGCCAAGACATCTTTTGCCACGACGGAAAGGATTTGATACCTAGCTGAGTTGTTCTTCCACCAATTCAAGACATCAAACTTATCACAAGAAGCTTCAACACTTTCTCTCAAATACTTTTCAAGCTCTGATTTGTTCGTCGACCCATCTTTCTCCTCCATATGTTTTTGATATTGAAAAGCCAACATCACACTATCACTTTCTCCATCATCATCGTCAATTTCCATATCTTTTGATCCAATGACAATATCTTGTGATTGAGAAGTGGAAGTTGAGTAATGCTTAACATACCACTCAAACAAACGAGTCAAAGCACCATGGACCTTGTCCTTTAAGTTCTTTGCCACACAATCATCATACATCTTTTCAAAGCAAAATACAAGAAAGTTCATCTTGTACCTAGGATCAAGAACCACAGCAACATGCAACAAAATGTTTATCTTATCAACATTCCAATATTTCTCATGTTTTGCTTTCATTTTCTTTGCCATCTCTTGTAGGCATTCATCATCGTTACGTGCAAATTGAGCTAATTTGCTCTGGATAAGAAAAAACTGATTAAAAAAGAGATTAGAAGTTGCATATAAAGATCCTGAAAGCCTCAATGTTGCATTATAAAAGACCTTCAAAAACTTCACAAACAATCTTACATCCTTCCAATCACAATCAGTTGGTGGTCCCAAGTTTCTTCCTCCTGTTTCCTCCTCTCCAAAGTAAGGAGTGTAATGCATGTCTTCATCCTCTAAACGCTCAAATGCCTTTTGAAACTTCTCTGCTGCATCTAACATCATATAAGTTGAATTCCATCTAGTTGGCACGTCTAGGCACAATAAACTTTTACATGCAATCTTTTCATTTTCGACACATTTTTTGAATGTGGCCAACCTAGAGGGAGATGATCTGACATACCTCACCGCATTGCGCACTTTAATAATCGAATCATGCAAGTCTTTCAAACCATCACAAACAATAAGATTTAAAATATGTGCACAACATCTCATGTGTAAGTGTTCATGTCCTAAAATGGTCCCTTTCCAATGCTTAGTCTTTCTTTTCAAATAGTCAACGGCACCACTGTTCGAACTAGCATTATCAAGTGTTAGTGTGAAAACACTATCTACACCCCATTCTATCAGGCACTTCTCCACCATCTTTCCAATAGTCTCACCTTTATGATTAGGTACTAGAGAAAAACTTATGATTCTTTTCTGTAGTACCCAATCACTATCGATAAAGTGAACTGTGATGCACATGTAATTTAGATTTTGGATAGAAGTCCAAGTATCTGTGGTCATGCAAACTCTCCTGCCTTTCAAAACACTTTTCAACTTCTTTTTCTCTTCAAGAAAAATTTGCAGACAATCCCTAGCAACTGTAATACGATAAGGTATTTTGAACCTTGGTTGTAAAACATTACTATAATACTTAAACCCCTCACCCTCTACATGCCTAAAAGGCAACTCATCAGCTATCACCATTCTAGCAAGTGCTTTTCTACAAGCTTCCTAGCTGAAACTAACGGGCACAAGCACATTTGAAGTCATTTTTGCTAAGATATTTTGCTTGGGGTCTTCTTTCTTGTAGGGGCATTTCTTACACTTTCCCTCTATCTGTATGTGGCCTAACAAGTTACTAGTTCCATTTTTAGAAGCACATGCATACTCCTTTCCACAGTGCTTACATGTAGCCCTAGGATTGCTTTTTGGACAACCAGGTACTAATGTAAAATGATCCCAAACAAGTGAAGATTTCCGTTTTTTACCTTCAATGGATGGGAGTGGGTCATCCTTAGTTGCTTCGGTGGCAGGCTTGGGATCATTTGTATTTTCTTCATTTGGACGATCGTTTGTAGAAGCCATCTAGCAAAAAAAAAACGATTAAATGGTGTATTTCATTTACTTTCTGCATACAACACTAAAATCATAAAATTCTAAGCACTAACCTTGTACACTAAGTTCTAGAGACTAGGTGATTTTCTGTACAGACATTGAAGATCGGCGGAGCCAATGAGGAGTCCACTCTGCAAGACAAAAAAATAAATATTAGTTCCCCAATAAAAACGTGATCAACTCAAGCAATATAAAAGTATGCTAAGTGTGTAAATACATAGGAAGTATACAACATTAAAAGTATGCCATGGTTAGTATTATAAGCTTGGTTAACTCATACACATGATGCAACAGCAACATGCAAGAGGATATAAAATTGAACAAAGGAAAGATAATTTGAGAGCATGGTGATCAGATGATGGAATAGACTACAAATGTTAGATTCTAAACATGCTTTAAATGGCAAAGGATTCAAGTTACCAATCCCAAAACCAAAGTGAAGTGTAATGAAAAAGTCAAAAGTAATGATGATGGGCAATTGTGTGAAATGCACTACATCATCTTAAAGAACTTTTACAGTTCTCTTGCAAAAAAATGCAGATGTTCCAATTTTATGCCGGTTTCAGCTTCTTAACATTGTACATATGCTTAAGCAGGTGACAGCGTAATTTCCTCTCTGCTAGACCCATTTCTCTCTTCATGATTTACTGGGGTGGAATGATTTATAGATGTATTGAGGACATCCAAATCAGTTAAACACAACAAAGGACATAAAAGATGAAACCAGGAAGATCACAATCAATAACTGCGTCTCAGCTTCTAACCGCATCCTCCCTAAAACTACTAATAGATTTCTCTGTTACTCCCGATACTTACAACTCTGTAAAATTCCAGTACTTGTCTCACTCTCTAAAACTTTGTTTGCAGTCCTAAAACTTTATTTGCAGTCCTAAAATTCCAGTACTTGTCTCACTCTCAATTTGAAAGCAAACACATCACCTTTTTGTGTCGATTGAAAGCAAACACAAACACAAACCTCTTGATCTCATTGAAAGCAAAAGCATATAACAAGAGAATGAAGAACACTTCAAACATAAGTAATAGAGCTTTGCTGAAAAAAAAAAGAAGAAGAAGTAAAGTAACAGAAAACTCACCGTTTAGCAAAGAGAGAAATGTTGAAAGGTTTAAATCTTTTGTTGTTTAGAAAGAGAGCTTGAAAGGTTGAAAACTTGAAATGTTGATAGAAAGAGAGCTTGAGAGGATGAAGATGAAGGGTTTAAATCTTTTGTTCATTTGTTGTTTATACTCTACACAACCCAAAAGAGAGAAGGCTTTTCATTTCCACTTTCTACTTTCTAGATGAAATCAAATCACATTGGAACCCGAGAAAGAGTAAAGTGAGAGAGAGGGTAAAGTGAGAGAGAGAAAATAAAGGAAGAGAGAGATTTGAATAATATAAATAAAATATTAAAATTTTCTCTATATATATAGGTATCGGTTCGGTTCGGTTTTTTCGGTTAAAATCACTTACAAACCGAAAACCGAACCGACCCTATCGGTTTCAAAATATATCAAACCAAACCGATCCGAAACCGATTTTAAAACCGAACCGATCGGTTCGGTCGGTTTAATCGGTTTTTCGGTTTTTTTGTTCAGCCCTAAATATTGCCATCTTACTATCTTTCATCACATCATGGAGAACACCCCTTTGATGAAATATTGTCATCACCACTTTAATGAAATCTATTTTTACTGTTGATGGGGACATCTTGAATGAAAATTGATTTACTGGTTATAGGAACATGAAAACTGATTTACTGTTGAAGGACATCCTTCATGCAATCCGTGATTTACTGTTGATATGGGGATATCTTGAATGAGAATTGATTTACTATTGATAGAGACATGAAAACTGATTTACTGTTGATGGACATCTTTCATGAAATCCTTTTTTTTTTTACTGTTGATATGGGGACATCTTTGTTTAATGAAAACAATTTAATGAAAAGTGTCTTTATTGTTGATGGATGGGGACATTTGGTATTTAATGAAAATTGTTGTTGTTGTTGTTGTTTTTTTTTTTTTTTTTTTTTTTGTTGATGGGATGGGAAATCTTCAAAGGAAAAATTGATTAATGATGGATAGGGACCGAACCGGACCGTTTTACTCCAAACGGTTCGGTTCTGATTTTAAAAAATGTTAAACGATTCGGTTCGGTTCCGGTTCCAAATTTTTTTTTCAAACGGTTCGGTTCCGATCCGTTTCGAACCGAATATATATACCCAACCCTAAATTAGTGAATTCCCTAATTACTTTAGTTTCTAATTTCTAATTCTATTTCTAACCCTAACCCTAGGTCCTCAGTCTCACTCCTCACTGTGAAAACAAAGAGGCGAAGAGCTGTTTGAGTCTTTGACAAACAAAAGAAGAGGCGAATAGGCGAAGAGCAGCCGCAGAGCAGGCAGCGACTCGCGAGCAACCACGACCACGAAGAGGTGAAGAGGCGAAGAGCAGCCGCAGAGCATAATCTCTCCACTTTCCCTCCCTCTCGACTGTTGTTGTTGAGATCAGAAAATGAAGAAGAGAGACGAGAGGAAGGAGAGATGATCAGAGTGAATGAGATGAACAAGTTCAATCGATTTGCCATTTATTAGTTACGACTACACTACACAACTATCATCATCACCATTTCAGAACAGAACAAGATGACCCCTTTTGCTTTCTCTCCCTTTACCAACATTTCCAGGATCATCATCGATCATTCTCTCCAGAACCCAATCTAGATCACAGGAGGATCTCTCGTCAACTCAATAATCTATAAGGTTACATTCTTTACTTTCTTTACTTATGTGTTGTGTGTTTATGCAGAATCTGAAGATCATCTTTTTATTGCTTGCTTAATAGTAACACATACAAACCCTAAGATGATTGTTTTGGGGAACTCCACATTTGAACTTTTACTAGCTAGAGCTAGACCAAGGGGTTGCTTGCACTCCCTGTGTAAAGGTTCAAATTTGGGATAAAACTTACCTGTGTTGATGCAAATTTGGATGACCACCAATGGGATTGGTTAGCATTTTCCTGATTGGATTACAACATGGTAAAATAAAATTTCTCAAAAACATGGTAAAATAAAATTTCCTTCCACTGATTTCATCCTCTCTCAATCTTCAATCGAACATCTCCTAAAGCTGAGTTTCTGTAGACATAAAAAATTTCGACAAATAACTTGAGTTTACCATGTCTCTGTTTCTGTTTTGATAAATTTCCTAAAACTATTTAGATAAATAAATTTCGACAAACAGAGACAAATAACTCGTCTCTGTTTTTCTTCTTTGCATGATTCTAATTGTTGTTTGTTTTACTATCTCATTAATTTCCATTTGCTTCCACAGGTGAGCATGTTTTTCTGGATTGTTCAACACCATCTCTCCTTTCAAGTTTCAAATCAGATTGTATGCTATATCTCCAATCTGTTATTCCAAATTATACCTTTCGTTCTGGGTAGCCAGTATTGTTGTAACATCAAAACATGTTTATTGAGGGCTGGGCATTTGCGCTCATAAAGGATATCATTGTACATGTTAATGTTCTGCAAAAACTATTTGCAAATATTTTGATTTTACTTGCTTTCATGCATTTGGGTGAAGGTAGTTCTTTTGATATTACTTCTTGCTGTGCAAGACATTTATTTTGCTGTTTCAAGGAACCGTAGGAACCGAACCGTTGTAAACGGTTCGAGTTAGGTTCGGTTCCAACGTTCAAAATAGAGGAACCGAACCGAATCGGAACCGATAAAATTTTAAACGGTTCGAGTTAGGTTCCTCAAAATTTGGAACCGAACCGAACCGTGCCCACCCCTAATGATGGATGAAGACATCTTTACTTGATGAATGAAAAAAAAACAGTTTAGAAAAGTGTTTGTTTATTTTTTGTTGATGGGATGGGGACATTTTTAATGAAACTGTTTTCTTTTGTTTTTTGGTTTTGTTTTTTTTTTCTTTTTCTGATGGAGACACCCTTATGGAAATCGGTTTTATTATTGATGGAGACAGCACCTTCTTAATAAATTTTTTTTTTTTTCGGTTTTATCCCATGTTCATGATTTGATTTAGGGCTAGTTTAAAATGCAAGTTTAATTTGGGCTTTGTATTTATACAACAAGGTATTTCAATCATTTTCCTTAAATACCTCAAATTAATGAATATAGTTAAAGTGTTGCTATACTGTAGGTGTTCATATGTGGTGTGTTAGGTGTCCCAACATTTGACCACTAAGGGTTTAGTTTATATTAGAGATATTACGGTTTGTCTTTAGTTAGATAATTTAATAATGAAATTATAAAGTAATAGTGAGAATTAGCCGATTTTCTTTGCGCTCTTTTCCACAGCTAAAAAAAAAAGGAATTATTTTGTATACAGATTTGTTTGTATACGCGTGATATTATTTTGGGTATGCAGACTTGCTTGCATATCGGTACATCGTTTCATGTGAATTTGGTAGTACGTGTAGTATTTAGGAAATACTTGTCAGGTATCAAACTTCGGGTGAGATGACATGACACTCGATGTGGCACCCCACTTGGGTCATGTACGCTCCGAGTGGCTTCGATGGCAAGGGAGGCAAACTTGGGTGAGCACAGGATGAGAGTGCGATTGTGAAAAAGAAGCAAATAATTAGGAAAATAAAGAAAACCATTGAATTAATCATAACATGAAATTGTGCATGGATTATTTCAGCATGTATTAGGTTAGCCTTGAGGGAAGAAACTAACAACTCATTCGAATATCGAATGAGAACTACCTGCCTTCCTTAAGGTGAAATGCATATTTTTTTTGGATATTTAATTGTCTCGATTTGTAAGTTTGCTCACATCAGTATCAATATACTGACCCGAATTTTTGTATTGTTTTACAAATTTGGGTGCGTTCTTAATGAACGTAGCCCCAGAGACTTATCAGGGTTAATTGGAGTGCAATGGTGGTATTAGCTGCGTGGCGATAGCTGAGGATTCAACACGTTTTTGTTAGATCTTGAGTTATTATTATTCCTAGGTAATCAGATATAGGGTTTAGTTATAAATGCTCAGATTTTTAATTCAAAGATTTATTTGGGGATTGATTAATGTAATTTTCATTTATTTATATTGTGGCTTGGGTTTATAATTATGGACCTCATTTTTAGAGGAAGAATACTGAGGAAGGTTATTATTTTATTCACTGCCTTATGACTGTACCATTTAATTTGTTCTTGTCGTGCCTTAGTTTTTGGACAATCTATTAATTTATGTTGTTCAAAAAAAATCGGGGTGTGACAGTAAGCAATCCATCTCTAGTACTGGTATCACTTCGAGCTCCACACCAGCTTAAGCGTCAAAGTATTTTTGCAGGTACCCCCAATTGTTTCGGTGTACTAGATCTTCAGGAGTTTTCACCGTCCAACTAGTCCAGTCCATCCAATCTCATGTTTGGCATCACGAGAAGTTGTGGATAAGTTTCCTATGACAGTAAGTTTTACAAAAAGGTGAGTCCCAGTGCATTATTAACAACTGGGATCAAGACACCATTTATTTCTTTAGCAAGGAGACTACGGCGGTCTGGCAGGCACCCACCTGTTCCACTTTCGATCCTTAATCACGCACGACTCATTATTTCAATAGTTTAAAATTTATTTATTTATTTTTGTATTCATTTTTGGTATGTTTGTGTTTCCTCTTCACAATCTCCTTCTTTATTTCTAAATCACTCTTAAATATTTCAAACACCAACTTAATCCTCAATGAGTTTTAAAATGGAAAAAAAAACAATGTTTGGGGAATGAGAGATGAAAGAGTGTAAAGAAAATAATTGAAGAATCGTATTATTGTGTTTTTATTCCTTGATTGAATACAAACTTATATAAGCCAACTTCTACCTAACCTTGTAGAGATGAGAAACTTAAAACTTATAATACAAATAAAGTCTTATACTGACTTTCTTTTCTAACTTTCATATTCTTACTTTACTTCTTTAATTATTCTGACTTTCATATTCTAACTTTTCTATTATTGTATTTTCCTTCTTGTAGAGGTGAATCAATATTAGACCTGGGCTTGGCTATGTTGAGTACAAACCCTACATATTCTAACATGCCCCTCGCAAGCTGGACACGTAGACGCATATGAAATGTGCAACTTGGAGGAAACTTTGAAATTCAATTTGGGGAAGAAAATCATGACTGTCGAGTGAAGGTTCTAATGGTTCGACTCGAGTTAGCATGATTGTCGAATTCTGGATAATTCTGAAAAAAAATTCTAGATAATTCTGGTATGAAGAAATCATGACTGTTGAGTGAACGACTAATGGTCCGACTCGAGTCAGCATGACTCCCCTCAGCGCGAAGGCTAAAAAATTGCTCAGCACAAATGTTGGTATTACTCAGCATTGGTGCTGTATTGCTCAACATTGGTGCTTGTATTTTTTTTGGGAGCTTGTGTGGTGATACAAAGTAAAGCTCGGAGTGCAAATAACGGAATAAAGAGAATTGAATTTCCCTCCAAAACTTCTTCTTCCTATGTTTCTTCTTCTTCACTGCTGCATTTCGTTGTTACTACGACAGAGAAGATGAGGGAGAAATTGAGGGAAATGAGAAAGGAGAGAGGTAATGGTTGTCCGACAAGATGGTGGTTGTCGGCGAAGAGAGAAGCCTGATGCTTTCTCTTTGTGTCTGCAAAAGAGAGGAGGTTGGCTGTGATATATTTTTTTTTATTGTTGGCTGCGATTCAAGAAAGGAAGAGGCGCTATCACGAGGTGATGGCAACGAACAAATAAGGGGCAGCGAGAGAGATGGATTTGGTGCGATCGACCTACTGTTGGGTGCAATCAAAAGAGCTGCTATGTGATGAAGGTATGATAGTTATGTGAGAAAGCTGTAATTGAGCTTTATTGGCTGGCCCGTGATTTCTTCTTGTTTGCTGAGTTGTTGGTGGCTTGTGGTTGTTGGGTTGTTTGGATGACGACGAAGCAGCTGGTGGTGATGAGCTGAATCGGTAAGATGAAATATTTGGATAAGAGCTGATGATGATCAATTGTCTGTTGTGAGAGAGCTGAGGTGGTGGCGAGATTGTTAGTTGTTGGCTAGCTGCGAGATGGTTAGCAGCGTTCATGATGGTTAAGTGAGAAGAAGATTGGCGATCGTGGTTGTGTAGCGTGGTGTGATCTGTTATGTGAGATGAGCTATGGAGATGGTGATTGTCTGATCAAGTGAATGATGTTGGTGCTTGTGGAAGACCATTTGGGTGTTGTTGATAATTTGTTTTGAGTGAAAATTTAATGCTTGGTAAAAACATTGTTGATAATTTTGTGCCTACTGAAAACTGGGTGCTTGTTGATTGCTTAGTGGTTGTTGTGGTGTTTGTGAATGAAATAGAGAAGAATCCGTTTGCTGTGCGAGCTTGGTGGAAGCTGCGAGAAGTGGCTGTGACTCGACATGTGGTCTATTATGATCGATCTGCAAAACGAGATCGAGATGGAGGTTGATGGCGTTGGAGAATTGTTAGTGATTTGGTTGAACTTGTTGTTGAGGATGTTCTTGCTGCTGCCCTCCCTTCCTCACCTTTTGCGTCTAGCATAGTCGTCGGAGGTGGGGAAGAACTTGAGTCTCCGAAATCTTAGGTCACTAAAGAAAGTTACTCTGATACCATGTAAAGAAAATAATTGGAGAATTGTATAATTGTGTTTTTATTCATTGACTGAATACAAGCTTATATAAGCTAACTTTCACCTAACCTTGTAGAAACGAAAAACTTAAAACTTGCTATACAAAATAAAGTCTTATACCGAGGTCAAGAGATGCGGAAAGAAGTGTTGTCGGTTGTGAAAGGTTGGAAGAGAACCCTTTTTGCCCAAAATCGAACAAAAATGAGGAATTTGGACTATTTAATGGCAGTGCTACTTAGATTGAAGGTGGTGGTGCTCAAAACAACTTCTCTCACTATCTCCCACATAACCCTTTTGTTCTCCCTCCCAACAAATCGACCATTCTTGATCCATGAACACCAAGACGATATCTATGAATGCTCTGTCACTGATTTGTTTCATTATCTTCTTGCCCTCTTTTAGAACTAACATGCTCAGTCTAGTTTTTGGTAACTGATATTCACGTAACTAATACATAATATATACCTTAATTTATATATGTTAGTGTTTCGATTATTATATTTTATTCTAATTATTTTGTTTTCACGTCTTTGAAAGAATTTAAGCGTGAACGATGAAATCGCATTAAGACGACAATTTGAGGAATGATCTATTGGTTGATTCTAGTGGTGGTACAAAGTAGCGGGTCACATGTCTAAACCTAACCCAAACAAACCTAGGTCCACCTAATTTAAGCTAAGTCCAAGCCCAAAAGTTGACCTAGAAATCCAAACCCAACCTAACAAGGAAAGATGAGAACCCTATTTAGGTTTCCTCTCTCCCTTCTCTTCAAAATCTCTTTTTCTACGTTTCTTTCCTCCTATCTTTTTCTACGTTTCTTTCCTCCTCTCTTTTTCCAGCCACCACACCACATCCACCCTGTCGGCGATCCTCGCTCGATAGGAAGACCGACAGCTCGATCATCCCGCCATCACCACCTCCTCTTCACCACCACCATCAGAACCTCCACCATCACTATCCTCCCGTACAAGACAAAGGATGCAACAGGGAGCACATCCCTGTTTTCCTTTCTCGCAGCCGATTAACAACCCACACACATCATCATCATCACAGGAGCTCTCTCTCTCTCTCACGTTCCTCCTCCATCTCTCCCTAATCCCTTTCCTTTGATCAACCACGAACTAGCACCACCACCACTGAAATAGAGCAACCCTGCTTCTCTTCCTTTCCACTCCACAAACCACCGTCCCCTGTTATCTTCTTCCTCCTTGCATACTCACCACACCACCTTGCTCATCTGTCTCTCTCTCGTCCCTCCCACTCATTTCCCTCACTCTCTTGCAGGGCCAGGAGCTCGCATACCACCACCAAGACAGGGAACACCACCCCTGTTTCTCTCCCTCTTTTTGTTCTCCTTTGCATTTCTCTCTCATCTATCTCTTTCCCTCTCTTTTTCAGGTGATCTTCATTGGAGAAGAAGGAGCTCACGAGGAGCATGGAGGAAGAACAGCGGCACGACTCGCTGGAGACGAAGGCGCAGGAGAAACGGCGGGAACCAACTGATTTTTGAATCAGTTGGTTATTCGCACCTAGACTTTGCTCTGAGCCACCATAGTCCACCAGCAACTATTTCTCGGGATGCGTGTTCGTGTGGGAGCTGATGGATTCCACTTACGCAAGTGTTGTGACGTCATCCACCATGATCTTCTAGACCCTGCGCTGAGGCAAAGATGAAACCACAAGGTTTCCTAGAGTTTATCGTATTTGAATTTGTTGTTTTCTATATGCTTGAACGTTAAACACAGTTGATTTCTGAATTCAATAATTTGCTTTTACCGATTATATCCGGAATAATTATTTAGACTAATCGGTAGTTAAAAGTTTCCTTTTTGATATTCGAAGTCTGCTTTAATCAATTAATTTGAATCTGTGAATGTGTGTGCCGTAAGAAGACATGCAATGCTAGGGGTTTAGAATTAGTTAAAATAAACATGTGATTGTGTGTACCGTAGAAAGACATGCAATGCTAGGGATTTATGCCTTTACTGAAATCAATTGCGAACTTAGATTAATCTTTAGGTTAGTCGTGTTAATTCTTGAAAACAATAATTTGGATTACACAAATCTCGAAGAACCTGTGGTGGATTCGATGTCTCAGTCCACTCTCTTATCATCTTACTAGTTTAATTTTAGTTGTCAATTTAGTTATCTTAATTTAGTAATTTTCATCTGTTGCAACCCCCAACTCTAAATTAGTTTAAATAAGTCTTAGAATTCGACTGTATCGTCAATCCTCGTGGGATCGACTCGTATTTGCCAATGTCTACTAATTAGACAGCCGTGCACTTGCGGTATTACAAGTAGGGTTTATTAACTTATTAATTTAGATTAATAAAATCTCCATCAGTAACTGATTTGAATTAATCATAAGGTCACCATTTTTATGAAATCTTAATTAAATATGTTTCAACCAATTCTGAATCAGTGACTTATATATAAGTTCGCTGGTTTGTTGTTTAATTTTGATGATAATGACATGCTATTGGATGTTTTTTTCGTGTTTCCTCATCACATAGTCATGATAAGTTTGATTATTGGACCAGTTTCATAGCTAGATGACTAACTAAATCCCATTTTTTATGATGCAAGATGCGTAATGCGAAAAACACTCCGGTTTAGACCTACTGCAGTTATAAATGATAATGATGATTGTAATAGCAGCATTAGCATAATAATTATGATAGCAACCACGGTATCAATGATAATAATTATAAGAGTTTGGCTTCTCATATGGAAGTTAATCGTGCTCACATTTTCAGGGAGACAAATGCGGTAGCAGACGCTTTGGCTAATAGAGCTCAAGAGGAGGGTGTTAGTCGTGTTTTTTATGCCGCAAATCTCTCACGCAAGATTGCCGGTCTGGTCCGTTTGGACAAGGTTCATACCGCGTATATTTGTGTTCCTAAATGAGAGGTGCTAATCTCTGTCTGTGTTTGGTTTTGGTCCATGTTACGGGTAAAAATGAACAGAGTTTGAAGCTACTGTAGATGTTATGGTTGGGTCGACAGATGCCATGAGGGCATTCTGGATTAGTTGATATTGGCAGAACCAAAGTTTGTACTCTTGGTTTTCAATTTCTGTGTTGTTTTGTGTTATTGTGCGAGATGGAACTGGATTTGTGCCATCTAGATGACCATACAAGTCGTGACCATGCATTAACATGGAAAATTGTGCTTTCCACGTTGGGAAATTGTGGCTGCCAAGGAGATTGATTGGGGGTTGAGAAGCTGGGTTGAACTGGATTAATTGAGATGGGTTATTGGTGGGAATGGTTGTGGCATCAAGAGTGGTAACTAGAGATGGTTGTGGATTTGTAGGCATTGTCAAGTGATGGAGCAATAGGAGATGAGCAGAGTAGTAAAAAAGATGAAATACTCGTATGAGTTTATTTATGCTCTGATACCATAACAATGAATAGAGTTTGTGTTGAAGATGATGTCTTGTATTCACTAAGAGATTGAAATTTATATACATTGTATCAACCGTGAGTATCCTACATCTATGCTATATCTCCTGAAAACAAGGAGATCTATTTAACAAAGTTTGAATAATTTAAAGAAGCTACAAAGTAGGCAACAGACTTGGTCAAGATAAGAGTAGTTACGGGATTGCAGCTGACTTGTCGCTAATAACGGGCTGTTGTTTGGTGTGGGTTGATGCTGCTGCCTTTGTTGAATTTGGGCGTTGTTTGGTCATCTTTTACGGATGGTGGTTTCCTTGTGGTGGTGCTATGTGTTGGAAAAATCCAATAATGTGGGCACACATACTTTTTTTTTTTTTTTTTTTTTTTTTTTTTTTTTTTTTTTTTATAAAACCTCCAGAGGGGAGGGGCAGCTATGGGATGCCAGACCTTAATTAATTATCAAACAATTGACTTACATTCTATACGGGGGTACATTACATTCTATACGGGGGCACACATACGTAATATGGTGTGTATTGTTATCTTAAAGTATAGTCCATCTAATATGTGATCTAATAGGGGTGTTGGACTATAAGGTATTATTAAATAACATGGTGTAATTAAAAATGTAATTTCTAATTCAATGAAGGGCAGAATTGGAAATTCACAATCCGTAAGTTATACGGTTATAACTTACGAGCATTATAAATATGTGGTTGGTCCCCGGTTGAGCGTTGCGTGAAAACATCGTCTTCTATATCCTCTCAACAGAGACTCTAAGTAATACACTTGAATCAATCGGAAGATCCAACTCATCACAATCAAGAAGAAATCGTTATGAATCAAGGTATGTTTCTGTTCTTTCTTTGTTTCCATTGAATCAACTAGAGTTTGATGTTATTTGGTTATTTCTACAATTGGTATTAGAGCAACTCCTGTTGATTCCATGTGAAATTCTAAAGAGGAAATTTTTTTTTCATTATTTTGATTATGCGATTCATTATCTTGCTTCATGTTCACTATTACACTGTTACAGTGATTATATGATTCATGTTCACTGTTACGCTATTACAGTGATTATGCGCTTATGCGATTATATTGATTCATGTTCATTGTTCACACTATTCACTGTTACATTGATTATGTACATTGGTTATGTGTTTATATCGATTCTTTATATTGATTCATGTTCACTGTTACACTGTTATATTGATTCAAGTACAATGAATAGATTCTAAAAAAAAAAAAAAATTTGGTTTGTCTCGTTTCACTGTTGAATCAAGAGTCGGGTGTAGGCGATGACCCTTTCAGCCTGTTAGGTCGGTTGCCGTTGGGCCTGTTGGTAATTGTTGGTGACTGTTGGGCCTGTTGGTAACTGTTGTTGCTATTGGGCCTGTTAGTAACTGTTGGTGACTGTTGCGCCTGTTGGTAACTGTTGAGATTCTGTTTTAAGAATTGGGCCTATTGGTTGCAAGTTGGGACTTGCTGGACCTGTTGGATCATTTGGACCTAATGGGTCTTGGTTTGGGCTCACATATTCTGAATAACTGGGGTCTGATTAATCATGAGTTTTATCCTGCTTTATTGGGACCTATTCATTTTTTTTTTTGGCTACATTTTAGTTAGACCCATGTTTTAATTGTATTAAGGTGATAATTTAGTTAATACTCCAAATTTATACATAGATTATAATTTTGGTTTCATGTATCATTATTGTGTTCCTTATTTGAAATTTACACAATTTAACTAATAGGTTGCCAAAACAACCACTATTAGGAAAATTGGTTAATTTTAAATAAGCGAGCATGTTAAATCCATGTGAAACAATCGGCCCAAAGGAAGATTCTTTTGACCAGATAATCCATAGTCTTGAATATGTGATACGGTTTGGTTTACCATGCTTTTATTATGTCGGTCCAAAGAAACTCATAATATTAGGCCGATTTCGTTGTGTAAGAAGAGTACCACTTACAGATTGATATTTCTGTCCAAAGACTAAATAACAATGCTGTGCTAGGTCACTTGATGTGGTTTTTTACCTATTGTATGAATTTAAAGTTTATGCAATTTGAATGATGATGTGAACATGTTATTTATTTATTTAATTTATTCTCTGTACAATTACTATGTCTGCTACTAGTATATCTGCTGGTGTACATAATATTCCCATGCTCAATGGGACAAACTTCAAGGATTGGAAAGAGAATGTGTTAATCGTTTTTGGATGTATGGATCTGGACCTTGCCTTAAGGATTGAGCAACCCGCTCCCCTTACAGATGCAAGTACTCCTGATGCCAGGAGATACTTTGAGAAGTGGGAACGCTTCAAGGACTGGAAAGAGAGTGTGTTAGTCTCATGCTCATCAAGCGAGGCATTCCAGAAGCCTTTAGGGGTGCAATATCCGAAGGGGTGACCAATGCCAATGAGTTCCTTGTTGAACTTGAAAAATGTTTTGCTAAAAATGATAAGGCTGAAACAAACACGCTTTTAGCTAGCTTGGTTTCATTGAAATACAGAGGCAAAGGGAACATTAGGGAGTACATCACGGAGATGTCTCATCTTGCTTCAAAACTTAAGGCACTAAATCTTGAGTTGTTTGAGGACTTACTCGTGCATCTAGTTTTGATATCACTTCCTCCACAATACAGTCAGTTTAAGGTCAGTTACAACTGTCAGAAGGAGAAATGGACTCTTAATGAACTAATTTCATACTGTGTGCAAGAGGAAGACAGGTTGAAGCAAGACAGAATGGAAAGTGCTCACTTTGCAAGCACATCTAAAAATAAGGGCAAAAAAAATGAAAGAAGGATAATGAAGCTGCTAAGGGTCCAACACAAAAGAAACAGAAAGGCAATGAGGGTTGTTTCTTTTGTAAGAAACCTGGACATGTAAAGAAGGAATGTACCAAGTATCACGCATGGCATGCTAAAAAGGGTATGTTTCTTACTTTGGTCTGTTATGAGCTTAACTTAGCTTCAGTACCTATAAACACTTGGTGGTTAGATTCCGGTTCTACTACTCACATAAGTGTTTCTATGCAGGGTTGCCAGAGCTACTGAAAGCCAAATGATGCTGAAAGACGCATCTTCGTGGGCGATGGAAAATCGGTAGAAGTGGAAGCAATAGGAAACTTTATGTTACTATTAGGAACTGGTTGTTATTTGGAACTGAAAGACACTTTTGTAGTACCGTCATTTAGACGGAATTTGGTTTCTATTTCCTTGTTGGACAAATTTGGATATTGTTGTTTATTTGGAAATAATCAGTTTAGTCTTCCATTAAATTCCAATATTATTGGTATTGGTTCATTAAGCACATTTGATAACCTATATCTTTTTGACACTATTGCATCATATAATGAAACCTTGCATGTGGAATCACGTGGTACTAAGCGTAAACTAAATGAAGAAAATTCATCAAAACTATGGCACAAATGCTTAGGACATATCTCAAAAATGAGAATGGAAAGACTTGTGTCAGATGACATATTAGATTCTCTTGATTTTTCAGACTTTGATGTTTGCATTGAGTGCATCAAGGGCAAACAGACCAAAGAAAGGAAATTGGGTGCAAACAAAACTTCAGACATCTTAGAATTGATCCACACAGATATTTGTGGACCATTCCCTTCGGCTTATTGGAATGGTCAACAATATTTTATATCATTCATAGACGATTACTCACGTTATGGGTGCCTTTATCTCATTTATGAGAAATCTGAGTCACTGGACATGTTCAAAGCTTTCAAAGCTGAGGTTGAGAACCAACTCAACAAAAAAATTAAGTGTGTCAGGTCTGACCGTGGTGGTGAGTATTATGGTAGATATGACGGTTCAGGTGAACAACGTCCAAGACCATTTGCTAAATTCCTCGAATAATGTGGAATCATCCCACAGTATACCATGCCGAGATCACCTAGCATGATGGTGTAGCTGAAAGATGAAAGCAAACTCTTAAGGACATGGTAAAGAGTATGATCAGTTATTCTACCTTACCTGAATCACTCTGGGGAAAAGCACTAAAGACAATAGCTTATATCCTTAATAGGGTACCAACAAAAGCAGCTGCCAAAACACCTTATGAACTTTGGATAGGCAGAAAACCTAGTCTAAAACATTTTCACATTTGGGGATGTCCAACTGAGGCAAGGCTTTATCGGCCAAATGAAAAGAAATTGGACTCCAAAACAGTAAACAACTACTTCATTGGCTACTGTGAGCGATCAAGGGGCTACAAGTTCTATAATCCCACTATTAAGTCCATTTTTGAAACGGGGACAACAACATTTTTTGAGGATGTCGAGTTTCGGGGGAGAAATAAGGTAAGAGACATTGTCTTTGAGAAGGAATCGATTTTGACTCCTACTACTGTTTTTGACAATATACATGTTTCAATACCTGTTATTGATCAAGAAGCAGATCTGAAACCTCAATAGGACAATGTTGAACAACTCCCTGCTCAAATTGAAGTAAATGTTCCAGAAGAGCAAACTCAACAACCTCAAGATCAAATGCCATTAAGGAGATCCACGAGAGAAAGGAGAGGTGCTATTCCAGATTATTATATGGTCTTTCTCCAAGAACATGAGGAAAATGATGAATTGATGGAAAATGATCCAATCAACTTCCATCAAGCCATGCAAGTTTCTATCTCTCAAAAGTGGATAGATGTTATGAATGAGGAGTACAAGTCTATGCAAGACAATCAAGTTTGGGATCTTGTCCCATTACCTGAAAATACAAAGCCTATTGGTTGTAAATGGATATTCAAAACTAAGAGGGATTCAAAAGGTAACGTGGAAAGATATAAGGCTCGTCTTGTAGCTAAAGGCTTCACTCAAAAGGAAGGCATCGACTATAAAGAGACTTTCTCTCCGGTGTTAAAGAAATACTCATTTAGGACAATCATGACACTTGTTGCGCACTTTGACCTTGAGTTACATCAGATGGATGTTAAAACAACGTTTCTCAATGGCGACATTGATGAAACAATTTATATGGTGCAACCAGAAAACTGTGTCTGGAGACCCAAAGAATATGGTTTGTAGACTAAAGAAATCCATCTATGGGCTCAAATAAGCTTCCCGCCAATGATACTACAAATTTCATCAAGTAATTGTCTCATTTGGTTTTGAGACAAATGTTATTGATAATTGTGTGTATCATAAGTTCAGTGGGAGTAAGCATATCTTCTTGATTTTGTATGTTGATGACATATTGCTTGCTACTAATAATATAGACATGTTGCACGAAACCAAGAGATTTCTATCAAAGAAATTTGAAATGAAAGATCTTGGTGAAACTTCTTTTGTCTTAGGGATTTAGATATACCGGGATCGTTTCCGGGGTATTCTTGGATTATCACAAAATGGTTATATAAAAAAAGTGCTTAAAAGGTTTGGCATGCAAGATTGTAAACTAGGAGACACCTCTATATCTAAAGGAGACAAATTCAGTCTTAAACAGAGCCCTAGGAATAAACTTGAAGTTGTAGAGATGCAAAAGATCCCCTATGCATCAGCTGTTGAAAGTCTTATCTATGCTCAGGTATGTACACGTCCAGACATAGCATTCATTGTTGGAATGCTTGACAGATATATGGATAACCCTGGGATGGATCACTGGAAAGCGGCTAAACGGGTTATGAGATATTTATAGAGAACCAAGGATTACATGCTCACATATAAGAGAGTAGATTAGTTGGAGATCATAGGGTATTCTGATTCAAATTTTGCTGGATGACAAGATAGTAGAAAATCTACATCCGGCTACATTTATCTGTTAGCTGGAAGAGCTATTTCCTGGAGAAGTGCTAAGCAGACACTCATAGT
Source organism: Berberis vulgaris (assembly GCA_963556465.1). Classification (NCBI taxonomy): domain Eukaryota; kingdom Viridiplantae; phylum Streptophyta; class Magnoliopsida; order Ranunculales; family Berberidaceae; genus Berberis; species Berberis vulgaris. The sequence continues at coordinate 5,241,979 of OY747133.1, forward strand.
TTCTTCCACCATGGAAGCAGAATATATGGCGTGTTTTGAGGCATCCAACCATGGATTATGGCTGCGTTATTTTGTCACTGGACTGCGCATTTTGAATGACATAGAAAGACCACTAAAGTTATATTGTGACAATAAGTCAACAGTTCTATATGCCAACAACAGCAGGAGCTCATCTAGGTCAAATCATATTGACATAAAGTTCCTTGTTGTGAAGGAAAGAGTAAAGAATAAACAGATTTTCATAGAGCATATTGGGACAAACTCCATGATTGCGAATCCGCTTATTAAGGGATTACCACCCAAGGTCTTTCATGAGCACACCGCTCATATGGGTGTTATATCACATGAGGATATCATGGTTTAATGGAAGTTTTTTTGTTGTTCTATGATGGATTTTTTTTTGACACATTGGTGTAATTTAGTATTTTCTGCAGAAATAAAGTATTTAGTCATTTGTCTGTTTATTATATGTTTGATCTCATTAAATATTAAAGTTGGACCAGTTGGAAATAGGCATGTTTGGATCACATTACATGTAATTTCTATGCTCTACATGCATGTTTGATCTATGTCATTTGATTATATTGGTATATGTGACTGCTGATGGATTTAGTTACGCTAAATGTGACGAAAATTGCTTTAATCCTATATTAGTATAATCAATGGACGAGATTGTTTAGGAATACCTTTACTTGTGATAGCAAGTTTTTGAGCTCATAAGGTTATACACATTTAAGGGTTACATATGTGGCCCAAGTGGGAGATTGTTGGAAAAATCCAATAATGTGGGCACACATATGTAATACAATGTGTATTGCTATCTTAAAGTGTAGTCCATCTAATATGTGATATAATATGGGTGTTGGACTATAAGGTATTATTAAATAACATGATGTAATTAAGAATGTAATTTCTAATTCAATGAGGGGCGAAATTGGAAATTCACAGCCAGTAAGTTATACGGTTATAACTTACGAGCATTATAAATATGTGGTTGGTCCCCGGTTGAGCGTTGCGTGAAGAATATCGTCTTCTGTATCCTCTCAACAGAGACTCTAAGTAATACGCTTGAATCAATCGGAAGATCCAATTCATCACAATCAAGAAAAAATCGCTGTGGATCAAGGTATGTTTCTGTTCTTTATTTGTTTCCATTGAATCAACTAGAGTTTGATGTTATTTGGTTATTTCTACACTATGAAGTGCTGAGCGTTGCGGCTAGCAACAAGTGGTGGCTATAGAGAGGTTTGTTTAGTGTATGGTAGCCGAGTTGCTGATTGCGGGGAGTGCTGCGCACATAACAGAGTTGTCCACTCTGTAGGTGACTCTGTTTCAGCAAGGTTTCGGTTGCGGGGTTATGAACTGGGGCAGTCTGGTTTGACGCTTGTTAATGGTGTTATAAGTCCTGTTTCGGTGCTTGCAATTGGAGTGTTTGCTAAGTGTGGTCACTTTCGGCAGCTCTGTGACGCTGGGGGTATAAGGGAAGTCCATGAGTTTGGACCAGATGTGTTGCGAATCTCGATGCTCTTGTTAACGTTACGGTTTTGGCTTCAGAAAATGAAGGATTACGAGGTCCACTAGTGCATCGAGGCGACTGTTGATAGATCCTAGTCGAGTTCCAAGGAGCGAACGATTTTTTACTCATGGTTCTGCTCGAATTGTATCCTGCCCGGATCCTGTTCAAGATGTTACGGAGACTACTTCTCATCCAAGTCCTTCCTTCGAAGATGATGTAAAAGTGGATCGCGAATCTCTCGAGGATCGAGGTTGAGGAACTGAGGCTGGCGTTGGAGGAGTGAGAAGGAGACTACTCGTCCGTTGGACGATAATGAAGAGATGCTTCTTTCTGCCTATGGTGTTTCTGACGTAGCCGAATTTTCTAATGGTGATCCTCGGGTTATCATATCTTGCTTGCGAGGTAAGTAATCTACCTGAAAACTTATGAAACTATGGCCAAAGCAAAGCTAACCGTTTAGCAAGGGGTTCAGGGCTCAGCTTCTTATAATGGTAGAACTTAGCTACTGCTTGAAAATACTTTTCAGAATCTGGTTCTTCGACGCCATCAGTGAAAACAGGAGGAGGAAGCTTTAGTTTCAACTTGGAAGCAAGTTGAGTATCTATGGTCTCGATTAATACATCTGTGGATGCTTGAGATGACAGAGGTGGGTTAAGGGGGCCAAGCTATGAGGATGAAGCCTGCAGAGTGGTGGGAGAGGAAAGGTGATCCTGCGGATTAGTGGATGTTTGAAGCGAAGACATGGGTTGTTGAGAACAGGAAGTATTAGTAATGGAATGTGAATCAAGATAGGTAGAGGAAGATGGGTCCATTAAGATTGAGTGAAAGTAGTAGTAAGATTGGTGTGTATGAACAATTGACTCAGAAAGATGAGAGTTGTTGCGCCTTATTGCGGAAGCGGGTAGACACCAATTATTGCACACAAGTACCACAAGGATCCAATCAATTAAATAGAACAACTAGCAATGAAAATAATTAGAGAAAACCAAGAACATACCACAAGAGACACAAGGTTTACGTGGTTCGGCGAATTGCGTCTACGTCCACGGTGAGGTGATTCCACTATATTCAAGAACAAGGTACAAGAAGATGACAATTCTCACACAATCTCAACAAGAGATGAAACAATTCCAGCAATTATCTTTCTCTATTCCCTGTGCTTCACAGTTTTTCTACATACAATCATAAAAAAACAGCTACAGTTCCTAGTATATATAGGAACAACAGTTTCCTATTTCCTAGAATTTGTTTCCTGTTCAAAAAACAGTTTCCTGTTTCACAAAACAATTTCCAAAAGTCCAAACAGTTTCCTGTTTCAAACAGGAGTCCAAACAGTTTCCTGTTTCACAATTCTCCACCTCGGCGAATTTTTTTTATTTGTTTTAAAGAAAAAATTGAGCCGAAACAAGGCAAAAGAATAAACTGATCAACACTCCACCATAGCTTTGTCACCTCACGAAACCGCCCCGAAGGGAAACGCCCCAAAGGGCCCTCAATCAACATGAGTCAATGTGGAGTAAGTCCAAACAATGTTGGAACTTAACTCCAGGAACAACCTTTGTCAACATATCATCGAGGTTGTTTTTTGTGTGTAGTTTCACCAAAGACACATCACCATCCTCAATTACATCTCGAACAAAGTGATATCGGACCTCAATATGCTTAGTCCTTGCGTGATGAACCTGATTTTTAGCCAAGTGGATGGCACTCTGACTGTCACAGAGAACCTCAACACTATCTTGTTCCACACCCAAGTCATTTACAAGACCTTGAAGCCACAATGCTTCTTTTACAGCTTCTGTCAATGACATATATATACTCTGCCTCTGTAGTAGAGATAGCCACTGTATCCTGAAGCATAGATCTCCAACTAACCGGAGCACCGTATATCTGAAATACGTAACCAGTAGTAGATCTTCGTCTATCTAGATCACCAGCATAATCAGAATCAACAAACCCACGAACCTGATCACATGAATCTCCACCGAAGTCCAAACCCATATCCAAGGTACCTTTTAAGTACCTAAGCATCTATTTCACTGCCTTCCAATGTTTCTTCCCAGGGTTTTCCATATACCTGCTCACAACACTAACAGCCTGTGAAATGTCAGGGCGTGTACACACCATAGCATACATTAAACTGCCAACTGCACTAGCATAAGGAACATGCGACATGTATTCCTTTTCTTCCACTGTGACTGGAGATAACTTTCGAGAAAGTCTAAAATGTGAAGCCAAAGGAGTAATAACTGACTTTGCGTTTTTCATGCCAAACCGTGATATGACCTTCTCAAGGTACCCCTTCTGTGAAAGAAATATTTTTTTATTCTCCCTTTCTCTTCTTATCTCCATACCAAGTATTTTCCTTGCAGCACCCATATCCTTCATCTCAAACTCAGATGCAAGTTGAGACTTCAATTTATTTATCTCCACCATACTCTTATAGGCAATGAGCATATCGACAACATAGAGCAAAAGATAAATAAAATCGCCACTACGAAGTTTTTTCAAGTAAACACAACAATCATTTTTACTTCGTGTGAACCCATGTTTCAACATAAAAGTGTCAAACCGTTTGTACCACTGCCTAGGTGACTGCTTTAACCCATAAATTGATCTCCTCAAATGACAAATATGGTCTTATTTTCCAACAACCTTAAAACCTTCCGGCTGATGCATATAAATTTCCTCCTCTAAGTCTCCATGCAAGAAAGTTGTTTTCACATCAAGTTGTTCACTCACCATGATCTACCAAGCTCAACAACACACGTATAGAAGTGTGTTTTACCACAGGCGAAAATATCTCATTGTAGTCAACGCCTTCCCTATGAGCAAAACCCTTAGCTACTAATCTTGCCTTGAACTGAGTACCAGACTCTAGAGTAGCTTGTTTCTTCTTAAACACCCACTTGCAGCCAATTGCTTTCCTTCCATTAGGCAACGACACTAGATCCCAAGTATGGTTCTTCTGGAGAGACTCCATCTCACCCTGCATAGTTACTAACCAACTCTGACTATCTGAATGACGAGCGGCCTGCTTGTAAGTAGTTGGCTCATCATCTTCCACAGAGAGTGCATATGCAACCAAATCAACTGTATTCAATTGACCATAGTGCTTCAACGGTTCTTCAAAGCCAAAATTTTGAACTTGCTTAACCGATCGTTTTGACCTAGTTAAGGCCAAAGGTTGCTCCTGGGATTGATTATCTTCAACTGGTTGTTGTTTCTCATGGTCTTCAGGCTCATAATTCAGATCATGTGTGCCTGCTTCAACCACTTGTTCATCTGCTGCATCCACAGACGCTTCAACTTCCACTTTTTGAGTGTTACTAGATTCACCACCACTATCAACCAACTCCTTAGCTTTAGTACAAGCTAACAAGGAATTCTCATCAAATGTAACATCTCGACTGATCACAAATTTATTATCCTCTAAACACCATAGACGATAACCCTTCACGCCTTTTGCATACCCCAAGAAAATGGCCTTCTTAGCCATAGCATCAAGCTTATTTTCTTTCACACGGTAGTAGGCAATACAACCGAAAACTTTCAATATACTGTAATCAACATGTTCACCTGACCACACCTCATAAGGTGTTTTGCAGTCTAATGTAGAATGTGGCGATTTATTAATCAAGAAACACGCGGTGGCTATTGATTCAGCCCACCATTCTCTGCCAAGACAAGCATTGGAGCGCATACACCTAGCTCTTTCAAGCATAGTACGGTTCAATCTCTCAGCAACTCCATTTTGTTGTGGCGTGTCTCTAACAGTCCAATGTCGAACAATTCCTTGATGATCACAAAACTGTTTGAAAGTACCTTCAGTATACTCGGTACCATTATCAGACCTCAAAGTTTTCACCTTTCTTCTAGTTCTATTATCAACCATTGCTCTCCACCTTTTAAATGTCTCAAATACTTCATTCTTAGACTTCAAAAAATATACCCATGTGTAACGGGAATAATCATCAATGAAGGAGACAAAGTACCTGGAACCTCCCTTAGAGGCGACATTCGCTGGCCCCCACACATTTGTATGCACATAGTCTAGAATACCTCTGTCATGTGCTTGCTTGTACTGAATTTTACCCTGCATTGTTTTCCATATACACAATGCTCGCAAAACTCCATAGTCGGTTTCGGCATACCCTTCAGTAACCCTTGCATGCTCAGTAGAGACAATCCTTTTTCTGTCATATGCCCAAGTCGCATGTGCCATAACCTAGTGCTTTTCGATGAAGAAGTTCCCACTGCCACATTTCCTGTTACCGTGTTACCCATCAAGGTGTATAGGTTACCTTGTTTGATCCCTTTCATGACAACCAAAGACCCACGGACAACCTTTAAAACTCCACCTACCGCTGTAAACTTACAACCATTGGAGTCTAAAACACCAAGCGATAAAGTTCTTTTCAAGGCTGGGACATGCCTCACATCAGTTAAGGTTCTCACAACACCATCATACATCTTAATCCTCATTGTTCCAATTTCAACTGTCTTGCAAGCGTAATCATTACCCATCAGAACAGTACCACCATCAATGTGCTCATAGGTAGTGAACCACTCCCTGTTTGGGCACATATGGTAAGAACACCCAGAGTCAAGGATCCATCTCCCAGAGATTTCTGTGTTTTCACCTGCAACTGAATAACATTCTTCATCATTTTCCGTACTAGATGCATAACTTGCTTCACTAGTATCACCCTTATCTTGCTTTTTCTTGCCCTTCCAATTGTTATCATGATTACTCTTACCTTGATTTGGACAACTTTTCCTAATATGCCCCCACTCTCTACATTTGTGACATTGTGGACCTCTAGACTTTGATCTAGATTTTCCACTCTTTGAAGATGATTTCACTTGAGACCCTCCATTAGCAACCAACCCTTCAGCTTGATCTTTCCCACTACCACTTGATGAAGTTTTCTTCCGAATCTCATTGGACAAGAGTGCACTGGTAGTTTCATCAAATGTAAGTTCATCTTTCCCAAACAAAATTGTTTGTACAAGATTTTCATATGACTGCGGCAAAGAGTAAAACAATATAATTGCTTGGTCTTCATCCTCAATCTTCACATCCACATCTCTCAAATTTGAGATAATCCGTGTAAACTTGGCGATATGATCACCAATTGGAGTGCCCTCATCCATTGCTAGTCTGTAAAATTGGGTTTTTAAGTATAACCTGTTTGATAATGTCTTAGTCATAAACTGTGACTCAAGCTTCAACCAAACATTAGCTGCCGTAGTCTCTTCATTAACTAAAAAGACTATGTCTCTATCCAGACAAAAGTAAATAGCAGCACGAGCCTCCAAATCGAATTCTTCCCATTCATCATCTGACATGGTTTCAGCCTTTTTATCCTTCCCTAGTAATGCCTTGTGTAATTTCTAAGAAATAAGCAAATTCCTCATTTGTATTCTCCAATATCCGAAATCGTTCTTACCATTAAATTTCTCGATTTCATACTTCCCCACATGTGCCTTGCTCACCTTGGATGCCATTGCAAACAAAACCTGTGACTTTCTAGACAAGAAGCTTCACTACGGTATTTTTTTCTTCAAACAACTTGTGCACAAACAAACCTTAGCACTTTTGAATATTCACAATCTTGAGTAGAACAATTCAAGATCAATTTCCCTTAGTGCTCTGATACCAATTGTTGCGACTTATTGCGGAAGCGGGTAGACACCAACAATTGCACACAAGTACCACAAGGATTCAATCAATTAAATAGAGCAACTAGCAATGAAATTAATTAGAGAAAACCAAGAACCTACCACAAGAGACACAAAGTTTACGTGGTTCGGCGAATTGTGCTTATGTCCACGGTGAGGTGATTCCACTATATTCAAGAACAAGGTACAAGAAGATGACAATTCTCACACAATCTCTACAAGAGATGAAACAATTTCAGCAATTAACTTTCTCTATTCCCTGTGCTTCAAAGTTTTTCTACGTACAATCATAAAAAAACAGCTACAGTTCCTAGTATATATAGGAACAACAGTTTCATGTTTCCTAGAATTTGTTTCCTGTTCAAAAAACAGTTTTCTGTTTCACAAAATAATTTTCAGAAGTCCAAACAGTTTCCAGAAGTCCAAACAGTTTCATGTTTTAAACAGGAGTCCAAACAGTTTCCTGTTTCACACTGAAGGAGCTGGACGTACTTGGGGACTTGTTGCTTTGTGCTCAGTGCTTGTAAGTAATGGTGAATGGTTTGATGTGCATGCTAATTGGTTTTTGCTTGTAAGTCTTTTGTTTGCAAGTTGCAAATTGAGTTGGCAAGTTATGCTTCGCTGCAAGTTGTGGTTTTGCTTGCAAGTTGCGCGCAGTTTGTGCAAATGGCTATTGGGAAGTAAGTGACAATGGTTTTTGGGTTGATGCTTGAAAAACAAAAAACAAAAAAAAAACAAAAACACGGCATCAATGACAGTATTGCATGATGCTTTATACAGGAAAGGGTCAGGGAGTCGTTTGTCATCGATAGGAACAAGTGGTGAACTTGCTTGAAAATTATGTCCTAGCTGAAACTAGGAAAGTTCATGGTGAGTTCTGTGTTTGTGGATGGTATTGGTAAAGTCACCCACTTGAACCACCAAACCATTTCTGTTGAAAAATATGCACTATGGATTTAGGATTGGCTCGTGAAAAATGGAAGAAACAAGCATTTTTGTTTCTTTGCGTGGTTTATATTGTTTTTGCATGGGTAGGTTACACATCACTTTCTTTCGAGTAAGTTTATTTTGAATCTAGTCTTTTTGAGTGTGACAACCAATTTAATATCTTTGATAATAGACTTTGAAGTAGTTTTTTTTTTATTTTTGTTAAAAGCCGAAGTAGTTGATATCGGTCTACTTTGATGTTCTAAGATATTGGGATCTAACAAATTATAATTTAATCAAAATATCATATAAATTGTTCTTAAATTTAGAAGGTATTATGATTGTCTAATCATGAAGTTCATCAAAATAATAATAATAAATAAATATATATATATAATGTCAATTTCTTCAAGCTTTGAAAAGGGGTATCGGGTGTGAACAAGAAGTACGTACTAATGAACACCATGAGCCCTCTATTTTGACTAATTTGCAGATATATTCAATTCACTCGACAAAAAATAAAACCCCAAAGTTTAAAGTCAATTTAATAAAACAAAACAAAAAAAACTGCTATATAGGAGCAAACTACTACAATCCACTAGAAAGAGAATGAAAATGCTTCAGTCATGCCTTATTAGGATCTTACTTCTCTGGTGCATCAGCTCTTTTGGTTCTGCCTCTACCTCAAACAATCAATCTGATAGGCTTGGGTTACTTGCTTTCCGTGATAAGATAAACGAGGATCCCCTTGGAGCATTGAGTTCATGGAACGAATCACTCCACCATTTCGAGTGGCATGGGGTTACATGTAGCCGTCGTCATCGCTATAGGGTGGTGGTCTTAGACTTAGACTCTCAAAAGCTCCAAGGTACTCTCTCACCCCACATAGGGAACCTATCTTTTCTTAGGCGATTCATATTAACCATGAACAGTTTCCATGGTGTGATACCACAAGAAATAGGTCGGTTGTCCCGTTTACGTGTTCTTTCACTGAATAACAATTCATTTAATGGTGAAATCCCAACAAACCTCACTCATTGTTCAAATCTTAGATGGATCAATCTAGCTGATAATAAGCTCACTGGGAGAATTCCCACAGAACTTTCCTCTCTGTCAAAGCTGAAAGTGATGGCTCTTGGAATAAATAGACTCACAGGGACAATTCCAGCGTCCTTAGGTAACCTCTCGGCTCTTACTGATCTTTCTCTATCTGAAAGCAGCTTGGAAGGAAGCATTCCTCGAGAACTTTGCCTTATACAAGACTTGGAATTTTTAAATCTTTCTTGGGACAATCTGACCGGCATTGTTCCTTCCTGCCTGTACAACTTGTCCCGTATCACCATTTTTGCATTAGCAAGTAATCAATTAGGTGGCAGTCTTCCTCTAGATATTGGCCTTACTCTTCCTAATCTAGAACGTCTTCATCTAGGAAGAAATAGTTTCAGTGGGGCCATCCCTAATACATTATCCAATGCTTCTAGACTTGAACTGATAGGGCTCGAATCAAACAATTTAATAGGACAGGTGCCAAAGGATCTAGGAAGGCTTCAACATCTTCGCAGAATATATTTTAATTCAAACCAACTGGGGGATAACTTGAATTTCATCACTTCTTTAACCAACTGTAGCAATTTAGAAAGGTTGTCAGTTTCTAATAACATGCTCAGAGGTTCATTAGCTTCCATAGCCAATTTGTCCACCCAAATCAGTTATCTACTCTTGGGAGAAAATCAAATACATGGAAATATCCCTGCTGCAGTTGAAAATCTTGTCAACTTGAATGTTCTTTATGCATCAGAGAATGATCTTAGTGGTGGCATTCCCACGAGTATCGGAAGGCTAAAAAACTTGATCCAATTGTTGATAGATCAAAACAGAATCTCAGGACACATTCCCTCTTCTCTCGGAAACTTAAGTGAACTGACACCTTGATTTATCAGGAAATCAGTTAATTGGAAGCATACCTCCAAGTCTTGGAAACTGTCAGAATCTCTTTCAATTGGATGTTTCATACAATAAACTTAATGGTTCAATACCTAAACAAGTTATTGGTCTTTCCTCCATTAAGACAGCATTGGTCTTATCTCACAATGTCCTTAGTGGTTCACTGCCAATTGAAGTGGGAAACTTGATGTCTCTTCAGATGTTAGATGTCTTGGCGAACAAATTAACTGGTTATATTCCAGCGGCCAGCCACACTTGGCAAATGCTTGACCTTAGAGAAACTTGATCTGAAGAATAATTTCTTCCAAGGCACAATTCCAGAGTCTTTGAGTACCTTAAAAGGTGTTCAATATTTGGATCTTTCTCAAAACAAGTTTTCTGGTCCTATTCCTGATTTCCTTGAGAGGTTCCCTCTCTTGGCTTACTTGAATTTGTCCTTCAATGAGCTCGAGGGCAGTGTTCCAAAGAATGGGGTTTTTGGAAATTCAAGTGCATTTTCAATAACGGGAAATAGGAAGATTTGTGGAGGTTCGGTAGAACTGAAGCTGCCCCCCTGCCATTCTCAAACTTCCAAGCAGGGAAAGTATCTCATTCTCAAGGTAGTTTTCCCAGTAATTGTAGTGAGCTTGCTTCTTCTTCTAATATTATGGTTCCTTTTCTCCCGCCTCTTAAGAAGAAAAGCAACAAAGAAGGCTTCTTCAGCATCATTCTCTGATCAACAACTTTTAAGGATTTCTTATGCAGACCTGCTTAAAGGCACAAATATGTTCTCTACTAATAATTTGATTGGCATTGGAAGCTATGGCTCTGTGTATAAAGGCATTCTTGATAAGATCGGCTTAGTAGTTGCAGTGAAGGTTATTAATCTTCAACAGCGGGGAGCTTTGAAGAGTTTGTTCTCTGAATGCAATGCACTAAGGAATATTCGACATAGGAATCTCCTAAAGATCATAACAACTTGTTCAAGTGTGGATTTTCAAGGAAATGACTTTGAGCTCTAGTTTTTGAATTCATGCCTATGGGAAGTCTAGAGGAATGGTTACACCCAAAAGTGGATGAGCAGCTTGAGCCAAGAAGCCTCAACTTTCTTCAAAGACTGAATATAGCCATTGATATTGCTTGTGCACTGGATTATGTTCATCATCTTTGCCAACCTGCTATCATCCACTGTGACCTAAAGCCTAGCAATGTTCTTCTCAATGAGGACATGACAGCTCATGTGGCTGATTTTGGTTTAGCAAAAAATTTCCTGGAATCTGATTCTGCGCAAGGTCAAGTGAGCGAGCGCCAACACAATTCTAAGAGGATCCATTGGGTATGTTGCTCCAGGTAAAACTCGTTAGCTTGTTTTGTATCTTCTTTTTGTTACATGCATAATTTCACAGTATCCTAAATAAAACCTGAGGGTGTCTATGGTTCAAAAAAAATGTTTCCAAAGAAAAATTTTCCAAAAGGTGAGAAGGGAGAGGAGGGAAGGAGGAAAAGAGAATGGAGAACATGAATTTGATGATGATCTCTATCCTCTTGTTTATTCCCAAAATTTTGAAAATTGTTTTCTTCGAGGGGAACAAAGAATATTTTCTCAAAGTACATGATCATCTTCAAGTCCAGGGTAAAAAACTTTTTCCTACTTTCTCTCGCATCTCTTCCTCTTTCTTTTATTTTTTTTTTTCAACTTTCCCATGGAAAATTTTCTCTTGAATCAAACACAGCCTAATGGAGATCTACTCTCTACAGACCTTTTTGTGAAATCAGTGACAAGCTTGTTAAATTTTTGAGCCATTTTAAATTTTCACTGGTAAATCTATGCTTAAGTATATGGGCAATTTTAAATTTTATGCTCGAACTTTTAGAAAAGGTGAATCCAATCATATATCAAGCGAAAGCGAGAGCGGAGTCGTGAGATTATAACTATATCGGTGGGTACAAATCGTACAACTACACCGTAAATTCACACGGTACTACCGTGGATAAGTATATGGGCAATTTTAGGCCCATGGGTAATTGGAGTGGGTTTAATATTCCAACAGTAATTCTCCACTTCTCAGTTGCGTTAATACTCACTGCAGTTCCTAGGTAAGCTGTGAAACTTCTTGCAATAGCAGCGTTAGAGAAAATGTACTCCATCACTAGATTTGCATCTGTCAAGAACGCCGCAATTCGCCTGCAAAACACAACAAAAGTGTCAAAAAAAATCGAAAGCAAGAGATGAAGATTTTTGTAAAGAGAGAAAATTGAGGATCTGAACCATCCAATAGATCTAATGGTTCAGATCTGTGCACAAACACCCTCCTGCGATTTGTGCGCATGAACCCCCCGGGTCCTCTAGAGAACCAGGAACGTCAAGACTACGCCAGCCCAGACTCACTACCTTTGTCATTTTAGAAATGCTCGTAATGCCCCAATCAAAAACACAATCACACGCCAAAGAGTAGGGCCAGGCTCTCTAGATTTAAAATAAAAAAAAAAGAGAGAGAGAGTTGTACTAAAAATCCCAAAATTTTTATCCAGGTTTCAATCATGTGACCTGTGGGTTATGGCCCACCTGTTGCGTGTAAGCAAAACGTTTGTATTCTTACATTATTGAAGGCACATTATCCAAATTAGTTTGGGATTTTGGGACAGAATTAGTTGTGTTCGTTTCTCTAAAGCTGGTTAAGTTAATCAGACTAATATTTAATTAAAGAGTAAGGCTAGATGGCGAGGAAATGAGCGAGGAAACCAGCGAGGGGAGTGAGGTGGAGGGAGGGGAACTATTCCCTTTCCTCGGGATGTGCATATTGAATTTTCTTGCATGCATCCCGAGGGAAGGGAATGGTTCCCCTCCCTCCACCTCACTCCCCTCGCTGGTTTCCTCGCTCATTTCCTCGACATTTAGAATTCCCCTTAATTAAAACTTACTATAATTGTGTTTGTGGATTGCTCCAGAACACTAGATATTTATGGAAAAATCTAGAACACGTTTTCGTAATTAGGGTTTAAACTGATAGTTCGGTTTTTCGTCCAAATCGACTTTATCGCTTTCAAAAATTTTAATTAATTCGACGGTTCATTTTTCACCCAAATCGACTATCGCTTAATTTTTTTTTTAAACTGAATCGATCTTAGTTTATGTAAACCGTAAACCAAATCGATCGACTAAAACCGACATAAAAAGTGAATAAAACCGAACCAATTGACTAAATTAAACGTATTATATTACTTTTATATAAAATACATATTATTTATTATACATATTCGATCGATTCGGTTTTGTCGATTAAAATCACTTAAAAACCGAAAATCAAACCGACATACTGGTTTTGAATTTTTTTAAACCGAGCTTAGATCGAACTGATCGGTTCAGTCAGTTTAATAGGTTTAGTTGGGTTTTTTTCAACCCTATTTCGTAGTTTGGGTGCATCCACTAACGTCGAGATATATCCATTTCATATGTAAGGGGATTGGGCTCGGAGTCCCTCAAATTCCTAATTCATTATCCAACAGTACACTCTTTCATTATTTCACGTTTCGAGTCCCTAACAAACTAAAATAAAAATGTTTTTCACTTGTTTGAGTTGAAATTTTTAGAAAATTACATATTACCAATGGAAATAATGTTTTAAAGTTTTAACTCATTTCGACAATGTTCCTTCAGATACGTGTTTAGGTCCACACAATTAAATATATTGTTAAATGGTCTTTGTGAGAGTTTAAGAATCACCTTTTCAGGCGGTCTTGCACAATAGTGTTAACCGGCGTTTGGCATGTATCGCTCCCAAGGTGGGCTCTCGCACACTTTGTCATATTAATAGAGAAATCTCATTTATCCTATTTTGTGCGTATCTCTAGGCACATACATCGAGATGAGCTAAAACTTTGACATATTGTTTTTTTTTATGTGAATCTTGAATTTTTCTCAAAGCTTCGGCTCAAACGTATCAGTGAAAGACTATAAAAATTATAAATGTGTTTTGCGCAATGCAAAAATATACAGCTTCATGAATTTGAATTGGAAATATTAGTAGGTTGTCCTCAGAAATGCATATTAGTGCAAGAGTGATTCTACATGGCGAGGAAACGCCCCCCCCCCCCCCCCCCCCCCCCCGGTTTTCCACATGGCGAGGAAACGAGAAGTCAACGCTCCCAGGGGGATGGACCACACACCCCCCCCCCCCCCCCCCCCCCCCCCTTGTTTTCCTCGCTGTTTAGAATTTTCCATTAGTGCAATTGAGGGAGTTGAGGTCCTATTCCTACTCTTGATTTATTCAAACCAGCTGTTATTAGATAAGGGAGGTTGAAGATTGTCATCCGATTTCAAATTTTGGAGTCATGATCAGTTGCTTTGCTTTGATTGCCAACCTTTCAATTCCCATATATGCATTCACACTAAAAAAACTTGAGAATCAAACTCACTCAACGATATTACAAATGCATTGCATACAGTAAACTTTTCTTGAGAACTCAATTCTACAAACAGTTTAGTAAAATAATTTCATGAATTAATTAACATGCATGCATGAGATAAACCAAGTACAGTTACAAGATTGAGAAAGCTACATGATTTTTCTTGCCCATGTACAAAGCCTCCTCTCTAAAGCATCTATATCGTAATCGAGTTGCAACTTCACTTGAATGGTATGAACAACTTTGGTCTCAGTTCTATACTGATTTGCATGCACTACATCAAGCTTTTCTTCTTCCAGAATCTGAAAGAGTGCTGAAGTTAAACAAACATCTTTGAGAACAATAGTGTTGATCGATATTGAATTGTCCATTCTCAATATCTCGATGGATGGAACAAATGGCTTTGTGATCGCTTCCTCTTTATCATCACTCTCGAATACGATAATATTATGACCTTGATGATCACATTCTTCTTTTCTTGATGCTGTGTTGCAACTTTCTTCATCAGAGTCTCTCCTTGAAACCTCATAAGTTTCTAACTCCATCTCTTTTGCTACCTCAAGCTTTCAGAATGAATGAAATAAAACCAAAGCACTATTTAAACTATATCTAAACGTGGATTCCTTGTGAATACCATGTTGTTAAGTTATATTAAACTGTGGGTGGTTAATTTAGGTTAGCTAGATGGTTAAGCTTTGGATGGTATAAAATTCAGGTTTGATGAATTAAGTAGTGGGTGCAATAGTGCAAGTGACGTGCATCTTTGCATTACACAAACTTTTGCTTCTTTTAGGGTAGAAGTATACACTAATTTTCTAAATGAATGGCTATAAGAAGAACACAAAACCTAAATAATAATTCAAAATTATAGACTTTCTAACTACACTCCACTTGTCAAAATTCAATATGAAGAACACAAAACCTAAATAATAATTCAAAATTATTGACTTTCTAACTACACTCCACTTGTCAAAATTCAATATGAAGAACAGACCAAGATGGTAATCTACACGTACGAATGGCTAAATTAAAGTCAAAATTCAATAATTGAACATTTCGTAAAAAGCTAATGGTAGCCCCTTCAACTCCTCGTACAAAAAAAATGTCATGTCATGTATAATTGTGGCGGTGGCTGAAAGCGCCCTTCGATGTTGAAAGCCAAAGTCATTTGTAGCACCCAGTAACCTAATACAAATGCATAGTGCCCCAAAGCCTGCTCTGATGCAAATGGTTATAATGCATCCCACACAACCTATAGGACTTTTGTCCAACACATTAATATCACCCCTCTTTGCCCTCACTTCTGTATATATACATCAAGGAATGCATCCACAGGTGATTTGCACAACGTACTAATTCATTTCATAGCTAAAAACTTTTTACCGCAGTTTAAATGATTTCATCGAATTTGCGATGTAACTTCATAATTTAGCTAAATTAAAAAGAAAAAAGTAGCTTCTATTGATTCTCATCAACCAACATATGAAACAAACCACGCAATTACATGAATTCAAAGCTACGTAGTTTGTCTAGCTATATAGTCCATGATCAAAGCTTCCTCTCCAAAGCGTCTACACTATTGTAATTGGCTTCCAACCGCCATGAGCAACTTTGTCTCAGTTCTATACTGATTTTCATACACTACACCAAGCTTTTCTTCTTCCAGAATCTGAAAGAATGCCAACGTTAAACAAACATTTTTAAGAACTATAGTCTTGATCTATGTCAAATCCTCCATCCTTGCTATCTTGATGGATGGAACAAACGGTTTTGATGTCTCCTCTTCTTCATCACTCTCGAACACCGCATTGACACTTTCATCTTCTTATTTTCTTGATGTATTGCAACTTTCTTCATCAGAGTCTCTCCTTGATATATATCCCATAGTTTTCTAACTCCATCTCTCATTACTTTCAACATGAATGAAATGAAACCCAATGCACTATTTAGAATCTAATTAGAAGTGATAACTTTTTTTTTTTTTTTTTAATGTGAATCATGTGAACCTTAAGCTTTGATGTGAATCATGTGTATTTTGAATCCCTGCAAGTTTGATGAATGGCAGTGGATTGTTTAGGATTAACTGGATGGCTAAAATTTGGACAACAACCAAGTAAGAAGTCGGTGTAAGCAAGTCACGCACATAACACAAAATGTTGTTTCTGCTGGGGGAATTATAGATGTATACCAAAATCAATGCTATAAGATTACACCAAATTTTTTTTTTCAAAATTATTGACTTCCTAAATACACGACTCCGATTGCGGCCATCATATTCATATGTCCACATGCACCATTGATTAAATGAAACCAAATTCAATAATTGAACATTCACAAGTTATGGTGAATGCTAAAGGCGTCCTATACTTGGTTTACGGCACCTTTGTAATCTCCCATCAAATAGACATGTACAGCCTGCAGCAATTAGATTTGTACAACCAATACAAGAAAATTAGATTATTGGAATAGTATCACAACCTTCACACTTGGAATTCCAATGAATAAATGATAGGAAGACATACATGAATCGTAAGTTTAAGTTTTAGTCTAAACACAGATCAAGATCTTGGATTGGACCTAAAATCGAATAAGGTCCAGCCTAAACTGGTTTGGGGTTTTCAGTTTTCTTACAAATTTGAATGTGCAATCAGTACAGAATCTACAGATCAAAAACTTCCCATTAGTGTTTTGTCATCCTTCATCAGCTGAGGCTATGCTAATCTTCTCTGTCCGTTCCAATTCTACTGAATATCGCAGAAGAGTACATCTGATAAAAGTTCAAAACACAACGGAAATTGTGAAGTGCATCCTTAATTTACATCCATTATAAGCCTAGTCCAACTATTGGAACCTAGCTCGAACACAAGGACTTTAGACCCCATTGATCCGGTTTTGAAGGCCATTAGAGACGCGAAGGCCCAAAGTCATTCGTAGCGCTCCTCAGCCTAATAGAATTATACAAATGCTTTGTCCCAAAGCTTGCAGCTCTAATGCAGACACTCGTAATGCATCCCACTCCACTTGTGGAGATTTGCCTATATCCCTTGCTCTTCGCCTTCAATATATCAAGAAATACACTGAATGGGGCAATGCACAACATACTAATTTACTGCCAGATATTCTTCACGGCATTTCATTATTTCATGGAATTTTGCACATGACTTTCATTAATCTTAGGTGAATCGTTAAAAAAAAAACTGAACAGATACTGATACTAAATCAATCATATTATACAAAACTTTAGAACACTTCCATCAAGTCTCAATCGACCAACAATATTTATGGATTAATTAAACAAACAAGTACATGATTGCAAAGCTACGTGATTTTTCTAGCCCATGAACAAAGCTTCCTCTCTAAAGCATCGACATTGTATTCGCCTTCCAGCCTCACTTGAATTGTATGAGCAACTTTGTTCTCAGTTCTGTACTGATTTTCAGACACTACATCTAACTTTTCTTCTTCTAGAATCCGAAAGAGAGCCGAAGTTAAACATACATCCTTGAGATTTTTTATCTTGATCGATGGAATGAATGCCTTTGGTGTCTCTTCCCCTTCATCACCACTCTCAAACACCACCACATTGTTGTCTTCTGGGATCTCTTGGTGTTTCAAGTCCATCTCTGTTGCTTCCTGAACCACAATTAGCCCATTGGGATTATTTCAGGGGAGTGTTCAAGAACCAAGCGGCGATGTGATCTTAGTGTTTCAGGGCGTCGTCCAGTCCAATCAGAGCTTAGCAGTGATGAGGACGAAGTTCGTTCAACATTAAGATATATTAGCAATATTGTTGGGGTGGATCTCAGTCAAGATGAAGACCGGGCCTTGGGCATGGTGCAAGCTTTGTTTTCAAGATGAGTTTTTTTCTCGCCTTTTTCGTGGTGAGTGGTGGTTCTTGGATTTTTCTGGTCTAGATTTTTCATGGTGGCCTTGGACATGGTGCAAGCTCTGTTTTCAGGATGAGTCTATTTCTCGCCTTTTGAGGTGTGTTCGTGTTTTTGGTGGAGGTTTGTCTTGCTCGAGGGATTAGGTTTTTCTTCATGGGGCTTTAATTTTTGCTGTTTTGTTTTAGGGTTGTTGGTTGGCGCTTGATCAAGCTTGTTTTGGTTGTTTTTTTTAGGGAGTTGGTGTGTTAGGTTTTTTGTCGTGGCTTTCCTTGCTTTAGGATTGTGCCTTTTTGTTTGTTGTTCTCTTACCCTTTCAATAAAAATCTTCTTGTTTGACAAAAAAAATAAAATAAACATATCTAGGCTAATCATTCTCCAAATACAACTACTATTCGAAGAAAAAAGAAAATGTACAATAGAGGAACATCATTTGTTGCATGATTGTAACGCTTGCCTTAATTGTCGAAAAAAACATTGTCCCTCCATTAGAACAATACGGGCATGAAGCTCGTGGGGCATTCGATAATACGGTCCAGTACAATTTTATATGCTATACGGGCATGTATACATTTCATACATTATTTGCTTCTACAGTTTTCAATTTTATAAAGTTAAGAGGGTTATTTGGACTTCCAATAGAATTATATAACAAACGTTAATTTAGATAAGTATTTGAATGTATATTGTGGTTTTTATAGAGTATAATTTGGAATTCTTTGTTGCGTCTTCAACACTTTTGACTTATTAATTTTACCTGGTAAAGAAATTCATGTTGCATAATTGTAAAGGAAAAATAGTGATGTCCTCATCCTTTATAAAATTTTAAATCTTCCTGGAACTGTATGAAAGGGAGCATATGTTTACATTACTTTCCATAACTTTCTTTAAAGTTTGTATTAAACACCTTAATTAACCTATGCCACACTGACAATGACTTGGATAATTGCAAATTCAGTATCATCAATTATGTATATATATGATCTTTTCATGAAAACTAGTTATTTATGCTTTACATGGAGTTATTAAATTAACAATATTGACACAATACACAACCCACTTTTAAACGACTGGATTTGATTTTTTGTTAAAGAAAGAAACTCTACGATACAAAATAGAAAAGTTAATATAGAATGTGTAAGAAAAGTCAGAATAGAATAAAAAGTCTTAGATTTCTTGTTTCCACAAGGTTATGGCAGAGTTAGAAGCTTGTATTTAGTCAAGGAATTAACACAATAATTCAATACAATTCAAAATGTATTAACAATAAACCCTAGATGCACTTTCTCGAGTGAATCAAACCCCTATCCAACCACACAGCCACAACCAACAAACATTCCAACCTCACCATCACCGATAGTCCATCCTCGCCCCAATCAAACTCCAATAAGCTTTCACTTTCCTCACCTTCAGTTAGATCATCAACTACTCTCAGATAAGCGTGATTTTCTCCATCATCAGATCGTCCCCAATCACCAGATCATCACGTTCATCACTAGATCATCTCACGTGATCGTCTTCAGATCAACGGGATCGTCTCCATCATCAGATCGTCTTCAGATCATCTCTGATCACCAGATCATCACGTCCGTCATCAGATCATCACGTCCATCATCAGATCCACAACACCCATCGTCGCAACAGAAGAAAAATAACCATCGTCGGCCAATCACCCATTCACCAGCCAATCATAACAGGGATGAATCGTGAGGAAGAAGAAGAAGGGGAAAGAAATTTCATCAAACTGTTGTAAAGCTCTGGGTTATTTGCACCTCGAGCTTTACTCAGTACCACCACACAAGCAAAAAAAACTATTTGGACCACAAAGTTCAGATCCACCAGTACACCACGTAGCCGCCGCCACCATGGGCGACAATACAAGCAGTGGTTCCAACATCACCACATCACCATACAACAAGTCTAAGACTCACAATATTGTAAATGACTTTTCTATTACAAAATTGACAGGTAAAATACTCTCTTTCAAATCTCATGGCTCTCGTTCATCTTGGATCCTTGGTAGCGACGCCACTGATCATATAGTTCATAATCCTCATTTACTCACCTTTGTCAAACCCGTACACAATCGAACCGTTGAGCTTCCTGATGGTACACTTGATGTTGTTACACACATTGGCACCATGACTTTCTCTTCTGTTTTTACTTTTCATGATGTTCTTTGTGTTTTCTCTTTTAATTTTAATTTAATTTCCATTAGAAAACTTACAAAACATTATTTTTTTTCACACCATTTTTCTCAACAATTCTTGTTTGATACAGGACCTTCGTTCGGGGAAGATGATTGAGACAACAACTGAGCTTGATGGTTTGTACTACCTGGACGGCACCACCACCACAACTTCCATCACTTGTCACATCACTCAAGACAACAACCCTGTGTTATGGCACAAGCGCCTAGGTCACATTTCGGACAAAACTCTCCATCTTCTTCCTGTCTCTTTTCGTGATGCTATTACTTGTGTTTCCAATAAATGTGTTATCTGTCCCTTGGCCAAACAAACTAAAAATAAATTTTCTTCATCCCATATTTTGAGTACTACTCATTTTTCCTTATTACATGTTGACATTTAGGGAGGATATCACGTTGTTTCCCTTTTTGAATTTTTTTTCTCACCATTGTTGATGATTATACACGATGCACTTAGATTTATCTCATAAAACACAAGTCTGATACACGTACACTCTTAATTTCATTCATTAATTTTGTTGAAAACCAATTTTCTTCTAAAATTCAAACCATTCGCAGTAATAATGGACTTGAATTTTTCCTAACTGATTTTTATGTTTCAAAGGCATTACCTATCAAACTTCTTGTGTCTAGAATTGTATATATTGTGTCTTTCCCGA
Source organism: Berberis vulgaris (assembly GCA_963556465.1). Lineage (NCBI taxonomy): Eukaryota > Viridiplantae > Streptophyta > Magnoliopsida > Ranunculales > Berberidaceae > Berberis > Berberis vulgaris. The sequence continues at coordinate 5,263,189 of OY747133.1, forward strand.
AGAGTGCAATTGAAATGTTTGTGTGTGTTTGCACACTTTGGACTTGTCGACTTTTGATTTGATAAAGAAATTCATGTCACATCTACACTTGCTTTTTATACTTATGAATTGGATAAAGGATAAAGACAGAGAGAAAAAAATAGTGATGTCTTCATCCTCCAAGATTATAGAATTTTCCATAGATCTTAATTTGCATAATTCTCTTACTCAGTTTTATATGTCTGCCTTTGACACCATAACACTAATTAAATTGTGTATGTCTGAGGTTGTATAGTCACAATATTAGAGAAAACATGAGGGGCAGTGACCCTTTCTTCCTCCATTGACTAATTGACAAACAGTACATCAGGTGATCCTTCTCAGGACCCTTAACCTTAAAAGAGAGAGAGAAAATAATAATAATAATAATAATAATAATCATATAGTTTTGGAGGATGGTCTTCAATACCAAGCTTTTGCCTTGATCTTTTCTTCAAGAAAATTGTATAATTTAGTTAAGATGGATTTTCCTTTTGATTAATGTGACAATTCTGGCATTTTAAACTTTGATTAATAATATTTAATATGTAATGTTGAATGAAATATATATATATATATATAAGTCTATTAAACATATTGCATATTCTGCTCACTAATCAGCGACGTTATTATCAGTATTAGTTCATGTACATACACGGAATGTGTTTACTGTTTGCAGTAGTGTATTCACTGAATTTAATTTGTTGTCAATTTGTCAAAATTAAACAACATTTGCATTAAATAATTATTATTCAAAAACTTCAAAGGAAAAGTACAATAATTTAAGTATCTATAGGCACAGTGTCACTATATCAAGTTAACATTTTTCAATGCATTTCTCTCCATTTAATAATTTCATAAATTGACCAAATTAGGAGTCAAGTATTTTGCGAAGGCCGGAGTCAAGATTTTCTTCATTTATTTAACTTGAAATTTGTATACTACACCAAATGTAACATTTTTTAGCATAACAATCCACAAAACAATTTTAAATATTCTCAAAACAATAATTGTATCATCATGAATAGTATGGTCCTACAAGTGATACTATTCATGGTGATCTAATTTATTGTATCACTTTTTTTGTGTAACTGTTTTTCATTTTTTTTTTTTTTACTAAATTTAGTTTTGACTTGGAATTGTTTTTTTATTGTAACAGCTAAAAGTGTTACTATTTTGGCAGTTGTTACACATATGCCAATTTGGTGTAGTGTAGTTTCTTACTTGGTTTTACTAGGATTACAAAGTGGGGTTTTACAAAAAAATTAGTGTGGCTATACACCAAATGAAGAGTTGTTTGCGATACTCCTATATTTTGTTCAATAGTGTACTCTAGGGTATGACAAATCACGCATTTGGATACAAAGCTATATGCCTGTGTATATTCACACCACAACCAACCATTTTTACTACAACTTCTTCTTCACATCTTCTAGTATATGGTCATGGTGGTGGTGGTCCTGGATTGATGAGAGCATCGGTGGTGGTGTGCAAGAACAGCCCTCAAGTATTATAGCATTCTTATGTGTCTAAGACAATTATCTTCTCGATACCAAGCTTAGATATCTCTCTTACAACCTCAAGTGATACCTCCTCCGTCGCCTCTTTCTCCTCCTCAGGTAACTAACAGCTCTCTCTGCGCTATTCTCACCTATGTAGCTGTACTAGTTCAAGACAACCATGTAAGAAGAGTCATAGTTGTTGAAGTTCTAATGCACAATTACCCATATTTATTGGAGTTTTTGTCAGTTTTACAAATTTTTAGCAAATTTTCAGATTTGTAGCTTAGTGAGATTTGGACGATATATAGAGTTCATTTATGTCAAATGATGTTAGCCAAAAACAACGCAACATCTAGATGGTCTTCTAAGGCAAGATTTATGTTTCATGAAGAACTCAAATAAGAAACTTCTTATAACATTTTCAAAATATGACTGCAATTGATAACTACAGACACATTTGAGTTTCAGACTTTCCGAAGAAAAACATGTATTAATCTATCTGCTGCTGCACCAAAAAAAATCATTTTAAGCTCTCATTCGCACATCTATGGTGTTCTTGATTGTGTTCATGACTTGGTCAAATTCATTTCTTTATATAAATTTCCTAAATTGGTGTTTAGGTTTTCATGCAACAGGAAAAAAGTGCTAAAATATAGGCGGCTTCGGTAGGTTGTTGTTCATTCAAAGGAACTTCAAAACCAGGTGGAGCTCCCAAGTGAAAAGGCGTGGATGATCTTCCCTCAAGGTGCTCAGTGCGAGGTTCAAAACCTGGCGGAAAATGAAGACTTTGTTCTTGGATCGAATATGAATTCCTGATCCGCACCAAATCAGTGGTGGTACTATTATCCAATTGGTTTACCCACCCCAATTTCTTAGAAACATCCGATTTCACTTGCCTTTATTTTAAAATGAGAGTGGACCTGGTTGGGAAGACTGAAAAATTGGCCCAAATGAGAGATCGATCTTTTTTTGGCTTGTTTACGGGCCATGTTCTCTGTTTTAGGGCCCTATTCTCTCGTTTTGCAAACTTGTTGATCAGCCTAGATATTATTGTTAAATTTTCAGAATGATTTCAAATTCTGTAAATTGTAACCCAGTGTGAAATTTTTTTTTTTTTAAAAGTTTGAAATTATGAATTGCTTACTTTCATAGTATCACATCTGAGGTGACTAAAAATTTAGTCGAGGTGAAGTACCTAATGTTAATCATCCATAGAGTAACTCCAAAATTTCTGAGTCTTATTATAGAAACCAAATCACAAGTTAAAAGAACTAGTTGATCCCTATTCCAATGGAAAAAATCGAAAATTGTGTTGGCATTCCACGTCGTTTAATGTGGTAGAATAGAGACTTATGGTCTAGAACTAGGGGTGGGCAAGAATCCCAATCCCGACCCGTCTGACCCGTATCGGTATGGTCCCGGACCGGTTCAGATCAGGACAATTCGGGATGCACTGATTTTATCCCGGTTACGGTCCCGAACCCGTCTTAACAAAAACAAACCCAGACCGTTTCGGTTCGTCCCAGTTACTGTAGCACTTAACATCTAAGTCCAAGCCCAGTTATTAGCCCAACCCAATGCCAAACCCAAAAGGCCCAAAGCCAAAACAAACCCTCAAAACAAATTAACAAACAACCTGTCAACCACTTACCACTCAACCTCGCAAAACGCAAATGCAAAGCCAACAGGAGAGCACTGTCTAGGGCAACCTCCCCTCTCGTCTCGCCTCCAACCCTTCTTCTCCTCGCCCCACGCCTCCAACTCCAACCCTTCTTCTCCACTGCAAAGAGGAAATCTACAAAGAGGTGACCAAATCTACATCAAAGAGTGCTATCAAAGAGGGCTTTCAGCTCTGGCTGCAAGAACAGAGATTTCAGAGCATATGCAAGGAAATCTACATTTTCAGGTGACCAAATCTACGTTCAGGGTTTTTTTTTTTTTTTTTCTTCGGTTATTTGATTGATTCACTGATTTTATCCCAGTTTATTTTATGGTCCATCTTGCTAAGAATTTGGAGGAAAGACCTTCTGAATGAATTCCAAGAAGCGCAACCACTACAAAAAAAATTCATTTCAGCAACGGCTAAAAACTGTTGCTAATTGGTAAAAAATCGTAGCTAAAATGAATTAGCAATGACTCAACAACCGTCGCAATACCGTTGCTATTTTAATCGTCGCTATTTGAATCAGCAACGGCATATTCCTTGGCTAAATTGCAAATCCAATTGACAAAACAGCCACGGTATATTCCTTGGCTATTTAGGGACAGCTTTGTTGCAAATCATATTGACAAATGAAATTTACAAATTACAAATTACAAATGGGTGTTGAGGGAGGGGAGAGGAAGGTGGCCGGGATGGGTGTTGAGGGAGGCGACGGACTTCTCCTCTGTGGGTTGAGAGCAAATTTTTGGTTGAGAGAAATTTTTTGTTTAAGTTGGTTGGTAGAGAAAATTTAAATTTATATAAAGAGATAGGTAATTGAAGAGGATTGGTTGAGTTAGTTTCACGCGGATCGATGACGTGGTTTGGTTTAGTGCGTTGGATTGAGCTAAAGTTTTTGGGTGTTATTGACGGTTGAGATGAGGTTTTATTTTTGTGTATAAATTTAAAAAAAAAAAAAAAATCAATTAGTGCCGGTTTTGTGTCGTCGCTAATAAAAAAACCTTTGTAAAACTTAGCGACGGTTTTTTGCCGTAGCTAAATGTTTTTGTGTATAATTTTTTTTTTCAAAAAATCAATTAGCAATGGTTTTATGCCGTCGCTAATAAAAAAAATCTTTGTAAAACTTAGCGACGGTTGTGGCCGTAGCTAAATGTTTTTGTGTATAATTTTTTTTAAAAAAAAATTCAATTAGCGACGGTTTTTTGCCGTAGCTAAATGTTTTTGTGTAAAAATTTAAAAAAAAAAAAATCTTTGTAAAACATAGCGACGGTTTTTTGCCGTAGCTAAATGTTTTTGTGTACAAATTTTTTTTTTTCAAAAAATCGGCGTCGATTTTGTGTCGTCGCTAATAAAAAAATATTTGTAAAACTTAGCGACGGTTTGTTGCCGTAGCTAAATGTTTTTGTGTATAATTTTTTTTTTCAAAAAATCAATTAGCGACGGTTTTTTGCCGTCGCTAATAAAAAAATCTTTGTAAAACTTAGCGACGGTTGATTGTCGTAGCTAGATGTTTTTGTGTATAATTGTTTTTTCAAAAAATCATTTAGCGACGGTTTTCTGCCATCGCAAAAGAATTAGCGACGATTTTTTATGATTATGGGTTGAGCAAGTTATCGAAAGCATTAGCGACGGCTTTTTGCCGCTTTAGCTATTGAAGCTTTTTTTTTGTAGTGCGCGAATAGAATACTGGATCAACAGCTGAGATTGACAGTGAATCAAATTGGATTGATTTGTATGCGTGTTTGATCTTCTTGGTCATGTTGTATTCCTGCAGTATGTCTATGATACCCAAGTACAAAACAACATCATACACCTCATGAAACACAGTTTTTTCCTCTTCTCCTCCTCCCGGAATAAGTTATGCTCTAGTTGACATGTTAACTCCAAGTTGGATCTGAAGTTTACTGAACAATGAAGGAGATACCGACAATTCTAGTCAACCTTTTTTTGGTCCTTTTTGGGTTTTTGTACACTTCTACCCCTTCTATAGATAGTGTTTTAAAGAGTATGGGTAAAAAGTGTAAAAAAAAAAAAATGGGCCAAAAAAGCTAGTAAACAAGGTTGGCATAAGATTATTGTTCATTTGAAATGTCCAAGGAGCATACCTTGCTGTACCAGGGAGGAGGAGATCTACTTCCTCATCACTAGCACAAAAACTCTAGAGAGCTAGACCCCTATGTCACAACTATTTTCTTGCCTAACCAAGTGAGGTTGGCAAGTGTACATAATGTAGAGTTTTCCACATTGTTCTAGAGAGAGTTCTCTAGAACCTCCCATAAAGTTTCATAAGATTCTAGTCCTTAGATATTTCTTAGGAAGTGTGTAGAAACTCAATATAGACCGTTAGATTAAAATGATCACCACCGTCCATTGAGGAGGTGGAGTTGTATAAATAGGCTAAGGCCTCATTTGTTGTAAGGACCTCAGAGAATTCAAGCAATACAAGTTCTAGTTCTCTTTAGCTCTCTTGTGTGTTCTTAGCTTGCTTAGTTTTCCAAAGTCTAAGTAAATCTTTTGTGGGCAAGGCTGACTAGCTTTCTTTGATAGCTTGGGGCAAAGTTTGCTAGTGCCGCACGGGAAGTACCTTGTGAAAAGAAAGCCCGTGACAGTTGGTATCAGAGCCAAGGTTTGGCAAGGTTGGTGAAATCATTCTACACAAGAGAATGTCGTCAGAGGTCAACAACCCAGCAATTGGCAACACTGACAAAGGTGGGAAAGTCCGCAAGGACAAGTCTAAGGACATGATCGCTGCAATGGATGAAAGGTTGGCCAAGTTGTGTGCCACCATGTCCGACTTAAGGGAAAAAGTTGAAGACATGGACCTACGCATCGAGGGGCAAACGTCCAATGGGGAGGACCAGGAGCTCCGAGAAGAGATGCAAGGAGCCTTAAACACAGTAGTGGACATGGTGTCCAAAAAGATCGAGTCCCTAGAAGCCAAAGTTGTTGCCAAAGAAGAGGAGATGGAAGCTTATAAAGAAAGAGTTGAGAAACTTGAAACTCAACTCAGGGTGTGCATGGCTGCGGTAGCCAATGGTGAGACTACGCCAGGGACAGTCACCCACAGAGTCGAAGCTCCCAAACCTAAGGCCTATGGTGGGGCAAGGAGTGCAAGGGAGATAAACAACTTCTTGTGGAACATGGAGCGCTACTTTGATGCGGTTGGCATAATAGATGAAGCATCAAAGGTACGTAGTGTCTCCTTATATTTAAATGATGTTGCTACAGTTTGGTGGCGCAGAAGGTCCGAAGATGTCAAGAAAGGATTGTGCACCATCGACACTTGGGAAGAATTCACGAAGGAACTCAAGAGACAATTCTACCCGGAGGACGCCGAAAACGAAGCTAGGGCCAAGCTTCGTCGCCTTCAACATAAGGAAGGCCACATAAGGGAGTATGTGAAGGAGTTCTCGGAGTTGCTCTTGGAGATTCCTGACATGGGAGAAAAGGATGCTTTGTTTAGCTTCCTTGATGGCCTAACGGGTTGGGCCAAATTAGAATTGAAGAGGCGAGGTGTGCAAGACCTTGCAACGGCTATGGTTGCGGCCGAATCCTTGATTGAGTTCAAAAGAAAGGACTCATCCAAGGGACAAGGGAAAATGTCGAGTAATGATGGCAAAGGTGGGGGAGACAAGGAAAAGTCCTCCAAGGAACACAAGTACTCCAAAGACAAGGGGAAGGAGAAAAGAGATGGATCACCCAAGAAGATGTTTTGCTTCTTATGTAGTGGACCCCATCGGGCATTTGAGTGTCTCAACCGAGGGAAACTTGCCGCGCTTGTCATGGAGGAAGAAGCAAAGGAGGAAAGGAGGATCGCCTCAATGAATCTCCTAAGTGCCATTCAAGCTAAGGTCGAAGAACAACCACGTGGAAGGATGTACGTGGAGACCGAGATCGGGGACAAGACTTTGAAAGCCATGGTGGATACCGGAGCCGACACAGTCTACATGGCCAAAGACCTTGCTGAAGAAATTGGCCTATCATATACAAAGGAGAAAGGATATATCAAGGGAGTCAATGCTAAGAGTCTCCCAATTGAAGGAATAGCTCGTGGCACCGATATTCGGCTTGGACAATGGCGAGGTAAAGTCGACATAACGATTGCCCCAATTGATGATCACAAATTTTATTTGGGTATAGATTTCTTGGACATGGTGAAGGCTTTTCTGGTACCATATGCCAACACCATGTGCATCATGGAGAAGGGACAACCTTGTGTTGTGCCCGTAGTAAGGGAGATAAGTAAGGAGAGAATGGTGTCCGCTCTCCAACTTTCTAAAGGAGTAAAGAGGAATGAACCTACTTACTTGGCTACCCTCAAAGAAGATGAAGGTCCCATGGATGGAGAGGTGAATGCACCTAAGGCCGTCCAGGATGTTCTCAAGGAGTATAAGGATGCTATGCCTGCCGAGTTGCCTAAGAAGCTTCCACCAAGGAGAGAGGTGGATCATGCTATTGAGTTAGAAGTTGGAGCAAAGCCACCCGCATTTGCTCCTTATCGTATGGCACCTCCTGAGCTCGAGGAGTTATGAAGACAACTAAAGGATTTACTAGATGCTGGTTATATCCGACCCTCCAAAGCTCCATATGGTGCGCCGGTCTTATTTCAAAAGAAACATGATGGATCCCTACGGCTTTGTATTGACTATCGGGCACTCAACAAGGTCACTATCAAGAACAAGTACCCGATTCCTCTTATTGCGGATCTCTTTGATCAACTTGGTGATGCAAGGTACTTTACCAAGCTTGACTTACGCTCGGGATATTATCAAGTCCGCATAGCCGAAGGAGATGAACCAAAGACGGCATGTGTTACAAGGTACGGGTCTTACGAGTTCTTAGTCATGCCATTTGGTTTAACTAATGCGCCGGCCACATTTTGCACTCTAATGAATAAGGTACTAGCTCCTTACCTTGATCGGTTCGTAGTTGTGTACCTTGATGACATTGTGATCTATAGTAAGACATTGGAGGAACATGTGGAACACTTGAGACAAGTGTTCCAAACCTTGAAGGAGAACGAGCTCTATGTCAAAAAGGAGAAGTGCTCATTTGCCCAAGAGGAGGTGACATTCTTGGGTCATATCATTGGCAAAGGCAAGCTTTGTATGGACAAGTCCAAGGTACAAGCCATCCAAGAATGGGAGCCACCGACCAAAGTCACCGAGTTAAGATCTTTCCTTGGCTTGGTGAACTATTACAGAAGGTTCATCAAAGGCTACTCTTCCATAGCCACTCCATTGACGGACTTGCTCAAGAAGGGACAAAGTTGGGATTGGAGTTCAATATGCCAACAAGCTTTCGAAGGATTGAAGAAGGCAATTGTGGAAGAACCGGTGTTGGCACTTCCCAACCATTCTATGTCTTTTGAGGTACACACGGATGCTTCCGACTTTGCTATTGGTGGGGTATTGATGCAAGAAGGGCATCCTATTGCCTTTGAAAGTAGGAAGCTCAATGACACTGAGAGGCGGTACACAGTACAAGAGAAGGAAATGACTGCGGTTGTACATTGCCTACGAACATGGCGACACTACTTGCTTGGGAGCAAATTTGTGGTCAAAACCGACAATGTTGCCACTAGCTACTTCCAGACACAGAAGAAGCTCACACCAAAACAAGCTAGGTGGCAAGATTTCTTGGCAGAGTTCGATTACACTTTGGAGTACAAGCCTGGCAAAGCTAATCTTGTTGCAGATGCTTTGAGTAGAAAAGGAGAACTTGCTGACATAAGTCAACCTCAAAGCAATTTGAAGGGACGCATAAAGGAAGGATTGACACATGATTCCATGGCTCAAACCATCATAGCTCTTGTCAAAGATGGGAAGACAAGAAGGTTTTGGGTGGAGAACGGCTTGATATACTCTATGGGAAGGCGAATCTATGTTCCACCTCATGACAACCTAAGGAAGGAAGTCTTGAAAGAATGCCATGATAGCAAGTGGGCGGGACATCCAGGTATACATCGGACTCTTGCTCTTGTTGAAGATTCCTATTACTGGCCACATATGAGGGATGATATCGAAGCATATGTGAAGACTTGTCTTGTATGCCAACAAGACAAAGTGGAGCAGCAATCACCTGCCGGCTTACTTGAACCCCTCCCCATCCCAGAGAGACCTTGGGAGAGTGTTTCCTTAGATTTCATAGTTGGGTTGCCTGCATCAGAGGGTTGCAATTGGATCCTTGTGGTCGTGGACAGATTTTCGAAGTATGCCACCTTCATTCCCACACCAAAGGAGTGCACAGCCGAGCAAGCCGCACATTTATTCCTCAAACATGTGGTGAAGTATTGGGGTGTGCCCAAATCTATCATCAGTGATCGGGATACTCAGTTCACGGGAAAATTTTGGACTGAGTTGTTCAAGTTATTGGGTACCGACCTCAATTTCTCTACTAGCTTTCATCCTCAAACGGATGGTCAAACCGAAAGGATGAATGCCTTGCTGGAGTTATATCTTAGGCACTATGTGAGTGCCAACCAGCGAGATTGGGCTAAGTTGCTAGATGTTGCCCAATTCTCTTTCAACTTGCAGAAGAGTGAAGCAACGGGTCGTAGCCCATTTGAGATTGTCATGGGACAACAACCTATGACCCCGAGTTCTATTGCCACTGGCTACACAGGAGTGAGTCCATCAGCCTATAAGTTTGCCAAAGGATGGAATGATCAAGCTGATGAGGCTCGAGCTTACCTGGAAAAGGCCTCCAAGAGGATGAAGAAGTGGGCCGACAAGAAGAGACGGCCTCGAGAGTTCCAGGTTGGAGACCTTGTGCTTGTCAAGATGCATGTTCATGCCAGACTTTCTGGACTGCATCGTGGCCTTATTAGAAGATATGAGGGTCCTTTCCCCATAGTCAAGAAAGTGGGAAAGCAAGCCTACAAGGTCGAGTTGCCGCCGAGGATCAAGTTTCATCCAGTCTTCCATATAAGCCTACTGAAACCGTATAAGGAAGATCAGGATGATCCAAACAGAGGAATTTCACAAAGAGCACCAATGGGCATGAGGATCCAACATGACAAGGAACCAGAGATTATCTTGTCGGATCGTGTGGTGCGTCATTCCAACCAACCTCCCACACATGAGTTACTCGTCAAGTGGAAGGGATTGTCAGAAAGTGAAGCTAGCTGGGAGCCAATCCAACATTTGTGGCAATTCAAGGAACAAATCAAAGCGTACGAGGATTTGAAGGCAACGAGGACGTCGCCTGATTAGGTGGGGGAGAATGTCACAACTATTTTCTTGCCTAACCAAGTGAGGTTGGCAAGTGTACATAATGTAGAGTTTTCCACATTGTTCTAGAGAGAGTTCTCTAGAACCTCCCATAAAGTTCCATAAGATTCTAGTCCTTAGATATTTCTTAGGAAGTGTGTAGAAACTCAATATAGACCGTTAGATTAAAATGATCACCACCGTCCATTGAGGAGGTGGAGTTATATAAATAGGCTAAGGCCTCATTTGTTGTAAGGACTTCAGAGAATTCAAGCAATACAAGTTCTAGTTCTCTTTAGCTCTCTTGTGTGTTCTTAGCTTGCTTAGTTTTCCAAAGTCTAAGTAAGTCTTTTGTGGGCAAGGCTGACTAGCTTTCTTTGATAGCTTGGGGCAAAGTTTGCTAGTGCCGCACGGGAAGTACCTTGTGAAAAGAAAGCCCGTGACACCTAGCGCCAGGAGAGCATCAGGGGAGGTTGGAGAGTAAATAAATATATAAAAATAAATAAATAGATTAAAGACAGATCTGTAGAAAACTTCGTCTACCTTTCTCCTTTCCCAAATCTTTTCGTCTAGAGAGCCTCCCCTGAACTACGATTGAAGCAACAGATCTGTGCTGCTTCTCTAGGGTTTCATCTCCTCCAAATCTCTCCAATCTCAGCAAGCAAACAACGATCGGAGTGCTGTATGAACTACTGCTGCTGATGTATGAACTGTTCCGGTCAAACTGCTGATGTTTTGAACTGATATATTTGTTTGGAGGTGTTTTGATGCTGTATGAACTGCTGCTGATGTATTTATTTGATTCAGTATGATATGTTATACAACAGATGCTCTTTTGCTTATACAATGCTTAGATACAATGCTGTTTGATTCAGTATGAACTGCTTATGTTTCTTCTCTGATATATTCCTGATGTGGGAAGAAACATGGGATGGGGTATGAACATAGGCTGTCATTGTTATTGTCAGTGGGCTGTTCGAGTGGGCTGTTTGATTGCATGTGAAGTAGTCTCATAGAAAATATTGGTAAGGTTGCTTGTGTTGAGCATGAAAGAAGTTCAAGATATGGTGACTGTTCTTTGCTTGTAGTTTGAACAGATGTTACATCCTTACATGATCTGACCTTAATTGCCCACATATGTAATTCAATATCGCAAATTGAAAAAGAATGAAATGTTCCCTTGTCACAGCTCGAGATTAAAGACTGATTTTCATTCGCTTATAAATCACTTGACATAATTTGAATACACATCTCTACAAGTTCAAGAAGTAGCATAGCACAAGCTCAATGATCAAATATCGAGCAAATTATCTACAACAACAGGCACTGAAATTTCTTCCCTTTCATCTCCAACACCATTCTTCAAATCTTCACAAAGTACCAAACCTTCAGGTCTTTTTCTCCTCCATGGAAGAGACCAATGACGAACACATCAGGTCTTTTTCTCTGTTTTTCTTTCTGGAGAAGGGAGAAGGTAACGGAGGGTGTTAACGTTAGGTGAGGTTTTTGTTTTTGTTTTGAGCCCTTCTCTCCGTCGAGGAAATGGGTGTAACCACCCATCCCCCTTGAGATGAACGACAACATGCATCTCGAGAAAGATGGTGGTTACACCCATCTCCCTCGCCCATGAGTTAAGGTTGGTTTTTTTTACCCTTTTACCTCTTCTTTTGTGGTTGTGTATTAAAGAGAAGGGGTAAAGAAGTAGAAAAGCCCAACCTTAACCCAAAGGTAACTAGCAGCCTTGGTTTTTTTTTTTTTTAAATTGGGATGTTGATCCATTTTATTCATATAAAAATCCACGCCTGAAGGCTACATGACTGACCCAATAAGGTTAACTAAAAAGCCGAAACAAACTCTCACAAAAGATAGGATTCACCAATACAAGCCTAGACAAAATCAGTCTTTGTACCTTTTGTTTTTTGTCCTAGTTCTATTGGATTTTCGGGGACAAATGTTGATATCTTTGGTGTGGCGCCTCTTATTCATCTTTCCGTCTGACATAGCCCCTAAATCCAAATCACTGTTCGCTGCCTGTGGATCAAGCTCAGATTCTGAGTTGACTTCATCACTATCCTCACTAGAACTTTCGAGTGTACTGAGGTCCAATTTCGGCAGTCGAAGTAGCCTATTTTCTTTGAACAAAGATATAGCCTGATTCAAGTGGTCTTCGACTCTTTTATAATCTGGGGAAGTTTTGATAGCATATTTGTCAAAATGTTTCTTTAACCTGAGCAAAAACTGAAAATCATCATCCGAGGGTTCCTGCACTTGCTGACCCTGCATAGCATCCCCTAGCTCTGTGCTAGTAGCACCGAAAAATGTGGTGCAAGGCGCTAGCTGAGGCGAAGCCACGACCCCCGTCTTGGAGGCGGACTGGGGCGAGGCCACTTCCGCTGCCTTGGTGCAGGGCGCTGGCTGGGGTGAGACTCTGTTCTCTGGTGTGGTGCAGGGCGCTGCCTTGGTGCAGGGCGCGGGATTGGCGCAGGCCACGTCCACTGCCTTGGTGCAGGGCGCGGGATTGGCGCAGGCCACGTCCACTGCCTTGGTGCAGGGCGCTGGTTGGGGCGAGGCCATGGCCCCTGTCTTGGTGCGGATCGCTGGTTGGGGGGAAGTCACGGCCCCTCGTGAAGGGTAGAGCATTGGCTGCTGCGAGACCGGTTCTGGCTGAATATCAGACCGTCTCAACGCCCCGGCTGTGAAGGTTGCATCGCTCGGCCTCCCTGAATCAGCATGCATCACTGTATCGCTTGCTGCGTCTCGCGACACTGCCACAAGGATATTCTTAGAAAGGCTATTGTTGGTGTCCCCCGAGTCGACAGCATTCTCCTGTAGCAACGGCTGTGCGTGTGGACCAATTACATTCTCAATCTCCGAAACTGTATACCCCGCCTCCAAGAGGCAATCCTCCGTAGATTCTGGTACAACCGCGGCACTGTCATGAGCCAGTGTCTTGCCCACTAGCTGCTGATCCTCTTGAGCACCCTCATCTTCATCGATATTCTCTATAAGTGACTCAAATTTGTTTGACCGTTGACTGCGTGTCGGGCGCGAGTCTGTGTCCGACACGTATCCGACTCTCGAAACGGGGGTTTTCTGAAGAGTCCGTGCATCGGAGTTTGTCATCGATAGGAACAAGTGGTGAACTTGCTTGAAAAATATGTCCTAGCTGAAACTAGGAAAGTTCATGGTGAGTTCTGTGTTTGTGGATGGTATTGGTAAAGTCACCCACTTGAACCACCAAACCATTTCTGTTGAAAAATATGCACTATGGATTTAGGATTGGCTCGTGAAAAATGGAAGAAACAAGCATTTTTGTTTCTTTGCGTGGTTTATATTGATTTTGCATGGGTAGGTTACACATCACTTTCTTTCGAGTAAGTTTATTTTGAATCTAGTCTTTTTGAGTGTGACAACCAATTTAATATCTTTGATAATAGACTTTGAAGTAGTTTTTTTTTTTATTTTTGTTAAAAGCCGAAGTAGTTGATATCGGTCTACTTTGATGTTCTAAGATATTGGGATCTAACAAATTATAATTTAATCAAAATATCATATAAATTGTTCTTAAATTTAGAAGGTATTATGATTGTCTAATCATGAAGTTCATCAAAATAATAATAATAAATATATATATATATATATATATATATATATCAAGCTTTGAAAAGGGGTATCGGGTGTGAACAAGAAGTACGTACTAATGAACACCATGAGCCCTCTATTTTGACTAACTTGCAGATATATTCAATTCACTCGACAAAAAATAAAACCCCAAAGTTTAAAGTCAATTTAATAAAACAAAACAAAAAAAACTGCTATGAAGCTTGCCAGAAAATATATAATCATCATCTCCTCAATCCGCATTATATAGGAGCAAACTACTACAATCCACTAGACAGAGAATGAAAATGCTTCAGTCATGCCTTATTAGGATCTTACTTCTCTGGTGCATCAACTCTTTTGGTTCTGCCTCTACCTCAAACAATCAATCTGATCGGCTTGGGTTACTTGCTTTCCGTGAGAAGATAAACGAGGATCCCCTTGGAGCATTGAGTTCATGGAACGAATCACTCCACCATTTCGAGTGGCATGGGGTTACATGTAGCCGTCGTCATCGCTATAGGGTGGTGGTCTTAGACTTAGACTCTCAAAAGCTCCAAGGTACTCTCTCACCCCACATAGGGAACCTATCTTTTCTTAGGCGATTCATATTAACCATGAACAGTTTCCATGGTGTGATACCACAAGAAATAGGTCGGTTGTCCCGTTTACGTGTTCTTTCACTGAATAACAATTCATTTAATGGTGAAATCCCAACAAACCTCACTCATTGTTCAAATCTTAGATGGATCAATCTAGCTGATAATAAGCTCACTGGGAGAATTCCCACAGAACTTTCCTCTCTGTCAAAGCTGAAAGTGATGGCTCTTGGAATAAATAGACTCACAGGGACAATTCCAGCGTCCTTAGGTAACCTCTCGGCTCTTACTGATCTTTCTCTATCTGAAAGCAGCTTGGAAGGAAGCATTCCTCGAGAACTTTGCCTTATACAAGACTTGGAATTTTTAAATCTTTCTTGGGACAATCTGACCGGCATTGTTCCTTCCTGCCTGTACAACTTGTCCCGTATCACCATTTTTGCATTAGCAAGTAATCAATTAGGTGGCAGTCTTCCTCTAGATATTGGCCTAATTACTCTTCCTAATCTATAACGTCTTCATCTAGGAAGAAACGGTTTCAGTGGGGCCATCCCTAATACTTATCCAATGCTTCTAGACTTGAACTGATAGGGCTCGAATCAAACAATTTAATAGGACAAGTGCCAAAGGATCTAGGAAGGCTTCAACATCTTCGCAGAATATATTTTAATTCAAACCAACTGGGGGATAACTTGAATTTCATCACTTCTTTAACCAACTGTAGCAATTTAGAAAGGTTGTCAGTTTCTAATAACATGCTCAGAGGTTCATTAGCTTCCATAGCCAATCTGTCCACCCAAATCAGTTATCTACTCTTAGGAAAAAATCAAATACATGGAAATATCCCTGCTGCAGTTGAAAATCTTGTCAACTTGAATGTTCTTTATGCATCAGAGAATGATCTTAGTGGTGGCATTCCCACGAGTATCGGAAGGCTAAAAAACTTGATCCAATTGTTGATAGATCAAAACAGAATCTCAGGACACATTCCCTCTTCTCTCGGAAACTTAAGTGAACTGACACACCTTGATTTATCAGGAAATCAGTTAATTGGAAGCATACCTCCAAGTCTTGGCAACTGTCAGAATCTCTTTCAATTGGATGTTTCATACAATAAACTTAATGGTTCAATACCTAAAAAGTTATTGGTCTTTCCTCCATTAAGACAGCATTGGTCTTATCTCACAATGTCCTGAGTGGTTCCCTGCCAATTGAAGTGGGAAACTTGACGTCTCTTCAGATGTTAGATGTCTCGGCGAACAAATTAACTGGTTATATTCCAGCCACACTTGGCAAATGCTTGACCTTAGAGAAACTTGATCTGAAGAATAATTTCTTCCAAGGCACAATTTCAGAGTCTTTGAGTACCTTAAAGGTGTTCACTATTTGGATCTTTCTCAAAACAAGTTTTCTGGTCCTATTCCTGATTTCCTTGAGAGGTTCCCTCTCTTGGCTTACTTGAATTTGTCTTTCAATGAGCTCGAGGGCAGTGTTCCAAAGAATGGGGTTTTCGGAAATTCAAGTGCATTTTCAATAACGGGAAATAGGAAGATTTGTGGAGGTTCGGTAGAACTGAAGCTGCCCCCCTGCCATTCTCAAACTTCCAAGCAGGGAAAGTACCTCATTCTCAAGGTAGTTTTCCCAGTAATTGTAGTGAGCTTGCTTCTTCTTCTAATATTATGGTTCCTTTTCTCCCGCCTCTTAAGAAGAAAAGCAACAAAGAAGGCTTCTTCAGCATCATTCTCTGATCAACAACTTTTAAGGATTTCTTATGCAGACCTGCTTAAAGGCACAAATATGTTCTCTACTAATAATTTGATTGGCATTGGAAGCTATGGCTCTGTGTATAAAGGCATTCTTGATAAGATCGGCTTAGTAGTTGCAGTGAAGGTTATTAATCTTCAACAGCGGGGAGCTTTGAAGAGTTTCTTCTCTGAATGCAATGCACTAAGGAATATTCGACATAGGAATCTCCTAAAGATCATAACAACTTGTTCAAGTGTGGATTTTCAAGGAAATGACTTCAAAGCTCTAGTTTTTGAATTCATGCCTATGGGAAGTCTAGACGAATGGTTACACCCAAAGGTAGATGAGCAGCTTGAGCCAAGAAGCCTCAACTTTCTTCAAAGACTGAATATAGCCATTGATATTGCTTGTGCACTGGATTATCTTCATCATCTTTGCCAACCTGCTATCATCCACTGTGACCTAAAGCCTAGCAATGTTCTTCTCAATGAGGACATGACAGCTCATGTGGCTGATTTTGGTTTAGCAAAAAATTTCCTGGAATCTGAATCTGCGCAAGGTCAAGCGAGCGCCAACACAATTCTAAGAGGATCCATTGGGTATGTTACTCCAGGTAAAACTCGTTAGCTTGTTTTGTATCTTCTTTTTGTTACATGCATAATTTCACAGTATCCTAAATAAAACCTGAGGGTGTCTATGGTTCAAAAAAAAGTTTCCAAAGAATTTTTTTCCAAAAGGTGAGAAGGGTGAGGAGGGAAGGAGGAAAAGAGAATGGAGAACATGAATTTGATGATGATCTCTATCCTCTTGTTTATTCCCAAAATTTTGAAAATTGTTTTCTTCGAGGGGAACAAAGAATATTTTCTCAAAGTACATGATCATCTTCAAGTCCAGGGTGAAAAACTTTTTCCTGCTTTCTCTCGCATCTCTTCCTCTCTCTTTTATTTTTTTTTTTCAACTTTCTCATGGAAAATTTTCTCTTTAATCAAACACAGCCTAATGGAGATCTACTCTCTACAGACCTTTTTGTGAAATCAGTGACAAGCTTGTTAAACTTTTAAGCCATTTTAAATTTTCACTGGTAAATCTATGCTTAAGAGCCAACTACTATGACTAGTTCTAGGTGAAGACTGTGAGGTGAGGAAAAGGTGAATTCTTATGCCTTGACGTTTCTAGTTTTTAAATTATTATTGTTATTATTATTGTTTTCTCTTCTAGGTAACTAATGCAGTTATATAATGTGTACCACACTAATAGGACTTCTTATTAACTATGTAGAGTATGGAATGGGAGGCGAGGTGTCCATGCAAGGAGATGTTTACAGTTATGGAATATTGTTGCTGGAGATGTTTACAGGAAAGAGACCAACAACTGAATTGTTTGTAAATGGTCTAAACATTCATAATTTCGTCAAAATGGCTTTGCCTGAACAAGTGATGAGCATTTTGGATCCCCGGATGTTCTTTGCAGAATGTGATGAATCTATCGACATCTGTAACCAATGTGATAAAGTATGGGAACCTTTGGTTTCAGTCATGAAACTTGGAGTAGCATGCTCCATTGAATCCCCAATAGAACGGATGAATATGAGAAGTATCTTAGCAGAGTTATATCATATCAGAGCTGATGTTTCTCAGACGCGTAGAGGGTGAGAATTGGATCCAGAGAATGCACTTTTTATTTCTTAGTTTACAAACGTAATAGGCACCACTTATCTTTCACTCAATTTTGCAGACCAGAAATTTCAAACCGGATGATGCAAGATTTTCATCAATCAGATGTCACTCGGAAGTAGGAGAATGAGATACGTTTAAGAGTCTCTGCCACAACAATACAGAGAGGTAACTGTCTCATGTTATTAATATTTCTACAACAAATAATATATTCGGCATGTTTTCATCCTCTTTGCTGCTAAAGATCACACTGTATCGTCTTCTATGTTCATCTTTATTTGCATGCTGGTTTCGTGAGCTGCATTGCCAGTTAGTGATAGTGCATAATTAGCACTTTGTCATATCTTCATCAACTCGTCCTTCCTGTTGTGCCTTACTGTAATTAGTGTATTAGATACATGCAAGGGATGTTCATCATATCTTATTCAATATTCGGAAATATTTATGTGTCGGTAGAGGTGATTAGAGAACTCTGAGTATAAAAGGTATTCTTTAAGACGACAAAGGATACCTAAATTTGGTGTGGAAGAACTTGTGGGAGCGGGAGATATATTTCGTGAAAAGGAGTGTCTATGAATGGTTTTGCTTGCACGCAGAAGCAAAGACTGTATGGATGTCATCACGTTAAATCCTTATTCAACAGCCAGATGGCCTGATAAGTTTTATCTATTGCACATTTTGCTTCTACAATATGTGGCTTCCAAAAGTATTAATAGCCAATTAGGATCTGTTTACTCAAATTTTTTGGGAAGGTTTCGTGGTGTAGTTGGTTATCATGTCAGTCTAACACACTGAAGGTTTCCGGTTCGAACCCGGGGTGAAGCCATTTTTATATTTTACAATGCAAGTAAGATGTTGGTAAGAACTCTGCATCTTGCCATGACTAAGTTAGGTTCGGATTAGATGAACCAAAATGACTTCAAGCAGTCCAACTCTTACCAAATAATTCTAAATTCATTTCAACCTACCAAATTCTTGTTGGTTTTCTCCAATAAAATACAAAAATCAATAATGGAGATAGCAATCTAATTAAGTCGCAGAAGTTATTCAATCAATCAATGCCAGAATGAAAGTATTATAAAAACAATAATCTATTAATAAATCTTAATATAAATTAGAATCAGAAAGTCAAAATTTGTGGCTGGTAGGCAGATGTGCATGATGAACACATACTTTCGGTCCACTCTCTAGAATTGTTGATTAAGAATAAATGAAATAATACAACAACGTTCATGCATGAACCTAAACAAACAATATTAGCCATTTTGATTTGAAATCACCAACATGGTGAAAATTACATATAAAATGGACAAAATATATCAACTTGAGTTACAGCTCTGCTTTCAACACAAATTGATTTAAACTTGCTTGCGCATTTTGTGGAATCACCAATGAGATGCAAGAGCCCTTCGAATCGAACAATGACAGACTGCCTACCTTGAACACCCAGCCCACGCCCAAAGCTTTTTCTCCAATGCATCTAAGTTGTAATTTGGTTGCAGTTTCACCTGCAAATCCCATTTAAGGTCATATAATCAGAAAACCTGCCACCTTATGCGAACTAATAATAATAAAATAAAAAAAAATCAAGTATAAATCCAGTGCAATTGGGTTATCTACCTGAAACGTATGAACCACTTTTGTTTCGGTTCTGTACTGATTTTCAAACACTATATCAAGCTTTTCCTCTTCAAGAAGACCAAACAAAGCCGATGTTAATGCTATGTTCTTGTCAACGATTGTACTGATCAATATGGACCCATCCATTCTCTTTATGTTGATTGATGGCATGAACGGCAGCATTGATGTACCTTCTTCATCCTTCTCTCTGTTGCAGACCACATTGTCTCCTCTATGTTCATCTTTGCTCGGCAAGTTAGTTTGATGGGGTGCATTAAGAGGTGGTAGTATTGCATTAGCACTTTCATCATCAGAATCTCTTTGTGGCAACTCTTCAGGCTCCAACTCAACTTCTGTTGCTTCCTCCGACATATCTTCAACATCTCTTTCCTATTGCATCATCATGATTAGTATATGTGATAGAGCCATAGATTTTCATCATATCTTATTCAGTTTTGAGAAATATTTGCAAATCAAATATGGAAATATTACGGGTGAGTGGTGTTACCTGATTAGAAGAAGTTGGTAGAAGAGATATAAGCTTAGCATAGAGAAGGTATTCTCTAACACGGCGAAGGATACGTTCTTCAGGGCTGTTCTTACATATCAATATTGCTCTCACCCCATTGAGATTGCATATCTTAGGTGAGCTTGAAACAACTTTAGAATTCCTCCTATCTTTCATCTCTTCCAACTTTTGATTACTTCTGTGTGTTGAGTCTGTTTTGTAGATGGAGAGACTACAAATTTTGAAACAAATGAATGGTATATTTATATTTGATTGTGGGTTGATATGTGGGGAGCTAGGAAAGTAATGACTTATATATTATAAAGAGGCGTGGTGAGTGAGTGTTTGGTGTGTACTTATGTGAGTTTTTAGTATATCAATTGGTATAGGAGAGCCCACGAGGACCTCGCGAGCCCCTATCGAATTGTTTTGCTTGCATTCGGAAGCAATGGTTGCTTTCTTATTGTATTGATTTCAATGCCTCAATGGGTTTGACACCGCCAGATATTTGACTTTTGATGCGAAAAGCTTTTTAATTGGACTTCTGGTGGCGGTGGCTTTCAAAGGTCAAATTAGAACTGGCAATGGATCGGATATGGGTCATATTTAGCTGAATCTGATCTGAAAGGACTCCACAAGTAGTCTATCAAAGCTATGAATGGGCTGCTGGATTCGGATTGGACTAAGTTGTGTTTACCCTTACTTCAATTTGTGTTTGGCCAAAGAGTAGAAAAAAAGGAGAGAGAGTTGTACTAAAAATCCCAAAATTTTTATCCAGGTTTCAATCATGTGACCTGTGGGTTATGGCCCACCTGTTGCGTGTAAGCAAAACGTTTGTATTCTTACATTATTGAAGGCACATTATCCAAATTAGTTTCGGATTTTAGGACAGAATTAGTTGTGTTCGTTTCTCTAAAGCTGGTTAAGTTAATCAGACTAATATATATATATTTAATCGAAGCTTCCCATTGCAAATCTTTATAGTTTTTTATTATTCTTCAATATTTAATTAAAACTTACTATAATTGTGGATTGCTCCACAACACTAGATATTTATGGAAAAATCTAGAACAGGTTTTCGTAATTAGGGTTTAAACTGACAGTTCGGTTTTTCGTCCAAATCGACTTTATCGCTTTCAAAATTTTTAATTAATTCGACGGTTCGTTTTTCACCCAAATCGACTATCGCTTAAATTTTTTTTTAAACTGAATCGATCTTAGTTTATGTAAACCGTAAACCAAATCGATCGACTAAAACTGACATAAAAAGTGAAATAAAACCGAACCAATTGACTAAATTAAACATATTATATTATTTTTATATAAAATACATATTATTTATTATACATATTCGATCGGTTCGGTTTTGTCGGTTAAAATCACTTAAAAATCGAAAATCGAACCGACATACTGGTTTTGAATTTTTTTTTTAAACCGAGCTTAGATCGAACTGATCGGTTCAGTAAGTTTAATAGGTCTAGTTGGGTTTTTTTCAACCCTATTTCGTAGTTTGGGTGCATCCACTAACGTCGAGATATATGCATTTCATATGTAAGGGGATTGGGCTCGGAGTCCCTCAAATTCCTAATTCATTATCCAACAGTACTCTCTTTCATTATTTCACGTTTCGAGTCCCTAACAAACTAAAATAAAAATGTTTTTCACTTGTTTGAGTTGAAATTTTTAGAAAATTACATATTACCAATGGAAATAATGTTTTAAAGTTTTAACTCATTTCGACAATGTTCCTTCATATACGTGTTTAGGTCCACACAATTAAATATATTGTTAAATGGTCTTTGTGAGAGTTTAAGAATCACCTTTTCAGGCGGTCTCGCACAATAGCGTTAACTGGCGTTTGGCATGTATCGCTCCCAAGGTGGGCTCTCGCACACTTTGTTATATTAATAGAGAAATCTCATTTATCCTATTTTGTGCGTATCTCTAGGCACATACATCGAGATGAGCTAAAACTTTGACATATTGTTTTTTTATGTGAATTTTGAATTTTTCTCAAAGCTTCGGCTCAAATGTATCAGTGAAAGACTATAAAAATTATAAATGTGTTTTGCGCAATGCAAAAATATACAGCTTCATGGATTTGAATTGAAAAAATTAGTAGGTTGTCCTCAGAAATGCATATTAGTGCAAGAGTGATTCTACATGGCGAGGAAACGAGTGAGGAAAACAGCGCGGGGGGGGGTCCATCCCCCAGGATGCACGCACGAAAAGTCAATGCACGCATCCCGGGGGGATGGATGCCCCCCCCCTGGCTGTTTTCCTCGCTGTTTAGAATTTTCCATTAGTGCAATTGAGGGAGTTGAGGTCCTATTCCTACTCTTGATTTATTCAAACCAGCTGTTATTAGATAAGGGAGGTTGATTTATTCAAACCAGCTGTTATTCTTATTAAAAAAAAAAAAAAAAAATAGCATTTAAGTATGTGAAAAAAAAAAAAAAAGGGAGGTTGAAGATTGTCATCCGATTTCAAATTTTGGAGTCATGATCAGTTGCTTTGCTTTGATTGCCAACCTTTCAATTCCCATATATGCATACACACTAAAAAAACATGATCAGTAAACTTTTCTTGAGAACTCAATTCTACAAACAGTTTAGTAAAATAATTTCATGAATTAATTAACATGCATGCATGAGATAAACCAAGTACAGTTACAAGATTGAGAAAGCTACATGATTTTTCTTGCCCATGTACAAAGCCTCCTCTCTAAAGCATCTATATCGTAATCGAGTTGCAACTTCACTTGAATGGTATGAACAACTTTGGTCTCAGTTCTATACTGATTTGCATGCACTACATCAAGCTTTTCTTCTTCCAGAATCTGAAAGAGTGCTGAAGTTAAACAAACATCTTTGAGAACAATAGTGTTGATCAATATTGAATTGTCCATTCTCAATATCTCGATGGATGGAGCAAATGGCTTTGTGATCGCTTCCTCTTTATCATCACTCTCGAACACGATAATATTATGACCTTGATGATCACATTCTTCTTTTCTTGATGCTGTGTTGCAACTTTCTTCATCAGAGTCTCTCCTTGAAACCTCATAAATTTCTAACTCCATCTCTTTTGCTATCTCAAGCTTTCAGAATGAATGAAATAAAACCAAAGCACTATTTAAACTATATCTAAACGTGGATTCCTTGTGAATACCATGTTGTTAAGTTATATTAAACTGTGGGTGGTTAATTTAGGTTAGCTAGATGGTTAAGCTTTGGATAGTATAAAATTCAGGTTTGATGAATTAAGTAGTGGGTGCAATAGTGCAAGTGACGTGCATCTTTGCATTACACAAACTTTTGCTTCTTTTAGGGTAGAAGTATACACTAATTTTCTAAATGAATGGCTATATGAAGAACACAAAACCTAAATAATAATCAAAATTATAGACTTTCTAACTACACTCCACTTGTCAAAATTCAATATGAAGAACAGACCAAGATGGTAATCTACACGTACGAATGGCTAAATTAAAGTCAAAATTCAATAATTGAACATTTCGTAAAAAGCTAATGGTAGCCCCTTCAACTCCTCGTACAAAAAAAATGTCATGTCATGTATAATTGTGGCGGTGGCTGAAAGCGCCCTTCGATGTTGAAAGCCAAAGTCATTTGTAGCACCCAGTAACCTAATACAAATGCATAGTGCCCCAAAGCCTGCTCTGATGCAAATGGTTATAATGCATCCCACACAACCTATAGGACTTTTGTCCAACACATTAATATCACCCCTCGTTGCCCTCACTTCTGTATATATACATCAAGGAATGCATCCACAGGTGATTTGCACAACGTACTAATTCATTTCATAGCTAAAAACTTTTTACCGCAGTTTAAATGATTTCATCGAATTTGCGATGTAACTTCATAATTTAGCTAAATTAAAAAGAAAAAAGTAGCTTCTATTGATTCTCATCAACCAACATATGAAACAAACCACGCAATTACATGAATTCAAAGCTACGTAGTTTGTCTAGCTATATAGTCCATGATCAAAGCTTCCTCTCCAAAGCGTCTACACTATTGTAATTGGCTTCCAACCGCCATGAGCAACTTTGTCTCAGTTCTATACTGATTTTCATACACTACACCAAGCTTTTCTTCTTCCAGAATCTGAAAGAACGTTAAACAAACATTTTTAAGAACTATAGTCTTGATCTATGTCAAATCCTCCATCCTTGCTATCTTGATGGATGGAACAAACGGTTTTGATGTCTTCTTTTCTTCATCACTCTCGAACACGGCATTGACACTTTCATCTTCTTATTTTCTTGATGTATTGCAACTTTCTTCATCAGAGTCTCTCCTTGATATATATCCCATAGTTTTCTAACTCCATCTCTCATTACTTTCAACATGAATTAAATGAAACCCAATGACTATTTAGAATCTAATTAGAAGTGATAACTTCTTTTTTTTTTTATGTGAATCATGTGAACCTTAGGCTTTGATGTGAATCATGTGTATTTTGAATCCCTGCAAGTTTGATGAATGGCAGTGGATTGTTTAGGATTAACTGGATGGCTAAAATTTGGACAACAACCAAGTAAGAACTCGGTGTAAGTGACGCACATAACACAATATTGTTTCTGCTGGGGGAATTATAGATGTATACCAAAATCAATGCTATAAGATTACACCAAATTTTTTTTTTCAAAATTATTGACTTCCTAAATACACGACTCCGATTGCGGCCATCATATTCATATGTCCACATGCATTATTGATTAAATGAAACCAAATTCAATAATTGAACATTCACAAGTTATGGTGATCGCTAAAGGCGTCCTCTACTTGGATTACGGCACCTTTTGTAATCTCCCATCAAATAGACATGTACAGCCTGCAGCAATTAGATTTGTACAACCAATACAAGAAAACTCGAGTCTGATTGACAACTTGTTCAATAGTATCACAACCTTCACACTTGGAATTCCAGTGAATAAATGATAGGAAGACATACATGAATCGTAAGTTTAAGTTTTAGTCTAAACCAAGATCAAGATCTTGGATTGGACCTAAAATCGAATAAGGTCCAGCCTAAACTGGTTTGGGGTTTTCATTTTTCTTACAAATTTGAATGTGCAATCAGTACAGAATCTACAGATCAAAAACTTCCCATTAGTGTTTTGTCATCCTTCATCAGCTGAGGCTATGCTAATCTTCTCCGTCCGTTCCAATTCTACTGAATATCGCAGAAGAGTACATCTGATAAAAGTTCAAAACACAACGGAAATTGTGAAGTGCATCCTTAATTTACATCCATTATAAGCCTAGTCCAACTATTGGAACCTAGCTCGAACACAAGGACTTTAGACCCATTGATCCGGTTTTGAAGGCCATTAGAGACGCGAAGGCCCAAAGTCATTCGTAGCGCTCCTCAGCCTAATAGAATTATACAAATGCTTTGTCCCAAAGCTTGCAGCTCTAATGCGGACACTCGTAATGCATCCCACTCCACTTGTGGAGATTTGCCTATATCCCTTGCTCTTCGCCTTCATATATCAAGAAATACACTGAATGGGGTAATGCACAACATACTAATTTACTGCCAGATATTCTTCACGGCATTTCATTATTTCATGGAATTTTGCACATGACTTTCATTAATCTTAGGTGAATCGTTAAAAAAAAACTGAACAGATACTGATACTAAATCAATCATATTATACAAAACTTTAGAACACTTCCATCTAGTCTCAATCGACCAACAATATTTATGGATTAATTAAACAAACAAGTACATGATTGCAAAGCTACGTGATTTTTCTAGCCCATGAACAAAGCTTCCTCTCTAAAGCATCGACATTGTATTCACCTTCCAGCCTCACTTGAATTGTATGAGCAACTTTGTTCTCAGTTCTGTACTGATTTTCAGACACTACATCTAGCTTTTCTTCTTCTAGAATCCGAAAGAGAGCCGAAGTTAAACATACATCCTTGAGAACTATAGTGTTGATCAATATTGAATCATCCATTTTCTTTATCTTGATCGATGGAATGAATGCCTTTGGTGTCTCTTCCCCTTCATCGCCACTCTCAAACACCACCACATTGTTGTCTTCTGGGATCTCTTGGTGTTTCAAGTCCATCTCTGTTGCTTCCTGAACCACAATTTTAGCACTTCTTTCCTGTTGCATGAAAACCTAAACACCAATTTAGGAAATTTATATAAAGAAATAAAGAAATGAATTTGACCAAGTCATGAACACAATCAAGAACACCATAGATGTGCGAATGAGAGCTTAAAATGATTTTTTTTGGTGCAGCAGCAGATAGATTAATACATGTTTTTCTTCGGAAAGTCTGAAACTCAAATGTGTCTGTAGTTATCAATTGCAGTCATATTTTGAAAATGTTATAAGAAGTTTCTTATTTGAGTTCTTCATGAAACATAAATCTTGCCTTAGAAGACCATCTAGATGTTGCGTTGGTTTTGGCTAAAATCATTTGACATAAATGAACTCTATATATCGTCCAAATCTCACTAAGCTACAAATCTGAAAATGGGCTAAAAATTTGTAAAACTGACAAAAACTCCAATAAATATGGGTAATTGTGCATTAGAATCTTCAACAACTATGACTCTTCTTACATGGTTGTCTTGAACTAGTACAGCTACATAGGAGAGAATAGCGCAGAGAGAGCTGTTAGTTACCTGAGGAGGAGAAAGAGGCGACGGAGGAGGTATCACTTGAGGTTGTAAGAGAGATATCTAAGCTTGGTATCGAGAAGATAATTGTCTTAGACACGCAAGAATGATGTGTTGAGGGCTGTTCTTGCACACCACCACCGATGCTCTCATCAATCCAGGACCACCACCACCATGACCATATACTAGAAGATATGAAGAAGTTGTAGTAAAAATGGTTGGTTGTGGTGTGAATATATACAGGCATATAGCTTTGTATCCAAATGCGTGATTTGTCATACCCTAGACTAGTACACTATTGAACAAAATATAGGAGTATCGCAAACAACTCTTCATTTGGTGTATAGCCACACTAATTTTTTTTGTAAAACCCACTTTGTAATCCTAGTAAAACCAAATAAGAAACTACACTACACCAAATTGGCATGTGTAACAATTGCCAAAATAGTAACACTTTGAGCTGTTACAATCCAACAAACAATTCCATGTCAAAACTAAATTAAGTAAAAAAAAAATGAAAAACAGTTACAAAAAAAAAATGATACAATAAATTAGATCACCATGAATAGTATCACTTGTAGGACCATACTATTCATGATGATACAATTATTGTTTTGAGAATATTTAAAATTGTTTTGTGGATTGTTATAGCTCAAAAGTGTTATTGTTTTGAGAGTTGTTACAAAAATATCAATTTGGTGTAGTATACAAATTTCAAGTTAAATAAATGAAGAAAATCTTGACTCCGGCCTTTGCAAACTACTTGACTCCTAATTTGGTCAATTTATGAAATTATTAAATGGAGAGAAATGCATTGAAAAATGTTAACTTGATATAATGACACTGTGCCTATAGATACTTAAATTATTGAACTTTTCCTTTGAAGTTTTTGAATAATAATTATTTAATGCAAATGTTGTTTAATTTTGACAAATTGACAACAAATTAAATTCAGTGAATACACTACTGCAAACAGTAAACACATTCCGTGTACGTACATGAACTAATACTGATAATAACGTCGCTGATTAGTGAGCAGAATATGCGATATGTTTAATAGACTTATATATGTATATATATGGTTATAAAATTCAGGTTTGATGAATTAAGTACTGGGTGCAATAGTGCAAGTGACGTGCATCTTTGCATTCCACAAACTGTTACTTCTTTTAGGATAGAAGTATACACTAAATATCTAAATGAATGGCTATATGAAGAACAGACCAAGATGATAATCTACACGTACGAATGGCTAAATTAAAGTCAAAATTCAATAATTGAACATTTCGTAAAAAGCTAAATTCCTCGTACAAAAAAAATGTCATGTCATTTATAATTGTGGCGGTGGCTGAAAGCGCCCTTCGATGTTGAAAGCCAAAGTCATTTGTAGCACCCAGTAACCTAATACAAATGCATAGTGCCCCAAAGCCTGCTCTGATGCAAATGGTTATAATGCATCCCACACAACCTATAGGACTTTTGTCCAACACATTAATATCACCCCTCGTTGCCCTCACTTCTGTATATATACATCAAGGAATGCATCCACAGGTGATTTGCACAACGTACTAATTCATTTCATAGCTAAAAACTTTTTACCGCAGTTTAAATGATTTCATCGAATTTGCGATGTAACTTCATAATTTAGCTAAATTAAAAAGAAAAAAGTAGCTTCTATTGATTCTCATCAACCAACATATGAAACAAACCACGCAATTACATGAATTCAAAGCTACGTAGTTTGTCTAGCTATATAGTCCATGATCAAAGCTTCCTCTCCAAAGCGTCTACACTATTGTAATTGGCTTCCAACCGCCATGAGCAACTTTGTCTCAGTTCTATACTGATTTTCATACACTACACCAAGCTTTTCTTCTTCCAGAATCTGAAAGAACGTTAAACAAACATTTTTAAGAACTATAGTCTTGATCTATGTTAAATCCTCCATCCTTGCTATCTTGATGGATGGAACAAACGGTTTTAATGTCTCCTTTTCTTCATCACTCTCGAACACCGCATTGACACTTTCATCTTCTTATTTTCTTGATGTATTGCAACTTTCTTCATCAGAGTCTCTCCTTGATATATATCCCATAGTTTTCTAACTCCATCTCTCATTACTTTCAACATGAATTAAATGAAACCCAATGCACTATTTAGAATCTAATTAGAAGTGATAACTTCTTTTTTTTTTTATGTGAATCATGTGAACCTTAGGCTTTGATGTGAATCATGTGTATTTTGAATCCCTGCAAGTTTGATGAATGGCAGTGGATTGTTTAGGATTAACTGGATGGCTAAAATTTGGACAACAACCAAGTAAGAACTCGGTGTAAGTAAGTGACGCACATAACACAAAATGTTGTTTCTGCTGGGGGAATTATAGATGTATACCAAAATCAATGCTATAAGATTACACCAATTTTTTTTTTTCAAAATTATTGACTTCCTAAATACACGGCTCCGATTGCGGCCATCATATTCATATGTCCACATGCATTATTGATTAAATGAAACCAAATTCAATAATTGAACATTCACAAGTTATGGTGATCGTTAAAGGCGTCCTATACTTGGTTTACGGCACCTTTGTAATCTCCCATCAAATAGACATGTACAGCCTGCAGCAATTAGATTTGTACAACCAATACAAGAAAATTAGATTATTGGAATAGTATCACAACCTTCACACTTGGAATTCCAATGAATAAATGATAGGAAGACATACATGAATCGGAAGTTTAAGTTTTAGTCTAAACACAGATCAAGATCTTGGATTGGACCTATAATCGAATAAGGTCCAGCCTAAACTGGTTCCGGGTTTTCAGTTTTCTTACAAATTTGAATGTGCAATCAGTACAGAATCTACAGATCAAAAACTTCCCATTAGTGTTTTGTCATCCTTCATCAGCTGAGGCTATGCTAATCTTCTCCGTCCGTTCCAATTCTACTGAATATCGCAGAAGAGTACATCTGATAAAAGTTCAAAACACAACGGAAATTGTGAAGTGCATCCTTAATTTACATCCATTATAAGCCTAGTCCAACTATTGGAACCTAGCTCGAACACAAGGACTTTAGACCCATTGATCCGGTTTTGAAGGCCATTAGAGTCGCGAAGGCCCAAAGTCATTCGTAGCGCTCCTCAGCCTAATAGAATTATACAAATGCTTTGTCCCAAAGCTTGCAGCTCTAATGCGGACACTCGTAATGCATCCCACTCCACTTGTGGAGATTTGCCTATATCCCTTGCTCTTCGCCTTCATATATCAAGAAATACACTGAATGGGGTAATGCACAACATACTAATTTACTGCCAGATATTCTTCACGGCATTTCATTATTTCATGGAATTTTGCACATGACTTTCATTAATCTTAGGTGAATCGTTAAAAAAAAACTGAACAGATACTGATACTAAATCAATCATATTATACAAAACTTTAGAACACTTCCATCTAGTCTCAATCGACCAACAATATTTATGGATTAATTAAACAAACAAGTACATGATTGCAAAGCTACGTGATTTTTCTAGCCCATGAACAAAGCTTCCTCTCTAAAGCATCGACATTGTATTCACCTTCCAGCCTCACTTGAATTGTATGAGCAACTTTGTTCTCAGTTCTGTACTGATTTTCAGACACTACATCTAGCTTTTCTTCTTCTAGAATCCGAAAGAGAGCCGAAGTTAAACATACATCCTTGAGAACTATAGTGTTGATCAATATTGAATCATCCATTTTCTTTATCTTGATCGATGGAATGAATGCCTTTGGTGTCTCTTCCCCTTCATCGCCACTCTCAAACACCACCACATTGTTGTCTTCTGGGATCTCTTGGTGTTTCAAGTCCATCTCTGTTGCTTCCTGAACCACAATTTTAGCACTTCTTTCCTGTTGCATGAAAACCTAAACACCAATTTAGGAAATTTATATAAAGAAATAAAGAAATGAATTTGACCAAGTCATGAACACAATCAAGAACACCATAGATGTGCGAATGAGAGCTTAAAATGATTTTTTTTGGTGCAGCAGCAGATAGATTAATACATGTTTTTCTTCGGAAAGTTTGAAACTCAAATGTGTCTGTAGTTATCAATTACAGTCATATTTTGAAAATGTTATAAGAAGTTTCTTATTTGAGTTTTTCATGAAACATAAATCTTGCCTTAGAAGACCATCTAGATGTTGCGTTGGTTTTGGCTAACATCATTTGACATAAATGAACTCTATATATCGTCCAAATCTCACTAAGCTACAAATCTGAAAATGGGCTAAAAATTTGTAAAACTGACAAAAACTCCAATAAATATGGGTAATTGTGCATTAGAACTTCAACAACTATGACTCTTCTTACATGGTTGTCTTGAACTAGTACAGCTACATAGGTGAGAATAGCGCAGAGAGAGCTGTTAGTTACCTGAGGAGGAGAAAGAGGCGACGGAGGAGGTATCACTTGAGGTTGTAAGAGAGATATCTAAGCTTGGTATCGAGAAGATAATTGTCTTAGACGCGCAAGAATGATGTGTTGAGGGCTGTTCTTGCATACCACCACTGATGCTCTCATCAATCCAGGACCACCACCACCATGACCATATACTAGAAGATATGAAGAAGAGGTTGTAGCAAAAATGGTTGGTGGTGGTGTGAATATATACAGGCATATAGCTTTATATCCAAATGCGTGATTTGTCATACCCTAGAGTACACTATTGAACAAAATATAGGAGTATCGCAAACAACTCTTCATTTGGTGTATAGCCACACTAATTTTTCTGTAAAACCCCACTTTCACTTTGTAATCCTAGTTAAACCAAGTAAGAAACTACACTACATCAAATTGGCATATGTGTAACAACTGTCAAAATAGTAACACTTTGAGCTGTTACAATTCAACAAATAATTTCCAAATCAAAACTAAATTTAGTAAAAAAAATGTAAAACAGTTACAAAAAAAAATATGATACAATAAATTAGATCACCATGAATAGTATCACTTGTAGGATCATACTATTCATGATGATACAATTATTGTTTTGTGAATATTTAAAATTGTTTTATTGATTGTTATAGCTCAAAAATGTTACTATTTTGAGAGTTGTTACAAAAATATCAATTTGGTGTAGTATACAAATTTCAAGTTAAATAAATGAAGAAAATCTTGACTCTGGCCTTTTTTTTTCAAGTCAAAACTATATGCTTTTTTTTTTTTTTTTTTTTTTTTTTTTCCTCTCTCTTTTAAGGTTAAGGGTACTGAGAAGGATCACCTCATGTACTGTTTGTCAATTAGTCAATGGAGGAAGAAAGGGTCACTGCCCCCAGTGACGGAGTCAGGATTTTTGTTGAAGGGGGGCGAATTGACGAATCATAGTTAATTAATAATAACATAATAAGTAATTACTTAATAGATTTTTTTTAATTTGAATAATACATAAATAACTATACAAAACACCAATTACTAAACAAAACTCCATTTAATTTATGGGGGAAGAAAATAGATCCAACAAGCTATTTTGTAGAAGCGTAAAAGATAGATCGAAAATTCTAAATGTCGAGGAAGTGGGCGAGGAAAACAGCGAGGGAGGGGACCGTCAATCCCCCTCGGAATGTGCGCCTGAAAAGTCAACGCGCGTATCCCGAGGGGGATGGACGGTCCCCTCCCTTGCTGATTTCCTCGCTCGCTAGAATCACTCAAGATAGATATAGAGGCCAATTCAAATTAGTATATAAAATTAAAGGGCAAAAATTAATTTCAAATGTAACTTATATGTTTATAATTATTATTTTTATTTGTGCCCTATAAAAAAATAACTAATTAAAGGTTACCCCGACATTAATCATTGTTGCAGCCTCCCTCAGGATTAGCAATCAACGTGTGTTGACTATCAAAAGGCTCACGTTGATTAACAAGATGTCTTTCAAACAATAATTTATGGATGAATCTCGAGATACAAGCTTGTATTTTGAGGAAAAATTAATGGGTCAAATTTTTCATGTATCTCCAGAAAAATCCTATAAATAAAATAAAAAATTAGACCTCGATATACGAATTTTTCATCTCGAGAAAATACTAAAAAAAGAACTATTTTATTTCTTAAAGTAGACAAGAGAAGTTGAGGTTGCTAGTGGCAATGGTGGAAAAGGGAAATAAATCAAGCAGAAAGATATGGAGATAAAGAGGAGGAGGCGGAGTGGTTGTCAGTCTCGTGGGACGAGATGACATCACCCACATCGAAGCATCTGAAAATTGCAAATAACAAAAAATTATTTAAAAGTTAGTGGAGACAAGTGCCCCCACTTGACCCCTAGTAGATCCGTGCCTGACTGCCCTCATGTTTTCTCTAATATTGTGTTATGGTGTCAAAGGCAGACATATAAAACTGAGTAAGAGAATTATGTAAATTAAGATCTATGGAAGATTCTATAATCTTGGAGGATAAAGAAATCACTATTTTTTTTATCTCTGTCTTTATCCTTTATCCAATTCGTAAGTATAAAAAGCAAGTGTAGATGTGACATGAATTTCTTTATCAAATCAAAAGTTGACAAGTCCAAAGTGTGCAAACACACACAAACATTTCAATTGCACTCTTCAGGAAAGACACAATATATACAAGCAAATACGTACTTGAATTAAATAAATCTTTACAATATTAGAAGAGTCATTTTCTAAGTGTTGATTAACTTTGTTAGGTTATATCCAAATTATCAAATATCCTTTATTCAAATAAAACTCATGCTGTTTAGGTAAATATGTATAGATACCCATATTGCAGGAATCGCCCTTTTCCCACGAGCTTCATGCTCTATGATCATGAAGAAGGATGTCAACATTAAAACTATTTATATACTATTGATTTGTGATCGTAAATAGTTAGAACTGTAGAAAAAAATAGCGTCATTCAAATATAAGAAAGTTGATAAAAAAAAAGTCAACAATAACGGCTAAGGAAATTGCTCATTTGGCTCCATCACTATTTATATAATATTAATTTCAACTGTGAATAGCAAGATTTGCAAAAGATATTTTAAAAAATCCAAAATATTGACAACTCTAGCACAACCATTGTTCCTCGAACATTTTGGTGTGATTGCAATGTTGAATGTACATAGCGAGTTACTTGCGTTCCGCATCCGAATCATTGGTCGGTTAGCTTTGTACGGCCAAATCCGTGTTACATTTCTATTCATTTATTATCATTATAGTAAAAACTAGTGTACGTAAAAACCCATAATTGTTTTTTAGAGGGATCGACCTATCTGGTTCATGGTCATGAATTTCATAATTTGATGTGGCAAGGAGTTACAAGCTAGTTGGCAAGTTGTTTGCAAATTGCAAATTGTTGGCCGACTTGCTTATAGGCTGACAGTGGCAATGTGACATTGTTTGCAAATTGTTTGCATTTGGAGCTATGTGGCTAGGAGTTGGGACCTGCAAGATGCGCAGTGGCTGTTGCTCATTTGGGCAGAGTTTGGATAGTAGCTATTGGTTGCTGGTTGAAGCTCTTTTGAATAGGCTCTAGTATTGTTTTGGTTAGTTTTTAATACGGGTAAAGTTGTAATGTATCTCCGTTTAGTTTGTAAATTTTTTTTGGATAAGTAATAAAGGTTTGGCATTTCATAGTTACCCCTCTCCACCACCGAAGGTTTAATTTAAAATAATAATAATAATAAAAAATAAAATAAAATAATAATGGCGGTATCTTACACTTTCTTAAGTAAGACCCTAGGTAAAAAGATAGAGTTGTTCTACACAGCGAGGAAATCAGCGAGGGAGGGAGAGAGGGGACCGCCATCCCCCTCAGGATACGTGCCATCATTTTTCATGCGCGCATCCAAGGGAATGGCGGTCCCCTCTCTCCCTCCCTCGCTGATTTCCTCGCCATTTAGAATTTCCGAAAAAGATAAGTTTTGAATAAGTTTTCAAAACAAACCATTCTAATCTATAAGAAGTATCTATCTTTCTCAATCAGTGGGAACTCTTAGAACAATTTTCTCAAAGATGTGGTTGAATTCTTATCTACCTATTTTTCATGAAAAAGTGGTGGAATGAACTAATATTTGCTTGATTAATTGTGCAACCAGTGTTTGTGAGTGTGACATTTTTGTTTATTTTGTCCTTGAGATTGGCTGCATTAAGATTTTCGTTGGGTACTGGACTTGTTTTTCTTCATTTGTGTGTGTGTGTTTTTCTACATTTCAAAGTGAAAAATGTTTGTCGACGCGCATGATTTGATCGTTGGGGTGACTGTAGCTGTATTTTTCTATCTTATCGACGCCCGTCGACTTTACTAACATAACAAGTTGAACCCATGAAATCAAATTCATGTACTGTTGTCATTTGTCCTCATGTTTTCATTGTTTTGGTAAGACAGCCCAACCACAAATCTACCAAAAGATGATATTATGGCATGCCGCATAATGCTGTTAAAATCCTACTTCCAACCTGACACTAGAAATTTTAATTTGACTTGAGTTGCATATTCCAACCAGATATCATTACATGTCGAGGAGGAACTCCGTGATTATTGGAATTGATTATATTGGTTAGTTAAACAATATATTTGGTTAGTTAAACAATCATACTACCGCGAGCAATTTTGGCAATTTTGTTTCCAAAGACTCTGCACAGTGAGCCAGGGATTGCAACTCCAATGTAAGTTGACGAACACTCAGCCTAGAGAAAGTAATTTGCAAATATGTCGGCAAGAAATTAAGTTCAGTGAATTACTATTTCTAACAAACACATGCAGTGTATGCGCTTGAGCTATAAAGTATCATTTTCGTGTTGCAACAAATAGTTTTACACGGTTTCACAAATAAAGTGATACAATAATTAAATTACCATGAAAAATGGTGCTACAAGTGATATTATTCATGATAATCCAATTTATTGTATCACTTTATTTGTGAAATTATTTTTCAAAATTTTATATGAATTTAATTTTAACTTGAAAAATGATATTGTTTGGCGGGTTGTTACAAAACTACTTATTTGGTGCAGTGTTAGTTCAGCATTACATATATGTTAAAATATTCTTTGTTTTTTTAATAAGTATATCACATTATTATAGTAAAATCCATCTTGATTAATCCTTCGTGTTGAGAAAAATGAAAGTAGAAACTTGACCAAACATAGAGGGTATGCATGGCAGTACCCATGGGCGGACCTACTAAGGGGCGAGGGGGGCAGCTGCCCCCCCTCAACTTTTAAAATATTTTAAGTATATATATTTTAGTCTTAAAAAAATTGATTATATAATGTATAATACCATATCAAATTTTTTAATACAAATATTTCATTATGTCTTTGTTGGTGTAGTGGTTGTAGGTTTATTAATTTTGGTAAAAGACCAGAGTTCGATACTTTTCGAGTGCATTTTTGTTTTCAATACAATTTTATTAGTAATTACAAACATTACTATAGAATTCAATGAAAACATATACCATTAGCCAACTCGTACAAAATTTGAGTCTCATTTAAACTATGTTTTCTATGAAATTGAATTATGATCATATTAGATTCGCAAATTTCAAAAAAAAAAAAAAATTAGCTTCACTTAGATACAGATACAATTATTTTGCGATATTAGTTATATATTCTAGTTATTATGTTCGTTTGCTCCTTGCTAAGGTTATCGATAGTCACCTTATTTTGGCTTAAAATTGGACTACATTAGATCCAATTTGGTATATGCAATGTATTTTTTATAGTTGTATTTTTTTATTAGTTACTAGCTCAGGTAGAAATAAAAAAATTTGGCTTTACCATTGATAACTACTATTATCAACTAATAAGTATTTTTCATTTCGCCCCCCTCGACTAAAATTCTGGGTCCACCCCTGGCAGTACCTTTGTTCTTGAAAAATATATATGAACAAAGGGAGAAAATAAACAAGGGTTGCATAGCCTTGTTAGGCCTAATTAAAATTGTAAAGAAAATACCTTTAGAATTGTATTGAATTGTTGTGTTAATTCATTGACTAAATATAAACTTATATAAGCTAGATCCTAACCTTGTGAAAACAGAAAACTTAAAATTTCTTAATCTATTCTGATTATCCTAACATATTCTATACTGACTTTCCTATTCTATAACATATGTAGAGTTTCTTTCTTTAACATTCTCCCTCAAGTTGGAGTATATGTTTGTAACACCCAATTTGCTAAAAAGATTATCAAATTGATAAATGCTCAAAGCTGTAGTGAACAAATCTACCAGTTGATGAAGTATTCCAACATGCTCAGTCTGAATAGTACCATCTTGTATCTTCTCTCTAATCAAATGGCAATCAATCCCGATATGCCTTGTTGGCTCATGAAAAACCGGATTACATGCAATATGGAGTGTAACCTTGTTGTCACAAAACAAGAGAGTTGTTGAGGATGATTAATGTGCAAATCATTAAGAATGTACCTCAACCAGGTTAACTCACAGCATGTGAAAGCCATGGGTTGTAGATCTTGCCATTATAGCTTGTTTCTTAGCTTTACAAGAAATTGGTGAATCACCAAGCAAGACACAATAACCTGTAATGGATCTCCTAGTATCTCTACATCTAGCCCAATCTACATCACAATAAGCTTTCAACTGTAATGAGTTGGTGGAAGAGAAAAAATATTGTCCTAGTGAAGCCTTGATATACCTCAAGACCTAGTGTGCAACATCCAAATGTGGTATTCTGGGCTTGTCCATAAACTGACTTAGAACATGTACAGAATAAACCAAATATAGTCTCGTGATCGTTAAATATATCAACCTTCCAACGAGCCTACAATACATTGCTGGATTTGGTAGTAAATCTCCATCATCTTGTGTGAGCACCAAAATTTGATCCATAGGATATCGTGAAGGCTTTACTCCAAGATACCCTGTGCCCTCCAATATTTCAAGTGCATATTTTCGTTGAGATAAAGCAATCCCTTTGTATGACCTCGCGACTTCAATACCAAAGAAATATTTCAATTTCTTAAATCTTTGAGCTTGAATTTTGCAACCAGAAATTGTTTTGTTTCTTCAATGTAATGGAGATCATTACCTGTCAATATTACATCATCAATGTATACGAGGATTGTTGTAAAACTATTACCCTTGGATTAGACGAATAATGAGTAATCATCCTTAGACTGATTGTAACCTGCTGATATGAGAGCAAAGGATAACTTACGAAACCATTGTCTAGAGGCTTGCATGAGGCCATATAAGGACTTGTTCAACTTGCATACCCGAGTCTCCCCCTTTCGACCGAATTCAGGAGGAAGACTCATGTACATATCCTCAAAAAGATCACCATAAAGAAAAACATTGTTGACATAAATGCCAACCCTGTGTGGCTGCTAGAGTAAGGAGAAAACGAACAATAGTTAATTTAGCAACAGGAAAAAATGTTTCTTTGTAATAAATACCTTCAACTTAATTGTATCTTTTAGCCACAAGACGGGCTTTGTAGCACTCAACACTACCAGCTGGATTAAGTTTGATCTTATAGACTCATTTACAACGAACCGGATGCTTGCTAGGAGGAAAAGGCTATAAAGTCTAAGTATTATTGGTTTCTAGAGCATCAATCTAACTTCTCATGGTTTGATGCCACTTTGGATCCTGCATAGCCTGCATAAAACTGGTGGGTTCTTTGACTAAAAAAAGAGAAGTGGTGTAAGCCTTGTGAGATGTGGATAAATGGTCGTAGGAAAGAAAATAAAAAAGGGGTTAACAAATCTTGTAGAGGCCCAACGTTCAAAGAAGATGAGTGAGACAATCGGGAATGCAATTGAGTATCAAGATGATATTGTTGAAGATAAGATGGTTCACGGGTAGCACAAGTGGAGGTGCGAGGTGGGAGAGAGGGGTCTTCTAAGGGTGGAACAGGGGCAGGGGCGACCTCTTAAGGTTGGGGTTCCAGGGTTTTCGATCGGTTGGTGTCGGGGGCGACGGATTGAGCAACCAGTTGGTTGGAGTGGTCTAACCGGTCAGAGAAAAACACCATTGGAGGATTAAAAAATGAGCACGGGCAACCGGTCGGGGAAGTGTATCTGACGCCGGGCAGAATAACGATTATCCTGCAGGCTAGTTCTAACGGATAATTGACAGGGAAGAACACAAGAGAATAACCCAAAACACAAGAGAAGTAACTCTAATGTTCAATCAAATTACTCAAATCAAATGTATCTCTAAAATCTGCCCACAAGCCGGGCTTTATAGCTAAAACTCATCAATATTGAAATTTTACCAAAAAAGGCAACACCCCAATAATCATGCTAAAACAAAATACGTAATAAAATAAATAAACTGCCAGAAATCTGGCCCAAATTGGGTTCAGAATCACTTCCTAAACAATAATTGAAATATTACTATAAAAGGGAAACAAACTGCTAAATTTGTGGATTCATAAGGGAAAACGATGGAATTTGGCTTCGAAAAGATGTGCAACGAGCATAACTCCTTAACCACGACGTGCGCGTTGAAAAGAGCTTTTCGAATTGGGGTCGTTTGCGCGATTTTGATACTCATAGCCAAAGTTATAGCCAAAATACTAAAACGCACCCTAAATTGCCAAATTTGAAATAGAATTATGATTTCCTGCCATTCTTGCGCTGATCTGCTAATGCAAGATATCTTAGTGCTAATAATGTGTTATTTGACAGCTTAGAATCATCTGACTCGGATCCTCCTGCATCAGCATCGGACCGGTCAGCGAGATGCATGATTGTGCATTTTGCCAAAAAAAAAGGAAAAATCTCCTCATGAAAGATGACGTCACGAGAAACAATGACCTTTTTGTGGGTGAGATCATAGAGTTTGTATCATTTTTTCCCTGAAGGGTATCCAAGAAAGACACATTGACTAGAACGAGCATTAAATTTGCTAGGACGTTGAGCATGTATGGAAGCAAAAGATAGACAACCAAAGACTCGAAGGTGAGAGTAGTTTGGTGGTTTGTTATAGAGAAGTTCAAAAGGGGTTTTGCCTTTAAGAATGGAGGATGGTGTGCGATTAATGAGATAGGCAGCAGTGAGAATTGTTTCTCCCCAAAAATGTTTAGGAAGATATGCTTGAAACAAAAGAGCACGAGTGACATTCAAAAGATGTTTATGTTTGTGTTTCGCCACCCCATTTTATTGGGGCGTAAAGACACAAGAAATTTGATGGGTAATGCCTTTGAAACATAAAAATCAGTTAAGAAAAATTCAAGTCCATTATTACTGCGAATGGTTTGAATTTTAGAAGAAAATTGGATTTCAACAAAATTAATGAATGAAATTAAGAGTGTACGTGTATCAGACTTGTGTTTTATGAGATAAATCTAAGTGCATCGTGTATAATCATCAACAATGGTGAGAAAATAATTCAAAAAGGGAAACAACGTGATATCCTCCCTAAATGTCAACATGTAATAAAGAAAAAGGAGTAGTACTCGAAATATGGGATGAAGAAAATTTATTTTTAGTTTGTTTGGCCAAGGGACAGATAACACATTTATTGGAAACACAAGTACTAGCATCACGAAAAGAGACAGAAAGAAGATGGAGAGTTTTGTCCGAAATGTGACCTAGGCGCTTATGCCATAACACAGGGTTGTTGTCTTGAGTGATGTGACAAGTGATGGTGGTGGTGTCGTCCAGGTAGTACAAACCATCAAGCTCAGTTGTTGTCTCAATCATCTTCCTCGAACGAAGGTCATGTATCAGACAAGAATTGTTGAGAAAAATGGTGAGAAAAAAATAATGTTTTGTAAGTTTTCTAATGGAAATTAAATTAAAATTAAAAGAGGAAACACAAAGAACATTATGAAAGGTAAAAACAGAAGAGAAAGTCATGGTGCCAATGTGTGTAACAACATCAAGTGTACCATCAGGAAGCTCAACGGTTCGATTGTGTACGGGTTTGACAAAGGTGAGTAAATGAGGATTATGAACTATATGATCAGTGGCGTCGCTACCAAGGATCCAAGATGAACGAGAGCCATGAGATTTGAAAGAGAGTATTTTACCTGTCAATTTTGTAATAGAAAAGTCATTAACAATATTATGAGTCTTAGACTTGTTGTATGGTGATGTGGAGGTGTTGGAACCACTGCTTGTATTGTCGCCCATGGTGGCGGCGGTTACGTGGTGTACTGGTGGATCTGAACTTTGTGGTCCAAATAGTTTTTTTTGCTTGTGTGGTGGTACTGAGTAAAGCTCGAGGTGCAAATAACCCAGAGCTTTTCAACAGTTTGATGATATTTTTTCCCCTTTTTCTTCTTCCACACGATTCGTCCATGTTATGATTGGCTGGTGAATGGGTGATTGGCTGGCAATTGGTGATGATGGGTGATTGGCTGACGATGGTTATTTTTCTTCTGTTGCGACGATGGGTGTTGTGGATCTGATGATGGACGCGATGATCTGATGACGGACGTGTTGATCTAGTGATCAGAGATGATCTGATGATGGAGACGATCCCGTTGATCTGAAGACGATCACGTGAGATGATCTAGTGATGAACGTGATGATCTGGTGATTGGGGACGATCTGATGATGGAGACAATCACGCTTATCTGAGAGTAGTTGATGATCTAACTGAAGGTGAGGAAAGCGAAAGCTTATTGGAGTTTGATTGGGGCGAGGATGGACGATCGGTGATGGTGAGGTTGGAATGTTTGTTGGTTGTGGCTGTGTGGTTGGATAGGGGTTTGATTCACTCGAGAAAGTGCAGCTAGGGTTTAGTTGAACAAGGAACCTTGCTCTGATACCATGTAAAGAAAATACATTTTGAATTGTATTGAATTATTGTGTTAATTCCTTGACTAAATACAAGCTTCTAACTCTGCCATAACCTTGTGGAAACAGAAAACTTAAGACTTTTTATTCTATTCTGACTTTTCTTACACATTCTATACTAACTTTCAATTTTGTATCGTAGAGTTTCTTTCTTTAACAAAAAAATCAAATCCAGTCGTTTAAAAGTGGGTTGTGTATTGTGTCAATATTGTTAATTTAATAACTCCATGTAAAGCATAAATAACTAGTTTTCATGAAAAGATCATATATATACATATTTGATGATACTTAATTTGCAATTATCCAAGTCATTATCAGTGTGGCATAGGTTAATTGAGGTGTTTAATACAAACTTTAAAGAAAGTTATGGAAAGTAATGTAAACATATGCTCCCTTTCATACAATTCCAGGAAGATTTAAAATTTTATAAAGGATGAGGACATCACTATTTTTCCTTTACAATTATGCAACATGAATTTCTTTATCAAGTAAAATTAATAAGTCAAAAGTGTTGAAGACGCAACAAAGAATTCCAAATTATACTCTATAAAAACCACAATATACATTCAAATACTTATCTAAATTAACGTTTGTTATATAATTCTATTGGAAGTCCAAATAACCCTCTTAACTTTATAAAATTGAAAACTGTAGAAGCAAATAATGTATGAAATGTATACATGCCCGTATAGCATATAAAATTGTATTGGACCGTATTATCGAATGCCCCACGAGCTTCATGCCCGTATTGTTCTAATGGAGGGACAATGTTTTCTTCGACAATTAAGGCAAGCGTTACAATCATGCAACAAATGATGTTCCTCGATTGTACATTTTCTTTTTTCTTCGAATAGTAGTTGTATTTGGAGAATGATCAGCCTAGATATTTTTTATTTTTTATTTTTGTCAAACAAGAAGATTTTTATTGAAAGGGAAAGAGAACAACAAACAAAAAGGCACAATCCTAAAGCAAGGAAAGCCAAGACAAAAAACCTAACACACCAACTCCCTAAAAAAACCAACCAAAACAAGCTTGATCAAGCGCCAACCAACAACCCTAAAACAAAACAACAAAAACTAAAGCCCCACGAAGAAAAACCTAATCCCTCGAGCAAGACAAACCTCCACCAAAAACACGAACACACCTCGAAAGGCGAGAAATAGACTCATCCTGAAAACAGAGCTTGCACCATGTCCAAGGCCACCATGAAAAATCTAGACCAGAAAAATCCAAGAACCACCACTCACCACGAAAAAGGCGAGAAAAAAACTCATCTTGAAAACAAAGCTTGCACCATGCCCAAGCCCAGTCTTCATCTTGACTGAGATCCACCC
Organism: Berberis vulgaris; assembly: GCA_963556465.1. Lineage (NCBI taxonomy): Eukaryota > Viridiplantae > Streptophyta > Magnoliopsida > Ranunculales > Berberidaceae > Berberis > Berberis vulgaris. Next base: position 5,306,099 of record OY747133.1, read on the forward strand.
CAACAATATTGCTAATATATCTTAATGTTGAACGAACTTCGTCCTCATCACTGCTAAGCTCTGATTGGACTGGACGACGCCCTGAAACACTAAGATCACATCGCCGCTTGGTTCTTGAACACTCCCCTGAAATAATCCCCATGGGCTTATTAGAGGCGGCTTCGGTAGGTTGTTGTTCATTCAAAGGAGCTTCAAAACCAGGTGGAGCTCCCAAGTGAAAAGGCGTGGATGATCTTCCTTCAAGGTGCTCAGTGCGAGGTTCAAAACCTGGCGGAAAATGAACACTTTGTTCTTGGATCGAGTATGAATTCCTGATCTGCACCAAATCAGCGGTGGTACTATTATCCAATTGGTTTACCCACCCCAATTTCTTAGAAACATCCGATTTCACTTGCCTTTGTTTTAACATGAGAGTGGACCTGGTTGGGAAGACTGAAAAATTGGCCCAAATGAGAGATCGATCTTTTTTTGCTTGTTTACGGGCCTTGTTCTCTTTTTTAGGGCCCTATTCTCTCGTTTTGCAAACTTGTTGATCTGCCTAGATATTAATGTTAAATTTTCAGAATGATTTCAAATTCTGTAAATTGTAACCCCAGTGTGAAACTTTTTTTTTTTTAAAAGTTTGAAATTATGAATTGTTTACTTTTGTAGTATCATATCTGAGGTGACTAAAAATTTAGTCGAGGTGAAGTACCTAATGCTAATCATCCATAGAGTAACACCAAAATGTCTGAGTCTTATTATAGAAACCAAATCACAAGTTAAAAGAACTAGTACTTGATCCCTATTCCAATGGAAAAAATCGAAAATTGTGTTGGCATTCCACGTCGTTTAATGTGGTAGAATAGAGACTTATGGTCTAGAACTAGGGGTGGGCAAGAATCCTGATCCCGACCCGTCCGACCCGTATCGGTATGGTCCCGGACCGGTTCAGATCAGGACAATTCGGGATGCACTGATTTTATCCCAATTACGGTCCCGAACCGGTCTGAACTGGTTTTAACAAAAACAAACCCGGACTGTTCCGGTTCGTCCCAGTTACTGTAGCACTTAACATCTAAGTCCAAGCCCAGTTATTATAGCCCAGTTATTAGCCCAACCCAATGCCAAACCCAAAAGGCCCAAAGCCAAAACAAACCCTCAAAACAAATTAACAAACAACCTGTCAACCACTTACCACTCAACCTCGCAAAACGCAAATGCAAAGCCAACAGAAGAGCACTGTCTAGGGCAACCTCGCCTCTCGTCTCGCCTCCAATCCTTCTTCTCCTCGCCTCTCGCCTCCAACTCCAACCCTTCTTCTCTACTGCAAAGAGGAAATCTACAAAGAGGTGACCAAATCTACATCAAAAAGTGCTATCAAATAGGGCTTTCAGCTCTGGCTGCAAGAATAGAGATTTCAGAGCATATGCAAGGAAATCTACATTTTCAGGTGACCAAATCTACATTCAGGGTTTTTTTTTCCGGTTATTTGATTGATTCACTGATTTTATCCCAGTTTATTTTATGGTCGAACACATGATTTTAAACTCGATGTAAACTTGAATTAAATGAAGCTCTTATTAGGTTTGGCTACTTAGCCAATTTAATGAAACTGATCCCCATTTTAAAATGGGTTTTTGTTGCTTTTGCATGATCAAATGAGTTGAGATTTTGGGGAGATGGAGAAGGAAGAAAGGAATACTTGGAATTCTTTTTATGGATACATTTATATTAAGAAATCTAATTGAAGTTGAGTAAAGACAAGCTAATATGCCACCCTTGCAAGCAACCAAGACCTAAGACCAAATTCCATCACCATCTCTATACAGTAATTTATAAGATAGATGTATACATATTTGTGTAGAGAAGTATAGTTTAAAGAATGGAGAAGGCAGGGTTTTTATAAGATCCCAAAACCCATAAAGATGCCGCAAGCTGGGTTTTAACCCATGACCTAGTGGTACCATCTGCCAAGCTCTAACCGTTGAGCTGTCATGCCATTGGCATTGAATACAAATTATTGTTGAGTTCAAACTTTTGAATGCTTATGACATCTTTGGTTTCTCTCCATTATACAGAGCAGGATGATGAAATGAGAACAGCAGGGTGTTCTACTGATGTGTTGGCAAGATGATGAAATGAGAACAATAGTGACAGTTTTTGATGTGTTGGTTGTTTTGTAGTGGCAGCACTGTGTAATTTGTTAATTAAACAACCAACAAAACATATCAGCAATTTTGTTGGCTGTTTAATTTGTTGGCAACAATTTTGTTAGTTATTTAATTTGTTGGCAGCACTATTTGTTAGTTGTTTAATAGCAAGTATGTTAAAAAAAATAAAAATGACATTGATATGTATATACTTTGTTGGTTGTTTTATAGACCAATGAGATTAGTCAGGTCCAAAGAAGTAAAATGATGACATTGGTTATCTCATGCAGATCAAGCAAATTAAGGCCAAGTTGTGAAATTGGTTGTCTGAATTTTTTGGGCCTAAGGCAAATCAAGCCCAAAAAAAATTGGTTGTCTGAATTGGAAAATGAACAAACCGGGTAGGCATGGTCCCGACCCGGACTGTACCGATTCCAACTAGTCCGGGTCCAACCAGGTGGCTTAAAAAAAACTGACTTTCCCGGCTCTGACCGTTCCCGGTTGACTGAACCGGGACTGAGACCGGGATAGGCATCAACCCGGACCGTGCCCACCCCTATCTAGAACATTTTCTTTACAACATTTCATTGACTCATTAATATCACGCGAAGTTGTTTTCTTTGTGTCTTTCCGTTGGCCTGCATTGAGATTGATTTACCCATGCACGAGGAGTCAAGTAGAGTGTTAGGTTCGTTTTCTCTACCAGGTGAATTTTTTTCTTCATTTTCGAATTAAGAATGTGGAAAGCCTGCATTGTTAGTAGGAGAAGATGCCGAGGGCACATTTTAATAATTAATCTGTTTATTAATAATCTAATCAACGCCCTCCAGACTTTACTAACGTAACAAGTAGACTTCATGAAGTCAAATTCTTGTACTGTTGTTATAACTCAATTCAGGTAAATTTCTGTTTTGCGCAGGTTAGACCTCAACCGTGACAAAACCAAACTAGACCGAACTGAAGACAGTGTGACAGACTCCTCATGCTCCACGTTGGTACATTTTTCTGAGAGACCGCTCAATTGAATTAAAACATGCATATACTCCCTAAATAATAAGAAAACTTGAAAAAAACCTCATCATATTAAAAGCTATAAGAACACATCTGACGCACAGAGATGAGAGCTGGCCTAATTGGCGCTATGTCAAACAGTATGAATTGCATCTTCTAATTAAAAATGTCAAACAAGATTTTCATAGCCTTACTTGAATCACTGTAAGATCGCAATGACAACATGGGGACTGTAAGATGGCAATGACAACATGGGGAAGGCTCTATCTTGCTAAGAATTTGGAGGAAAGACCTTCTGAATGAATTCCAAGAAGCGCCGCGAATAGAATACTGGATCAACAGCTGAGATTGACAGTGAATCAAATTGGATTGATTTGTATGCGTGTTCGATCTTCGTGGTCATGTTGTATTCCTGCAGTATGTCTATGATACCCAAGTACAGAACAACATCATACACCTCATGAAACACAGTTTTTTCCTCTTCTCCTCCTCCCGGAATAAGTTCTGCTCTAGTTGGCATGTTAACTCCAAGTTGGATCTGAAGTTTACTGAACAATGAAGGAGATACCGACAATTCTAGCCAGCCTTTTCTTAGTCTTTTTTGGGTTTTTGTACACTTATATCCCTTTTATAGATAGTGTTTTAAAGAGTATGCGTAAAAAGTGTAAAGATAAAAATAAATAAATAAAAAGGGGCAAAAAAGCTAGTAAACAAGGTTGGCATAAGATTATTGTTCATTTGAAATGTCCAATGAGCATACCTTGCTGTACCAGGGAGGAGGAGATCTACTTCCTTATCACCAGCACAAAAACTCTAGAGAGCCAGGCCCCTAGCGCCACGAGAGCATCAGAGGAGGTTGGAGAGTAAATAAATATATAAAAATAAATAAATAGCTTAAAGACAGATCTGTAGAAAACTTCCGTCTACCTTTCTCCTTTCCCAAATCTTTTCGTCTAGAGAGCCTCCCCTGAACAACGATTGAAGCAACAGATCTGTGCTGCTTCTCTAGGGTTTCAACTCCTCCAAATCTCTCCAATCTCAGCAAGCAAACAACGATCGGAGTGCTGTATGAACTACTGCTGCTGATGTATGAACTGTTCCGGTCAAACTGCTGATGTTTTGAACCGATATATTTGTTTGGAGGTGTTTTGATGCTGTATGAACTGCTGCTGATGTATTTATTTGATTCAGTATGATATGTGGTATCAGAGCACTAAGGGAAATTGATCTTGAATTGTTCTACTCAAGATTGTGAATATTCAAAAGTGCTAGGATTTGTTTGTGCACAAGTTGTTTGAAAAAAAAAAAAAAAAAAAAAAATCTTAGTGAAGCTTCTTGTCTAGAAAGTCACAGGTTTTGTTTGCAATGGCATCCAAGGTGAGCAAGGCACATGTGGGGAAATATGAAATCGAGAAATTTAATGGTAAGAACGATTTCGGATATTGGAGAATACAAATGAGGAATTTGCTTATTTCTCAGAAATTACACAAGGCATTACTAGGGAAGGATAAAAAGGCTGAAACCATGTCAGATGATGAATGGGAAGAATTGGATTTGGAGGCGCGTGCTGCTATTTGCTTGTGTCTGGATAGAGACATAGTTTTTTTAGTTAATGAAGAGACTACGGCAGCTGATGTTTGGTTGAAGCTTGAGTCACAGTTTATGACTAAGACATTATCAAACAGGTTATACTTGAAAACCCAATTGTACAGACTAGCAATGGATGAGGGCACTCCAATTGGTGATCATATAGCCAAGTTTACACGGATTATCTCAAATTTGAGAGATGTGGATGTGAAGATTGAGGATGAAGACCAAGCAATTATATTGCTTTACTCCTTGCCGCAGTCATATGAAAATCTTGTACAAAAAATTTTGTTTGGGAAAGATGAACTTACATTTGATGAAACTACCGGTGCACTCTTGTCCAATGAGATTCGGAAGAAAACTTCATCAAATGGTAGTGGGAAAGATCAAGCTGAAGGGTTGGTTGTTAGAGGAAGGTCTCAAGTGAAATCATCTTCAAATAGTGGAAAATCTAGATCAAAGTCTAGAGGTCCACAATGTCACAAATGTAGAGAGTGGGGGCATATTAGGAAAAATTGTCCAAATCAAGGTAAGAGTAATCATGATAACAGTTGGAAGGGCAAGAAAAAGCAAGATAAGGGTGATACTAGTGAAGCAAGTTATGCATCTAGTATGGAAAAGGATGAAGAATGTTATTCAGTTGCGGGTGAAAACACAAAAATCTCTGGGAGATGGCTCCTTGACTCTGGGTGTTCTTACCATATGTGCCCAAACAGGGAGTGGTTCACTACCTATGAGCACATTGATGGTGGTACTGTTCTAATGGGTAATGATTACGCTTGCAAGACAGTTGGAATTGGAACAATGAGGATTAAGATGTATGATGGTGTTGTGAGAACCTTAACTGATGTGCGGCATGTCCCAGCCTTGAAAAAGAATCTTATCTCGCTTGGTGTTTTAGACTCCAATGGTTGTAAGTTTACAGCGGTAGGTGGAGTTTTAAAGGTTGTCCGTGGGTCTTTGGTTGTCATGAAAGGGATCAAACAAGGTAACTTGTACACCTTGATGGGTAACACGATAACAGGAAATGTGGCAGTGGGAACTTCTTCATCGGACAGTACTAGGTTATGGCACATGCGACTTGGGCATATGACAGAAAAAGGATTGTCTCTACTGAGCAAGCAAGGGTTACTGAAGGGTATGCAGAAACCGACTATGGAGTTTTGCGAGCATTGTGTATATGGAAAACAATGCCGGGTAAAATTCAGTACAAGCAAGCACAGGAGCAGAGGTATTCTAGACTATGTGCATACAGATGTGTGGGGACCAGCGAAGGTCGCCTCTAAGGGAGGTTCCAGGTACTTTGTCTCCTTCATTGATGATTATTCCCGTTATACATGGGTATATTTTTTGAAGTCCAAGAATGAAGTATTTGAGACATTTAAAAGGTGGAGAGCAATGGTTGAGAATAGAACTGGAAGAAAGGTGAAGACTTTGAGGTCTGATAATGGTACCGAGTATACTGAGGGTACTTTCAAACAGTTTTGTGATCAGGAAGGAATTGTTCGACATTGGACTGTTAGAAACACGCCACAACAAAATGGAGTTGCTGAGAGATTGAACCGTACTATGCTTGAAAGAGCTAGGTGTATGCGCTCCAATGCTTGTCTTGGCAGAGAATGGTGGGCTGAATCAATAGCCACCGCGTGTTTCTTGATTAATAGATCGCCACATTCTACATTAGACTGCAAAACACCTTATGAGGTGTGGTCAGGTGAACATGCTGATTACAGTGTACTGAAAGTTTTCGGTTGTATTGCCTACTACCATGTGAAAGAAAATAAGCTTGATGCTAGGGCTAAGAAGGCCATTTTCTTGGGGTATGCAAAAGGCGTGAAGGGTTATCGTCTATGGTGTTTAGAGGATAATAAATTTGTGATCAGTCGAGATGTTACATTTGATGAGAATTCCTTGTTAGCTTGTACTAAAGCTAAGGAGTTGGTTGATAGTGGTGGTGAATCTAGTAACACTCAGAAAGTGGAAGTTGAAGCGTCTGTGGATGCAGCAGATGAACAAGTGGTTGAAGCAGGCACACATGATCTGAATTATGAGCCTGAAGACCATGAGGAACAACAACCAGTTGAAGATAATCAATCCCAGCAGCAACCTTTGGCCTTAACTAGGTCAAAACGATCGGTTAAGCAAGTTCAAAAATTTGGCTTTGAAGAACCGTTGAAGCACTATGGTCAGTTGAATACAGTTGATTTGGTTGCATATGCACTCTCTGTGGAAGATGATGAGCCAACTACTTACAAGCAGGCCGCGCGTCATTCAGATAGTCAGAGTTGGTTAGTAGCTATGCAGGGTGAGATGGAGTCTCTCCAGAAGAACCATACTTGGGATCTAGTGTCGTTGCCTAATGGAAGGAAAGCAATTGGCTGCAAGTGGGTGTTTAAGAAGAAACAGACTACTCTAGAGTCTGGTACTCAGTTCAAGGCAAGATTAGTAGCTAAGGGTTTTGCTCAGAGGGAAGGCGTTGACTACAATGAGATATTTTCGCCTGTGGTAAAACACACTTCTATTCGTGTGTTGTTGAGCTTGGTAGCTCATGGTGACCTTGAGCTTGAACAACTTGATGTGAAAACAGCTTTCTTGCATGGAGACTTAGAGGAGGAAATTTATATGCATCAGCCGGAAGGTTTTAAGGTTGTTGGAAAAGAAGACCATGTTTGTCGTTTGAGGAGATCACTTTATGGGTTAAAGCAATCACCTAGGCAGTGGTACAAACGGTTTGACACTTTTATGTTGAAACATGGGTTCACACGAAGTAAGTATGATTGTTGTGTTTACTTGAAAAAACTTCGTAGTGGCGATTTTATTTATCTTTTGCTCTATGTTGACGATATGCTCATTGCCTGTAAGAGTATGGTGGAGATAAATAAATTGAAGTCTCAACTTGCTTCTGAGTTTGAGATGAAGGATATGGGTGCTGCAAGGAAAATACTTGGTATGGAGATAAGAAGAGAAAGGGAGAATAAAAAATTATTTCTTTCACAGAAGGGGTACCTTGAGAAGGTCATATCACGATTTGGCATGGAAAATGCAAAGCCGGTTATTACTCCTTTTGCTTCACATTTTAGACTTTCTCGAAAGTTATCTCCAGTCACAATGGAAGAAAAGGAATACATGTCGCATGTTCCTTATGCTAGTGCAGTTGGCAGTTTAATGTATGCTATGGTGTGTACACGCCCTGACATTTCACAGGCTGTTAGTGTTGTGAGCAGGTATATGGAAAACCCTGGGAAGAAACATTGGGAGGCAGTGAAATGGATGCTTAGGTACTTAAAAGGTACCTTGGATGTGGGTTTGGACTTCGGTGGAGATTCATGTCAGGTTCGTGGGTTTGTTGATTCTGATTATGCTGGTGATCTAGATAGACGAAGATCTACTACTGGTTACGTATTTCAGATATACGGTGCTCCGGTTAGTTGGAGATCTATGCTTCAGGATACAGTGACTCTCTCTACTACAGAGGCAGAGTATATGGCATTGACAGAAGGTGTAAAAGAAGCATTGTGGCTTCAAGGTCTTGTAAATGACTTGGGTGTGGAACAAGATAGTGTTGAGGTTCTCTGTGACAGTCAGAGTGCCATCCACTTGGCTAAAAATCAGGTTCATCACGCAAGGACTAAGCATATTGACGTCCGATATCACTTTGTTCGAGATGTAATTGAGGATGGTGATGTGTCTTTGGTGAAAGTACACACAAAAGACAACCCTGCTGATATGTTGACAAAGGTTGTTCCTGGAGTTAAGTTCCAACATTGTTTGGACTTACTCCACATTGACTCATGTTGATTGAGGGCCCTTTGGGGCGGTTTCGTGAGGTGACAAAGCTATGATAGAGTGTTGATCAGTTTATTCTCATGCCTTGTTTCGGCTCATTTTTTCCTTATAAAAATTCGCCGAGGTGGAGAATTGTGAAACAGGAAACGTGTTTGAAACAGGAAACTGTGTTTGGACTCCTGTTTGAAACAGGAAACTGTTTGGACTTCTGGAAATTGTTTTTTGAACAGGAAATAAATTCTAGGAAACAGGAAACTGTTGTGAAACAGGAAACTACTGTGAAACAGGAAACTGCTGCCAAACAGAAAACTGTTGTCCCTATATATACTAGGAACTATAGGTGTTTTTATTATGATGATTGCTCCTAGAAAAACTGTGATGCACAAGGAGTAGAGAAAGACAATTGCTGAAATTGTTTCATCTCTTGTTGAGAGATTGTGTGAGAATTGTCATCTTCTTGTACCTTGTTCTTGAATATAGTGGAATCACCTCACTGTGGACGTAGGCAATTGCTGAACCACGTAAACCTTGTGTCTCTTGTGGTATGTTCTTAATTTTCTCTAATTTCTTTCATTGCTAGTTGCTCTATTTAATTGATTGAATCCTTGTGGTACTTGTGTGCAATTGTTGGTGTCTACCCGCTTCCGCAATAAGGCGCAACAATATGTTATACAACAGATGCTCTTTTGCTTATACAATGCTTAGATACAATGCTGTTTGATTCAGTATGAACTGCTTATGTTTCTTCTCTGATATATTCCTGATGTGGGAAGAAACATGGGATGGGGTATGAACATAGGCTGTCATTGTTATTGTCAGTGGGCTGTTCGAGTGGGCTGTTTGATTGCATGTGAAGTAGTCTCATAGAAAATATTGGTAAGGTTGCTTGTGTTGAGCATGAAAGAAGTTCAAGATATGGTGACTGTTCTTTGCTTGTAGTTTGAACAGATGTTACATCCTTACATGATCTGACCTTAATTGCCCACATATGTAATTCAATATCGAAAATTGAAAAAGAATGAAATGTTCCCTTGTCACAGCTCGAGATTAAAGACTGATTTTCATTCGCTTATAAATCACTTAACATAATTTGAATACACATCTCTACAAGTTCAAGAAGTAGCATAGCACAAGCTCAATGATCAAATATCGAGCAAATTATCTACAACAACAGGCACTGAAATTTCTTCCCTTTCATCTCCAACACCATTCTTCAAATCTTCACAAAGTACCAAACCTTCAGGTCTTTTTCTCCTCCATGGAAGAGACCAACGACGAACACATCAGGTCTTTTTCTCTGTTTTTCTTTCTGGAGAAGGGAGAAAGTAACGGGAGGGTGTTAACGTTAGGTGAGGTTTTTGTTTTTGTTTTTGTTTTGAGCCCTTCTCTCCGTCGAGGAAATGGGTGTAACCACCCATCCCCCTTGAGATGAGCGACAACACGCATCTCGAGAAGGATGAGTGGTTACACCCATCTCCCTCGACCCTTAGAAAAAACGTTTTGTTTTTTTAGCAATTCTAGGTAGCCGGCCTGCTGGTCACTTTTGAGTTAAGGTTGGTTTTTTTTACCCTTTTACCTCTTCTTTTGTGGTTGTGTATTAAAGAGAAGGGGTAAAGAAGTAGAAAAGCCCAACCTTAACCCAAAGGTAACTAGCAGCCTTGGTTGCTTAGAATTGTTACTTGTGTTTTGTTTTTGCAGTCTCTCTCCTCAGCATGTGCTAGAGAGCGACCTGACACTAAGGCTTGGCTCTCTAGACTGGTTGTCACCAGTAGCGGACGCTCGTAGCCTACTATCTCTGATAAAACAATTCTAGGCAGCTAAGGCTGCTAGTCACTTTTGGGCTAAGATTGGGCTTTTTTACCCTTCTACCACTTCCATACATATATATAATGTTTGTGGTCATGTTTTAAAGAGAATGAATAGAAAGGTAAAAAAACTCAACACTGATCCAAAAGTGGCTAGCAGCCCTGGCTGCCTAGAATTGTTCCTTTTGATATGAGGATCCACAACAATACTACCCTCATCAGTTCGACGAGGTACCAAAACAAGGCCCTGAGGGTAGTTTGTAATGTCAGAAGACCTACAGGTTGTGATTCTGAAATGATATCCATGTCCTTTGCAATTGGTTTGGTTATAATTGGTTTTGAAATTGGTAAACTGTGAACCGAACCAACTATTTCACTTCATGTTAGATTTGTAATCCATGCATGAGAAGGCAGAACTCCGATTCAGGTGTGGGAAATAGAAGAAGCTACTGATTTGGTCCTTCATTTGGAACACGTATGTCCAGTTCTGACCAGGTTGATCGCGCAATTTGTACCCGAAACTCCATCTTGCCATGAGTTTAGTCTCTGTTGTATGCCATTCCTGCACCCAACCCACCCGGCCACCCCTGTTATCCACTACTCAAAACTTTTTTCTAAGTTGTTCGCCTGGATTATGTGCCTATGTTTGAAATCTAAAACTCATTCCTTTTCGAATTGAATTTGGATGGATTTTTTTTATTATTCTGTTTCTAATTAAAATTAAAACTCATGTCTATGTTTGAATTTCGTGAAGGTTCAAACAATTTTTTTTTATTATACATGAAGGGTTGCTTAAATAAGTAAGATTTTTATGGACTTGTTGGTGGTACCTTGTAATACGGTGAAGGAACCTAAGAGATTGACAGAATATAATCAAAGGGACTTTGTTCCAGGTAAGATTTTCATTTGTCATGAAAGAAAGTCCCATAATCCTTGTGTCATAAGGGAAGCAGATTCCATGTTTGGACATACTGGCTGCACTATTTTTGTTTAAAAGTTGCCTGTTTGAGTCGATTAATCACACTGATGTTCCACTACTCAAGTAGGGTGCTCTGTTTAGGTTGCGAAGCCTGACCCAGTTGTCCGAAAGTGATATTTGCACCCTGAGACTTGTTACGGCAAGGCAAAATGCCGAGCATTTTCCGATTTCTACACCTATTTTTGACAGAGCCAATTGCTTAACTCACTTCTCATTGGGCCATATCTGTGAACGGATTGATTATTTCTGGTTTGAGAAACAAAGTTTTCCATTGTCTTATATTTCCTGTTTTAACGAGAAATGCTGTTTTTATAAGAATTCAAGGTTCTTCAAGTATTGCTAATCAATGTTAAAACCAGCCAAACAGGAACATATAACTGCAACATTCACTGATTTTGTACAACATTTCACATCTAGGAAACACATTATTGCTAGTATAAAGGAGGCTACATATACAACGTAAAGCAAGAAATCGATCAATGTGAATTGACTTCCAGAAAGTATGCATGGAGTTTGATATGCATTCTGCATTGGTGCGTTATAGTAAATGATACAAATACAATAAAACAGGTCTCTGAAATTTCCAGCTAAAAACATGGTAATCTTCCAAAATGAGCCAGAAGTAGAATATTGTAAAAAACAAACCCCTTGTATAACTGTGTATAAATCTATGTTAGAGCATATCAGTTATAACATATTTACTTACGGAACTATCTTGAATACATAATAATCTTCTTCCCCATGACATGCCCGCACTACATAAATAAGGTATGAATATGAGAGATTTACATAGTTGATATAGTGATGTGGTACGTGTAGGTTGAAGAAGACGATATAAATATCGTTGGGGATGCGAAGAGACAAAGGAGATGCGATAAGAAGAAAATTGTAATAATAACAAGGGGTTTGAGGGATAAAATTGTTTATTTGATTGTTTGATAAAAGATGTTCCTTACATGTTGATATCCCTCTCTATTTATACTACTCAAAGCTAAATAACCGACTTTGACAAGGAGTCGGAAAAGAAAGAAAAATTAGAAATCCTACGTACGGTCAAAGACCAAAAAGAAAATCATACGTTTGATAAAATAGGAGTTCCTATTTTGTCGAACTTCCTAAAACTGTTGAGTTAATAAAAATAGGAGTTCCTATTTTGTCGAACTTCCTAAAACTGTTGATGTGATAAAATAGGAGTTCCTATTTTGTTGAACTTCCTATTTTGTCATACTTCCTAAAACTGGATTTCCTAAAACTGTTGATGTCCTGCATCATGCTCCCCTTCTTTAGAAAAACTCGTCCTCGAGTTGTCATCACCTACCATGGCCTCAGTATCGTCATGAAACGTAAAAATTTCTTGAACATTGAAAATGTTGGAGATATGCCATTCAGCAGGAAGATCAATGACATATGCATTGTCATTTATTTTCTTCAAAATCTGGAAAGGGCCATATTTCTTCATCTTTGTCTTGTTGTAAGTGCCCACGAGAAATCGTTCTTTGCGAAGATGAATCATGACTAACTCTCCTTCTTTGAATTCTTTAAAACGCCTATGTTTATCGGCATCTTCTTTGTACCTGGCATTAGACTCTGCAAGCTTTGATTTTACCTCATGATGGATTTGAGAAGCTTTATCCACCATATTGTCTGCCTTGGCATGAGAATCCCGAAGCTTTGGAAGTACTATGAGATCAAGAACATGATGGGGCACCTTAGAATAGACAATTTCAAAAGGCGTCTTACCAGTAAAGCGATTCACTGAAGTATTGAAAGCAAATTCCATATGTGGAAGAAGAATATCCCATTGTTTTTCTTTGTCGCCGATCTTTGCTCTAATCAAATTTCCTAAAAAACGAGTCACAACCTTTGTTTGTCCATCGGTTTGAGGATGACAAGTAGTGCTAAACGGTAATGTAGTCCCCAAACGCATCCAAAGCGATTTCCAAAAGTAACTCAAAAATTTTGTATCTCTGTCAGAAGTTATTGACTTGAGAACACCATGTAAACGAACCACTTCTTTGAAAAACAAGTATGCGATATTGGAAGCATCTGTGGTCTTTTTACAAGCCACAAAATGTGCCATCTTGGAATAACGATCAACCACAACCATAATTGAATCATTACCTCTTTGAGTACGAGGTAAGCCTAACACAGAATCCATGCTAACATCAACCCAAGGTGCATCTGGAACTGGTAGTGGAGTATAGAGACCGGTATTCTGAATAGTTCCTTTAGATCGTTGGCAAACCATACACCTTTGGACAAACCTTTGAACATCACGCTTCAAAGAAGGCCAAAAATATTTTTCTTCCACAAGAGCAATTGTTTTATCACGGCCAAAGTGTCCTCCAAGGCCTCCCCCATGTAATTCACGAATAAGATGTAGACTGAAAGAACCGTGGGGAATGCAAAGACGATTACCTTTGAAAAGAAAACCATCTTGAATTAAGAAATCATCTGTACCATGGGAAAGAGAACGACATTTTTCCCACATAGTCTTGAAATCGTCATCTAAGGTCAAACTCTCATTTTCACCATAAAGATCCTTCAGATAATCAAAGGCCAAACTCTCATTCCGAATAGTCACAAGTAGATGACCACGTCTACTCAAAGCATCAGCAACTTGATTCAACTTTCCACTCTTATACCGAACCGAAAAAGTATACTTGTTGATGGTCGATAACCAACGATCATGCATTCTGTTTACCTTGTCTGAAGTAGTCAAGAATTTCAAAGCGTGATTTTCAGTGTTAACGATGAATTCTCGATGAACAAGATAAGTATGCCACTGTTTTAGAGCTTGCACAAGAGCAATTAATTCTAATTCATAAGTAGACCACTTCTTCCAAGCATCAGAATTTTTCTCACTATAATAAGCAACCGGATGACCCCCTTGAGATAAAACCGCACCAATACCGATAATCGAAGCGTCACAATCGATTTCAAATGGTTTATCAAAATCCGGCATAGCAAGAACTGGAGTACGACACAATTTTTCTTTAAGAGCATTGAAACTCTTATCCGCCTCTTCTGTCCATTCAAACTTTTCTCGTTTCAAACAATCGGTAAGGCTCTTGATGTACTCAATTGTTAAATTATCAGCACTGCTGATGCTATCATCAACCATGTACATGTGCTTGTATCCAGATTGCTCCTTGAACTTTGTCAAAACTGCTTCACTGGTGGACTGGATGATAACCTCCTGAGTTGTCAGGGTGCTAAATCTGGATTTGTTTAAAGAATCGAGGACTGCATCGACTATGCCTAAACCCTTCCTCTCTGCGAGGTATACTGCATTCTCAACACTGAGCAAGACACCATCAAGTGGTTTGTTCTTTGCAAACATCAGAAAGTCATCCAGTGATATAAATTTTCCTGCATTTTTGTATGCTGGATTCCTGTACAACGTGTCCAGCGAAAAAGGATTTGATATGGCCGACCTCAAGCTTTGGATATCGTTCAATGTAAGATGGAAGGTAAAAATTCTAGGATTAGTCTGAATCTCTGGGACAGCAATGGATAGATTGTTGAAGGGTGACTTGATGACATCAGTAGCATCTAGGAGATTTGTCGAACTTAAGCATATAGGGATAGCAACACTGGTCATTTGAACAGAGCAGTCAATATAATCGGCACCTTCTTCAACAGCCTGACTATAAGCAAGATCTGTTGAACCAGGGTAGACACCACTAGCTCCATTGTGCGATATGATTTTGGGTGCTTTTCCGGAAATATTTTTGCCTATGTGAGAAAAGCAGTCTATGGCTTCTGACGTAGTTATAGGAAGGTCTGTTAA
Organism: Berberis vulgaris; assembly: GCA_963556465.1. NCBI lineage: Eukaryota > Viridiplantae > Streptophyta > Magnoliopsida > Ranunculales > Berberidaceae > Berberis > Berberis vulgaris. The sequence goes on from OY747133.1 coordinate 5,321,192, forward strand.
CACCCCATCAACAGAAAAGTTACCATTGTCGATGAAAGACATTATTTCTTTAATGGGGTCACAACTATAATTGTAACTGAGAGGTGGTCCATTCATTGGTACGTCATTCATGAACTTCAATGCAAAAACTTCCAGGCCTGCCTTATGCGCGTCTGAGACAAGAGACGTAGGAGGTAGTAGGTACTGTCCAGCATTAACAGGCCAAATGTAATAATTTGGAACCAGTATTCTGGAAGCAAATGTCCTTATAAATGTAAGATTGTTCGCAAGGGTACCATATGTCTTATTGGTTGAAGCCTCAGTTTTCTCTTTCTCCAGAAAACAGAAAATCAATTTTGTCTTGCTTGCCTTAAAACGCGCAACAAGTTTTACTTTAGAATTATCCGAAACTTCCATAAATTGGAAGAAAGCTTCGACCTCATAAAACCAATCCAATAACGCTTCGATTTTGAAATTCCCGGTGAAATTCGGAATATCCGCTTTTAACTTGTATTCCGGTAAAGCACCGTAGGGACTCTGTCCCGATCTGAGACGTCTTTCATCCGTCCATCGTTTTTCCTGTTCATCTTCGATCGAATCATTATCTCACTATCGATCAGAAAAACCGAAGTCATCTTTTTTGGCAAGCCGATAAAACTTTCATGTTGATACTTGGTACTGAACTCCTTCATGATTTCTTTCGGAATATCATTATTGTGCTCGAAAGAATTCTTGTCATGTCTCCGGATGGAAGTTGCAGAATCGATTTTACTGTCATTAGTTGACGTCTTTCACGTTGATGAACAGACACCTTGTCTTCCATATTGAGAAGCTTCAGAAGCGATGCTAGCTGATTTTGAATACCATTGATGTCGGCTTGTAACGGTGCAATTTTGTTATCCATTGACACCGTCAAATCTTCTGAAAGCTTTGCAAGTTTTGCATCGATGGTCTCCATAGTGATTTCTCCCATTGTTGGTTTAAGGTCGAGATGGGTGGATGGTTTTTTTTTTTTTTTTTTGGAATGGTGTGTTGCGGAAGCGGGGAAAAATCGATTTCGAGGTAAGAACCTCAAAATTCACTAGCTCTGATACCAATTGATGTGGTACGTGTAGGTTGAAGAAGACGATATAAATATCGTTGGGGATGCGAAGAGACGAAGGAGATGCGATAAGAAGAAAATTGTAATAATAACAAGGGGTTTGAGGGATAAAATTGTTTATTTGATAAAAGATGTTCCTTACATGTTGATATCCCTCTCTATTTATGCTACTCAAAGCTAAATAACCGACTTTGACAAGGAGTCGGAAAAGAAAGAAAAATTAGAAATCCTACGTACGGTCAAAGACCAAAAAGAAAATCATACGTTTGATAAAATAGGAGTTCCTATTTTGTCGAACTTCCTAAAACTGTTGAGTTGATAAAAATAGGAGTTCCTATTTTGTCGAACTTCCTAAAACTGTTGATGTGATAAAATAGGAGTTCCTATTTTGTTGAACTTCCTATTTTGTCATACTTCCTAAAACTGGATTTCCTAAAACTGTTGATGTCCTGCATCATATAGTAAAATTACAGAAGAATTATAAGATACACGATTATATTATGAAGAACTTTCACGCTTTGAAGAAACCACAGGAGGAGGGTGTATTTTGCAGGCTTGTTGCTTTTGGGATCTTTGATGTGAGATGTTGGCATAATGTGGTATTGTGGCCTCTATCCATATCAGTATAGTCAATAGACGAGATTGTTTAGGAATACATTTACTTGTGATAGCAAGTTTTTGAGCTTATAAGGTTAAACACATTTAAAGGTAACATATGTGGCCCAAGTGAGAGATTGTTAGAAAAATTTAATAATGTGGGCACACACATGTAATACAATGTGTATTGCTATATTAAAGTGTAGTCCATCTAATATGTGATATAATAGGGGTGTTGGACTATAAGGTATTATTAAATAACATGGTGTAATTAAGGATGTAATTTCTAATTCAATGAGGAGCAGAATTGAAAATTCACAGCCCGTAAGTTATACGGTTATAACTTACCATTACACCAAATTGGCATTTTCGTAACAATCTGAAAAATAGTAACACTTTTGAGCTATAACAATCCACAAAGCAATTTTACACATTTTCACAAACAAAGTGATTCAATAATTGTATCACCACAAATAGTATGGGCTTACAAGTGATGCTATTAATGGTGAGATCCAATTTATTGTATCATTTTTTTTGTAGCTATTTTTCATTTTGTTGACTAAATTTAGTTTTAACTTAAAAGTGTTTGGTGAATTGTAATAGCTCAAAAGTGTTACTATTTTTTAAGTTGTTACAAATTTGCCAATTTGGTGTAGTGTACAAGCATTATAAATATGTGGTTGGTCCCTGGTTGAGCGTTGCGTGAAAAACATCGTCTTCTGTATCCTCTCAATAGAGACTCTAAGTATTACGCTTGAATCAATCGGAAATCCAACTCATCACAATCAAGAAGAAATCGCTATGGATCAATGTATGTTTCTGTTCTTTCTTTGTTTCCATGGAATCAACTATAGTTTGATGTTATTTGGTTATTTTTACACTACGAAGTGTTGGGCGTTGCGGCTGGCAACAGGTGGTGGCTATAGATAGGCTTGTTTGGTGTATGGTAGCCGAGTTGCTGATTGCGGGGAGTGCTGCGCACATAACAGTGTTGTCCACTCTGTAGGTGACTCTGTTTCAGCAAGGTTTCGATTGCGGGGTTATGAAATGGGGCAGTCTGGTTTGACGCTTGTTAATGGTATTATCAGTCCTGTTTCGGTGCTTGCAATTGGAGTGTTTGCAAAGTGTGGTCACTTTCGGCAGCTCTGTGACGCTGGGGGTATAAGGGAAGCAGGCAGGGACATGCATTTTTGGACGTGCAGTGGCAGCGCTGTCTGGATCGCTGAAGGAGCTGGACGTGCTTGGGGACATGTTGCTTTGTGCTCAGTGCTTGTAAGTAATGGTGAATGGTTTGATGTGCATGCTAATTGGTTTTTGCTTGTAAGTCTTTTGTTTGCAAGTTGCAAATTGAGTTGGCAAGTTATGCTTCGCTGCAAGTTGTGGTTTTGCTTGAAAGTTGCATTTGCAAGTTGCGCGCAGTTTGTGCGAATGGCTATTGGGAAGAAAGTGACAATGGTTTTTGGGTTGATGATTGAAAAAAATAAATAAATAAAAAAACCACGGCATCAATGACAGTATTGCATGATGCTTTATACAGGGAAGGGTCAGGGAGTCGTTTGTCATGGATAGGAACAAGTGGTGAACTTGCTTGAAAAATATGTCCTAGCTGAAACTAGGAAAGTTCATGGTGAGTTCTGTGTTTGTTGATGGTATTGGTAAAGTCACCCACTTGAACCACCAAACCATTTCTGTTGAAAAATATGCACTATGGATTTAGGATTGGCTTGTGAAAAATGGAAGAAACAAGCATTTTTGTTTCTTTGCGTGGTTTATATTGTTTTTGCATGGGTAGGTTACACATCACTTTCTTTCGAGTAAGTTTATTTTGAATCTAGTCTTTTTGAGTGTGACAACCAATTTAATATCATTGATAATAGACTTTGAAGTAGTTTTTTTTTTGTTAAAAGCCGAAGTAGTTGATATCGGTCTACTTTGATGTTCTAAGATATTGGGATCTAACAAATTATAATTTAATCAAAATATCATATAAATTGTTCTTAAATTTAGAAGGTATTATGATTGTCTAATCATGAAGTTCATCGAAATAATAATAATAATAATAATAATAATAATAATAAATAAATAAATATATATATATATATATATATATAATGTCAATTTCTTCAAGCTTTGAAAAGGGGTATCGGGTGTGAACAAGAAGTACGTACTAATGAACACCATGAGCCCTCTATTTTGACTAACTTGCAGATATATTCAATTCACTTGACAAAAAATAAAACCCCAAAGTTTAAAGTCAATTTAATAAAACAAAACAAAAAAAACTGCTATGAAGCTTGCCAGAAAATATATAATCATCATCTCCTCAATCCGCATTATATAGGAGCAAACTACTACAATCCACTAGACAGAGAATGAAAATGCTTCAGTCATGCCTTATTAGGATCTTACTTCTCTGGTGCATCAGCTCTTTTGGTTCTGCCTCTACCTCAAACAATCAATCTGATCGGCTTGGGTTACTTGCTTTCCGTGATAAGATAAACGAGGATCCCCTTGGAGCATTGAGTTCATGGAACGAATCACTCCACCATTGCGAGTGGCATGGGGTTACATGTAGCCGTCGTCATCGCTATAGGGTGGTGGTCTTAGACTTAGACTCTCAAAAGCTCCAAGGTACTCTCTCACCCCACATAGGGAACCTATCTTTTCTTAGGCGATTCATATTAACCATGAACAGTTTCCATGGTGTGATACCACAAGAAATAGGTCGGTTGTCCCGTTTACGTGTTCTTTCACTGAATAACAATTCATTTAATGGTGAAATCCCAACAAACCTCACTCATTGTTCAAATCTTAGATGGATCAATCTAGCTGATAATAAGCTCACTGGGAGAATTCCCACAGAACTTTCCTCTCTGTCAAAGCTGAAAGTGATGGCTCTTGGAATAAATAGACTCACAGGGACAATTCCAGCGTCCTTAGGTAACCTCTCGGCTCTTACTGATCTTTCTCTATCTGAAAGCAGCTTGGAAGGAAGCATTCCTCGAGAACTTTGCCTTATACAAGACTTGGAATTTTTAAATCTTTCTTGGGACAATCTGACCGGCATTGTTCCTTCCTGCCTGTACAACTTGTCCCGTATCACCATTTTTGCATTAGCAAGTAATCAATTAGGTGGCAGTCTTCCTCTAGATATTGGCCTTACTCTTCCTAATCTAGAACGTCTTCATCTAGGAAGAAACGGTTTCAGTCATCCCTAATACATTATATATCCAATGCTTCTAGACTTGAACTGATAGGGCTCGAATCAAACAATTTAATAGGACAAGTGCCAAAGGATCTAGGAAGGCTTCAACATCTTCGCAGAATATATTTTAATTCAAACCAACTGGGGGATAACTTGAATTTCATCACTTCTTTAACCAACTGTAGCAATTTAGAAAGGTTGTCAGTTTCTAATAACATGCTCAGAGGTTCATTAGCTTCCATAGCCAATCTGTCCACCCAAATCAGTTATCTACTCTTAGGAGAAAATCAAATACATGGAAATATCCCTGCTGCAGTTGAAAATCTTGTCAACTTGAATGTTCTTTATGCATCAGAGAATGATCTTAGTGGTGGCATTCCCACGAGTATCGGAAGGCTAAAAAACTTGATCCAATTGTTGATAGATCAAAACAGAATCTCAGGACACATTCCCTCTTCTCTCGGAAACTTAAGTGAACTGACACACCTTGATTTATCAGGAAATCAGTTAATTGGAAGCATACCTCCAAGTCTTGGAAACTGACAGAATCTCTTTCAGTTGGATGTTTCATACAATAAACTTAATGGTTCAATACCTAAACAAGTTATTGGTCTTTCCTCCATTAAGACAGCATTGGTCTTATCTCACAATGTCCTGAGTGGTTCCCTGCCAATTGAAGTTGGAAACTTGTCGTCTCTTCAGATGTTAGATGTCTCGGCGAACAAATTAACTGGTTATATTCCAGCCACACTTGGCAAATGCTTGACCTTAGAGAAACTTGATCTGAAGAATAATTTCTTTCAAGGCACAATTCCAAAGTCTTTGAGTACCTTAAAAGGTGTTCACTATTTGGATCTTTCTCAAAACAAGTTTTCTGGTCCTATTCCTGATTTCCTTGAGAGGTTCCCTCTCTTGGCTTACTTGAATTTGTCTTTCAATGAGCTCGAGGGAAGTGTTCCAAAGAACGGGGTTTTCGGAAATTCAAGTGCATTTTCAATAACGGGAAATAGGAAGATTTGTGGAGGTTCGGTAGAACTGAAGCTGCCCCCCTGCCATTCTCAAACTTCCAAGCAGGGAAAGTATCTCATTCTCAAGGTAGATTTCCCAGTAATTGTAGTGAGCTTGCTTCTTCTTCTAATATTATGGTTCCTTTTCTCCCGCCTCTTAAGAAGAAAAGCAACAAAGAAGGCTTCTTCAGCATCATTCTCTGATCAACAACTTTTAAGGATTTCTTATGCAGACCTGCTTAAAGGCACAAATATGTTCTCTACTAATAATTTGATTGGCATTGGAAGCTATGGCTCTGTGTATAAAGGCATTCTTGATAAGATCGGCTTAGTAGTTGCAGTCAAGGTTATTAATCTTCAACAGCGGGGAGCTTTGAAGAGTTTCTTCTCTGAATGCAATGCACTAAGGAATATTCGACATAGGAATCTCCTAAAGATCATAACAACTTGTTCAAGTGTGGATTTTCAAGGAAATGACTTTGAGCTCTAGTTTTTGAATTCATGCCTATGGGAAGTCTAGAGGAATGGTTACACCCAAAAGTGGATGAGCAGCTTGAGCCAAGAAGCCTCAACTTTCTTCAAAGACTGAATATAGCCATTGATATTGCTTGTGCACTGGATTACCTTCATCATCTTTGCCAACCTGCTATCATCCATTGTGACCTAAAGCCTAGCAATGTTCTTCTCAATGAGGACATGACAGCTCATGTGGCTGATTTTGGTTTAGCAAAAAATTTCCTGAAATCTGATTCTGCGCAAGGTCAAGTGAGCGAGCGCCAACACAATTCTAAGAGGATCCATTGGGTATGTTGCTCCAGGTAAAACTCGTTAGCTTGTTTTGTATCTTCTTTTTGTTACATGCATAATTTCACAGTATCCTAAATAAAACCTGAGGGTGTCTATGGTTCAAAAAAAATGTTTCCAAAGAAAAATTTTCGAAAAGGTGAGAAGGGAGAGGAGGTAAGGAGGAAAAGAGAATGGAGAACATGAATTTGATGATGATCTCTATCCTCTTGTTTATTCCCAAAATTTTGAAAATTGTTTTCTTCGAAGGGAACAAAGAATATTTTCTCAAAGTACATGATCATCTTCAAGTCCAGGGTAAAAAACTTTTTCCTACTTTCTCTCGCATCTCTTCCTCTCTTTTTTATTTTTTTTTTCAACTTTCCCATGAAAATTTTCTCTTGAATCAAACACAGCCTAATGGAGATCTACTCTCTACAGACCTTTTTGTGAAATCAGTGACAAGCTTGTTAAATTTTTGAGCCATTTTAAATTTTCACTGGTAAATCTATGCTTAAGTATATGGGCAATTTTAAATTTTATGCTCGAACTTTTAGAGAAGGTGAATCCAATCATATATCAAGCGGAAGCGAGAGCGGAGTCGTGAGATTATAACTATATCGGTGGGTACAAATCGTACAACTACACCGTAAATTCACACGGTACTACCATGGATAAGTCTATGGGCAATTTTAGGCCCATGGGTAATTGGAGTGGGTTTAATATTCCAACAGTAATTCTCCACTTCTCAGTTGCGTTAATGCTCACTGCAGTTCCTAGGTAAGCTGTGAAACTTCTTGCAATAGCAGCGTTAGAGAAAATGTACTCCATCACTAGATTTGCACCTGTCAAGAACGCCGCAAATTCGCCTGCAAAACACAACAAAAGTGTCAAAAAAAATTGAAAGAAAGAGATGAAGATTTTTGTAAAGAGAGAAAGTTAAGGATCTGAACCATCCAATAGATCTAACGGTTCAGATCTATGCACAAACACCCTCCTGCGATTTGTGCGCATGAACCCCCCCGGGTCCTCTAGAGAACCAGGCACGTCAAGACTACGCCAGCCCAGACTCACTGTCTCCGTCATCTTAGAAATGCTCGTAATGCCCCAATCAAAAACACAATCACACGCCAAAGAGTAGGGCCATAGGCTCTCTAGATTAAAATAAAAAAAAAAAAAAAAAACAGAGAGAGAGAGTTGTACTAAAAATCCCAATATTTTTATCCAGGTTTCAATCATGTGACCTGTGGGTTATGGCCCACCTGTTGCTTGTAAGCAAAACGTTTGTATTCTTACATTATTGAAGGCACATTATCCAAATTAATTTGGGATTATCCAAATTAGTTGTGTTCGTTTCTATAAAGCTGGTTAAGTTAATCAGACTAATATATATGAGAGATGCTAGGGCGCACCGGTTTTTTACCTGGTATTTCGCTTGGATGGTGCTAGGCACGTGCACCATCAAGGCATGCCAAGCACGTGCGATTAAGGTGAGCAAAAAAAAAAAAAAAAAAAACAAAGAACCCAAATCGACAGAGAAGAAGTTTTCTCTAGCAAGCAAATCGAATCCAAAACCCTAGATCTATTTGTGTAATCAATCCAATCCAATCCAAGAAGAACACTACACAAAGGTATTTTTCTCCATTTCTTTCTCTCCTTTTGATTTTGAAATGCTATCCCTTTCTTTCAACCAAACCGAATCAATTTGGTGCTTTTCACTTTGATTCAACCAAACCGAATCAATTTCATCTTTAAAATAGATCAATAAAATGTTAAGTTAAAATAGGAAGGAAATGCTATCCCTAGTCGACAAATAGGAACTTCTAGGGTTTGTAGAACCACAAATTAATGTTTTTGCAGACTAACTATATTAAAAATGTTTGAGTTGAAATTATAAAAACAGTTAATTCTAATCTTCAACCACATTCTAAACAATAGAGATTTTAACAATAAAAATCTATAACCTCATTACCCAAATAAATAATGGGATTTTGCTTCAGTATATATTATTGTTAACTTCATTATAGTAGTATTAGAGATTTAATGGGGTTTTGCTTGTGTTGAATTTTTCATATTTTCAGGGATGGATACATTAGAAAATAATGAATGTATGGAAAATGAAGAATTTTTAGATGAGATAGAAGAGCCTTGCATAGGGATGGAATTTAACAATATTGACGAGTTTCAGTCGTATTATCATGATTATGGTAATAAACAAGGATTTCCAGTGAGAGTAAGGTCGACTGAAAAAGATGTGGATGGAAATTCTAGATATGTTATTCTTGCATGTGGTCGGACTGGGACATCAAAAAGTAAAGCAGAAAGTGTTATAAAATTGCGTCCCATGGGTAAATGTGGTTGTAAGGCTAAGATGAGAGGTCGTATACGCCCTGATGGAACAGTGAAAGTGACAACAGTAAGTGATGAGCACAATCATGATTTGAGCCCTGGAAAATCGAGATATTATTCTAAAAATCGAGTTATGAGCCAATATGTGAAGAAGAGACTTGAATATAATGATAGGGCGGGCATTAGGCCAAATAAGAGTTTTACTTCGTGTGTGGTTGAAGCTGGTGGGAATGATAATTTGACATTTTCCCAAAAAGATTGTTACAACTATCTGCATAAAATAAGGCAGTTGAGACTTGGTGAGGGGGATGCGTCGGCACTTCATAACTACTTTCAAAAGATGCAAGCCAACAATGCTGAATTTTTCTATTTGATGGATTTGGATGAAACAGGGAGGTTAAGAAATGTATTTTGGGCTGACGCATGGAGTAGAACAGCTTACAAGGAGTTTGGTGATGCCATTACTTTTGACACTACGTACTTAACTAATAAGTACGAAATGCCATTTTCTCCTTTTGTTGGGGTGAATCATCATGGTCAGTCAATACTTCTTGGATGTGGATTGATCTGTAGTGAGACAGTAGAAGAGTTTGTTTGGCTTTTCAAATCTTGGCTCGTGTGTATGAATGATCGTGCTCCAGATGCTATAATCACTGATCAGGATAGAGCAATGAAGAGAGCCATCAAAATTGTGTTTCCCAACACACGCCATAGATGGTGCCTATGGCATATTATGAAAAAGTTGCCTGAAAAACTTTCGGGTTGCAATCAATATGAGGCTATAAAGTTTGCAATGCAACGAGCAGTTTATGATTCCCTGTCACATGAAGAGTTTGAAGAATATTGGTATGGGTTCATTGAGAAATTTAACCTTCAAAATAATGATTGGTTGAGTGGATTATACAATGAAAGAATTCGTTGGGTACCAACATTTCAGAGGAATACTTTTTGGGCAGGAATGTCTTCAACACAAAGGAGTGAAAATATGAATGCTTTCTTCGATGGTTATGTAAATTCAAAGACCACTCTAAAGCAATTTGTTGAACAATATGAGAATGCACTACGAAGTAAGGTTCAAAAAGAAGTTGAAGAAGACTTTAAATCCTTTAACCGTTGGCTTCCTTGCATTACTCCGTACGAATTTGAGAAAAAATTTCAAGCTGCCTACACCACAAATAAATTTAAGGAGTTTCAAACAGGGATTGCAGGAAGATTATGTTGTGCAGTTAATCATGTCAACGAGTTGGATGGCAGTCAGGTTTATTATGTTTCGAAAGACAGGTTGATAGGAAGCGCATACAGATCAATCAATTTTAAGGTTTATTTTAATAATGACGACTTCAATATTCAGTGCAATTGTCAATTGTTTGAGTTTAGGGGGATTTTATGCAAACATATTTTATCGGTATTGTCTCAAAAGAGGATTAATGTTTTACCAGAAAAATTTATTCTTCGAAGGTGGAGGAAAGATGTTAAGAGGTGTCATAAGAAGGTTAAAATTGTATATTCAGATTGGGCAATGAGGCCTGAAAATGAACGGTTTGATGAGATGTGCAATATCTTTTATGAAATGGCTGACATAGCTTCCGAGGATCAAAAGGAGACAAACAATGTTAAACAGTGGTTACAAATGAAGCTTCGTGAACTAAAGATATCAAAAGGTGATGGTGATGGTGATGTCAATGTTGAGCCAGAGGGGTTGTTCGAAGTTGGCGCTAAAAGTAGTGCTGAAATTCATAGTCCATTGCATGTTCGTTGCAAAAGACGACGTTCTACTTCGAGGATGCAATCTACAATGGAAAAAGCCTGTAAAAAGAAGAAGAAGAAGAAGAAAGAAACACAAAAAGAGAATAATTTGGTAGGTTTACTTGTTTGTTTTGCTTCAATGAATATATTTATTTTTTCGATTCAAGATAATATATTTTTAATTTCACATGTCATTTGTAGGGTTCTACCCAAGTTGGATTTGAAAGTTCACAATTTATGACACATCACTACTACAAATATTAGCTTAGGTAACGCCACTTAGATAGCGCTTTTTTAAAGAGCTATCCAAGTGGGCACTAGGATAGCGCTTATTTGTCTTAAAAAATAAAAAAAATAAAAAAAACACTACAATAGCGCTTTTAATTTTTTTTTTCAGTTAAGCGCTATCTTAGTTATGTCTTAGATAGCGCTTTAAAAAACGCTATGGGAAAAAACGTTACCAAAGCTACCATAGCGCTTTTAAAGTGCTTGCATAGCAACTTACATTTAGGATAGCGCTTCCGAATAAAAGCGGGAGATCAAATACATAAAACCGCTTATTATTTCACCCAAATTTTTAAAAGCCCTCTCGATCTAACCTAGAAGGGAGAACAACGCCTCCACTCTCTCGTCCCCCCTCTGTGCGTAGCTCTGCCTCCCTCTCTCTCGCCCTGCTCCCTATCTCCATTGCTCTCACTCTCTCCATTGCTCTCCCTGCCTCCCTCACTCCACCGCTCTCACTCTCTCTCGCATTCGAGCTTTGGCTCTTTCTCGACGGAGCGTTGTTACTGGCTTTCTGTGGTGCTCCTCTCTTTCTTTCTCCAATTGATCGTCAGTTTTTCATCTCTCAAGATCGAAAACTTTTTAGTCAAGTAATTTCATCTATCTCTATTGATAATTCACAACAACGAATCGATTCCAAGTTGAATTAGGTCAACTATTACTCTTTGCACTCTCAAGATCGTCTGATTAGCTTAAGGCATTTGTTTTCTTGGATGATTTGTTGAAAAGCTTATATCTTTGATATTGTTAGGGTTTATTGCATATTGGGTTTTGAATTGGTTGACAATGCAGTATGCTAGAATTATTTGTTTGAATTAGGGATTTTTATGCTACTGTTAGGTAGGGATGGCAATGGGGCGGTTTGGGGCGGATTTAAGCAAATCCATCCCCGCCTCGCTGAAGATTGCGGGGATAAAAATCCGCCCCGCATATCCGTTTATCAGTAATGTTCAAAACCGCCCCCGCTCCAGACGGATTTACGGATATCCACCCCGCCCCGGATATCCGCATAAAATAGATTTAAACGTGGGTTTTGAATCCCCGCCCCAACCAATCCGCTCCGCAATATTTTGACATAACAATATTTTTAAAAGTGGGTTTTGATACAATTTTTACATAACAGTACAAATAATTCTACACTACATATCATTTATATGTACAACAAATTACAAAAAATTAAAAAAAATATTTCTAAAGATCAGATCTGACTATCTGATTTTCTGATCTAAAAAAAATTACAACAAATTCAGAAAAATATTACAACATATTCGAAAAATTCGATCTCTGATGTATTACACCAAAAAAAAAAAAAAAAAAAAAAAACCATCTGATATCTGAGATCAGATCAGATCTTAAGAGATCTGATGAGATCAGATTTGATCAAATCAGAGATCAGATCTAATCTAATCTAATCAGAGATCTGATCTTAGATCAAATGTGATCAGATCTTAGATCTGGATCTGATCAAGGATCTAGATCAGATCGTAACATCAGATCTGCTAAGATCAGAGAAGGAGAAGTAGATCAGGATGGATCTAACATCAGATCGTAGATCTGGATGGATCTAACATCAGATCTGCTAAGATCAGAGAAGGAGAAGTAGATCCATATCAGAGAAGGAGAAGTAGATCAGGATGGATCTAACATCAGATCGTAGATCTGGATGGATCTAACATCAGATCTGCTAAGATCAGAGATATGGATCAGATCTGGATGGATCTAACTTTGTATAGCACTGATCGTAGATCTTCTATTTTCTCTTGTTTTTCCTCTCTATAAATACAACAAACAGAGAGTTCCCTTTTCCCCCAATCGAGCTCTTCACTAAATCAAGATCTCTAAAATTTTGGGTTTGGGGGTAATTGAAGAAAGTGTTTAGCAATCCAAGACCATAATTTCTGCGAGTGTCATTCTAGATTCTGCCAGAAAACAATTGATGCACAGGCCATCATTATGAATCTATATGTTGTAGCCGGACCTGTTATGCCATTATGAATCCATCTAAAGAATGTGGTTATAATTTGTTTGACTGTATCAGGTGTTATTGCAAGGGATTCCAAGACAAGCACAGCCAGATGACGTAGAACGTTTCTTGTGTGGTTGTGACTTTAATCCTTCAAATATGCAGTTGTTTATGAGGTCAGTTTGAAATTTTCGGGGCTTTGGATGTGACTTGAGTTTCTATTTTACAAACCATTTCTTTTTGTAAAATTGCTGCAGGCAGGCATATCCAGACCCTATTAGAATGGGACTTATACAGTTCCGTACGCAGATTGAGGCAATGAGAGCTGTCATGATGAAGAATAGAAGCTTCTGTCTCAATAATCAGATCCTGATGCGGGTTCTTCAGTAAGCAGAAGATTTTCTTTCTTTAGGATCATCGGATGAGATATGTTATAAAGTATAACCTGAGACTAATAGGAGTAGGATTTTTGAAGCTTTGACTGTTGAAATTTTACAATGTTATTGGCATTATTTGGGAGTTACATCTTCGTGTTTGAAGGAAATGCTAGTGCTAGTGGTATGTTGTTAGGATCATTTTTAGTAAAATGCAATTGCTATGTATAGGTCTGACAGAAAACATTTAACTAAATAATCCACTAATATAAGGATGCACCTATGCATTCCAATATTTATCTGTTTTCCTTTGCTATTATTTATTATTCATAGTGTCTTTCATGGTTGCAATTTTGTTCGGGCCACCAATGTTTTGATTATCTCTACTAGCATCTTCAATAGTACTAATGCCTACCAATAGAAATGAAAAGGATTTTCAGGGTTACTTAATTAGTAGTTTTGCAGTGTCAATTCAGTGCTATACAAAGTACTCATGAAAGAGCTTGCTCAAACTCTAGAGAGACAGTTTGCTGGCAATCCTGAAGCACGAGCTGCAGGAATGGTGATAAATACCATGGGATGGATAGAAGGCGTTGGTTATGAGGTAATTGCTAGTTTAATTTGTGTAATTAAAGGAGTTGGATATTTTTCAATTGAATTTGGTTACATGTGGGATGCCAATTAATGCTCTGAAGTTTTGGTGCAGCTGCTTCTTCACGCCATTGATACGTTTGATGCTAATGTAGTGTTGGTTATTGGCCAGGTAATATTGTGTTTTCCTGCTATTGCATTATTCTGCTCCCAGATCTCTGTAAAAATAGTATCCATCTTTTTAGAGAGATTGTATTTTAGCCCTCAATGTATACTGTATTACCATCATTGGCTGAATAAATTATTCTGTTTCCTGAGTATCACATACTATCTTTGTCAGAGTTTATGCACTTTCTTGGCATTTATGTTTCTAAACTTCTTATTTTCTTCACTAAGCTTCAATAAACTATGGTATAGGAGAAACTTTGCAGCATGATTTAAGTATAAAACCATTTTCTGTGCTTTACTTAGTAGCAATGTTTAATTAGACACAATCTTCAGTCAGGTCATATAGGCAAGTGGAGTTTTGAGGACCTCGAACCTTCATATTAAAATAAAGAAGAAGCAAAAGTACACTACAGAATTAGCAAAAGGAGATCGTTAGAGGATCAATCTCCTGTTTTTCTCTCAAGATCATTTAAGAGTTTTTCAGGGGTAAGATGCTCACTGTGAAAAACTAAAAAAACATAGTCATCTTAAAAAGGAGGGCAAATCCATATATATGTCATAATGTCAACATAATTGAAGATCAGCCTATTTTGGGACTTTGGCATTGCAGTTATGCTGATTTTAGTTTTGAACTGCTTTTTACAAATTTGTCAATTTTCTGGAAAATCTTTTGTTCGCGAATTGACCTCTCATTGCTGAATGTCTAATACATATAAGGTGACATGTTATCCAAACTTTTATCATGAATCCAGAGAATGGCAAACCACTGGTGTGAAGGGGAATAAAAATTTTTGATGAAGGGGAATAAATTCCATGGTGATTTAAACTTAGCTAGTGGCCCAAAGCAAAAAGCCTAACTCACTTGGAAAAGTGTGTGAGAATGAACAAGTCTACATATTACTACTACTCAGGGACAGGGAATGTTTACTTGTTAGTGGGAATCTACAGGCAACAACAAGAATCATGCATGCACACATATGTATCTGCACCTGCATGACACATGCTTCTTTCTTTCTTTCTGTGTTTCCTTATTTTATCACAGTTTGATTCCATTCTCAAACCCTCCTGAACATTATCATTTGTGTGTGCTGCTTAGCAGCCTTTGTCAATTTATTTGCCTTTCCTTTCGATCTTTGTGTGTTGTGAAACTACACTAAGAAAATTCAAAGAATATTTTCAATGAATATGGTGATAAATTGATCTGTCGACAGATAGATATAAAGAGAGAAAATGAAAGATTTATCCCACGGGTGACTAGACTTTTTTATGTGGTGTTGGTAAGGCTCAGTCCTTACCTCCCCCAAGCGTATTTTCGTTTAATAAGGTTATTCAAAATAGACAAATATTCATAACTAACTATCATGTTATCAACTTCACAAATATTCAGGGCATTTCAATAATCCTAACCAAGTAATCCATATGAACAAGAATTAATCAAGTAGAAGGAAATGGAGTTATATATGCTGATCCCTGTGGCATATATCTTGTTGAAAGTATAGAACAGGGTGACAAGTGGACATAAAATTCTCACAAAGTTTGATATCTGATATCTGATATCTCACATGTGGACATAAAATTTTGGAGGACCATTTACTTGTGAAGTCCTCTTGCCCGGGGACTGGTATTGCTCTGCCAGTAACTGTGGTGCTCACAACTATGCAAAGCGACTGAGTTGCTTCAAGTGTGGCAAATATAGGGATGGATCGGCTACTCAGCATGATGTTGTTTTGCCATCTCCAAGAAGTGGTCCGGTAGGCAGCTCCGGATGGAAACCTGGTGAATGGATTTGCCTAAGGTATGTCGTTTTCATATTAAATTTTTGTTATTACTTGCACTCGACAATCTAATGCTAAGAGATATCAAACACAAGATAGAGTAGTTCCATCCATTAGAGAATAACACATTATGATACTAATTTTTGTCTATTCTTTGCAGGTGCAGTGAGCATAACTTTGCAGTCAGGACTTGTGAAGGTACTTCAAGATCGATAGGTATGTCCCAGGCTGGGATGCCACTATGTTGGATCTGTATCTCAATACTGATGGGGTTGTAACCCACCCATAATTTTCATATAACTGACTAGGTACTATCCTTGATTTTATCCCCCATTTTTAAACACTACCAGTTGTGCTCCATATTTGAAGAGATATTTTCATTAACTACTACTTCATTGTTGAGCTGGTGTATGGTGGTCCTTCAATTTGCTTATTTGGTGCATTGATTTTGTTGACTTTCATGATCTCGATATTGTTTCAACGCTTTTATCTGGTTTACTCTAAATCAGAGATGATGGATTGACATGGCACAGTTACCATTGAACCTTAGATTTTATGATTTCTCAGAGAGATCTAAATGCTACTTACCAAAATTTTACTCACTCTAGAATGGGAGGGAACCAAGTTCAACAGTTCACACATTATATTTTGATTTTTGTTGGAGTGATTCTTTGGGTGAAGAAATCACCCTTAAAAATATCAGTTCATCCCAAAATTTAAACATGTGTAGCAAGGAGCCATCTCGAGAGCTATTTGATGATGTATATTAGCCAGTTTGTCAGTCATTCAATGGCATGTGATGTGGTATCTGTCCTTGTATTAAGACACATTGATGATTCGTTCTTCTTGGATGGGATTTGATTTAGGTGCATTACCTAAGTTTTACTTATGCTCTGTTTCAGTTAATCGCCCTTCTTAAACAATATATATCTGAAACCTGTAATTAGCGTCAACTTTAGTTGTTGAATAACCTTGCCAGTATTTGTCGCACTAGGCTGCACTTGTATGCATTTCACTTTGATCTGGATCACTTCCTCGTGAAATTTCTATAGACTAGATTTATTGATTGATGATACACATATTTTGTTCAGATTGGTCGTCTCTTGCACTAACTGATGAGTTCTTGTTGAAATGAACAGGATTCATATGAACATGGGAATCAGTCTGATGTCACCGAAGAAAGAGATGAGGTCAGGGTAGAAGCTGCAGAGACTGGTTATACTGTTCCTTCACCTAGCCAAGGAGAAAAGAAGGTTGTGCAAAAGGTTTGCCATTCTGGAGATGCAATGGTTAAATCAGTTCCTGGCAGATTCCTTCCTCCACATGTTGAAAGCAGAAGTTCACAGGAGCAACAATTTAACAGCTCCACACATGGACCAGAAACTGGTTCCCCTGAATTTTCATTCTCTGGCCAAGAAAACCTGGAGGCTTAAGCAAATGAGACCCAAAGGCAAGAGTGGTCAGCGAACAACTCGTCTCATTCAAATGGGCCCTCTGAGCACCTTGCACGGCAGAAGTTCTCTTCTTTTCAAATGAATGGGAGTATCTACAATACTCAACCGATCATCAGCTTTGTAACAGCAAACTTGTTATATTGCAACTCAAGATTCATAGCTTAGTTTGAATTTACAAGCACCCAACCCAAACATGCGTGAGTCTCATCTTTAGGCTCATATGTTAGTGTCGTTCTTGTGTTGAGTTCATGCCCTTAGATTGTATGTAGTGCACGTTTTGATTCTGTTAACTATATTAATTGCTTTTGATACCACAGATCGTGGAGATGAGAGTTCACATGGACTGTGCAGGTTGTGAGAGCAAGATCATCAAGAAGGCACTTTTGAAACTCAAAGGTATGTATATATTACTTACCAACATGCATGTTCTTCTATGTATATATACCAAAATTTCCAGCGTTTTATGCTTTTCATAACATGCATGTACTTATGGTATATATGTATCTCTGTATATGTGTTATCAGGAGTGGATGATGATATTGACATATACACGGGCATGCAGAAGGTGACCGTCACTGGATGGGCAGACCAGAAAAAAGGTCCTTAAAGTCGGTGAGGAAGACAGGAAGAAGGGCAGAGCTATGGCAATTCCCATACAACCCGGAGATAACCAATGGTTAAAGGTGAATCATCAGGGACTGAAATCCAAGTAGCAAGACCATGTCACGAGATTCCTATTGAGTTGGGGGGTGTATTGGAATCCCTGCAACGAGCCAAGTTGTCATTGAAGCAAGAACTCAATAGGTAACCTCAGTCGATACGAGAAATGTCGTTGATGAGAGCAATCGAAGCCCCTCTTCCAGCTAATATGAAGAAGGACCCCATGGAGATTCCTGTCAGATATGGCAGCTAGGGGTTTGGACATCAATGTGGCAGCTAGGGGTTTGGACATCAATGATGTGCAGTTGATCATTTAGGTGTGTACGATTGTGTTATATATTGACTGGTAGATGGGAATTTGAGAAACAGCTAGGGGTCCCGTTACCTGCTGCACTTTGTATGAATGCTTAAATTATATTTTGAATGAATGAGAAACAGTTAGTTATCATGTTCTGTCTTTATTGATTGATTGAACGTTGTCATTATTATATTAAATATTATATTTAGCCCAGAAAATCGGTATCGGAAAAATAGAAAAAACAAATCAAAGTTAATAAAAAAAATTCACCGAAGCTAATTAAAAAAAAATCAACAAAATTAAATAGCGCTCATCAAAGCGCTATGCAAGCTAATTTAAAAAAAAAAATTAGCGCTTACATAGCGCTTTCTAAGGCGCTATTGAAGTTAATTAAAAAAAAAAATCAACGCTTAGATAGCGCTTAATATAAACGCTATCTAACGAAGCGCTATTCAAGTACGCGCCTTGCATAGCGCTTTTTTGAGCGCTATCTAAACTACCATAGCGGTAGCTTAGATAGTGCTAAAAAGCGCTATCTAAGCCTATTTTTAAGCGCTATGCAAGCCTATATTTGTAGTAGTGCATCTTTCAGCTACGCAGGTTTGTCTGTTAGTACAAAGATTTTTCACTTTTGATTTGCCCCGCTATGATTGTTCACTATGATTAACGTGTTTGTCGTTTTGAAGGGTGAAAGTATGGGGTCATATTATTCACAACCTAGTGGACTTGGTCAGGTTTACTCACTTATATCACAGGTGGATAATTTACATGTTTATTGTCATTTTAACAACCACATAAAGATTGTAAGCCTTAATCATTTATTTTTGCAGCGACCAACTTCTAGCAACGACATGGAGTCGTACAGAGATTGTACAGATATTGCAAATGAATTCTCCAACCCTGAAAGAGATCATTCAAACATAGTGTCAGACATATGGAAGCGTTGAGGATCCAGTTCATGCAGTTTCATTGTTGCAAGTCATGAGTTTCATGTCGGGTTTTCAGGGTGTAATGTCGGGTTTTCAGGGTGTAATTTCAGTTTTTCAGAGTGTAAACTCGTATAATTTGCTATGTAATTTCCAGTGTTTTTCAGTTTTTCCAGTGTTTACTGTCAGAAATTTTTAGTATCTCAGTGTTTTTATCAGTGTTTATCATTGTTTTTTCAGAAAATTTCCAGTGTTTTTTCAAAAAAAAATTCCACTGTTCATGCTAATCTTCATCTGTCCAAAAACTTTCACAGAAAATTTCCAGTGTTTACTGTCAGAAATTTTTATCAGAAACTGTCAGAAATTTCATCAGAAATTTCAACACCATCAGAAACTCTGTCAGAAATTGTTTCAGAAATGTTATCAGAAATTTCATCAGGAACTCTATCAACAATTCTGATAGCAATTCTGATAGAAACTCTGTCATCAGAAATTTCACAATAGCTACATTGCAACATAGCAACATAAACACTGGAAACATTGCAACATTGCAACATTTCTGATAGTTTTATATGGAAACATAGCAACATAGCATTTCCTGATAATATAGCATTTCCTGATAAATTCCTGCAAACACTGTCAGATTTATATAGCATTTCCTGCAACATAGATTTATATAGCATTTCCTGCAACATAGCATTTCCTGTCAGTTTATGGGCTTAGAAGACAGCAACACTGCAGTTTTATGCAAACACAGAATTTTCCTGCTATGAACTGACAGTGTTTAGAAGACAGCAACACTGTCAATTTCCTGCTATGATAGCAACATAAGCAACACTGCAGTTTTATGCAAACACAGATTTTTCAACATAAAAACATAGCACCATACATAAAAACATAGCACCATATATCATCCAAGATCTTCAAATTCATTTACCATCCAAAACATATTCATTTACATCTCACATACTATCCAAGACCTTAAAAAACAAAAGTACAAGAATTAATAAAACTACTACTAATATACTGTTGATAAGGTCCTTAGTAAAAGCCCAAGTATCGTTCAGTTGATTTTCATGAGCTTGATTGCGACGACCCTCGGGAGCATTATTGGGTTGGTCCACCACTTCTTCACTGTCATTTGTTCTTGACTCCCTTGTTCTTGTTCTTGATTGGTGCTCTCTTCTCGACGCTTGTTCTCTTTCTCTTCTCGACGCTTGTTCTCTTTCTCTTCTCGCCTCCTGCTCCTTCCACATTTCATAATCTTCAACCGCTTCTTCAATTGAATTGAAACCCTTGTAGACAACATCCGTGTACCCGTTTACTTGTAGTGCGCAACTTGACCAAGTAACATAAATGCCAAGTACATGCCCACGATAAACAACATAAGCTACGTATGTCATTCCTGCGTTGGCAAAGTAACAGATGTTAGTTGGCTCTAAACCAAAATCAAAACTTTACAACACTGATCACAACATAAGCAACATAAAACTTTACAACACTTCAAGAAAACCATCACTAAGTTACATTTTTTTTTCTAGTTACCAGAAGAGGCATATGCACTTTATGCATCAATATGAGATAAGTTTATGGAAATAATTATGACACATTCATGCACTTTAAACATAATCAAGATTGGTTTTTTTTTTTTTTTACTCTGAACTTCTATACTTTTCCCATTTGAAAGCCTACTTCACCAATGATATATAGCAACTCCATGATATAAGCCTACATTCATGCACTTTAAACATAATCAACATCATCTTGCCCAGACAAAGAACCAGTCAAAAAGATTTATATGATCCAATCTGATTCATCAACTATGTTTAACTTGTAGGAGAATAACACCAAGTGAAAGACACACGCAATGATATATAGCAACTCCATGATATATAGCAACTCCATCAACTATATTCCTTTTCTTGTTTGAAATTTGAATGGATTAGTTTCTTTCATTATGCACTGAAAATTCAGAGAAAATCCACTGAAAATTCATATTGCTAACAACAAATGAATTGTGTTGATTTACAATTGAAAAACAAGGAAGTCCACTGAAAATTCAGAGCAAATCCACTGAAAATCCACTGAAAAACCACTGAAAAACCATCATCTTCATTTCTGAAAACAAGGAAGTGCTTGATTTACAATTGAAATAGCATTCCAGAAATTGAAATAGCATTCACTTAACAAAGAAATAGCATTCACTTAACAAAGAAATAGCATTCCAGAAATTGAAATAGCATTCACTTAACAAAGAAATAGCATTCACTTAACAAAGAAATAGCATTCCAAAAATTGAAATAGCATTCCAGAAATTCATATTGCTAACAACAAAAAAAATGAAATAGCATTCACTTAACAAAGAAATAGCATTCACTGAAGTGCAAGTTCAAAACACAAATTCCAAAATTTTTCATTATACCTCGCTTGCGAAGATTCCTAACCCGAAGCAGCCTCACGAAGATTCCTATCGAAATTGGATCTAGGGTTTATGCGAAAGAGGGAACCCAAATGCTTTCTCTGTCGACTCTGTCGATTTACAATTTGTCGCAGGATGATCTCGCAGTTGCAGCTGAAGCCGATTGGTTTCTTGCGTGATTGGATCTAGGGTTTCAATCTCCTCTGGATCTAGGCTTTATGAGAAAGAGGGAAGCCGATTGGTTTCTTGCATGATTGGATCTAGGGTTTCAATCTCGTTTGGAGCTAGGGTTTATGTGAGAAAGAGGCAAAAACTGATCTAGGGTTTCAAACCCGATTGGTTTCGATTGGTTTTTTTTTTTTCCCCACTTTAAAGGCACGTGACTGGCACGTGGGATGGTGCACGTGCTTGGCACCATCCAGGCAAAATTCCAGGTAAAAAAGCGGTGCTTTTTAGAATTGTTGAATATATATATTTAATCGAAGCTTCCCATTGCAAATCTTTATAATTTTTTATTATTCTTCAATATTTAATTAAAACTTACTATAATTGTGGATTGCTCCACAACACTAGATATTTATGGAAAAATCTAGAACAGGTTTTCGTAATTAGGGTTTAAACTGACAGTTCGGTTTTTCGTCCAAATCGACTTTATCGCTTTCAAAATTTTTAATTAATTCGACGGTTCGTTTTCCACCCAAATCGACTATCGCTTAAATTTTTTTTAAACTGAATCGATCTTAGTTTATGTAAACCGTAAACCAAATCGATCGACTAAAACTAACATAAAAAGTGAAATAAAACCGAACCAATTGACTAAATTAAACGTATTATATTACTTTTATATAAAATACATATTATTTATTATACATATTCGATCGGTTCGGTTTTGTCGGTTAAAATCACTTAAAAACTGAAAATCGAAACGACATACTGGTTTTGAATTTTTTTAAACCGAGCTTAGATCGAACTGATCGGTTCAGTCAGTTTAATAGGTTTAGTTGGGTTTTTTCAACCCTATTTCGTAGTTTGGGTGCATCCACTAACGTCGAGATATATCCATTTCATATGTAAGGGGATTGGGCTCGGAGTCCCTCAAATTCCTAATTCATTATCCAACAGTACACTCTTTCATTATTTCACGTTTCGAGTCCCTAACAAACTAAAATAAAAATGTTTTTCACTTGTTTGAGTTGAAATTTTTAGAAAATTACATATTACCAATGGAAATAATGTTTTAAAGTTTGAACTCATTTCGACAATGTTCCTTCAGATATGTGTTTAGGTCCACACAATTAAATATATTGTTAAATGGTCTTTGTGAGAGTTTAAGAATCACCTTTTCAGGCGGTCTTGCACAATAGCGTTAACCGGCGTTTGGCATGTATCGCTCCCAAGGTGGGCTCTCGCACACTTTGTGATATTAATAGAGAAATCTCATTTATCCTATTTTGTGCGTATCTCTAGGCACATACATCGAGATGAGCTAAAACTTTGACATATTGTTTTTTTTATGTGAATCTTGAATTTTTCTCAAAGCTTCGGCTCAAACGTATCAGTGAAAGACTATAAAAATTATAAATATGTTTTGCGCAATGCAAAAATATACAGCTTCATGAATTTGAATTGGAAAAATTAGTAGGTTGTCCTCAGAAATGCATATTAGTGCAAGAGTGATTATACATGGCGAGGAAACGAGTGAGGAAAACAGCGAGGCCACACACACCTCCCCCACCCCCCCTGTTTTTCACATGGCGAGGAAACGAAAAGTCAACGCACCGCCCCCCCCCCCCCCCCCCCCCCCCTGTTTTCCTCGCTGTTTAGAATTTTCCATTAGTGCAATTCAGGGAGTTGAGGTCCTATTCCTACTCTTGATTTATTCAAACCAGCTGTTATTAGATAAGGGAGGTTGAAGATTGTCATCCGATTTCAAAATTTGGAGTCATGATCAGTTGCTTTGCTTTGCTTTGATTGCCAACCTTTCAATTCCCATATATGCATACACACTAAAAAAACTTGAGAATCAAACTCACTCAACGATATTACAAATGCATTGCATACAGTAAACTTTTCTTGAGAACTCAATTCTACAAACAGTTTAGTAAAATAATTTCATGAATTAATTAACATGCATGCATGAGATAAACCAAGTACAGTTACAAGATTGAGAAAGCTACATGATTTTTCTTGCCCATGTACAAAGCCTCCTCTCTAAAGCATCTATATCGTAATCGAGTTGCAACTTCACTTGAATGGTATGAACAACTTTGGTCTCAGTTCTATACTGATTTGCATGCACTACATCAAGCTTTTCTTCTTCCAGAATCTGAAAGAGTGCTGAAGTTAAACAAACATCTTTGAGAACAATAGTGTTGATCAATATTGAATTGTCCATTCTCAATATCTCGATGGATGGAACAAATGGCTTTGTGATCGCTTCCTCTTTATCATCACTCTCGAACACGATAATATTATGACCTTGATGATCACATTCTTCTTTCCTTGATGCTGTGTTGCAACTTTCTTCATCAGAGTCTCTCCTTGAAGCCTCATAAGTTTCTAACTTCATCTCTTTTGCTACCTCAAGCTTTCAGAATGAATGAAATAAAACCAAAGCACTATTTAAACTATATCTAAACGTGGATTCCTTGTGAATACCATGTTGTTAAGTTATACTAAACTGTGGGTGGTTAATTTAGGTTAACTAGATGGTTAAGCTTTGGATAGTATAAATTTCAGGTTTGATGAATTAAGTAGTGGGTGCAATAGTGCAAGTGACGTGCATCTTTGCATTACACAAACTTTTACTTCTTTTAGGGTAGAAGTATACACTAATTTTCTAAATGAATGGCTATAAGAAGAACACAAAACCTAAATAATAATTCAAAATTATAGACTTTCTAACTACACTCCACTTGTCAAAATTCAATATGAAGAACACAAAACCTAAATAATAATTCAAAATTATTGACTTTCTAACTACACTCCACTTGTCAAAATTCAATATGAAGAACAGACCAAGATGGTAATCTACACGTACGAATGGCTAAATTAAAGTCAAAATTCAATAATTGAACATTTCGTAAAAAGCTAATGGTAGCCCCTTCAACTCCTCGTACAAAAAAAATGTCATGTCATGTATAATTGTGGCGGTGGCTGAAAGCGCCCTTCGATGTTGAAAGCCAAAGTCATTTGTAGCACCCAGTAACCTAATACAAATGCATAGTGCCCCAAAGCCTGCTCTGATGCAAATGGTTATAATGCATCCCACACAACCTATAGGACTTTTGTCCAACACATTAATATCACCCCTCGTTGCCCTCACTTCTGTATATATACATCAAGGAATGCATCCACAGGTGATTTGCACAACGTACTAATTCATTTCATAGCTAAAAACTTTTTACCGCAGTTTAAATGATTTCATCGAATTTGCGATGTAACTTCATAATTTAGCTAAATTAAAAAGAAAAAAGTAGCTTCTATTGATTCTCATCAACCAACATATGAAACAAACCACGCAATTACATGAATTCAAAGCTACGTAGTTTGTCTAGCTATATAGTCCATGATCAAAGCTTCCTCTCCAAAGCGTCTACACTATTGTAATTGGCTTCCAACCGCCATGAGCAACTTTGTCTCAGTTCTATACTGATTTTCATACACTACACCAAGCTTTTCTTCTTCCAGAATCTGAAAGAATGCCAACGTTAAACAAACATTTTTAAGAACTATAGTCTTGATCTATGTCAAATCCTCCATCCTTGCTATCTTGATGGATGGAACAAACGGTTTTGATGTCTCCTCTTCTTCATCACTCTCGAACACCGCATTGACACTTTCATCTTCTTATTTTCTTGATGTATTGCAACTTTCTTCATCAGAGTCTCTCCTTGATATATATCCCATAGTTTTCTAACTCCATCTCTCATTACTTTCAACATGAATGAAATGAAACCCAATGCACTATTTAGAATCTAATTAGAAGTGATAACTTTTTTTTTTTTTTTTATGTGAATCATGTGAACCTTAAGCTTTGATGTGAATCATGTGTATTTTGAATCCCTGCAAGTTTGATGAATGGCAGTGGATTGTTTAGGATTAACTGGATGGCTAAAATTTGGACAACAACCAAGTAAGAAGTCGGTGTAAGCAAGTCACGCACATAACACAAAATGTTGTTTCTGCTGGGGGAATTATAGATGTATACCAAAATCAATGCTATAAGATTACACCAAATTTTTTTTTTCAAAATTATTGACTTCCTAAATACACGACTCCGATTGCGGCCATCATATTCATATGTCCACATGCACCATTGATTAAATGAAACCAAATTCAATAATTGAACATTCACAAGTTATGGTGATCGCTAAAGGCGTCCTATACTTGGTTTACGGCACCTTTGTAATCTCCCATCAAATAGACATGTACAGCCTGCAGCAATTAGATTTGTACAACCAATACAAGAAAACTCGAGTCTGATTGACAACTTGTTCAATAGTATCACAACCTTCACACTTGGAATTCCAATGAATAAATGATAGGGGAATAAATGATAGGAAGACATACATGAATCGTAAGTTTAAGTTTTAGTCTAAACACAGATCAAGATCTTGGATTGGACCTAAAATCGAATAAGGTCCAGCCTAAACTGGTTTGGGGTTTTCAGTTTTCTTACAAATTTGAATGTGCAATCAGTACAGAATCTACAGATAAAAAACTTCCCATTAGTGTTTTGTCATCCTTCATCAGCTGAGGCTATGCTAATCTTCTCTGTCCGTTCCAATTCTACTGAATATCGCAGAAGAGTACATCTGAAAAAAGTTCAAAACACAACGGAAATTGTGAAGTGCATCCTTAATTTACATCCATTATAAGCCTAGTCCAACTATTGGAACCTAGCTCGAACACAAGGACTTTAGACCCCATTGATCCGGTTTTGAAGGCCATTAGAGACGCGAAGGCCCAAAGTCATTCGTAGCGCTCCTCAGCCTAATAGAATTATACAAATGCTTTGTCCCAAAGCTTGCAGCTCTAATGCGGACACTGGTAATGCATCCCACTCCACTTGTGGAGATTTGCCTATATCCCTTGCTCTTCGCCTTCAATATATCAAGAAATACACTGAATGGGGCAATGCACAACATACTAATTTACTGCCAGATATTCTTCACGGCATTTCATTATTTCATGGAATTTTGCACATGACTTTCATTAATCTTAGGTGAATCGTTAAAAAAAAAACTGAACAGATACTGATACTAAATCAATCATATTATACAAAACTTTAGAACACTTCCATCAAGTCTCAATCGACCAACAATATTTATGGATTAATTAAACAAACAAGTACATGATTGCAAAGCTACGTGATTTTTCTAGCCCATGAACAAAGCTTCCTCTCTAAAGCATCGACATTGTATTCACCTTCCAGCCTCACTTGAATTGTATGAGCAACTTTGTTCTCAGTTCTGTACTGATTTTCAGACACTACATCTAGCTTTTCTTCTTCTAGAATCCGAAAGAGAGCCGAAGTTAAACATACATCCTTGAGATTTTTTATCTTGATCGATGGAATGAATGCCTTTGGTGTCTCTTCCCCTTCATCACCACTCTCAAACACCACCACATTGTTGTCTTCTGGGATCTCTTGGTGTTTCAAGTCCATCTCTGTTGCTTCCTGAACCACAATTAGCCCATTGGGATTATTTCAGGGGAGTGTTCAAGAACCAAGCGGCGATGTGATCTTAGTGTTTCAGGGCGTCGTCCAGTCCAATCAGAGCTTAGCAGTGATGAGGACGAAGTTCGTTCAACATTAAGATATATTAGCAATATTGTTGGGGTGGATCTCAGTCAAGATGAAGACCGGGCCTTGGGCATGGTGCAAGCTTTGTTTTCAAGATGAGTTTTTTTCTCGCCTTTTTCGTGGTGAGTGGTGGTTCTTGGATTTTTCTGGTCTAGATTTTTCATGGTGGCCTTGGACATGGTGCAAGCTCTGTTTTCAGGATGAGTCTATTTCTCGCCTTTTGAGGTGTGTTCGTGTTTTTGGTGGAGGTTTGTCTTGCTCGAGGGATTAGGTTTTTCTTCGTGGGGCTTTAATTTTTGCTGTTTTGTTTTAGGGTTGTTGGTTGGTGCTTGATCAAGCTTGTTTTGGTTGTTTTTTTTAGGGAGTTGGTGTGTTAGGTTTTTTGTCGTGGCTTTCCTTGCTTTAGGATTGTGCCTTTTTGTTTGTTGTTCTCTTTCCCTTTCAATAAAAATCTTCTTGTTTGACAAAAAAAATAAAATAAACATATCTAGGCTGATCATTCTCCAAATACAACTACTATTCGAAGAAAAAAGAAAATGTACAATCGAGGAACATCATTTGTTGCATGATTGTAACGCTTGCCTTAATTGTCGAAAAAAACATTGTCCCTCCATTAGAACAATACGGGCATGAAGCTCGTGGGGCATTCGATAATACAGTCCAGTACAATTTTATATGCTATACGGGCATGTATACATTTCATACATTATTTGCTTCTACAGTTTTCAATTTTATAAAGTTAAGAGGGTTATTTGGACTTCCAATAGAATTATATAACAAACGTTAATTTAGATAAGTATTTGAATGTATATTGTGGTTTTTATAGAGTATAATTTGGAATTCTTTGTTGCGTCTTCAACACTTTTGACTTATTAATTTTACCTGGTAAAGAAATTCATGTTGCATAATTGTAAAGGAAAAATAGTGATGTCCTCATCCTTTATAAAATTTTAAATCTTCCTGGAACTGTATGAAAGGGAGCATATGTTTACATTACTTTCCATAACTTTCTTTAAAGTTTGTATTAAACACCTTAATTAACCTATGCCACACTGGCAATGACTTGGATAATTGCAAATTCAGTATCATCAATTATGTATATATATGATCTTTTCATGAAAACTAGTTATTTTTGCTTTACATGGAGTTATTAAATTAACAATATTGACACAATACACAACCCACTTTTAAACGACTGGATTTGATTTTTTGTTAAAGAAAGAAACTCTACGATACAAAATAGAAAAGTTAATATAGAATGTGTAAGAAAAGTCAGAATAGAATAAAAAGTCTTAGGTTTCCTGTTTCCACAAGGTTATGGCAGAGTTAGAAGCTTGTATTTAGTCAAGGAATTAACACAATAATTCAATACAATTCAAAATGTATTAACAATATTAATACAATAAACCCTAGATGCACTTTCTCGAGTGAATCAAACCCCTATCCAACCACACAGCCACAACCAACAAACATTCCAACCTCACCATCACCGATCGTCCATCCTCGCCCCAATCAAACTCCAATAAGCTTTCACTTTCCTCACCTTCAGTTAGATCATCAACTACTCTCAGATAAGCGTGATTTTCTCCATCATCAGATCGTCCCCAATCACCAGATCATCACGTTCATCACTAGATCATCTCACGTGATCGTCTTCATATCAACGGGATCGTCTCCATCATCAGATCATCTCTGATCACCAGATCATCACGTCCGTCATCAGATCATCACGTCCATCATCAGATCCACAACACCCATCGTCGCAACAGAAGAAAATTAACCATCGTCGGCCAATCACCCATCATCACCAATTGCCAGCCAATCACCCATTCACCAGCCAATCATAACAGGGATGAATCGTGAGGAAGAAGAAGAAGGGGAAAGAAATTTCATCAAACTGTTGTAAAGCTCTGGGTTATTTGCACCTCGAGCTTTACTCAGTACCACCACACAAGCAAAAAAACTATTTGGACCACAAAGTTCAGATCCACCAGTACACCACGTAGCCGCCGCCACCATGGGCGACAATACAAGCAGTGGTTCCAACATCACCACATCACCATACAACAAGTCTAAGACTCACAATATTGTAAATGACTTTTCTATTACAAAATTGACAGGTAAAATACTATCTTTCAAATCTCATGGCTCTCGTTCATCTTGGATCCTTGGTAGCGACGCCACTAATCATATAGTTCATAATCCTCATTTACTCACCTTTGTCAAACCCGTACACAATCGAACCGTTGAGCTTCCTGATGGTACACTTGATGTTGTTACACACATTGGCACCATGACTTTCTCTTCTTTTTTTACCTTTCATGATGTTCTTTGTGTTTGCTCTTTTAATTTTAATTTAATTTCCATTAGAAAACTTACAAAACATTATTTTTTTTCTCACCATTTTTCTCAACAATTCTTGTCTGATACAGGACCTTCGTTCGGGGAAGATGATTGAGACAACAACTGAGCTTGATGGTTTGTACTACCTGGACGACACCACCACCACAACTTCCATCACTTGTCACATCACTCAAGACAACAACCCTGTGTTATGGCACAAGCGCCTAGGTCACATTTCGGACAAAACTCTCCATCTTCTTCCTGTCTCTTTTGGTGATGCTAGTACTTGTGTTTCCAATAAATGTGTTATCTGTCCCTTGGCCAAACAAACTAAAAATAAATTTTCTTCATCCCATATTTCGAGTACTACTCCTTTTTCCTTATTACATGTTGACATTTAGGGAGGATATCACGTTGTTTCCCTTTTTGAATTATTTTCTCACCATTGTTGATGATTATACACGATGCACTTAGATTTATCTCATAAAACACAAGTCTGATACACGTACTCTTAATTTCATTCATTAATTTTGTTGAAAACCAATTTTCTTCTAAAATTCAAACCATTCGCAGTAATAATAGACTTGAATTTTTCCTAACTGATTTTTATGTTTCAAAGGCATTACCCATCAAACTTCTTGTGTCTAGAATTGTATATATTGTGTCTTTCCCGAAGAGTGCAATTGAAATGTTTGTGTGTGTTTGCACACTTTGGACTTGTCAACTTTTGATTTGATAAAGAAATTCATGTCACATCTACACTTGCTTTTTATAATTTAGTTAAGATGGATTTTCCTTTTGATTAATGTGACAATTCTGGCATTTTAAACTTTCATTAATAATATTTAATATGTAATGTTGAATGAAATATATATACATATATAAGTCTATTAAACATATCGCATATTCTGCTCACTAATCAGCGACGTTATTATCAGTATTAGTTCATGTACATACACGGAATGTGTTTACTGTTTGCAGTAGTGTATTCACTGAATTTAATTTGTTCTCAATTTGTCAAAATTAAACAACATTTGCATTAAATAATTATTATTCAAAAACTTCAAAGGAAAAGTACAATAATGTTAACATTTTTCAATGCATTTCTCTCCATTTAATAATTTCATAAATTGACCAAATTAGGAGTCAAGTATTTTGCGAAGGCCGGAGTCAAGATTTTCTTCATTTATTTAACTTGAAATTTGTATAATTCACCAAATTGATATTTTTGTAACAACTCTCAAAACAGTAACACTTTTGAGCTATAACAATCCACAAAACAATTTTAAATATTCTCAAAACAATAATTGTATCATCATGAATAGTATGGTCCTACAAGTGATACTATTCATGGTGATCTAAATTATTGTATCACTTTTTTTGTGTAACTGTTTTTCATTTTTTTTTTTTTTATTAAATTTAGTTTTGACTTGGAATTGTTTTTTTTATTGTAACAACTAAAAGTGTTACTATTTTGGCAGTTGTTACACATATGCCAATTTGGTGTAGTGTAGTTTCTTACTTGGTTTTACTAGGATTACAAAGTGGGGTTTTACAAAAAAATTAGTGTGGCTATACACCAAATGAAGAGTTGTTTGCGATACTCCTATATTTTGTTCAATACTGTACTCTAGGGTATGACAAATCACGCATTTGGATACAAAGCTATATGCCTGTATATATTCACACCACAACCAACCATTTTTACTACAACTTCTTCTTCATATCTTCTAGTATATGGTCATGGTGGTGGTGGTCCTGGATTGATGAGAGCATCGGTGGTGGTGTGCAAGAACAGCCCTCAAGTATTATAGCATTCTTGCGTGTCTAAGACAATTATCTTCTCGATACCAAGCTTAGATATCTCTCTTACAACCTCAAGTGATACCTCCTCCGTCGCCTCTTTCTCCTCCTCAGGTAACTAACAGCTCTCTCTGCGCTATTCTCAACTATGTAGCTGTACTAGTTCAAGACAACCATGTAAGAAGAGTCATAGTTGTTGAAGTTCTAATGCACAATTACCCATATTTATTGGAGTTTTTGTCAGTTTTACAAATTTTTAGCAAATTTTCAGATTTGTAGCTTAGTGAGATTTGGACGATATATAGAGTTCATTTATGTCAAATGATGTTAGCCAAAACCAACGCAACATCTAGATGGTCTTCTAAGGCAAGATTTATGTTTCATGAAGAACTCAAATAAGAAACTTCTTATAACATTTTCAAAATATGACTGCAATTGATAACTACAGACACATTTGAGCTTCAGACTTTCCGAAGAAAAACATGTATTAATCTATCTGCTGCTGCACCAAAAAAAATCATTTTAAGCTCTCATTCGCACATCTATGGTGTTCTTGATTGTGTTCATGACTTGGTCAAATTCATTTCTTTATATAAATTTCCTAAATTGGTGTTTAGGTTTTCATGCAACAGGAAAAAAGTGCTAAAATATAGGCGGCTTCGGTAGGTTGTTGTTCATTCAAAGGAGCTTCAAAACCAGGTGGAGCTCCCAAGTGAAAAGGCGTGGATGATCTTCCCTCAAGGTGCTCAGTGCGAGGTTCAAAACCTGGCGGAAAATGAAGACTTTGTTCTTGGATCGAATATGAATTCCTGATCCGCACCAAATCAGTGGTGGTATTATTATCCAATTGGTTTACCCACCCCAATTTCTTAGAAACATCCGATTTCACTTGCCTTTATTTTAACATGAGAGTGGACCTGGTTGGGAAGACTGAAAAATTGGCCCAAATGAGATATCGATCTTTTTTTGGCTTGTTTACGGGCCATGTTCTCTGTTTTAGGGCCCTATTCTCTCGTTTTGCAAACTTGTTGATCAGCCTAGATATTATTGTTAAATTTTCAGAATGATTTCAAATTCTGTAAATTGTAACCCAGTGTGAAAATTTTTAAAAAAGTTTGAAATTATGAATTGTTTACTTTCATAGTATCACATCTGAGGTGACTAAAAATTTAGTCGAGGTGAAGTACCTAATGTTAATCATTCATAGAGTAACTCCAAAATTTCTGAGTCTTATTATAGAAACCAAATCACAAGTTAAAAGAACTAGTTGATCCCTATTCCAATGGAAAAAATCGAAAATTGTGTTGGCATTCCACGTCGTTTAATGTGGTAGAATAGAGACTTATGGTCTAGAACTAGGGGTGGGCAAGAATCCTGATCCCGACCCGTCCGACCCGTATTGGTATGGTCCCGGACCGGTTCAGATCAGGACAATTCGGGATGCACTGATTTTATCCCGGTTACGGTCCCGAACCGGTCTTAACAAAAACAAACCCAGACCGTTTCGGTTCGTCCCAGTTACTGTAGCACTTAACATCTAAGTCCAAGCCCAGTTATTATAGCCCAGTTATTAGCCAAACCCAAAAGGCCCAAAGCCAAAACAAACCCTCAAAACAAATTAACAAACAACCTGTCAACCACTTACCACTCAACCTCGCAAAACGCAAATGCAAAGCCAACAGGAGAGCACTGTCTAGGGCAACCTCGCCTCTCTTCTCGCCTCCAACCCTTCTTCTCCTCGCCCCACGCCTCCAACTCCAACCCTTCTTCTCCACTGCAAAGAGGAAATCTACAAAGAGGTGACCAAATCTACATCAAAGAGTGCTATCAAAGAGGGCTTTCAGCTCTGGCTGCAAGAACAGAGATTTCAGAGCATATGCAAGGAAATCTACATTTTCAGGTGACCAAATCTACGTTCAGGGTTTTTTTTTTTTTTCGGTTATTTGATTGATTCACTGATTTTATCCCAGTTTATTTTATGGTCCATCTTGCTAAGAATTTGGAGGAAAGACCTTCTGAATGAATTCCAAGAAGCGCAACCACTACAAAAAAAATTCATTTCAGCAACGGCTAAAAACTGTTGCTAATTGGAAAAAAATCGTAGCTAAAATGAATTAGCAATGGCTCAACAACCGTCGCAATACCGTTGCTATTTTAATCAGCAACGGCATATTACTTGGCTAAATTGCAAATCCGTCGCTAAATTGCAAATCCAATTGACAAAACAGTCACGGTATATTCCTTGGCTATTTAGGGACAGCTTTGTTGCAAATCATATTGACAAATGAAATTTACAAATTACAAATTACAAATGGGTGTTGAGGGAGGGGAGAGGAAGGTGGCCGGGATGGGTGTTGAGGGAGGCGACGGACTTCTCCTCTGTGGGTTTCTTCTCTGCGGGTTGAGATTAAATTTTTAGTTGAGAGAAATTTTTTGTTTAAGTTGGTTGGTAGAGAAAATTTAAATTTATATAAAGAGATAGGTAATTGAAGGGGATTGGTTGAGTTAGTTTCACGCGGATCGATGACGTGGTTTGGTTTAGTGCGTTGGATTGAGCTAAAGTTTTTGGGTGTTATTGACGGTTGAGATGAGGTTTTATTTTTGTGTATAATTTTTTTTTAAAAAAAAATCAATTAGCGACGGTTTTGTGTCGTCGCTAATAAAAAAATCTTTGTAAAACTTAGCGACGGTTTTTTGCCGTAGCTAAATGTTTTTGTGTATAATTTTTTTTTCAAAAAATCAATTAGCAATGGTTTTATGCCATCGCTAATAAAAAAAATCTTTGTAAAACTTAACGACGGTTTGTGGCCGTAGCTAAATGTTTTTGTGTATAATTTTTTTTTAAAAAAAATTCAATTAGCGACGGTTTTTTGCCGTAGCTAAATGTTTTTGTGTAAAAATTTAAAAAAAAAAAATTAGCTACGGTTTTGTGCCGTCGCTAAAAAATAAATCTTTGTAAAACATAGCGACGGTTTTGCCGTAGCTAAATGTTTTTGTGTACAAATTTTTTTTTTCAAAAAATCGGCGTCGGTTTTGTGTCGTCGCTAATAAAAAAATATTTGTAAAACTTAGCGACGGTTTGTTGCCGTAGCTAAATGTTTTTGTGTATAAATTTTTTTTTCAAAAAATCAATTAGCGACGGTTTTTTGCCGTCGCTAATAAAAAAATCTTTGTAAAACTTAGCGACGGTTGATTGTCGTAGCTAAATGTTTTTGTGTATAATTGTTTTTTCAAAAAATCATTTAGCAACGGTTTTCTGTCATCGCAAAAGAATTAGCGACGATTTTTTATGATTATGGGTTGAGCAAGTTATCGAAAGCATTAGCGACGGTTTTTTGCCGCTTTAGCTATTGAAGCTTTTTTTTGTAGTGCGCGAATAGAATACTGGATCAACAGCTGAGATTGACAGTGAATCAAATTGGATTGATTTGTATGCGTGTTTGATCTTCTTGGTCATGTTGTATTCCTGCAGTATGTCTATGATACCCAAGTACAGAACAACATCATACACCTCATGAAACACAGTTTTTTCCTCTTCTCCTCCTCCCGGAATAAGTTATGCTCTAGTTGACATGTTAACTCCAAGTTGGATCTGAAGTTTACTGAACAATGAAGGAGATACCGACAATTCTAGTCAACCTTTTTTTGGTCATTTTTGGGTTTTTGTACACTTCTATCCCTTCTATAGATAGTGTTTTAAAGAGTATGGGTAAAAAGTGTAAAAAAAAAAAAATGGGCCAAAAGAGCTAGTAAACAAGGTTGGCATAAGATTATTGTTCATTTGAAATGTCCAAGGAGCATACCTTGCTGTACCAGGGAGGAGGAGATCTACTTCCTCATCACTAGCACAAAAACTCTAGAGAGCTAGACCCCTAGCGCCAGGAGAGCATCAGGGGAGGTTGGAGAGTAAATAAATATATAAAAATAAATAAATAGCTTAAAGACAGATCTGTAGAAAACTTCGTCTACCTTTCTCCTTTCCCAAATCTTTTCGTCTAGAGAGCCTCCCCTGAACAACGATTGAAGCAACAGATCTGTGCTGCTTCTCTAGGGTTTCATCTCCTCCAAATCTCTCCAATCTCAGCAAGCAAACAACGATCGGAGTGCTGTATGAACTACTGCTGCTGATGTATGAACTGTTCCGGTCAAACTGCTGATGTTTTGAACTGATATATTTGTTTGGAGGTGTTTTGATGCTGTATGAACTGCTGCTGGTGTATTTATTTGATTCAGTATGATATGTTATACAACAGATGCTCTTTTGCTTATACAATGCTTAGATACAATGCTGTTTGATTCAGTATGAACTGCTTATGTTTCTTCTCTGATATATTCCTGATGTGGGAAGAAACATGGGATGGGGTATGAACATAGGCTGTCATTGTTATTGTCAGTGGGCTGTTCGAGTGGGCTGTTTGATTGCATGTGAAGTAGTCTCATAGAAAATATTGGTAAGGTTGCTTGTGTTGAGCATGAAAGAAGTTCAAGATATGGTGACTGTTCTTTGCTTGTAGTTTGAACAGATGTTACATCCTTACATGATCTGACCTTAATTGCCCACATATGTAATTCAATATCGCAAATTGAAAAAGAATGAAATGTTCCCTTGTCACAGCTCGAGATTAAAGACTGATTTCCATTCGCTTATAAATCACTTGACATAATTTGAATACACATCTCTACAAGTTCAAGAAGTAGCATAGCACAAGCTCAATGATCAAATATCGAGCAAATTATCTACAACAACAGGCACTGAAATTTCTTCCCTTTCATCTCCAACACCATTCTTCAAATCTTCACAAAGTACCAAACCTTCAGGTCTTTTTCTCCTCCATGGAAGAGACCAATGACGAACACATCAGGTCTTTTTCTCTGTTTTTCTTTCTGGAGAAGGGAGAAGGTAACGGGAGGGTGTTAACGTTAGGTGAGGTTTTTGTTTTTGTTTTGAGCCCTTCTCTCCGTCGAGGAAATGGGTGTAACCACCTATCCCCCTTGAGATGAACGACAACATGCATCTCGAGAAAGATGGGTGGTTACACCCATCTCCCTCGCCCATTTCCTCGACACTTAGAAAAAACGTTTTGTTTTTTAGCAATTCTAGGTAGCCGGCCTGCTGGTCACTTTTGAGTTAAGGTTGGTTTTTTTACCCTTTTACCTCTTCTGTTGTGGTTGTGTATTAAAGAGAAAGGGTAAAGAAGTAGAAAAGCCCAACCTTAACCCAAAGGTAACTAGCAGCCTTGGCTTTTTTTTTTTTTTTTTTTTTTTAAATTGGGATGTTGATCCATTTTATTCATATAAAAATTCACGCCTAAAGGCTACATGACTGACCCAATAAGGTTAACTAAAAAGCCGAAACAAACTCTCACAAAAGATAGGATTCACCAATACAAGCCTAGACAAAATCAGTCTTTGTACCTTTTGTTTTTTGTCCTAGTTCTATTGGATTATCGGGGACAAATGTTGATATCTTTGGTGTGGCGCCTCTTATTCATCTTTCCGTCTGACATAGCCCCTAAATCCAAATCACTGTTCGCTGCCTGTGGATCAAGCTCAGATTCTGAGTTGACTTCATCACTATCCTCACTAGAACTTTCGAGTGTACTGAGGTCCAATTTCGGCAGTCGAAGTAGCCTATTTTCTTTGAACAAAGATATAGCCTGATTCAAGTGGTCTTCGACTCTTTTATAATCCGGGGAAGTTTTGATAGCATATTTGTCAAAATGTCTCTTTAACCTGAGCAAAAACTGAAAATCATCATCCGAGGGTTCCTGCACTTGCTGACCCTGCATATCATCCCCTAGCTCTGTGCTAGTAGCACCGAAAAATGTGGTGCAAGGCGCTAGCTGAGGCGAAGCCACGACCCCCGTCTTGGAGGCGGACTGGGGCGAGGCCACTTCCGCTGCCTTGGTGCAGGGCGCTGGCTAGGGCGAGACTCTGTTCTCTGGTGTGGTGCAGGGCGCTGCCTTGGTGCAGGGCGCGGGATTGGCGCAGGCCACGTCCACTGCCTTGGTGCAGGGCGCGGGATTGGCGCAAGCCACGTCCACTGCCTTGGTGCAGGGCGCTGGTTGGGGCGAGGCCATGGCCCTTGTCTTGGTGCAGATCGCTGGTTGGGGGGAAGTCACGGCCCCTCGTGAAGGGTAGAGCATTGGCTGCTGTGAGACCGGTTCTGGCTGAACATCAGACCGTCTCAACGCCCCGGCTGTGAAGGTTGCATCGCTCGGCCTCCCTGAATCAGCATGCATCACTGTATCGCTTGCTGCGTCTCGCGACACTGCCACAAGGATATTCTTAGAAAGGCTATTGTTGGTGTCCCCCGAGTCGACAGCATCCTCCTGTAGCAACGGCTGTGCGTGTGGACCAATTACATTCTCAATCTCCGAAACTGTATACCCCGCCTCCAAGAGGCAATCCTCCGTAGATTATGGTACAACCGCGGCACTGTCATGAGCCAGTGTCTTGCCCACTAGCTGCTGATCCTCTTGAGCACCCTCATCTTCATCGATATTCTCTATAAGTGACTCAAATTTGTTTGACCGTTGACTGCGTGTCAGATACGTGTCGGGCGCGTATCGGACGCGAGTCCGTGTCCGACACGTATCCAACTCTCAAAACGGGGGTTTTCTGAAGAGTCCGTGCATCGGAGTTTGTCATCGATAGGAACAAGTGGTGAACTTGCTTGAAAAATATGTCCTAGCTGAAACTAGGAAAGTTCATGGTGAGTTCTGTGTTTGTGGATGGTATTGGTAAAGTCACCCACTTGAACCACCAAACCATTTCTGTTGAAAAATATGCACTATGGATTTAGGATTGGCTCGTGAAAAATGGAAGAAACAAGCATTTTTGTTTCTTTGCGTGGTTTATATTGTTTTTGCATGGGTAGGTTACACATCACTTTCTTTCGAGTAAGTTTATTTTGAATCTAGTCTTTTTGAGTTTATTTCATGATGGATGAGAAAGTGAGTGCCGATATTATTATCAGGATCAGATTATGGACAGGCTTTTCTTACAAACAGTCCCCGTTCACGTACCTTGGAGTTCCCATTTATCAAGGTAGATGCAGAATTTCTTATTATGATGATTTGGTTAATAAGATCCACAATAGAATTCAGGGCTGGAAATCACGACTGCTGTCGCCTGGGGGAAGATTGATTTTGATCCGACATGTTCTTTTGTCTATGCCGATTTACACTATAGCAGCTACAGTGGTTCCTATGAGGATTTTGCAATCTATTCAGAAATTGCTTGCTGATTTCTTTTGGGGTGATCATGATGGGAGACATAAACGGAAATGGATTGCGTGGCAAAAAATCAGTGTTACTAAGGAAGAAGGTGGCTTACATGTTCGAAGTCTGGCCGACACTATTACAGCTTTTCGAGTTAAATCCCTTTGGAACCTGATGCATTCTAACTCTTTATGGGCTAATTTTCTAAAGAAAAAATATTTTAAGCCAGGGGTTCCAATCCGAAAGCAGGAGCTTAAAGCTGGGGCCTCACCTTTCATGAAAGAATTGTTGATGCATAAAAATTTCATAGTGGAAAACTCCACCTGGATGATTACTAGAGGTAGCGTCAGTTTCTTTGAAGAACAATGGGCTAAGGATGAAATATTTATAAGGAATGGGGACGCGGAGACTAATGATATGTGGCCTTCCTTACGGCTAATGAGCAGGGATAATTTCAGAATGCTAACCCCGGAAATGAAAAGACGCGCTCAAGAGGCCTATAAGACAATAGTGAAAGGTGATGATGGAGATCGAGACACTAGAATTTGGATGCCCACTAATGATGGTATATTCTCTATCAGCTCTGTTTGTAAAATCCTAGGTGGTAGAGGGACACCTGATTATTTCTGGAATTGGATATGGCACCCTCTTTTGCCTTCTAAAATTTCCGTTTTCACATGGAAAGTTATTAAAAGGGCTATTCCCATAGATGGTGAAATTAGAAGAATTGGATTTCAGTTGGCTTCTAAATGCGGATGTTGTTTTCATGCTGCGGAGGAAACCATAAAACATCTTTTCCTGGAGGGTGAATTAGCATGTAGAGTGTGGAGACATTTCGATCTGATTTTTGACATTCACGTCCATAGGCCGGTTGAAGTCTATACCATGTTAAAGGCATGGTTCAGGAAGGCGAACAAATCGACCTTATCAGGTACCCTCACTCATCTCACTCCTCTTTTTGTTTTATGGGAGCTTTGGATTCAGCGAAACAGAAAACTTTATGATGGGAATGAGTGCTCGTTCAGCTATGTAATCATTAAAGTGCATCATTGGATCAAATGTGTTGCAAAATTTTTTAACCCTAAATCAAAGGACAATAATGGGGCTTTGCTCAATAGATTGGGTATCCAGGAAATCAAAGTAACTCTGACTCCGCCCCGGGTGATGTATTGGACTTTCCCTCCTATGGGATGGTATGTGCTCAATGTGGATGGATCTTGCAGGGAGAAGACTTCTGCTGGAGGTTTTGTTATTAGAAATGAAGAAGGTAACTTTGTGGCGGCTGGACAATGTTTTTTCGGAGAAGGAACAAATAATTCGGCGGAAACGAGGGCCTTGCTTGAAGGCTTGAGATTTTGTGCTGCCCAAGATGTCCGACCATGTGTCATTCAAACGGATTCAATGGTGGTTAAACAATGGCTTTTCCAACAAACAAAAATTCCTTGGTTCCTAAGTAATTGGTGGAGGGAGATACGGGCGATGATAAAGGATACGGGGTGGCATTGCATCCATGTGTTCAGAGAGACAAACTCTGTAGCTGACGCCTTGGCTACTTTAGCTCAAAAGGAGCATAGTTCTCGTACTTATTCGTGGGTTTCGCTTCCTAAAAGAATAAAGTCACTAATTATTCTTGACAAGAATAAGACGGCATATCTTAGACTTCCGGCTTTTAAATGAGAGTGTTATTCTTCAGGTAGTGTGTGTTTTGTGCTATTTTAGGATGTCATCATTTGGTTTAGTATGGGTATGGTTTTGTCGTATCTTGTTTAGAAATATGTTTTGTTTATCGCTTTCTGCTTGGTTATTAATACGGGTAAAGTCGTAATGTACCCCCGTATAGAATGTAAGTCATTTTTTTGATAATTAATTAAGGTCTGGCATCCCATAGCTGCCCCTCCCCTCTGGAGGTTTTTTTTTTTTTTTTTTTTAAAAAAAAAAAAAAAAAGTAGTTTTTTTTTATTTTTGTTAAAATCCGAAGTAGTTGATATCGGTCTACTTTGATGTTCTAAGATATTGGGATCTAACAAATTATAATTTAATCAAAATATCATATAAATTGTTCTTAAATTTAGAAGGTATTATGATTGTCTAATCATGAAGTTCATCAAAATAATAATAATAAATATATATATATATATAATGTCAATTTCTTCAAGCTTTGAAAAGGGGTATCGGGTGTGAACAAGAAGTACGTACTAATGAACACCATGAGCCCTCTATTTTGACTAACTTGCAGATATATTCAATTCACTCGACAAAAAATAAAACCCCAAAGTTTAAAGTCAATTTAATAAAACAAAACAAAAAAAACTGCTATGAAGCTTGCCAGAAAATATATAATCATCATCTCCTCAATCCGCATTATATAGGAGCAAACTACTACAATCCACTAGACAGAGAATGAAAATGCTTCAGTCATGCCTTATTAGGATCTTACTTCTCTGGTGCATCAACTCTTTTGGTTCTGCCTCTACCTCAAACAATCAATCTGATCGGCTTGGGTTACTTGCTTTCCGTGATAAGATAAACGAGGATCCCCTTGGAGCATTGAGTTCATGGAACGAATCACTCCACCATTTCGAGTGGCATGGGGTTACATGTAGCCGTCGTCATCGCTATAGGGTGGTGGTCTTAGACTTAGACTCTCAAAAGCTCCAAGGTACTCTCTCACCCCACATAGGGAACCTATCTTTTCTTAGGCGATTCATATTAACCATGAACAGTTTCCATGGTGTGATACCACAAGAAATAGGTCGGTTGTCCCGTTTACGTGTTCTTTCACTGAATAACATTTCATTTAATGGTGAAATCCCAACAACCCTCACTCATTGTTCAAATCTTAGATGGATCAATCTAGCTGATAATAAGCTC
Source organism: Berberis vulgaris (assembly GCA_963556465.1). NCBI lineage: Eukaryota > Viridiplantae > Streptophyta > Magnoliopsida > Ranunculales > Berberidaceae > Berberis > Berberis vulgaris. The sequence continues at coordinate 5,362,919 of OY747133.1, forward strand.
ACTGGGAGAATTCCCACAGAACTTTCCTCTCTGTCAAAGCTGAAAGTGATGGCTCTTGGAATAAATAGACTCACAGGGACAATTCCAGCGTCCTTAGGTAACCTCTCGGCTCTTACTGATCTTTCTCTATCTGAAAGCAGCTTGGAAGGAAGCATTCCTCAAGAACTTTGCCTTATACAAGACTTGGAATTTTTAAATCTTTCTTGGGACAATCTGACCGGCATTGTTCCTTCTTGGGACAATCTGACCGGCATTGTTCCTTCCTGCCTGTACAACTTGTCCCGTATCACCATTTCCCAACCGGCATTGTTCCTTCCTGCCTGTACAACTTGTCCCGTATCACCATTTTTGCATTAGCAAGTAATCAATTAGGTGGCAGTCTTCCTCTAGATATTGGCCTTACTCTTCCTAATCTATAACGTCTTCATCTAGGAAGAAACGGTTTCAGTGGGGCCATCCCTAATACATTATCCAATGCTTCTAGACTTGAACTGACAGGGCTCGAATCAAACAATTTAATAGGACAAGTGCCAAAGGATCTAGGAAGGCTTCAACATCTTCGCAGAATATATTTTAATTCAAACCAACTGGGGGATAACTTGAATTTCATCACTTCTTTAACCAACTGTAGCAATTTAGAAAGGTTGTCAGTTTCTAATAACATGCTCAGAGGTTCATTAGCTTCCATAGCCAATCTGTCCACCCAAATCAGTTATCTACTCTTAGGAAAAAATCAAATACATGGAAATATCCCTGCTGCAGTTGAAAATCTTGTCAACTTGAATGTTCTTTATGCATCAGAGAATGATCTTAGTGGTGGCATTCCCATGAGTATCGGAAGGCTAAAAAACTTGATCCAATTGTTGATAGATCAAAACAGAATCTCAGGACACATTCCCTCTTCTCTCGGAAACTTAAGTGAACTGACACACCTTGATTTATCAGGAAATCAGTTAATTGGAAGCATACCTCCAAGTCTTGGCAACTGTCAGAATCTCTTTCAATTGGATGTTTCATACAATAAACTTAATGGTTCAATACCTAAAAAGTTATTGGTCTTTCCTCCATTAAGACAGCATTGGTCTTATCTCACAATGTCCTGAGTGGTTCCCTGCCAATTGAAGTGGGAAACTTGACGTCTCTTCAGATGTTAGATGTCTCGGCGAACAAATTAACTGGTTATATTCCAGCCACACTTGGCAAATGCTTGACCTTAGAGAAACTTGATCTGAAGAATAATTTCTTCCAAGGCACAATTCCAGAGTCTTTGAGTACCTTAAAAGGTGTTCACTATTTGGATCTTTCTCAAAACAAGTTTTCTGGTCCTATTCCTGATTTCCTTGAGAGGTTCCCTCTCTTGGCTTACTTGAATTTGTCTTTCAATGAGCTCGAGGGCAGTGTTCCAAAGAATGGGGTTTTCGGAAATTCAAGTGCATTTTCAATAACGGGAAATAGGAAGATTTGTGGAGGTTCGGTAGAACTGAAGCTGCCCCCTGCCATTCTCAAACTTTGTTATGAACCAACCAATTCTCCCAAAAGCCCGAGCTGTCCAGGAGGGGAAAGTCCATAACAAGGATCGTAACATTGCCCCACGTTTCCAAAGCCGACGTCCTCGTCGGCCCACTCTATCGACACTGGCCCAGTGAGCCTTCTCTCAGCTACCAGTATTCAACAACTTAGCACTATGCCCATACATAATGCTAAATTATTTTAATCCAGCCTATAGGTCGCCCCTGCCAGGATTCGAACCTTGGATGTGGGGTTTGGCTCTGATACCAATTGTTATGAACCAACCAATTCTCCCAAAAGCCCGAGCTGTCCAGGAGGGGAAAGTCCATAACAAGGATCGTAACAAACTTCCAAGCAGGGAAAGTACCTCATTCTCAAGGTAGTTTTCCCAGTAATTGTAGTGAGCTTGCTTCTTCTTCTAATATTATGGTTCCTTTTCTCCCGCCTCTTAAGAAGAAAAGCAACAAAGAAGGCTTCTTCAGCATCATTCTCTGATCAACAACTTTTAAGGATTTCTTATGCAGACCTGCTTAAAGGCACAAATATGTTCTCTACTAATAATTTGATTGGCATTGGAAGCTATGGCTCTGTGTATAAAGGCATTCTTGATAAGATCGGCGTAGTAGTTGCAGTGAAGGTTATTAATCTTCAACAGCGGGGAGCTTTGAAGAGTTTCTTCTCTGAATGCAATGCACTAAGGAATATTCGACATAGGAATCTCCTAAAGATCATAACAACTTGTTCAAGTGTGGATTTTCAAGGAAATGACTTCAAAGCTCTAGTTTTTGAATTCATGCCTATGGGAAGTCTAGACGAATGGTTACACCCAAAGGTAGATGAGCAGCTTGAGCCAAGAAGCCTCAACTTTCTTCAAAGACTGAATATAGCCATTGATATTGCTTGTGCACTGGATTATCTTCATCATCTTTGCCAACCTGCTATCATCCACTGTGACCTAAAGCCTAGCAATGTTCTTCTCAATGAGGACATGACAGCTCATGTGGCTGATTTTGGTTTAGCAAAAAATTTCCTGGAATCTGATTCTGCGCAAGGTCAAGCGAGCGCCAACACAATTCTAAGAGGATCCATTGGTATGTTGCTCCAGGTAAAACTCGTTAGCTTGTTTTGTATCTTCTTTTTGTTACATGCATAATTTCACAGTATCCTAAATAAAACCTGAGGGTGTCTATGGTTCAAAAAAAAGTTTCCAAAGAAATTTTTTCCAAAAGGTGAAAAGGGTGAGGAGGGAAGGAGGAAAAGAGAATGGAGAACATGAATTTGATGATGATCTCTATCCTCTTGTTTATTCCCAAAATTTTGAAAATTGTTTTCTTCGAGGGGAACAAAGAATATTTTCTCAAAGTACATGATCATCTTCAAGTCCAGGGTGAAAAACTTTTTCCTGCTTTCTCTCGCATCTCTTCCTCTCTCTTTTATTTTTTTTTTCAACTTTCTCATGGAAAATTTTCTCTTGAATCAAACACAGCCTAATGGAGATCTACTCTCTACAGACCTTTTTGTGAAATCAGTGACAAGCTTGTTAAACTTTTAAGCCATTTTAAATTTTCACTGGTAAATCTATGCTTAAGAGCCAACTACTATGACTAGTTCTAGGTGAAGACTGTGAGGTGAGGAAAAGGTGAATTCTTATGCCTTGACGTTTCTAGTTTTTAAATTATTATTGTTATTATTATTGTTTTCTCTTCTAGGTAACTAATGCAGTTATATAATGTGTACCACACTAATAGGACTTCTTATTAACTATGTAGAGTATGGAATGGGAGGCGAGGTGTCCATGCAAGGAGATGTTTACAGTTATGGAATATTGTTGCTGGAGATGTTTACAGGAAAGAGACCAACAAATGAATTGTTTGTAAATGGTCTAAACATTCATAATTTCGTCAAAATGGCTTTGCCTGAACAAGTGATGAGCATTTTGGATCCCCGGATGTTCTTTGCAGAATGTGATGAATCTATCGACATCTGTAACCAATGTGATAAAGTATGGGAACCTTTGGTTTCAGTCATGAAACTTGGAGTAGCATGCTCCATTGAATCCCCAATAGAACGGATGAATATGAGAAGTATCTTAGCAGAGTTATATCATATCAGAGCTGATGTTTCTCAGACGCGTAGAGGGTGAGAATTGGATCCAGAGAATGCACTTTTTATTTCTTAGTTTACAAACGTAATAGGCACCACTTATCTTTCACTCAATTTTGCAGACCAGAAATTTCAAACCGGATGATGCAAGATTTTCATCAATCAGATGTCATCTCGGAAGTAGGAGAATGAGATACGTTTAAGAGTTCTCTGCCACAACAATACAGAGAGGTAACTGTCTCATGTTATTAATATTTCTACAACAAATAATATATTCGGCATGTTTTCATCCTCTTTGCTGCTAAAGATCACACTGTATCGTCCTCTATGTTCATCTTTATTTTGCATGCTGGTTTCGTGAGCTGCGTTGCCAGTTAGTGATAGTGCATAATTAGCACTTTGTCATATCTTCATCAACTCGTCCTTCCTGTTGTGCCTTACTGTGGTTACTCGATGGAATGGGAATGGGAATGAGATTGGTAATAGGAATGGTAATGGTAATGGTAATGGGAATGAGAATGGTAATGGGAATGGTAATGGGAATATGTATGTTTGGTATACTTTTAAAATGGTAAGGTGGTAATGTAAAATTTATTTCCAAAAATACCCTCACTTAGTTAAAATGGGGGAGGGTGAGGAGGATAAAAATGGTCATTATTTAACTTTGACCATTACAATGGGAATGGTAATAGCCATTCATAGGGAGGGAGGTAGGAATGGCCATTACAACCAAATCTGTAATGGGAATGACCATTACAATGATTTTATGTGATACCAAACGCAGGAATGCCTTTGACCCATTACATTGTAATGGTCAAACCATTACATTACGACGGTCAATGGACTAACCAAACACGCCCTTTTGTATTAGATACATGCAAGGGATGTTCATCATATCTTATTCAATATTTGGAAATATTTATGTGTCGGTAGAGGTGATTAGAGAACTCTGAGTATAAAAGGTATTCTTTAAGACGACAAAGGATACCTAAATTTGGTGTGGGAGGACTTGTGGGAGCGGGAGATATATTTCGTGAAAAGGAGTGTCTATGAATGGTTTTGCTTGCACGCAGAAGCAAAGACTGTATGGATGTCATCACATTAAATCCTTATTGAACAGCCAGATGGCCTGATAAGTTTTATCTATTGCACATTTTGCTTCTACAATATGTGGCTTCCAAAAGTATTAATAGCCAATTAGGATCTGTTTACTCAATATTTTTGGGAAGGTTTCGTGGTGTAGTTGGTTATCATGTCAGTCTAATACACTGAAGGTTTCCGGTTCGAACCCGGGGTGAAGCCATTTTTATATTTTAAGATGTTGGTAAGAAATCTGCATCTTGCCATGACTAAGTTAGGTTCGGATTAGATGAACCAAAATGACTTCTAGCAGTCCAACTCTTACCAAATAATTCTAAATTCATTTCAACCTACCAAATTCTTGTTGGTTTTCTCCAATAAAATACAAAAATCAATAATGGAGATAGCAATCTAATTAAGTCGCAGAAGTTATTCAATCAATCAATGCCAGAATGAAAGTATTATAAAAACAATAATCTATTAATAAATCTTTTTTTTTTTTTTTTTAAATTAACCTCCAGTGGGGAGGGGCAACTATGGAATGCCAGACCTTGATTACTTATCAAAAAGATGACTTACAAAAGCTACGGGAGTACATGACGACGTTGCCCGTATAAAAACCAAAGCAAAAGCTAGCATCAAAGAAGAAAAACAAAACAAAACTAAAATCAGATAACTGAAATCAGCTCACTGTCTGTGCCCAGCAATCCGAACAAATCCAGCAGTCTCTCATTCATTAAGCACGCAGCACACGCGCGTTTCTGCGACCCGAGCAAACCCCGGATAGCCCAAAACAAATGCTCCAACCAACGATCAGCATTAGCAAAGATCAGCAACATCAGTAGCAGCAACAACAGCAACTCCGCGCAACAGCGTCAGCAGCAAATCAGCGGCATCAGCAACGCAACAACAGCAGCAACTCCGCGCAACAGCAACAGCAGCAACTCCGCGCAACAGCAACGCAGCAGCAGCAGCAGCTCCACACAACAGCAGCAGCAGCAACTCCGCGCAACAGCAACAGCAGCTACAGCGACGCCATCCGCAACGCAACAGCATCCGCGACAACAAAGCTGGGCAAAACAGAGCAGCTCTGTTTTGAAACAGAGTGCTCTGCCTAAACATGGTCTGAGTCGCAATTTCGCAGCATCTTCCATGTCGCATATCGACACTAGACAGCACCCAGCACGCCAAGCCTCGGCATGCCACCTAACTCAGCTTCCATGTCCGCACATAATACTGCCAGGACTGAAACCGAAAGGCCTGCAATACAGGCCACAGCGTATAGCGCAGGAGACAGAAACCATTCTGGGCAGTCCCATACGAGTCCGCAGCGATCGCTTACTTCACAACCAAATAGAAACAGGGGTCCCTCTGTAACACAGCAGCGTGCCCTGCAATCCGTATGATCTTGAAATCTCCTCTGCCCAAAAAAGCGATGCCTAGTCTTCCCCATTGCGTATGTAAGCCGTATGACTACGGTCAAGCTGTATTAAACCTGCCACTCGCCTAGGAAGATCATGAGCAGGAAAAAAAACCGTCTTATGCTCTCGTTGAGCTCTAGTTGCTAATGCGTCCGCCACCGCATTGGCCTCTCTATAAATATGAGAGCAATTGACCGTCAATTGCGCCTCCAGCTGCTTGATTTCTTTTAAAATATTCTCCAAATGCCACGGAATTTTGAAATTACCTTTAAACCATCCACAAACAATTTTCGAGTCCGTCTGAACAAGCACCTGCTTAAAACCCAATGAAAGACAGAGACGGAGACCCTCGGCTAGAGCCATAATTTCCGCTGTATTATTAGAGCCTGCACCAAAAAAAATTTGCTTCCCAACAACACCAACACCCCTAGAATCTCTTATTATCACACCTCCAGCAGCCATGTTCTTACAGGAAGACCCATCTACATTGAGAGCAACAAAATCTGGCGGAGGGGGATGCCAATAAACAATTCTACTAAGCTTCCTCAAAACTGGAATCACTTGTATCCCCAAAGCCCTTAAAGGAGCCTTGTGCCAACTGACTCTCTTAGGGGTTATAAAGTTATTAGCTAGCAGCAAATTACGCCGAATATTCAGAATCACAAAAGCAGGATTAGGGACAGCATTATCATATACACATTTGCACCGTTGTTTCCATATTTCCCATAAGATGAACATAGGAGTGAGAAGTGATAACACACCTGCTTGAGTACTCATTTTTGCACGTCTGAACCAAATGATAAGGGTCGTGGAGATTTCAGCCGGTTTTCTGATGTGCACATCAAAGATCAACTCAAAATGGCGCCAAACCTGCATCGCCAGTTCTCCATCCAAAAACAAGTGATTAAGGGATTCTCTTTGTGGCGTGTTGCAACATCGACATCTAGAGGCCAGACTGAAACCGCATCTGTATAACTCCCCATCCACTGGAACCCCTCTATGGAGTAGTTTCCACACCAAGACTGAAATTCTAGAAGGGATAATATCATTCCAAATCAATTTATAAAGGCTATTGACCGTCCCTTTCCTCCGAAGCAAGTCATAAGCCGACTGAAGAGAAAAAGACCCATTTTGGTTCGGAACCCAAATACATTCATCCTCCTGAAATTCCTCGCCATGTAATCTATCAGCAAAAAGTCTGCTAGCTAGATGTCTGATCTCTGGGTTAACCAATTCAAAATTGGTTGAGATCACCTCATTTATCGAAGGCCACACACCTTGATCAACCAAGGCCGCCGGTCTTCTGAAGGATGCAACCGTATTCCAATTTTCCTCAAAAAAATTGATATTACCCTGAGCAACGCGCCAAAGGGAGTTGCTCAAAATAATAGACTTGCCAAGCATGAGTTCTTTAAAAAAGGGGGAAGACCCAGTTTTCACCAACTGACTATTCAATGCCACCCCATGCAACCAGTATTTACTTCTCATGAAAATAGCCCAAAGAGAGTCCGCTGTAAGAAGGCGCCAAAGTGCCTTAAGACGAAAGGCCCTCATCACCACCAGTAAATCTCTCACACCCAGACCCTTTTCGTCCTGAGGAAAACAAATAGTAGACCACGAGACCCATTTTTTCTTCAGTCTTCCTTCACAATCACCCCAGAAAAAGTCAGCCAACAAACTATTAATCCGAGATACAACTTTCATAGGAACACACATGGTACTGAGGATATAAATTGGAATCGAGCTTAGAACATGTTTAATCAAAATTAAACGGCCTCCTTGAGATAGCAATTTCGCCTTCCATCCCTGAATCCGAGATTGAATTTTGGAAATCAAATCCTCGAAATAACTATTAATAAATCTTAATATAAATTAGAATCAGAAAGTCAAAATTTGTGGCTGGTAGGCAGATGTGCATGATGAACACATACTTTCGGTCCACTCTCTAGAATTGTTGATTAAGAATAAATGAAATAATACAACAACGTTCATGCATGAACCTAAACAAACAATATTAGCCATTTTGATTTGAAATCACCAACATGGTGAAAATTACATATAAAATGGACAAAATATATCAACTTGAGTTACAGCTCTGCTTTCAACACAAATTGATTTAAACTTGCTTGCGCATTTTGTGGAATCACCAATGAGATGCAAGAGCCCTTCGAATCGAACAATGACAGACTGCCTACCTTGAACACCCAGCCCACGCCCAAAGCTTTTTCTCCAATGCATCTAAGTTGTAATTTGGTTGCAGTTTCACCTGCAAATCCCATTTAAGGTCATATAATCAGAAAACCTGCCACCTTATGCGAACTAATAATAATAAAATAAAATAAAATAAAATCAAGTATAAATCCAGTGCAATTGGGTTATCTACCTGAAACGTATGAACCACTTTTGTTTCGGTTCTGTACTGATTTTCAAACACTATATCAAGCTTTTCCTCTTCAAGAAGACCAAACAAAGCCGATGTTAATGCTATGTTCTTGTCAACGATTGTACTGATCAATATGGACCCATCCATTCTCTTTATCTTGATTGATGGCATGAACGGAAGCATTGATGTACCTTCTTCATCCTTCTCTCTGTTGCAGACCACATTGTCTCCTCTATGTTCATCTTGGCTCGGCAAGTTAGTTTGATGGGGTGCACTAAGAGGTGGTAGTATTGCATTAGCACTTTCATCATCAGAATCTCTTTGTGGCAACTCTTCAGGCTCCAACTCAACTTCTGTTGCTTCCTCCGACATATCTTCAACATCTCTTTCCTATTGCATCATCGTGATTAGTATATGTGATAGAGTCATAGAGGTTCATCATATCTTATTCAGTTTTGAGAAATATTTGCAAATTAAATATGGAAATATTACGGGTGAGTGGTGTTACCTGATTAGAAGAAGTTGGTAGAAGGTATTCTCTAACACGGCGAAGGATACGTTCTTCAGGGCTGTTCTTACATATCAATATTGCTCTCACCCCATTGAGATTGCATATCTTAGGTGAGCTTGAAACAACTTTAGAATTCCTCCTATCTTTCATCTCTTCCAACTTTTGATTACTTCTGTGTGTTGAGTCTGTTTTGTAGATGGAGAGACTACAAATTTTGAAACAAATGAATGGTATATTTATATTTGATTGTGGGTTGATATGTGGGGAGCTAGGAAAGTAATGACTTACATATTATAAAGAGGCGTGGTGAGTGTTTGGTGTGTACTTACTTATGTGAGTTTTTAGTAAATCAATTGGTGTAGGAGAGCCCACGAGGACCTCGCGAGCCCTTATCGAATTGTTTTGCTTGCATTCGGAAGCAATGGTTGCTTTCTTATTGTATTGATTTCAATGCCTCAATGGGTTTGACACCGCCAGATATTTGACTTTTGACGCAAAAAGCTTTTTAATTGGATTTCCGGTGGCTTTCAAAGGTCAAATTAGAGCTGGCAATGTATCGGATATGGGTCATATTTAGCTGAATCTGATCTGAAAGGACTCCACAAGTAGTCTATCAAAGCTATGAATGGGCTGTTGGATTCGGATTGGACTAAGTTGTGTTTACCCTTTCTTCAATTTGTATTTGGCCAAAGAGTAGGGCCAGGCTCTCTAGATTTTTTGAGAAAAAAAGGAGAGAGAGTTGTACTAAAAATCCCAAATTTTTTATCCAGGTTTCAATCATGGGACCTGTTGCGTGTAAGCAAAACGTTTGTATTCTTACATTATTGAAGGCAAATTAGTTTGGGATTTGAGGACAGAATTAGTTGTGTTCGTTTCTCTAAAGCTGGTTAAGTTAATCAGACTAATATATATATTTAATCGAAGCTTCTCATTGCAAATCTTTATAATTTTTTATTATTCTTCAATATTTAATTAAAACTTACTATAATTGTGGATTGGTCCACAACACTAGATATTTATGGAAAAATCTAGAACAGGTTTCCGTAATTAGGGTTTTAAACCGACAGTTTGATTTTTCGTCCAAATCGACTTTATTGCTTTCAAAATTTTTAATTAATTTGACGGTTCGTTTTTCACCCAAATCGATTATCGCTTTCAAAATTTTTAAACTGAATCGATCTTTGTTTATGTAGACCGTAAACCAAATCGATCGACTAAAACCGACATAAAAAGTGAAATAAAATCGAACCAATTGACTAAATTAAACATATTATATTACTTTTATATAAAATATATATTATTTATTATATATATTCGATCGATTCGGTTTTGTCGGTTAAAATAACTTAAAAACTGAAAATCGAACCGACATACTGGTTTTGAATTTTTTTAAACCGAGCCTAGATCGAACTGATCGGTTCAGTCAGTTTAATAGGTTTAGTTGGGCTTTTTTCAACCCTATTTCGTAGTTTGGGTGCATCCACTAACGTCGAGATATATGCATCTGATATGTAAGGGGATTGGGCTTGGAGTCCCTCAAATTCCTAATTCATTATCTAACAGTACATTCTTTCATTATTTCACGTTTTGAGTCCCTGACAAACTAAAATAAAAATGTTTTTCACTTGTTTGAGTTGAAATTTTCAGAAAAATTACATATTACGTACCAATGGAAATAATGTGCTATAGTTTTAACTCATTTTGACAATGTTCCTTCATATACGTGTTTAGGTCCACACAATTAAATATATTGTTAAATGGTCTTTGTGAGAGTTTAAGAATCACCCTTTCAGGCGGTCTTGCACAATAGCGTTAACCGGCGTTTGGCATGTATCACTCCCAAGGTGGGCTCTCGCTCACTTTGTGATATTAATAGAGAAATCTCATTTATCCTATTTTGTGCATGCGTATCTCTAGGCACATACGTCGAGATGAGCTAAAACTTTGACATATTGTTTTTTATGTGAATCTTGAATTTTTCTCAAAGCTTCACCTCAAACGTATAAGTGAAAGACTATAAAAATTGTAAATGTGTTTTGCGCAATGCAAAAATATACAGTTTCATGGATTTGAATTGAAAAAATTAGTAGGTTGTACTCAGAAATGCATATTAGTGCAATTAAGGGAGTTGAGGTCCTATTCCTACTCATGATTTATTCAAACCAGCTGTTATTAGATAAGGGAGGTTGAAGATTGACATCCGATTTCAAAATTTGGAGTCATGATCAGTTGCTTTGCTTTGCTTTGATTGCCAACCTTTCAATTAATTCCCATATATGCATACACACCAAAAAAACTTGAGAATCAAACTCACTTGACGATATTACAAATGCATTGCGTACAGTAAACTTTTCTTGAGAACTCAATTCTACAAACAGTTTAGTAAAAGAATTTCATGAATTAATTAACTTGCATGCATGAGATTTTTATTTTTTATTTTTTATTTTTTTATTTTTTTTATTTTTTTTATTTTTATTTTTTTAATAAGAATATTAGGCTTTTTATTACTTGAAAAAATCTTTTACATCAGTCGGGAGTACATGATTTACCCGATAAAAAGAACCAGAGGACTTACATCATAGCAAACCCAAAATAAATAGTGACCAAACCCCTAGATCAATGTCTATATTTGCTGTTACTTTTCTTCATTCTAGATGATCGACGAGGATATACCTTGATGTCTCTGAAGTCCGTCGCATGAAATCTTTTCGATATTCGAATTTGGTCTGTCTTTAAACCTGACACTACTCTTGACCTAATGGTGTATTCATCCAAATCTTCTTCTTCTGAACTGATTGTATCCGAAATGTCGGTATCGGTCTCCAAGTACAGTTACAAGATTGAGAAAGCTACATGATTTTTCTTGCCCATGTACAAAGCCTCCTCTCTAAAGCATCTATATCGTAATCGAGTTGCAACTTCACTTGAATGGTATGAACAACTTTGGTCTCAGTTCTATACTGATTTTCATGCACTACATCAAGCTTTTCTTCTTCCAGAATCTCAAAGAGTGCTGAAGTTAAACAAACATCTTTGAGAACAATAGTGTTGATCAATATTGAATTGTTCATTCTCAATATCTCGATGGATGGAACAAATGGCTTTGTGATCGCTTCCTCTTCATCATCACTCTCGAACACGATAATATTATCACCTTGATGATCACCTTCTTCTTTTCTTGATGCTGTGTTGCAACTTTCTTCATCAGAGTCTCTCCTTGAAACCTCATAAGTTTCTAACTCCATCTCTTTTGCTACCTCAAGCTTTCAGAATGAATGAATTAAAACCAAAGCACTATTTAAACTGTATCTAAACGTGGATTCCTTGTGAATACCATGTTTCTAAGTTATATTAAACTGTGGGTGGTTAATTTAGGTTAGCTAGATGGTTAAGCTTTGGATAGTATAAAATTCAGGTTTGATGAATTAAGTAGTGGGTGCAATAGTACAAGTGACGTGCATCTTTGCATTACACAAACTTTTGCTTCTTTTAGGGTAGAAGTATACACTAATTTTCTAAATGAATGGCTATATGAAGAACACAAAACCTAAATAATAATTCAAAATTATAGACTTTCTAACTACACTCCACTTGTCAAAATTTAATATGAAGAACAGACCAAGATGGTAATCTACACGTACGAATGGCTAAATTAAAGTCAAAATTCAATAATTGAACATTTCGTAAAAAGCTAATGGTAACCCCTTCAACTCCTCCTAACCCCTACTTGCCTCGTACAAAAAAAATGTCATGTCATGTCATGTATAATTGTGGCGGCAGCTGAAAGCGCCCTTCGATGTTGAAAGCCAAAGTCATTTGTAGCACCCAGTAACCTAATACAAATGCATAGTGCCCCAAAGCCTGCTCTGATGCAAATGGTTATAATGCATCCCACACAACCTATAGGACTTTTTGTCCAACACATTAATATCACCCCTCTTTGCCCTCACTTCTGTATATATACATCAAGGAATGCATCCACAGGTGATTTGCACAACGTACTAATTCATTTCATAGCTAAAAACTTTTTACCGCAGTTTAAATGATTTCATCGGTAACTTCATAATTTAGCTAAATTAAAAAGAAAAAAGTAGCTTCTATTGATTCTCATCAACCAACATATGAAACAAACCACACAATTACATGAATTCAAAGCTACGTAGTTTGTCTTGCCATATAGTCCATGATCAAAGCTTCCACTCCAAAGCGTCTACACTATTGTAATTGGCTTCCAACCACCATGAGCAACTTTGTCTCAGCTCTATACTGATTTTCATACACTACACCAAGCTTTTCTTCTTCCAGAATCTGAAAGAATGCCAACGTTAAAAAAACATTTTTAAGAACTATAGTCTTGATCTATGTCAAATCCTCCATCCTTGCTATCTTGATGGATGGAACAAACGGTTTTGATGTCTCCTCTTCTTCATCACTCTCGAACACCGCATTGGCACTTTCATCTTCTTATTTTCTTGATGTATTGCAACTTTCTTCATCAGAGTCTCTCCTTGATATACATGTTGGGATTTAACCAACTATGTGAATGAAAAAAGAAGATAAGGAAAAACAAGAGAGATTGTAATCTCTTGATAAAACTAGAACTCTGATGTGTAGAGAACTCACTTTATTCACATTCTGTTATTGAAACCAAATAATACATGGGTTTAAATAGGACTCACATGACTCTTAGCCAAAAGACACTTAGTAATACTAAAAGACACACTGGAACACCAAAAGACACATCTCTTCTAGAACTAGTCTAGATTAATTCTCTAACATCCCTCCTTAAGCTAGACTATCACCATTCCAAGCTTCTTCTTCAATTTGTTGAATGTGTCGGTCTTCAAAGCTTTAGTGAAAATATCGGCAACTTGATCTTGAGATCTGCAAAATTTCACATTGATATGTCCCTCCTTAACCAAGTCTCGAATGAAATGATATTTGATCCTTATATGCTTGCTTTTGCCATGAAAAACCAGATTCTTTGTAAGTGAAATAGCCGAACTGTTATCACAAAACAGTGTAGGAGAACTAACAGGTCCATGCTTGAGTTCACTCAAAACCCAAATCAACCAAAGTGCTTGACAAGATGCAAAAGCTAGTGAGACATATTCGGACTCGGTTGTAGAGAGAGTCACAATATCTTGCTTTTTAGATGCCCATGAGATTGCGCCGGAACCAATATTAAAGACATATCCGAAAGTGTTTTTACTATCATCAACACTTCCTCCCCAATCACTATCACAATAACCTACCAAACTTGGTTCTTCAATTTTCGTGAATTGAATGCCTTCATGAATTGTTCCACTCACATACCTTAAGACTCTTTTTCTAGCTTCCCAATGATTTTGCCTAGGAGATTTCATGAATCTACTAAGCATACTCACCGCAAACATAAGATCGGGTCTAGTGGAAGTCAAGTACATAAGACTACCAACAAGACTTCTATAAAGAGTTCCATCAACATGCCTATTGTCTTCACATTTGCTTAGTTTCAAACCAGCCTCCATAGGTGTGCTAATTGGTAGTGCGCCCTCCATTCTAAACTTTCTTAATAAATCTTGTGCATACTTCCGTTGAGCGATGATAATCCCATCTCTTTGTTGTTTAACTTCAATGCCCAAAAAATAATGGAGTAGTCCCATGTCGGTCATCTCGAACTCATTCATCATAGCTTTCTTGAAATCTTCATTCATACTTGAACAACTTCCGGTAAAGATTAAATCATCAACATATAAGCATACTATCAAAAACTCACCATGAGATCCTTCCTTGGTGTATAGAGTATGTTCAAAGGGACATCTTTTAAAGCCATCCTTCAAAAAATAGCCATCAATACGACTATATCATGCCCTTGGTGCTTGTTTAAGCCCATATAAGGCTTTTTTCAAATGAAATACGAATTGTCGAAAAGATCCTTCGGAGTTTGACTCGAAAATTTGAGTCTAGTGTTGTTGCTATTGAAGAATCCAAAGATTTATCTTCTTTGTCGGTGGAGAGTTTATTGGGATCACTACAATCCCATGAACTACGAATGAAGCAATATGATTCTAGTTCTATTGAACAAGCCTTTCAAACGCAAGTCTCCTTTAGAGATTCCTCTAAAGATGGCTTGAGAGGAAGAGGTCGTGGAAGAGCCACTTCTCATGGTAGAGGAAGAGGCTATGGTGGACAAGAGAAATCTCATGATGGTGAGTTTTCATCTTATCGAGGAAGAGAGAGAGAAAAATCTTCCGTATCAAATATTCAATGCTATCGTTGTCATATGTATGGCCATGTCAAGAAATATTGTAGAAAGAAGATGGAGGAGGACAACAAAGAATCCAATTTTATGCATGAGGAGGAAGAAGAAAATTTTTTCCTTACATGCAATGTTCATGGAGCTCTCTTAGAAGATGTGTGGTTCGTGGATAGTGGTTGTAGCAACCACATGACCGGGAACAAGAAGGCCTTTTGTGGAGATAAATGATTCATTTCACAGTGAAGTTAGAACCGGTGATGACAATAAGCTTCATGTCAAAGGAAGGGGTGATATTCTTGTCCAAACCAAGCAAGGAATAAAGCGGATCTCAAATATATGTTATGTTCCAGGCCTTAAGCACAATCTCTTAAGTGTTGGGCAACTTCTTTTGAAGGGATATGAAGTAAATTTCAAGGGAGCTTTGTGTGAGATCAAAGATAAGAATGATGTTATTTGAAAAAAGGCCATATAAGGTTTTTTTTCAAATGACATACTTTCTTTTCTTCTCCAATTTTCACATAACCAGGTGGTTGAGTTATATAAAGTTCCTCCTCAAGAAAGTCATTCAAGAATGTCGATTTGACATCCATTTGATAGACTTTCCATTCTCTTTGAGCTGTCAATGCAAGTACTGTTCGAATTGTTTCAAGGCGAGCCACGGGTGCAAATACTTCCTGGAAATCAACACCATACTTTTGTTTGTAGCCTTTCACCACCAAACGTGCTTTGTGCTTTTCAACCTCGCCTTTTGAGTTAAATTATGTTTTGTAAACCCATTTCACATCAAGGGGTTTCTTGTCATTTGGGAGATCAACAAGTTCCCAAGTCTTGTTTCTTTGAATAGCATCAATTTCATTATCCATTGCAAGCTTCCACTTCTCATCTTTAGAAGCCTCTTCAAACATAATTGGATCGGCATCAACAAACAAAGCAAAATTAACCAAATCATCATCCAAATTGGCCAAATCGTCACCCAAATTGCTACTTGTTTGTTCATAAAGATCTTGGATACTCCTTGTCTTCTTCGAAGGGGAACTTGAAGTTGAACTTGAACTTGAAGATGAAGAGGGTGATGAAGTAGAATTGGGAGAAGAAGGTGGAACACCAACCTCTTCGTTTTCTTCAATTGGAGCTTCAATTTCTTCTTCGATTTCTATGCAACTTGAATTTTCTTTGGTTGCATTTTCTTTCCAATTCCAAGATTCTCCTTCATTGAACTTCACATTCTGTTATTGAAACCAAATAATACATGGGTTTAAATAGGACTCACATGACTCTTAGCCAAAAGACTCTTATAATACTAAAAGACACACTGGAACACCAAAAGACACATCTCTTCTAGAACTAGTCTAGATTAATTCTCTAACAATACATCCCATAGTTTTCTAACTCCATCTCTCATTACTTTCAACATGAATTAAATGAAACCCAATGCACTATTTAGAATCTAATTAGAAGTGATAACTTTTTTTTTTTATGTGAATCATGTGAACCTTAATCTTTGATGTGAATCATGTGTATTTTGAATCCCTGCAAGTTTGATGAATGGCAGTGGATTGTTTAGGATTAACTGGATGGCTAAAATTTGAACAACAACCAAGTAAGAAGTCGGTGTAAGTAAGTGACGCACATAACACAAAATGTTGTTTCTGCTGGGGGAATTATAGATGTATACCAAAATCAATGCTATAAGATTACACCAAATTTTTTTTTTTCAAAATTATTGACTTCCTAAATACACGACTCCGATTGCGGCCATCATATTCATATGTCAACATGCACCATTGATTAAATGAAACCAAATTCAATAATTGAACATTCACAAGTTATGGTGACGTCCTCTACTTGGATTACGGCACCTTTGTAATCTCCCATCAAATAGACATGTACAGCCTGCAGCAATTAGATTTGTACAACCAATACAAGAAAACTCGAGTCTGATTGACAACTTGTTCAATAGTATCACAACCTTCACACTTGGAATTCCAGTGAATAAATGATAGGGGAATAAATGATAGGAAGACATACATGAATCATAAGTTTAAGTTTTAATCTAAACCCAGATCAAGATCTTGGATTGGATTGGACCTAAAATCGAATAAGGTCCAGCCTAATTAAACTGGTTTGGGGTTTTCAGTTTTCTTACAAATTTGAATGTGCAATCAATACAGAATCTACAGATCAAAAACTTCCCATTAGTGTTTTGTCATCCTTCATCAGCTGAGGCTATGCTAATCTTCTCCGTCCGTTCCAATTCTACTGAATTATCGCAGAAGAGTACATCTGATAAAAGTTCAAAACACAACGGAAATTGTGAAGTGCATCCTTAATTTACATCCATTATAAGCCTAGTCCAACTATTGGAACCTAGCTCGAACACAAGGACTTTAAACCCATTGATCCGGTTTTGAAGGCCATTAGAGACGCGAAGGCCCAAAGTCATTTGTAGCGCTCCTCAGCCTAATAGAATTATACAAATGCTTTGTCCCAAAGCTTGCAGCTCTAATGCGGACACTCGTAATGCATCCCACTCCACTTGTGGAGATTTGCCTATATCCCTTGCTCTTCGCCTTCAATATATCAAGAAATACACTGAATGGGGTAATGCACAACATACTAATTTAGTGCCATATATTCTTCACGGCATTTCATTATTTCATGGAATTTTGCACATGACTTTCATTAATCTTAGGTGAATCGTTAAAAAAAAACTGAACAGATACTGATACTAAATCAATCATATTATACAAAACTTTAGAACACTTCCATCTAGTCTCAATCGACCAACAATATTTATGGATTAATTAAACAAACAAGTACATGATTGCAAAGCTACGTGATTTTTCTAGCCCATGAACAAAGCTTCCTCTCTAAAGCATCGACATTGTATTCACCTTCCAGCCTCACTTGAATTGTATGAGCAACTTTGTTCTCAGTTCTGTACTGATTTTCAGACACTACATCTAGCTTTTCTTCTTCTAGAATCCGAAAGAGAGCCGAAGTTAAACATACATCCTTGAGAACTATAGTGTTGATCAATATTGAATCATCCATTTTCTTTATCTTGATCGATGGAATGAATGCCTTTGGTGTCTCTTCCCCTTCATCACCACTCTCAAACACCACCACATTGTTGTCTTCTGGGATCTCTTGGTGTTTCAAGTCCATCTCTGTTGCTTCCTGAACCACAATTTTAGCACTTCTTTCCTGTTGTATGAAAACCTAAACACCAATTTAGGAAATTTATATAAAGAAATGAATTTGACCAAGTCATGAACACAATCAAGAACACCATAGATGTGCGAATGAGAGCTTAAAATTAATTTTTTTGGTGCAGCAGCAGATAGATTAATACATGTTTTTCTTCGGAAAGTTTGAAACTCAAATGTGTCTGTAGTATTGCAGTCATATTTTGAAAATGTTATAAGAAGTTTCTTTTTTGAGTTCTTCATGAAACATAAATCTTGCCTTAGAAGACCATCTAGATGTTGCGTTGTTTTTGGCTAACATCATTTGACATAAATGAACTCTACATATCGTCCAAATCTCACTAAGCTACAAATCTGAAAATGGGCTAAAAATTTGTAAAACTGACAAAAACTCCAATAAATATGGGTAATTGTGCATTAGAATCTTCAACAACTATGACTCTTCTTACATGGTTGTCTTGAACTAGTACAGCTACATAGGTGAGAATAGCGCAGAGAGAGCTGTTAGTTACCTGAGGAGGAGAAAGAGGCAACGGAGGAGGTATCACTTGAGGTTGTAAGAGAGATATCTAAGCTTGGTATCGAGAAGATAATTGTCTTAGACGCGCAAGAATGATGTGTTGAGGGCTGTTCTTGCATACCACCACTGATGCTCTCATCAATCCAGGACCACCACCACCATGACCATATACTAGAAGATATGACGAAGTTGTAGTTGGTTGGTGGTGGTGTGAATATATACAGGCATATAGCCTTGTATCCAAATGCGTGATTTGTCATACCGTAGAGTACACTATTGAACAAAATATAGGAGTATCGCAAACAACTCTTCATTTGGTGTATAGCCACACCAATTTTTCTGTAAAACCCCACTTTGTAATCCTAGTAAAACCAAGTAAGAAATTACACTATACCAAATTGGCATATGTGTAACAACTGTCAAAATAGTAACACTTTAAGCTGTTACAATCCAATAAACAATTCCAAGTCAAAACTAAATTTAGTAAAAAAAAAATGAAAAACAGTTACACAAAAGAAGTGATACAATAAATTAGATCACCATGAATAATATCACTTGTATGACCATACTATTCATGATGATACAATTATTGTTTTGAGAATATTTAAAATTGCTTTGTGGATTGTTATAGCTCAAAATTGTTACTGTTTTGAGAGTTGTTACAAAAATATCAATTTGGTGTAGTATACAAATTTCAAGTTAAATAAATGAAGAAAATCTCGACTCCGGCCTTCGCAGAATACTTGACTCCTAATTTGGTCAATTTATGAAATTATTAAATGGAGAGAAATGCATTGAAAAATGTTAACTTGATATAGTGACACTGTGCCTATAGATACTTAAATTATTGTACTTTTCCTTTGAAGTTTTTGAATAATAATTATTTAATGCAAATGTTGTTTAATTTTGACAAATTGACAACAAATTAAATTCAGTGAATACACTACTGCAAACAGTAAACACATTCCGTGTATGTACATGAACTAATACTGATAATAACGTCGCTGATTAGTGAGCAGAATATGCAATATGTTTAATAGACTTATATATATATATTTCATTCAACATTACATATTAAATATTATTAATCAAAGTTTAAAATGCCAGAATTGTCACATTAATCAAAAGGAAAATCCATCTTAACTAAATTATACAATTTTCTTGAAGAAAAGATCAAGGCAAAAGCTTGGTATTGAAGATGCCACACACCATCCTCCAAAACTATATGATTATGTTTTTTTTTTTTTTTTTTTTTTTTTTTTTTCTTCTCTCTTTTAAGGTTAAGGGTCCTGACAAGGATCACCTCATGTACTGTTTGTCAATTAGTCAATGGAGGAAGAAAGGGTCACTGCCCCTCATGTTTTCTCTAATATTGTGACTATACAACCTCAGACATACACAGTTTAATTAGTGTTATGGTGTCAAAGGCAGACATATAAAACTGAGTAAGAGAATTATGCAAATTAAGATCTATGGAAAATTCTATAATCTTGGAGGATGAAGACATCACTATTTTTTTCTCTGTCTTTATCCTTTATCCAATTCATAAGTATAAAAAGCAAGTGTAGATGTGACATGAATTTCTTTATCAAATCAAAAGTTGACAAGTCCAAAGTGTGCAAACACACACACAAACATTTCAATTGCACTCTTCAGGAAAGACACAATATATAAAAGCAAATACGTACTTCAATTAAATTAATCTTTACAATATTAGAAGAGTCATTTCTAAGTGTTGATTAACTTTGTTAGGTTATATCCAAATTATCAAATATCCTTTATTCAAATAAAACTCAAGCTGTATAGGTAAATATGTATAGATACCCATATTGCAGGAATCGCCCTTTTCCCACGAGCTTCATGCTCTATGATCATGAGGAAGGATGTCAACATTAATTAACTGTTTATATACTATTGTTTTTTTTACCGTAAATAGTTAGAAATGTGTCGAAAAAAATGACATCATTCGAATATAATAAAGTTGATAGAAAAGTCAACAATAACAGCTAAGGAAATTGCTCATTTGCCCCATCATTGTTCATATAATATTAATTTCAACTGTGCATAGCAAGATTTGAAAAGATATTTTAAAAAATCCAAAATATTGACAACTCTAGCACAACCATTGTTCCTCAAACAGTGAAATTCAATTGCTGTTATAAATTAGATATACGACAAAGGCCCCAGTAATACATTTTGGTGTGATTGCAATGTTGAATGTACATAATTGTTGGAAATATGACTATTTAAAATAAAAGAAAATGGGTGTGTATTAGGTTTCGATCTCTGGATCTCTCTCTAATATTAGTCTCACATCTTCTATACAACTCTTTGTGGTAGAGTTTATAAGAAGATTGTTTGGACTTGGGTTTGGACCCCTTGGGGGTACCACACTTTTGTGAGGAGGAGAGAGATAGACTCTTGCACCCGCCGTCCGTCCAGTCGGGTCGGGTCGGGTCGGGTCATTAAGAGAGCAACCCATTCTTTTTGCTAAATCTGAAGAGGGAATGAATCTAGACGGGATTTTATCCATGTATCTAGACGTTCTCTTAAAACTCCACGTTTTCCACATGTTTTTAATTGCGCTCTCCACGCGATGAATCTAGCCGTGATTTCGTATTTCAAAGAATGTGTTTTCTCCCTATAAATGTAAACACAATTCAGAGTTTAAAAAATAAGAAAAACCAAAAACAGTTTGAAAACAAGAAAAGATTTGTTTTTCATAGAAGAGTTTTTGCAAACAAAAACTTTAGTATTTTTTAATCAGAAAAGAGATTTTTCTTGTTATTGATCTATATACATTGTATTGGTGTTTCCGAGCAAACAAGAGATTAAGGGTGAATAGTATTCCGTTCATCAACAGTGCAATTATTTGAACGAGACAGAGAAGATTCTGGGCTGTTTTATCCTGGGGACGGTGGGGCTACTAGACTGCTTGCACATTTTTGGGCAGAGCCGCGAAACGTCTTACAGAGAGCGACCTAGTCCGCGACTCAACCCAAGAACAATTGGTACCTTCGTTCCTATCTTTTAATTTGAATTATTCAGCATTTACAACAATTTTAAGACGATTTTATTTCTGCCATGAAACATTCTTCATAATTTTCTATAAGATCGAAAGAATGATCCCTTCAATGATATTTAGTATTCTACATAATACAACTTACGGAAATAAAGAAAGGACATGGAACAAGTAATGAAAATTATGGTAGAAATGATACAGCCTTTGTCAATTGTAGAACTTGACAATGTTTTTTGATCCGTTCTTATTCGAAGTTTGATTTGTGCAAGCTTTCTTCTTTTCCACAGATTAGGTTGAAATGATACCCTTTGTCTCTAGGGAGATTTTGGTTTGATTACCTGTGTGTAAGTGTGTGATTATTTAATATTGTTGGGTTTTTGTGAGGATAACTCTTTTAGCTAGGTTGTTGTTTTTCCTAACAACACATAAGGTTGCATATATTTGTGTAAGAATGCACACACTTTATCACACATAAGACTTGAGTTAATTGTTAAAGAAGTGAATTGTATATAGTTGGTTATATATAGATTAGCGATGAACAGTTAATATCCTGATTCAAATAGGAAACAAAGGTAATGGCATTGTTTAGTGCAAAGGATCATGTTTCGAGTCTGTTGCCATTATTCGTTTTGGATTATGAATGAATTTGAACCTTAAAAATAAAAGAGGAAAAATCTGAGGATTATTTCCATCATAATGTACTTATAGTTCAATTCATAGTAGCTAGTTGGTGCCTTACGAATTGCACTTTTGTAGCAGTCTCCTAACAACTAAAGAATTTGGCTGAGCATTTTGCTAGATTCTCTGTGTCCTATTACTAATGACTATTCTGTTCACCAATCTATTGAACTTATTGTGAACATCAAGTTAAAAGATGTGAGTTTCCAGCGTCTTAGTGCATTTGCAATGATAGAAATCGTATGGAATATGGTATGATTGTTTTTGTTTGTAGTTCCATTGAAAAACTTTAGTCTAGACTCTAAACCCATGATGGACTAACTAGAGGAGATTGTGTATGAGTAGAACACCTCTCTGTAATTTTAAACATTGAATAAATGTTTTCATCCTTATGTATGTGGTGCTGAAGTCAAGAGAAGCCACACATGAGGATTTGTCATTTAACACAAATGGATTTTTTAGAGGTTTTTCTTTCAGCAGTGACAGCCCACTTGCACCTAAAAGCATAACCAATGAATGTTTTTAGGATTGAAGGGTCACCCACATCTGCATTGAGACATCTTCATATCTTCTTCACAAAGTATTCAATGTTTTACTATTTGGTTGTGGATACTCTACACAAATCTTCAACTTTAGGGGAGGAAAGAAAGTTATAAGCTTTATTATTTAACATTGAATTAGTAAACCCTGTTGCGCCATATAATCGACTTCAGTGAGTGTAAACTCCCTAATCCACTCTTGAAATCTTTAGTCAAATGGTTGCTTAAGCGTGTGCTAGAAGCTAAAAAACTTTAGGTAGTTTAGCTTATGTTAGGATTCCTGATCCTAAAAGGAATAAGCTTGCGAATAGGGCACACGAATGTGTATTCATAGGATATGCCATGAACAGCAAAGCTTATAGATTCTATAATCTTAAAGATCACATTATTTTAGAATCAAACGACGTTGACTTCTATGAAGATAAATTTCCTTTTATTTCGAGGAATAGTATGGGGTACATCCTCAAATAACGTGCCTATAATAAGAATGAATGAAACTGATAAAGCCACAGAATCTAAGCCTAGGAGAAGTAAACGGAAACGAACTTCTAAAAACTCTGGCCCCGATTACTATGTCTTTTCAGTTGAGGAGGATCCCATTAGCTTTCAAGATGCCTTATCCTCAATAGATGCCTTTTTTTGGGAAGAGGCTATTGATGATGAAATGTAGTCTCTTGAGTCTAATAGAACCTGGCATATAGTTGATTTGCCACCAAGTTGCAAGACAATAGGATGTAAATGGGTATTTAAGAAGAATTTGAAACCCAATGGTAATGTTGAAAAGTTTAAGGCTCGTCTTGTAGCCAAAGGGTATAGATAGAGAGAAAAGTGTTGACTTCTTTGATACATATTCTCCTGTTACCAGGATTACATTATCAGAAGTTTTCCGTTGTCCTTGAAGGATATAGCGATGCTGATTGGAACACCATTTCAGATGACTCCAAAGACACCAATGGCTATATTTTCAGTATAGCTGGTGGAGCTGTTTCTTGGAAATCAAATAAACAAACCATTCTGACACAGTCCACGATGGAGTCAGAGATGATAGCACTAGCCACGGCTAGTGAAGAAGCAGGTTGGTTAAGAAACCTGCTAGCAGAGATCCCTTTATGGAAAAGACTGATTCCAGCTGTCTTGATCCATTGCGATAGTACCGCGGCTATTGCAAAAATTCAGAACCGTTATTATAACGGCAAGAAAACGACAAATACGTCGTAAGCACAGTACAGTTAGAGAGTTTTTGTCTACTGGTGCTGTGAGAGTGGATCATGTACGAACTGATGAGAACTTGGTTGATCCATTGACGAAAGGATTAGCTAGAGAGAAGGTTTTCAAAACCTCGAAAGGAATGGAACTAATGCCCTTAGATTGATGAGTTATTCATGACGGTAACCCAACCTATAGACTGGAGATCCCAAGAAATAGGTTCAATGGGTAATAACAAGTCGTGAATGATATGAAGTGAATCATGCTGACAGAATAACAATCTCATTCCTAGATTAAAGCATGAGTTCCTGAAGCGATAGTAGGATGAGTTAAAAACTCTTAATGAGATCTATACTCTAAGTGGAGTTGAGTACCTAGCTACAGGAGTACTCTTGATAAACTCACCTAAGTGATTGTAGAAGTTTGGCTGCTTCCTATGAAATTTGTGGGCAAAATTCCTAGAGCCTTCACTATACTGGGATATATGTGCATGGCCGTAAGGCACAGGCTTTGTAGACTTCATCCTGGTAAGGTTGTGCGTGTAATGTCTGTTAGAGATAGAGTTCAAAACTACGAGTTACTCTAGTATAATCTAAAGCATGAACACTACGCAAGAGTTCAAGTCAAAAGACACTTTTGTTGATGCACAATCTTATATTTTTTAGATTGCTCGATGAAAATTGTTTTAAAAATCCAAGTGGGGGATTGTTGGAAATATGGCTTTTTAAAATAAAAGAAAATGGGTGTGTATCAGGTTTCGATCTCTGGATCTCTCTCTAATATTAGTCTCACATCTTCTATACAACTCTTTGTGGTAGAGTTTATAAGGAGATTGCTTGGACTTGGGTTTGGACCCCTTGGGGGTACCACACTTTTGTGAGGAGGGGAGAGATAGACTTTCGCGCCCGCCGTCCGGTCGGGTCGGGTCATTAAGAGAGCAACCCATTATTTTTGCTAAATCTGAAGAGGGAATGAATCTAGACAGGATTCTGTCCATATATCTAGACGTCTTCCTAAATCACACGTTTGCCATGAGTTGCGCCGGAATTTTTGCTCCACATTTTCCACGTTTTTAATTGCGCTCTCCACACGATGAATCTAGACGGGATTTTATCCATGTATCTAGACGTTCTCTTAAAACCCCACGTTTTCCACATGTTTTTAATTGTGCTCTCCATGCGATGAATCTAGCCATGATTTTGTATTTCAACGAATGTGTTTTCTCCCTATAAATGTAAACACAATTCAGAGTTTAAAAAATAAGAAAAACCAAAAACAGTTTGAAAGCAAGAAAAGATTTGTTTTTCATAGAAGAGTTTTTGCAAACAAAAACTTTAGTATTTTTTAATCAGAAAAGAGATTTTTCTTGTTATTGATCTATATACATTGTATTGGTGTTTCCGAGCAAACAAGAGATTAAGGGTGAATAATATTCCGTTCATCAACAGTGCAATTGTTTGAACGAGACAGAGAAGATTCTGGACTGTTTTATCCTGGGGACGGCGGGGCTACTAGACTGCTTGCACATTTTGGGCAGAGCCGCGAAACGTCTTAAAGAGAGCGACCTAGTCCGCGACTCAACCCAAGAACAATTGGTACCTTCGTTCCTATCTTTTAATTTGAATTATTCAGCATTTACAACAATAGTGAGTTACTTGCGTTCCGCATCTGAATCATTGGTCGGTTAGCTTCATACGGCCAAATCCGTGTTACATTTCTATTCATTTATTATCATTATAGTAAAAACTAGTGTACGTAAAAACCCATATGTGTTTTTGAGAGGGATCGACCTAGATCTGGTTCATTGTCATGAATTTCATAATTTGATGTGGCAAGGAGTTACAAGCTAGTTGGCAAGTTGTTGTTTGCTCATTTGGGCAGAGTTTGGATAGTAGATATTGGTTGCTGGTTGAAGCTCTTTTGAATAGGCTCTACTATTGTTTTGGTTAGTTTTTAATACAGGTAAAGTCGTAATATGTATCTCCGTTTAGTTTGTAAATCTTTTTGGGATAAATAATAAAAGTTTGGCATTTCATAGTTGTCCCTCCCCACCACCACCGAAGGTTTAATTTAAAAAAATAATAATAATAAATAAAATAAAATAAAAATGGCGGCATCGTACACTTTCTTAAGTAAGACCCTAGGTAAAAAGATAAGTTTTGAATAAGTCTTCAAAACAAACCATTCTAATCTATAAGAAGTATCTATCTTTCTCAATCAGTGGGAACTCTTAGAACAATTTTCTCAAAGATGTGATTGAATTCTTATCTACCTATTTTTCATGAAAAAGTGGTGCAACTAGTGTTTGTGAGTGTGACATTTTTGTTTATTTTGTCCTTGAGATTGGCTGCATTAAGATTTTCGTTGGGTACTGGACTTGTTTTTCTTCATTTGTGTGTGTGTTTTTTTCTACATTTTAAAGTGAAAAATGTTTGTCGACGCGCATGATTTGAACGTTGGGGTGACTGTAGCTGTATTTTTCTATCTTATCGACACCTGTCGACTTTACTAACATAACAAGTTGAAAACCCATGAAATCAAATTCATGTACTGTTGTCATTTGTCCTCATGTTTTGGTAAGACAGCCCAACCACAAATCTACCAAAAGATGATATTATGGCATGCCGCATAATGCTGTTAAAATCCTACTTCCAACCTGACACTAGAAATTTTAATTTGACTTGAGTTGCATATTCCAACCAGATATCATTACATGTCGAGGAGGAACTCCGTGAATATTGGAATTGATTATATCGGTTAGTTAAACAATATATTTGGTTAGTTAAACAATCATACTACCGCGAGCAATTTTGGCAATTTTGTTTCCAAAGACTGCACAGTGAGCCAGGGATTGCAACTCCAATGTAAGTTGACGAACACTCAGCCTAGAGAAAGTAAATTGCAAATATGTCGGCAAGAAATTAAGTTCAGTGAATTACTATTTCTTACAAACACATGCAGTGTATGCGCTTGAGCTATAAAGTATCATTTTTGTGTTGCAACAAATAGTTTTACACGGTTTCACAAATAAAGTGATACAATAATTAAATCACCATAAAAAATGGTGCTACAAGTGATATTATTCATGATAATCCAATTTATTGTATCACTTTATTTGTGAAATTATTTTTCAAAATTTTACATGAATTTAGTTTTGATTTGAAAAATGTTACTGTTTGGCGGGTTGTTACAAAACTACTTATTTGGTGCAGTGTTAGTTCAGTATTACATATATGTTAAAATATTCTTTGTTTTTTTAATAAGTATATCACATTATTATAATAAAATCCAACTTGATTAATCTTTCGTGTTGAGAAAAATGAAGGTAGAAACTTGACCAAACATAGAGGGTATGCATGGCAGTACCTTTGTTCTTGAAAAATATATATGAACAAAGGGAGAACATAAACAAGGGTTGCATAGCCTTGTTAGGCCTAATTAAAATTGTAAAGAAAATACCTTTAGAATTGTATTGAATTGTTGTGTTAATTCATTGACTAAATATAAACTTATATAAGCTAGATCATAACCTTGTGAAAACAGGAAACTTAAAACTTAAAACTTCTTAATCTATTATGATTATCCTAACATATTCTATACTGACTTTCCTATTCTATAACATATGTAGAGTTTCTTTCTTTAACACTCTCCCTCAAGTTGGAGTATATGTTTGTAACACCCAATTTGCTAAAAAGATTATCAAATTGATAAGTGCTCAAAGCTTTAGTGAACAAATCTACCAGTTGATGAAGTGTTCCAACATACTTAGTCTGAATAGTACCATCTTGTATCTTCTCTCTAATCAAATGGCAATCAATCCCGATATGCATTGTTGGCTCATGAAAAACCGGATTAGATGCAATATGGAGTGTAACCTTGTTGTCACAAAACAAGAGGGTTGCTGAGGATGATTAATGTGCAAATTATTAAGAATGTACCTCAACCAGGTTAACTCACAACATGTGGAAGCCATAGGCTGTAGATCTTGCCACTGTAGCTTGTTTCTTAGCTTTACAAGAAATTGGTGAATCACCAAGCAAGACATAATAACCTGTAATGAATTTCCTAGTATCTCTACATCTAGCCCAATCTACATCACAATAAGCTTTCAACTGTAATGAGTTGGTGGAAGAGAAAAAATATTGTCCTAGTGAAGCCTTGATATACCTCAAGACCTAGTGTGCAACATCCAAATGTGGTATTCTGGACTTGTCCATAAACTGACTTAGAACATGTACAGAATAAACCAAATATAGTCTCGTGATCGTTAAGTATATCAACCTTCCAACGAGCCTACGATACATTGCTAGATTTGGTAGTAAATCTCCATCATCTTGTGTGAGCACCAAAATTTGATCCATAGGATATCGTGAAGGCTTTGCTCCAAGATACCATGTGCCCTACAATATTTCAAGTGCATATTTTCGTTGAGATAAAGCAATCCCTTTGGATGACCTCGCGACTTCAATACCAAAGAAATATTTCAATTTTCTTAAATCTTTGAGCTTGAATTTTGCAACCAGAAATTGCTTTGTTTCTTCAATGTAATGGAGATCATTACCTGTCAATATTACATCATCAACGTATACGAGGATTGTTGTAAAGTTGTTACCCTTGGATTAGACGAATAATGAGTAATCAGCCTTAGACTGATTAAGGGGGGTGTATTGTATATGGATTCTTATGGAATTGATAAATAATTTGAAAATTCCACGGACTCTTTAAATTGTCTACAGACTCTTTAAATTGTCCACGAACTTCTGCTGATTTCTTAAATCCATAGACTTTTGCTACAGACTTTCTAGAGATTTGTGAAAATCCACAGACTTTGTATGAACGACTTTTACAGATTTCTAATTATTTGCAAGATAAAAAAGAAGTTGGTAAATAGTGATGAAACAAAAAAACGTCCGCATATAATTAACAAAAGTGAGAGATACATGTGCTAAAAAAAACTAGAAAAAGAAAAGGTCGTTAATTAGCATCTTTAAAATAAGAAGTAAACGTCCATAAAATTGTATTATGATCATTCTTCTCCTTCATGATCATGGTCACTTTCTTCACTATCATTGTTAGCAACGTTGACGTTTGCTTGAGCTGCTGCCCACATTTGATTAGCAATACTCATTCTCCATTGATTAGCATTTTCTCTTTGCTGCTCTTGGGTTTAAATATCATCCCATTCAAAATTATCTTCATCATTCTCTACCGGATCATTTACCACAAGTACAGGCTTCAAGTGAAGCTCAGTGGTGATCATGCTTGGTAGACTTCAGGGAGCTGAAAACCAACACTGGCAGCAGATTTCTTTAGAGTCCTTGCTACTTCATTTGATCTATCTACTGCAATGTTGCAGAAAAAAACAACTCCTACACAATCATTTGGCAAAAACTCAGGTCATATATATTGTGAAGTAGCCATTATAATACAATGAAAATTTTGTTTCACATGGGAAACGTATAAATTCAAGTAGGAAGAGTACAGACTAGAGATCAATGAGACCTACATGTTTCTTAAACAGACGAACTATAAGAAATGTAGATTTATCAAGTCAGACATAGTCTAATACATGTACACACAGCAACATTATTGCAATTTTTTATTGGCTTTTTTTTGTGTGTATGGGTACGTGTGTCTTTACGAGAAAAGTGAAGGATAACAAACCAGCCACCAGGTTCCCTGCTAGATGGTAGTGGAAAACAAGAGAAGTCATAACACAACTATTTACAACCTATAATGTGGCACCCCACAGGTTAAGTTGTCAAAACACCCTTTTGATCTGGATAACAATGATCAATATATACAGTACCTGTATTCCCAAACCCCAACACCCCCACCCACACATGTGTCGTATACCATCATGTTCCGGCTTTGATCAAATACCCCCAAATCATTGAGCATTAAACCATGTTATGAGAGGATGCAACCTAGGAAGATATTACCTCCTGGTAGACCAACCCGTAGAACAGCAGGCAGATATCACTTCGCCTAAAAAATGAAAATACATGGATGGCTACTAAATTTAATCCAAACCCTAACCCAAAATCATCAACGATGCAACTATGAACACTTATGCAAAGATAGAAAAAGAATTGAGAAAACAAGAGGATGGGAACCAACCTCTTCGCGGCTGGCACAAGGAAGAACTTTGGGAGATTTTTTTCGCGTTGAAATCTTTGATATGGAGGCTGGCAAACTATTGAACTTTGTTATTTATACTTAACACTACAAAGTCCATGAGAATCCATGATTTTCCAAATCCATAAATATGAATGATGTTTTGAATACCCTAAAACTTTTGTAGACTTTCTGAAATCCATATTGAATACCCCTAGACTTTGTGGATTTCAGAAAGACTTTTTAAAATCCTGATTGAATACCCCTAGACTTTTGTGGACTTTTTAAAATCCAAATTGGATACACTTGGATTTTCAGAATCCATGGAATTTATTAAATTGCCCACAAAATCCAGATACAATACACCCCCCTAAGAAACCATTGTCTAGAGGCTTGCATGAGGCCATATAAGGACTTGTTCAACTTGCATACCCGAGTCTCCCCCTTTCGGCCAAATTCAGTAGGAAGACTCATGTACATATCCTCAAAAAGATCACCATAACGAAAAGCATTGTTGACATCAAGTTGACATAAATGCCAACCCTGTGTGGCTGCTAGAGTAAGGAGAAAATGAACAATAGTTAACTTAGCAACAGGAACAAAGGTTTCTTTGTAATCAATACCTTCAACTTAATTGTATCTTTTAGCCACAAGACGAGCTTTGTAGCGCTCAACACTACCAGCTGGATTAAGTTTGATCTTATAGACTCATTTACAACCAACCGGATGCTTGCTAGGAGGAAAAGGCTATAAAGTCTAAGTGTTATTGGTTTCTAGAGCATCAATCTAACTTCTCATGGTTTGATGCCACTTTTGATCCTGCATAGCCTGCATAAAACTGGTGGGTTCTTTGACTAAAGAAAGAGAAGTGGTGTAAGCCTTGTGAGATGTGGATAAATGGTCGTAGGAAAGAAAATAAAAAAGGGGTTAACAAATCTTGTAGAAGGCCCAACGTTCAAAGAAGATGAGTGAGACAATCGGGAATGCAATTGAGTATCAAGATGATATTTTTGAAGATAAGATGGTTCACGGGTGGCACAAGTGGAGGTGCAAGGTGGGAGAGATGGGTCTTCTAAGGGTGGAACAGGGGCAGGGGCGACCTCTTAAGGTTGGGGTTCCAGGGTTTTCGATCGGTTGGTGTCGGGGCGACGGATTGAGCAACCAGTTGGTGGGAGTGGTCTGACCGGTCAGAGAAAAACACCATTGGAGGATTAAAAAACGAGCATGGGCAACCAGTCGTGGAAGTGTATCTGACGTTGGGCAGAATTGCGATTATCCTGCAGGCTAGTTCTAACAGATAATTGACAGGGGATAACACAAGAGAATAGCCCAAAACACAAGAGAAGTAACTCTAATGTTCAATCAAATTACTCAAATCAAAGGTATCTCTAAAATCTGCCTACAAGCCGGGCTTTATAGCTAAAACTCATCAATATTGAAATTTTACCAAAAAAAGGCAACACCCGAATAATCATGCTAAAACAAAATACGTAATAAAATAAATAAACTTCCAGAAATCTGGCCCAAATTGGGTTCAGAATCACTTCCTAAACAATATTGAAATATTACTATAAAGAAAAATAAACTGCTAAATTTGTGGATTCAGAAGGGAAAATGGTGGAATTTGGCCTCGAAAAGATGTGCAACGAGCATAGCTCCTTGACCATGACGTGCGCGTTGAAAAGAACTTTCCTAATTGGGGTCGTTTGCACGATTTTGATACTCATAGCCAAAGTTATGGCCAAAATACTAAAACGCACCCTAAATTGCCAAATTTGAAATAGAATTATGATTTCCTGCCATTCTTGCGATGATCTGCTAATTCAATATATCTTAGTGCTAATAACATGCTATTTGACAGCTTAGCATCATCTGACTCGGATCCTCCTGCATCAGCATTGGACCGGTCAGCGAGATGATTGTGCATTTTGCCAAAAAAATAAGGAAAAATCTCCTCATGAAAGATGACGTCATGAGAAACAATGACTTTTTTTGTGGGTGAGATCATAGAGTTTGTATCCTTTTTTCCCTTAAGGGTATCCAAGAAAGACACATTGACTAGAACGAGCATCAAATTTGCTAGGATGTTGAGCGTATATGGAAGCGAAAGATAGACAACCAAAGACTCGAAGGTGAGAGTAGTTTGGTGGTTTGTTATAGAGAAGTTCAAAAGGCGTTTTGCCTTTAAGAATGGAGGATGGTGTGCGATTAATGAGATAGGCAGCAGTGAGAATTGTTTCTCCCAAAAAAAATTTAGGAAGATATGCTTGAAACAAAAGAGCACGAGCGACATTCAAAAGATGTTTATGTTTGTGTTCCGTCGCCCCATTTTATTGGGGCGTAAAGACACAAGAAGTTTGATGGGTAATGCCTTTGAAACATAAAAATCAGTTAGGAAAAATTCAAGTCCATTATTACTGCGAATGGTTTAAATTTTGGAAGAAAATTGGTTTTCAACAAAATTAATGAATGAAATTAAGAGTGTACGCGTGTATCTGACTTGTGTTTTATGAGATAAATCTAAGTGCATCGTGTATAATCATCAACAATGGTGAGAAAATAATCCAAAAAGGGAAACAACGTGATATCCTCCCTAAATGTCAACATGTAATAAGGAAAAAGGAGTAGTACTCGAAATATGGGATGAAGAAAATTTATTTTTAGTTTGTTTGGCCAAGGGACAAATAACACATTTATTGGAAACACAAGTACTAGCATCACGAAAAGAGACAGGAAGAATATGGAGAGTTTTGTCCGAAATGTGACCTAGGCGCTTGTGCCATAACACAGGGTTGTTGTCTTGAGTGATGTGACAAGTGATGGAAGTTGTGGTGGTGGTGTCGTCCAGGTAGTACAAACCATCAAGCTCAATTGTTGTCTCAATCATCTTCCCCGAACGAAGGTCCTGTATCAGACAAGAATTGTTGAGAAAAATGGTGAGAAAAAAATAATGTTTTGTAAGTTTTCTAATGGAAATTAAATTAAAATTAAAAGAGGAAACACAAAGAACATCATGCAAGGTAAAAACTGAAAAGAAAGTCATGGTGCCAATGTGTGTAACAACAGCAAGTGTACCATCAGGAAGCTCAACGGTTCGATTGTGTACGGGTTTGACAAAGGTGAGTAAATGAGGATTATGAACTATATGATCAGTGGCGCTGCTACCAAGGGTCCAAGATGAACGAGAGCCATGAGATTTGAAAGAGAGTGTTTTACCTGTACGTCAATTTTGTAATAGAAAAGTCATTAACAATATTGTGAGTCTTAGACTTGTTGTATGGTGATGTGGTGGTGGTGGAACCACTGCTTGTATTGTCGCCCATGGTGGCGGCGGCTACGTGGTGTACTGGTGGATCTGAACTTTGTGGTCCAAATAGTTTTTTTTTGCTTGTGTGGTGGTACTAAGTAAAGCTCGAGGTGCAAATAACCCAGAGCTTTACAACAGTTTGGTGAAATTTCTTTCCCCTTCTTCTTCTTCCTCACGATTCGTCCCTGTTATGATTGGCTGGTGAATGGGTGATTGGCTGGCGATTGGTGATGATGGGTGATTGGCCGACGATGGTTATTTTTTTTCTGTTGCGACGATGGGTGTTGTGGATCTGATGATGGACGTGATGATCTGGTGATCAGAGATGATCTGAAGACGATCTGATGATGGAGACGATCTCGTTGATCTGAAGACGATCACGTGAGATGATCTGGTGATGAACGTGATGATCTGGTGATTGGGGACGATCTGATGATGGAGACAATCGAGCTTATCTGAGAGTAGTTGATGATCTAACTGAAGGTGAGGAAAGCGAAAGCTTATTGGAGTTTGATTGGGGCGAGGATGGACGATCGGTGATGGTGAGGTTGGAATGTTTGTTGGTTGTGGCTGTGTGGTTGGATAGGGGTTTGATTCACCCGAGAAAGTGCAGCTAGGGTTTAGTTCAACAAAGAACCTTGCTCTGATACCATGTAAAGAAAATACATTTAGAATTGTATTGAATTATTGTGTTAACCTTGTGGAAACAGGAAACCTAAGACTTTTTATTCTATTCTGACTTTTCTTACACATTCTATACTAACTTTCCTATTTTGTATCGTAGAGTTTCTTTCTTTAACAAAAATCAAATCCAGTCGTTTAAAAGTGGGTTGTGTATTGTGTCAATATTGTTAATTTAATAACTCCATGTAAAGCATAAATAACTAGTTTTCATGAAAAGATCATATATATACATAATTGATGATACTGAATTTGCAATTATCCAAGTCATTGTCAGTGTGGCATAGGTTAATTAAGGTGTTTAATACAAACTTTAAAGAAAGTTATGGAAAGTAATGTAAACATATGCTCCCTTTCATACAGTTCCAGGAAGATTTAAAATTTTATAAAGGATGAGGACATCACTATTTTTCCTTTACAATTATGCAACATGAATTTCTTTATCAAGTAAAATTAATAAGTCAAAAGTGTTGAAGACGCAACAAAGAATCCCAAATTATACTCTATAAAAACCACACTATACATTCAAATACTTATATAAATTAACGTTTGTTATATAATTCTATTGGAAGTCCAAATAACCCTCTTAACTTTATAAAATTGAAAACTGTAGAAGCAAATAATGTATGAAATGTATACATGCCCGTATAGCATATAAAATTATACTGGACCGTATTATCGAATGCCCCACGAGCTTCATGCTCGTATTGTTCTAATGGAGGAACAATGTTTTCTTCGACAATTAAGGCAAGTGTTACAATCATGCAACAAATGATGTTCCTCGATTGTACATTTTCTTTTTTCTTCGAATAGTAGTTGTATTTGGAGAACGATCAGCCTAGATATTTTTATTTTATTTTGTTTGTCAAACAAGAAGATTTTTATTGAAAAGGGAAAGATAACAACAAACAAAAAGGCACAATCCTAAAGCAAGGAAAGCCACGACAAAAAACCTAACACACCAACTCCCTACAAAAAACAACCAAAACAAGCTTGATCAAGAGCCAACCAACAACCCTAAAACAAAATAGCAAAAACTAAAGCCCCACGAAGAAAAACCTAATCCCTCGAGCAAGACAAACCTCCACCAAAAACACGAACACACCTCAAAAGGCGAGAAATAGACTCATCCTGAAAACAGAGCTTGCACCATGTCCAAGGCCACCATGAAAAATCTAGACCAGAAAAATCCGAGAACCACCACTCACCACGAAAAAGGCGAGAAAGAAACTCATCTTGAAAACAAAGCTTGCACCATGCCCAAGGCCCGGTCTTCATCTTGACTGAGATCCACCCCAACAATATTGCCAATATATTTGAATGTTGAACGAACTTCGTCCTCATCACTGCTAAGCTTTGATTGGACTGGACGACGCCCTGAAACACTAAGATCACATCCCTGCTTGGTTCTTGAACGCTCCCCTGAAATAATCCCAATGGGCTTATTAGAGGCGGCTTCGGTAGGTTGTTGTTCATTCAAAGGAGCTTCAAAACCAGGTGGAGCTCCCAAGTGAAAAGGCGTGGATGATCTTCCCTCAAGGTGCTCAGTGCGAGGTTCAAAACCTGGCGGAAAATGAAGACTTTGTTCTTGGATCGAGTATGAATTCCTGATCCACACCAAATCAGCGGTGGTACTATTATCCAATTGGTCTACCCACCCCAATTTCTTAGAAACATCCGATTTCACTTGCCTTTGTTTTAACATGAGAGTGGACCTGGTTGGGAAGACTGAAAAATTGGCTCAAATGAGAGATCAATCTTTTTTTGGCTTGTTTACGGGCCATGTTCTCTTTTTTAGGGCCATGTTCTCTCGTTTTGCAAACTTGTTGATCAGCCTTAGATATTATTGTTAAATTTTTAGAATGATTTCAAATTCTGTAAATTGTAACCCCAATGTGAAACTTTTTTTTTTTTTTTAAAGTTTGAAATTATGAATTGTTTACTTTCGTAGTATCATATATGAGGTGACTAGAAATTTAGTCGAGGTGAAGTACCTAATGCTAATCATCCATAGAGTAACTCCAAAATGTCTGAGTCTTATTATAGAAACCAAATCACAAGTTAAAAGAACTAGTTGATCCCTATTCCAATGGAAAAAATCGAAAATTGTGTTGGCATTCCACGTCGTTTAATGTGGTAGAATAGAGACTTATGGTCTAGAACTAGGGGTGGGCAAGAATCCCGATCCTGCCCCGTACCGGTTCAGATCAGGACAATTCGGGATGCACTGATTTTATCCCGGTTACGGTCCCGGACCGGTCTGTACCGAAACGAAACCGGTTTTAACAAAAACAAACCCGGACCGTTCCGGTTCGTCCCGGTTACTGTAGCACTTAACATCTAAGTCCAAGCCTAATTATTAGCCCAACCCAATGCCAAACCCAAAAGGCCCAAAGCCAAAACAAACCCTCAAAACAAATTAACAAACAACCTGTCAACCACTTACCACTCAACCTCGCAAAACACAAATGCAAAGCCAACAGGAGAGCACTGTCTAGGGCAACCTCACCTCTCGTCTTGTCTCCAACCCTTCTTCTCCTCGCCTCTCGCCTCCAACTCCAACCCTTCTTCTCCACTGCAAAAAGGAAATCTACAAAGAGGTGACCAAATCTACATCAAAGAGTGCTATCAAAGAGGGCTTTCAGCTCTGGCTGCAAGAACAGAGATTTCAGAGCATATGCAAGGAAATCTACATTTTCAGGTGACCAAATCTACGTTCAGGGGTTTTTTTTTCCGGTTATTTGATTGATTCACTGATTTTATCCCAGTTTATTTTATGGTCGAACACATGATTTTAAAATCGATGTAGACTTGAATTAAATGAAGCTCTTATTAGGTCTGGCTACTTAGCCAATTTAATGAAACTGATCCCCATTTTAAAATGGGTTTTTGTTGCTGTTGCATGATCAAATGAGTTGAGATTTTGGGGAGATGGAGAAGGAAGAAATGAATACTTGGAATTCTTTTGATGGATACATTTATATTAAGAAATCTAATTGAAGTTGAGTAAAGACAAACTAATATGCCACCCTTGCAAAGCAACCAAGACCTAAGACCAAATTCCATCACCATCTCTATACAGTAATTTATAAGATAGATGTATACAGATTTGTGTAGAGAAGTATAGTTTAAACAATGGAGAAGGAAGATGGAAGATAGAGAAGGATGGTATGCATGCATGAGAAGTATCTTGAGGAACTCATTAGTAGAAACTAGATCATGAGTATTAAATGCAACCAAGCATTTAAATCTTAAATCTATATGTTGACAACTTCTAGATTCTGAGTATTAAATGCAACCAATCATACATATTGAATCAATAGATAAATGCCCAGCCAAACAAACTTTCTGATATCTGATAATATCGGATATTTTTTATGATGGTTAGAGTCTACCAAAAAGTACCATTATTGAGTATTCCAAAAGTCAGGCTATATGCATGAATCCATTGTAGGGTTTTATGTTGCTTATGATATTCATATATTTCATCAAATTGGATGTTACTGGTGCTGATTTATGATCAGAATTCTGCTGAAATCATGTATTCAAAATTTAAAATCTGCAATTTTCAGAATATAAGGTTTCTTGAATACAAATTATTGTTGAGTTCAAACTTTTGAATGCTTATGACATCCTTGGTTTCTCTCCATTATACAGAGCAGGATGATGAAATGAGAACAGCAGGGTGTTCTACTGATGTGTTGACAGATGATGAAATGAGAACAATATAGTGACAGTTTTTAATGTGTTGGTTGTTTTGTAGTGGCAGCACTGTGTAATTTTGTAGGCTGTTTAAGTTGTTGGCAACATTATTTTGTTGGCAGCACTGTGTAATTTGTTAATTAAACAACCAACAAAACATATCAGCAATTTTGTTGGCTGTTTAATTTGTTGGCAGCACTATTTGTTAGTTGTTTAATAGCAAGTATGTTAAAAAAAAAAAAATAATAAGATGACATTGATATGTATATAATTTGTTGGTTGTTTTATAGACCAATGAGATTAGTAGGTCCAAAAAAGTAAAATGATGAAATTGGTTGTCTAAGGCAGATCAAGCAAATTATGGCCAAGTTGTGAAATTGGTTGTCTAATTGGAAAATGAATAAACCGGGTAGGCATGGTCCCGACCCGGACTGTACCGGTTCCAACCAGTCCGAGTCCAACCGGGTGGCTTAAAAAAGCTGACTTTCCCGACCCGGACCGTTCCCGGTTGACTGAACCGGGACTGGGACCAGGATAGGCCTCAACCCGGACCGTACCCACCCCTATCTAGAACATTTTCTTTACGACATTTCATTGACTCATTAATATTACGCGAAGTTCTTTTCTTTGTGTCTTTCCGTTGGCCTGCATTAAGATTGATTTACCCATGCATGAGGAGTCAAGTAGAGTGTTAGGTTCGTTTTCTCTACCAGGTGAATTTTTTTCTGCATTTTCGAATTAAGAATGTGGAAAGCCTGCATTGTTAGTAGATGAAGATGCCGAGGGCACATTTTAATAATGTTTTGATCATGTTATAATTAATCTGTTTATTAATAATCTAATCAACGCCCTCCAGACTTTACTAACGTAACAAGTAGACTCCATGAAGTCAAATTCTTGTACTGTTGTCATTTTTCCTCTTAGGTCTTCATCAGGACAACCTAAACCAACACAATTTCTTAACAATGATTAATTAGCATGTTCAAATTCATTATTGAGTTGGTTATAACTCAATTCAGGTAAATTCCTGTTTTGCGCAGGTTAGACGTCAACCGTGACAAAACCAAACTAGACCGAACTGAAGACAGTGTGACAGACTCCTGATGCTCCACGTTGGTACATTTTTCTGAGAGACCTCTCAATTGAATTAAAACATGCATATACTCCCTAAATAATAAGAAGACTTGAAAAAAACCTCATCTTATTAAAAGCTATAAGAACACATCTGACGGACAGAGATGAGAGTTGGCCTAATTGGCGCTATGTCAAACAGTATGAATTGCATCTTCTAATTAAAAATGTCAAACAAGATTTTCATAGCCTTACTTGAATCACTCACTGTAAGCGGGCAAAATGGTGAGTACTCTTGCAGAGGAACTTACCATGCAATCAGAGAACGATCAGCACAACTACCTTGGACTAAACTGGTCTGGTTCAAAGGACGCATACCCCGGCAGAGCTTCATTACCTGGCTCGCAA
Source organism: Berberis vulgaris (assembly GCA_963556465.1). Classification (NCBI taxonomy): domain Eukaryota; kingdom Viridiplantae; phylum Streptophyta; class Magnoliopsida; order Ranunculales; family Berberidaceae; genus Berberis; species Berberis vulgaris. The sequence continues at coordinate 5,402,627 of OY747133.1, forward strand.
TGAACAAAGCTTTAAAGACTCGCGAGAAATTACAACGATGGAAGAAGATAGATTACTCCACCTGCTCTTTGTGAAATACAGACTCAGAGAATGAAGAACATCTTTTCTATGAGTGTTGGTACTCTTGATTAGTGTGGGCTTACATATTACACTATCTGGGATACAACAGACAGCCACTGACCTGGGAACATGAAATCGAATGGTGCGTTCAACACTTTACAGGCAGCTCCCCTAGCACCATGATAAAGAAACTGTGCTATAATGCTACAATCTATCATATCTGGCAGGAAAGAAATCGGAGAATTTTCTAGTCGAAACGCACAGTGGCTCTCGATTTAATAGCAAGGATTGTAGAGGATGTACGATTGAGAACAGCGGTCTTGAACCTGGAAATAGAAGACACTGATGCTAGTAGGAAATTATGTGAGGCATGGCGACTGTCTGTTACATATGATCATCTTCAAGTCCAGGGTGAAAAACTTTTTCCTGCTTTCTCTCGCATCTCTTCCTCTCTCTTTTATTTTTTTTTTCAACTTTCTCATGGAAAATTTTCTCTTGAATCAAACACAGCCTAATGGAGATCTACTCTCTACAGACCTTTTTGTGAAATCAGTGACAAGCTTGTTAAACTTTTAAGCCATTTTAAATTTTCACTGGTAAATCTATGCTTAAGAGCCAACTACTATGACTAGTTCTAGGTGAAGACTGTGAGGTGAGGAAAAGGTGAATTCTTATGCCTTGACGTTTCTAGTTTTTAAATTATTATTGTTATTATTATTGTTTTCTCTTCTAGGTAACTAATGCAGTTATATAATGTGTACCACACTAATAGGACTTCTTATTAACTATGTAGAGTATGGAATGGGAGGCGAGGTGTCCATGCAAGGAGATGTTTACAGTTATGGAATATTGTTGCTGGAGATGTTTACAGGAAAGAGACCAACAAATGAATTGTTTGTAAATGGTCTAAACATTCATAATTTCGTCAAAATGGCTTTGCCTGAACAAGTGATGAGCATTTTGGATCCCCGGATGTTCTTTGCAGAATGTGATGAATCTATCGACATCTGTAACCAATGTGATAAAGTATGGGAACCTTTGGTTTCAGTCATGAAACTTGGAGTAGCATGCTCCATTGAATCCCCAATAGAACGGATGAATATGAGAAGTATCTTAGCAGAGTTATATCATATCAGAGCTGATGTTTCTCAGACGCGTAGAGGGTGAGAATTGGATCCAGAGAATGCACTTTTTATTTCTTAGTTTACAAACGTAATAGGCACCACTTATCTTTCACTCAATTTTGCAGACCAGAAATTTCAAACCGGATGATGCAAGATTTTCATCAATCAGATGTCATCTCGGAAGTAGGAGAATGAGATACGTTTAAGAGTTCTCTGCCACAACAATACAGAGAGGTAACTGTCTCATGTTATTAATATTTCTACAACAAATAATATATTCGGCATGTTTTCATCCTCTTTGCTGCTAAAGATCACACTGTATCGTCCTCTATGTTCATCTTTATTTTGCATGCTGGTTTCGTGAGCTGCGTTGCCAGTTAGTGATAGTGCATAATTAGCACTTTGTCATATCTTCATCAACTCGTCCTTCCTGTTGTGCCTTACTGTGGTTACTCGATGGAATGGGAATGGGAATGAGATTGGTAATAGGAATGGTAATGGTAATGGTAATGGGAATGAGAATGGTAATGGGAATGGTAATGGGAATATGTATGTTTGGTATACTTTTAAAATGGTAAGGTGGTAATGTAAAATTTATTTCCAAAAATACCCTCACTTAGTTAAAATGGGGGAGGGTGAGGAGGATAAAAATGGTCATTATTTAACTTTGACCATTACAATGGGAATGGTAATAGCCATTCATAGGGAGGGAGGTAGGAATGGCCATTACAACCAAATCTGTAATGGGAATGACCATTACAATGATTTTATGTGATACCAAACGCAGGAATGCCTTTGACCCATTACATTGTAATGGTCAAACCATTACATTACGACGGTCAATGGACTAACCAAACACGCCCTTTTGTATTAGATACATGCAAGGGATGTTCATCATATCTTATTCAATATTTGGAAATATTTATGTGTCGGTAGAGGTGATTAGAGAACTCTGAGTATAAAAGGTATTCTTTAAGACGACAAAGGATACCTAAATTTGGTGTGGGAGGACTTGTGGGAGCGGGAGATATATTTCGTGAAAAGGAGTGTCTATGAATGGTTTTGCTTGCACGCAGAAGCAAAGACTGTATGGATGTCATCACATTAAATCCTTATTGAACAGCCAGATGGCCTGATAAGTTTTATCTATTGCACATTTTGCTTCTACAATATGTGGTTTCCAAAAGTATTAATAGCCAATTAGGATCTGTTTACTCAATATTTTTGGGAAGGTTTCGTGGTGTAGTTGGTTATCATGTCAGTCTAATACACTGAAGGTTTCCGGTTCGAACCCGGGGTGAAGCCATTTTTATATTTTAAGATGTTGGTAAGAACTCTGCATCTTGCCATGACTAAGTTAGGTTCGGATTAGATGAACCAAAATGACTTCTAGCAGTCCAACTCTTACCAAATAATTCTAAATTCATTTCAACCTACCAAATTCTTGTTGGTTTTCTCCAATAAAATACAAAAATCAATAATGGAGATAGCAATCTAATTAAGTCGCAGAAGTTATTCAATCAATCAATGCCAGAATGAAAGTATTATAAAAACAATAATCTATTAATAAATCTTTTTTTTTTTTTTTTTAAAATTAACCTCCAGTGGGGAGGGGCAACTATGGAATGCCAGACCTTGATTACTTATCAAAAAGATGACTTACAAAAGCTACGGGAGTACATGACGACGTTGCCCGTATAAAAACCAAAGCAAAAGCTAGCATCAAAGAAGAAAAACAAAACAAAACTAAAATCAGATAACTGAAATCAGCTCACTGTCTGTGCCCAGCAATCCGAACAAATCCAGCAGTCTCTCATTCATTAAGCACGCAGCACACGCGCGTTTCTGCGACCCGAGCAAACCCCGGATAGCCCAAAACAAATGCTCCAACCAACGATCAGCATTAGCAAAGATCAGCAACATCAGTAGCAGCAACAACAGCAACTCCGCGCAACAGCGTCAGCAGCAAATCAGCGGCATCAGCAACGCAACAACAGCAGCAACTCCGCGCAACAGCAACAGCAGCAACTCCGCGCAACAGCAACGCAGCAGCAGCAGCAGCTCCACACAACAGCAGCAGCAGCAACTCCGCGCAACAGCAACAGCAGCTACAGCGACGCCATCCGCAACGCAACAGCATCCGCGACAACAAAGCTGGGCAGAACAGAGCAGCTCTGTTTTGAAACAGAGTGCTCTGCCTAAACATGGTCTGAGTCGCAATTTCGCAGCATCTTCCATGTCGCATATCGACACTAGACAGCACCCAGCACGCCAAGCCTCGGCATGCCACCTAACTCAGCTTCCATGTCCGCACATAATACTGCCAGGACTGAAACCGAAAGGCCTGCAATACAGGCCACAGCGTATAGCGCAGGAGACAGAAACCATTCTGGGCAGTCCCATACGAGTCCGCAGCGATCGCTTACTTCACAACCAAATAGAAACAGGGGTCCCTCTGTAACACAGCAGCGTGCCCTGCAATCCGTATGATCTTGAAATCTCCTCTGCCCAAAAAAGCGATGCCTAGTCTTCCCCATTGCGTATGTAAGCCGTATGACTACGGTCAAGCTGTATTAAACCTGCCACTCGCCTAGGAAGATCATGAGCAGGAAAAAAAACCGTCTTATGCTCTCGTTGAGCTCTAGTTGCTAATGCGTCCGCCACCGCATTGGCCTCTCTATAAATATGAGAGCAATTGACCGTCAATTGCGCCTCCAGCTGCTTGATTTCTTTTAAAATATTCTCCAAATGCCACGGAATTTTGAAATTACCTTTAAACCATCCACAAACAATTTTCGAGTCCGTCTGAACAAGCACCTGCTTAAAACCCAATGAAAGACAGAGACGGAGACCCTCGGCTAGAGCCATAATTTCCGCTGTATTATTAGAGCCTGCACCAAAAAAAATTTGCTTCCCAACAACACCAACACCCCTAGAATCTCTTATTATCACACCTCCAGCAGCCATGTTCTTACAGGAAGACCCATCTACATTGAGAGCAACAAAATCTGGCGGAGGGGGATGCCAATAAACAATTCTACTAAGCTTCCTCAAAACTGGAATCACTTGTATCCCCAAAGCCCTTAAAGGAGCCTTGTGCCAACTGACTCTCTTAGGGGTTATAAAGTTATTAGCTAGCAGCAAATTACGCCGAATATTCAGAATCACAAAAGCAGGATTAGGGACAGCATTATCATATACACATTTGCACCGTTGTTTCCATATTTCCCATAAGATGAACATAGGAGTGAGAAGTGATAACACACCTGCTTGAGTACTCATTTTTGCACGTCTGAACCAAATGATAAGGGTCGTGGAGATTTCAGCCGGTTTTCTGATGTGCACATCAAAGATCAACTCAAAATGGCGCCAAACCTGCATCGCCAGTTCTCCATCCAAAAACAAGTGATTAAGGGATTCTCTTTGTGGCGTGTTGCAACATCGACATCTAGAGGCCAGACTGAAACCGCATCTGTATAACTCCCCATCCACTGGAACCCCTCTATGGAGTAGTTTCCACACCAAGACTGAAATTCTAGAAGGGATAATATCATTCCAAATCAATTTATAAAGGCTATTGACCGTCCCTTTCCTCCGAAGCAAGTCATAAGCCGACTGAAGAGAAAAAGACCCATTTTGGTTCGGAACCCAAATACATTCATCCTCCTGAAATTCCTCGCCATGTAATCTATCAGCAAAAAGTCTGCTAGCTAGATGTCTGATCTCTGGGTTAACCAATTCAAAATTGGTTGAGATCACCTCATTTATCGAAGGCCACACACCTTGATCAACCAAGGCCGCCGGTCTTCTGAAGGATGCAACCGTATTCCAATTTTCCTCAAAAAAATTGATATTACCCTGAGCAACGCGCCAAAGGGAGTTGCTCAAAATAATAGACTTGCCAAGCATGAGTTCTTTAAAAAAGGGGGAAGACCCAGTTTTCACCAACTGACTATTCAATGCCACCCCATGCAACCAGTATTTACTTCTCATGAAAATAGCCCAAAGAGAGTCCGCTGTAAGAAGGCGCCAAAGTGCCTTAAGACGAAAGGCCCTCATCACCACCAGTAAATCTCTCACACCCAGACCCTTTTCGTCCTGAGGAAAACAAATAGTAGACCACGAGACCCATTTTTTCTTCAGTCTTCCTTCACAATCACCCCAGAAAAAGTCAGCCAACAAACTATTAATCCGAGATACAACTTTCATAGGAACACACATGGTACTGAGGATATAAATTGGAATCGAGCTTAGAACATGTTTAATCAAAATTAAACGGCCTCCCGGAGATAGCAATTTCGCCTTCCATCCCTGAATCCGAGATTGAATTTTGGAAATCAAATCCTCGAAATAACTATTAATAAATCTTAATATAAATTAGAATCAGAAAGTCAAAATTTGTGGCTGGTAGGCAGATGTGCATGATGAACACATACTTTCGGTCCACTCTCTAGAATTGTTGATTAAGAATAAATGAAATAATACAACAACGTTCATGCATGAACCTAAACAAACAATATTAGCCATTTTGATTTGAAATCACCAACATGGTGAAAATTACATATAAAATGGACAAAATATATCAACTTGAGTTACAGCTCTGCTTTCAACACAAATTGATTTAAACTTGCTTGCGCATTTTGTGGAATCACCAATGAGATGCAAGAGCCCTTCGAATCGAACAATGACAGACTGCCTACCTTGAACACCCAGCCCACGCCCAAAGCTTTTTCTCCAATGCATCTAAGTTGTAATTTGGTTGCAGTTTCACCTGCAAATCCCATTTAAGGTCATATAATCAGAAAACCTGCCACCTTATGCGAACTAATAATAATAAAATAAAATCAAGTATAAATCCAGTGCAATTGGGTTATCTACCTGAAACGTATGAACCACTTTTGTTTCGGTTCTGTACTGATTTTCAAACACTATATCAAGCTTTTCCTCTTCAAGAAGACCAAACAAAGCCGATGTTAATGCTATGTTCTTGTCAACGATTGTACTGATCAATATGGACCCATCCATTCTCTTTATCTTGATTGATGGCATGAACGGAAGCATTGATGTACCTTCTTCATCCTTCTCTCTGTTGCAGACCACATTGTCTCCTCTATGTTCATCTTGGCTCGGCAAGTTAGTTTGATGGGGTGCACTAAGAGGTGGTAGTATTGCATTAGCACTTTCATCATCAGAATCTCTTTGTGGCAACTCTTCAGGCTCCAACTCAACTTCTGTTGCTTCCTCCGACATATCTTCAACATCTCTTTCCTATTGCATCATCGTGATTAGTATATGTGATAGAGTCATAGAGGTTCATCATATCTTATTCAGTTTTGAGAAATATTTGCAAATTAAATATGGAAATATTACGGGTGAGTGGTGTTACCTGATTAGAAGAAGTTGGTAGAAGGTATTCTCTAACACGGCGAAGGATACGTTCTTCAGGGCTGTTCTTACATATCAATATTGCTCTCACCCCATTGAGATTGCATATCTTAGGTGAGCTTGAAACAACTTTAGAATTCCTCCTATCTTTCATCTCTTCCAACTTTTGATTACTTCTGTGTGTTGAGTCTGTTTTGTAGATGGAGAGACTACAAATTTTGAAACAAATGAATGGTATATTTATATTTGATTGTGGGTTGATATGTGGGGAGCTAGGAAAGTAATGACTTACATATTATAAAGAGGCGTGGTGAGTGTTTGGTGTGTACTTACTTATGTGAGTTTTTAGTAAATCAATTGGTGTAGGAGAGCCCACGAGGACCTCGCGAGCCCTTATCGAATTGTTTTGCTTGCATTCGGAAGCAATGGTTGCTTTCTTATTGTATTGATTTCAATGCCTCAATGGGTTTGACACCGCCAGATATTTGACTTTTGACGCAAAAAGCTTTTTAATTGGATTTCCGGTGGCTTTCAAAGGTCAAATTAGAGCTGGCAATGTATCGGATATGGGTCATATTTAGCTGAATCTGATCTGAAAGGACTCCACAAGTAGTCTATCAAAGCTATGAATGGGCTGTTGGATTCGGATTGGACTAAGTTGTGTTTACCCTTTCTTCAATTTGTATTTGGCCAAAGAGTAGGGCCAGGCTCTCTAGATTTTTTGAGAAAAAAAGGAGAGAGAGTTGTACTAAAAATCCCAAATTTTTTATCCAGGTTTCAATCATGGGACCTGTTGCGTGTAAGCAAAACGTTTGTATTCTTACATTATTGAAGGCAAATTAGTTTGGGATTTGAGGACAGAATTAGTTGTGTTCGTTTCTCTAAAGCTGGTTAAGTTAATCAGACTAATATATATATTTAATCGAAGCTTCTCATTGCAAATCTTTATAATTTTTTATTATTCTTCAATATTTAATTAAAACTTACTATAATTGTGGATTGGTCCACAACACTAGATATTTATGGAAAAATCTAGAACAGGTTTCCGTAATTAGGGTTTTAAACCGACAGTTTGATTTTTCGTCCAAATCGACTTTATTGCTTTCAAAATTTTTAATTAATTTGACGGTTCGTTTTTCACCCAAATCGATTATCGCTTTCAAAATTTTTAAACTGAATCGATCTTTGTTTATGTAGACCGTAAACCAAATCGATCGACTAAAACCGACATAAAAAGTGAAATAAAATCGAACCAATTGACTAAATTAAACATATTATATTACTTTTATATAAAATATATATTATTTATTATATATATTCGATCGATTCGGTTTTGTCGGTTAAAATAACTTAAAAACTGAAAATCGAACCGACATACTGGTTTTGAATTTTTTTAAACCGAGCCTAGATCGAACTGATCGGTTCAGTCAGTTTAATAGGTTTAGTTGGGCTTTTTTCAACCCTATTTCGTAGTTTGGGTGCATCCACTAACGTCGAGATATATGCATCTGATATGTAAGGGGATTGGGCTTGGAGTCCCTCAAATTCCTAATTCATTATCTAACAGTACATTCTTTCATTATTTCACGTTTTGAGTCCCTGACAAACTAAAATAAAAATGTTTTTCACTTGTTTGAGTTGAAATTTTCAGAAAAATTACATATTACGTACCAATGGAAATAATGTGCTATAGTTTTAACTCATTTTGACAATGTTCCTTCATATACGTGTTTAGGTCCACACAATTAAATATATTGTTAAATGGTCTTTGTGAGAGTTTAAGAATCACCCTTTCAGGCGGTCTTGCACAATAGCGTTAACCGGCGTTTGGCATGTATCACTCCCAAGGTGGGCTCTCGCTCACTTTGTGATATTAATAGAGAAATCTCATTTATCCTATTTTGTGCATGCGTATCTCTAGGCACATACGTCGAGATGAGCTAAAACTTTGACATATTGTTTTTTATGTGAATCTTGAATTTTTCTCAAAGCTTCACCTCAAACGTATAAGTGAAAGACTATAAAAATTGTAAATGTGTTTTGCGCAATGCAAAAATATACAGTTTCATGGATTTGAATTGAAAAAATTAGTAGGTTGTACTCAGAAATGCATATTAGTGCAATTAAGGGAGTTGAGGTCCTATTCCTACTCATGATTTATTCAAACCAGCTGTTATTAGATAAGGGAGGTTGAAGATTGACATCCGATTTCAAAATTTGGAGTCATGATCAGTTGCTTTGCTTTGCTTTGATTGCCAACCTTTCAATTAATTCCCATATATGCATACACACCAAAAAAACTTGAGAATCAAACTCACTTAACGATATTACAAATGCATTGCGTACAGTAAACTTTTCTTGAGAACTCAATTCTACAAACAGTTTAGTAAAAGAATTTCATGAATTAATTAACTTGCATGCATGAGATTTTTATTTTTTATTTTTTATTTTTTTATTTTTTTTATTTTTTTTATTTTTATTTTTTTAATAAGAATATTAGGCTTTTTATTACTTGAAAAAATCTTTTACATCAGTCGGGAGTACATGATTTACCCGATAAAAAGAACCAGAGGACTTACATCATAGCAAACCCAAAATAAATAGTGACCAAACCCCTAGATCAATGTCTATATTTGCTGTTACTTTTCTTCATTCTAGATGATCGACGAGGATATACCTTGATGTCTCTGAAGTCCGTCGCATGAAATCTTTTCGATATTCGAATTTGGTCTGTCTTTAAACCTGACACTACTCTTGACCTAATGGTGTATTCATCCAAATCTTCTTCTTCTGAACTGATTGTATCCGAAATGTCGGTATCGGTCTCCAAGTACAGTTACAAGATTGAGAAAGCTACATGATTTTTCTTGCCCATGTACAAAGCCTCCTCTCTAAAGCATCTATATCGTAATCGAGTTGCAACTTCACTTGAATGGTATGAACAACTTTGGTCTCAGTTCTATACTGATTTTCATGCACTACATCAAGCTTTTCTTCTTCCAGAATCTCAAAGAGTGCTGAAGTTAAACAAACATCTTTGAGAACAATAGTGTTGATCAATATTGAATTGTTCATTCTCAATATCTCGATGGATGGAACAAATGGCTTTGTGATCGCTTCCTCTTCATCATCACTCTCGAACACGATAATATTATCACCTTGATGATCACCTTCTTCTTTTCTTGATGCTGTGTTGCAACTTTCTTCATCAGAGTCTCTCCTTGAAACCTCATAAGTTTCTAACTCCATCTCTTTTGCTACCTCAAGCTTTCAGAATGAATGAATTAAAACCAAAGCACTATTTAAACTGTATCTAAACGTGGATTCCTTGTGAATACCATGTTTCTAAGTTATATTAAACTGTGGGTGGTTAATTTAGGTTAGCTAGATGGTTAAGCTTTGGATAGTATAAAATTCAGGTTTGATGAATTAAGTAGTGGGTGCAATAGTACAAGTGACGTGCATCTTTGCATTACACAAACTTTTGCTTCTTTTAGGGTAGAAGTATACACTAATTTTCTAAATGAATGGCTATATGAAGAACACAAAACCTAAATAATAATTCAAAATTATAGACTTTCTAACTACACTCCACTTGTCAAAATTTAATATGAAGAACAGACCAAGATGGTAATCTACACGTACGAATGGCTAAATTAAAGTCAAAATTCAATAATTGAACATTTCGTAAAAAGCTAATGGTAACCCCTTCAACTCCTCCTAACCCCTACTTGCCTCGTACAAAAAAAATGTCATGTCATGTCATGTATAATTGTGGCGGCAGCTGAAAGCGCCCTTCGATGTTGAAAGCCAAAGTCATTTGTAGCACCCAGTAACCTAATACAAATGCATAGTGCCCCAAAGCCTGCTCTGATGCAAATGGTTATAATGCATCCCACACAACCTATAGGACTTTTTGTCCAACACATTAATATCACCCCTCTTTGCCCTCACTTCTGTATATATACATCAAGGAATGCATCCACAGGTGATTTGCACAACGTACTAATTCATTTCATAGCTAAAAACTTTTTACCGCAGTTTAAATGATTTCATCGGTAACTTCATAATTTAGCTAAATTAAAAAGAAAAAAGTAGCTTCTATTGATTCTCATCAACCAACATATGAAACAAACCACACAATTACATGAATTCAAAGCTACGTAGTTTGTCTTGCCATATAGTCCATGATCAAAGCTTCCACTCCAAAGCGTCTACACTATTGTAATTGGCTTCCAACCACCATGAGCAACTTTGTCTCAGCTCTATACTGATTTTCATACACTACACCAAGCTTTTCTTCTTCCAGAATCTGAAAGAATGCCAACGTTAAAAAAACATTTTTAAGAACTATAGTCTTGATCTATGTCAAATCCTCCATCCTTGCTATCTTGATGGATGGAACAAACGGTTTTGATGTCTCCTCTTCTTCATCACTCTCGAACACCGCATTGGCACTTTCATCTTCTTATTTTCTTGATGTATTGCAACTTTCTTCATCAGAGTCTCTCCTTGATATACATGTTGGGATTTAACCAACTATGTGAATGAAAAAAGAAGATAAGGAAAAACAAGAGAGATTGTAATCTCTTGATAAAACTAGAACTCTGATGTGTAGAGAACTCACTTTATTCACATTCTGTTATTGAAACCAAATAATACATGGGTTTAAATAGGACTCACATGACTCTTAGCCAAAAGACACTTAGTAATACTAAAAGACACACTGGAACACCAAAAGACACATCTCTTCTAGAACTAGTCTAGATTAATTCTCTAACATCCCTCCTTAAGCTAGACTATCACCATTCCAAGCTTCTTCTTCAATTTGTTGAATGTGTCGGTCTTCAAAGCTTTAGTGAAAATATCGGCAACTTGATCTTGAGATCTGCAAAATTTCACATTGATATGTCCCTCCTTAACCAAGTCTCGAATGAAATGATATTTGATCCTTATATGCTTGCTTTTGCCATGAAAAACCAGATTCTTTGTAAGTGAAATAGCCGAACTGTTATCACAAAACAGTGTAGGAGAACTAACAGGTCCATGCTTGAGTTCACTCAAAACCCAAATCAACCAAAGTGCTTGACAAGATGCAAAAGCTAGTGAGACATATTCGGACTCGGTTGTAGAGAGAGTCACAATATCTTGCTTTTTAGATGCCCATGAGATTGCGCCGGAACCAATATTAAAGACATATCCGAAAGTGTTTTTACTATCATCAACACTTCCTCCCCAATCACTATCACAATAACCTACCAAACTTGGTTCTTCAATTTTCGTGAATTGAATGCCTTCATGAATTGTTCCACTCACATACCTTAAGACTCTTTTTCTAGCTTCCCAATGATTTTGCCTAGGAGATTTCATGAATCTACTAAGCATACTCACCGCAAACATAAGATCGGGTCTAGTGGAAGTCAAGTACATAAGACTACCAACAAGACTTCTATAAAGAGTTCCATCAACATGCCTATTGTCTTCACATTTGCTTAGTTTCAAACCAGCCTCCATAGGTGTGCTAATTGGTAGTGCGCCCTCCATTCTAAACTTTCTTAATAAATCTTGTGCATACTTCCGTTGAGCGATGATAATCCCATCTCTTTGTTGTTTAACTTCAATGCCCAAAAAATAATGGAGTAGTCCCATGTCGGTCATCTCGAACTCATTCATCATAGCTTTCTTGAAATCTTCATTCATACTTGAACAACTTCCGGTAAAGATTAAATCATCAACATATAAGCATACTATCAAAAACTCACCATGAGATCCTTCCTTGGTGTATAGAGTATGTTCAAAGGGACATCTTTTAAAGCCATCCTTCAAAAAATAGCCATCAATACGACTATATCATGCCCTTGGTGCTTGTTTAAGCCCATATAAGGCTTTTTTCAAATGAAATACGAATTGTCGAAAAGATCCTTCGGAGTTTGACTCGAAAATTTGAGTCTAGTGTTGTTGCTATTGAAGAATCCAAAGATTTATCTTCTTTGTCGGTGGAGAGTTTATTGGGATCACTACAATCCCATGAACTACGAATGAAGCAATATGATTCTAGTTCTATTGAACAAGCCTTTCAAACGCAAGTCTCCTTTAGAGATTCCTCTAAAGATGGCTTGAGAGGAGAGGTCGTGGAAGAGCCACTTCTCATGGTAGAGGAAGAGGCTATGGTGGACAAGAGAAATCTCATGATGGTGAGTTTTCATCTTATCGAGGAAGAGAGAGAGAAAAATCTTCCGTATCAAATATTCAATGCTATCGTTGTCATATGTATGGCCATGTCAAGAAATATTGTAGAAAGAAGATGGAGGAGGACAACAAAGAATCCAATTTTATGCATGAGGAGGAAGAAGAAAATTTTTTCCTTACATGCAATGTTCATGGAGCTCTCTTAGAAGATGTGTGGTTCGTGGATAGTGGTTGTAGCAACCACATGACCGGGAACAAGAAGGCCTTTTGTGGAGATAAATGATTCATTTCACAGTGAAGTTAGAACCGGTGATGACAATAAGCTTCATGTCAAAGGAAGGGGTGATATTCTTGTCCAAACCAAGCAAGGAATAAAGCGGATCTCAAATATATGTTATGTTCCAGGCCTTAAGCACAATCTCTTAAGTGTTGGGCAACTTCTTTTGAAGGGATATGAAGTAAATTTCAAGGGAGCTTTGTGTGAGATCAAAGATAAGAATGATGTTATTTGAAAAAAGGCCATATAAGGTTTTTTTTCAAATGACATACTTTCTTTTCTTCTCCAATTTTCACATAACCAGGTGGTTGAGTTATATAAAGTTCCTCCTCAAGAAAGTCATTCAAGAATGTCGATTTGACATCCATTTGATAGACTTTCCATTCTCTTTGAGCTGTCAATGCAAGTACTGTTCGAATTGTTTCAAGGCGAGCCACGGGTGCAAATACTTCCTGGAAATCAACACCATACTTTTGTTTGTAGCCTTTCACCACCAAACGTGCTTTGTGCTTTTCAACCTCGCCTTTTGAGTTAAATTATGTTTTGTAAACCCATTTCACATCAAGGGGTTTCTTGTCATTTGGGAGATCAACAAGTTCCCAAGTCTTGTTTCTTTGAATAGCATCAATTTCATTATCCATTGCAAGCTTCCACTTCTCATCTTTAGAAGCCTCTTCAAACATAATTGGATCGGCATCAACAAACAAAGCAAAATTAACCAAATCATCATCCAAATTGGCCAAATCGTCACCCAAATTGCTACTTGTTTGTTCATAAAGATCTTGGATACTCCTTGTCTTCTTCGAAGGGGAACTTGAAGTTGAACTTGAACTTGAAGATGAAGAGGGTGATGAAGTAGAATTGGGAGAAGAAGGTGGAACACCAACCTCTTCGTTTTCTTCAATTGGAGCTTCAATTTCTTCTTCGATTTCTATGCAACTTGAATTTTCTTTGGTTGCATTTTCTTTCCAATTCCAAGATTCTCCTTCATTGAACTTCACATTCTGTTATTGAAACCAAATAATACATGGGTTTAAATAGGACTCACATGACTCTTAGCCAAAAGACTCTTATAATACTAAAAGACACACTGGAACACCAAAAGACACATCTCTTCTAGAACTAGTCTAGATTAATTCTCTAACAATATATCCCATAGTTTTCTAACTCCATCTCTCATTACTTTCAACATGAATTAAATGAAACCCAATGCACTATTTAGAATCTAATTAGAAGTGATAACTTTTTTTTTTTATGTGAATCATGTGAACCTTAATCTTTGATGTGAATCATGTGTATTTTGAATCCCTGCAAGTTTGATGAATGGCAGTGGATTGTTTAGGATTAACTGGATGGCTAAAATTTGAACAACAACCAAGTAAGAAGTCGGTGTAAGTAAGTGACGCACATAACACAAAATGTTGTTTCTGCTGGGGGAATTATAGATGTATACCAAAATCAATGCTATAAGATTACACCAAATTTTTTTTTTTCAAAATTATTGACTTCCTAAATACACGACTCCGATTGCGGCCATCATATTCATATGTCAACATGCACCATTGATTAAATGAAACCAAATTCAATAATTGAACATTCACAAGTTATGGTGACGTCCTCTACTTGGATTACGGCACCTTTGTAATCTCCCATCAAATAGACATGTACAGCCTGCAGCAATTAGATTTGTACAACCAATACAAGAAAACTCGAGTCTGATTGACAACTTGTTCAATAGTATCACAACCTTCACACTTGGAATTCCAGTGAATAAATGATAGGGGAATAAATGATAGGAAGACATACATGAATCATAAGTTTAAGTTTTAATCTAAACCCAGATCAAGATCTTGGATTGGATTGGACCTAAAATCGAATAAGGTCCAGCCTAATTAAACTGGTTTGGGGTTTTCAGTTTTCTTACAAATTTGAATGTGCAATCAATACAGAATCTACAGATCAAAAACTTCCCATTAGTGTTTTGTCATCCTTCATCAGCTGAGGCTATGCTAATCTTCTCCGTCCGTTCCAATTCTACTGAATTATCGCAGAAGAGTACATCTGATAAAAGTTCAAAACACAACGGAAATTGTGAAGTGCATCCTTAATTTACATCCATTATAAGCCTAGTCCAACTATTGGAACCTAGCTCGAACACAAGGACTTTAAACCCATTGATCCGGTTTTGAAGGCCATTAGAGACGCGAAGGCCCAAAGTCATTTGTAGCGCTCCTCAGCCTAATAGAATTATACAAATGCTTTGTCCCAAAGCTTGCAGCTCTAATGCGGACACTCGTAATGCATCCCACTCCACTTGTGGAGATTTGCCTATATCCCTTGCTCTTCGCCTTCAATATATCAAGAAATACACTGAATGGGGTAATGCACAACATACTAATTTAGTGCCATATATTCTTCACGGCATTTCATTATTTCATGGAATTTTGCACATGACTTTCATTAATCTTAGGTGAATCGTTAAAAAAAAACTGAACAGATACTGATACTAAATCAATCATATTATACAAAACTTTAGAACACTTCCATCTAGTCTCAATCGACCAACAATATTTATGGATTAATTAAACAAACAAGTACATGATTGCAAAGCTACGTGATTTTTCTAGCCCATGAACAAAGCTTCCTCTCTAAAGCATCGACATTGTATTCACCTTCCAGCCTCACTTGAATTGTATGAGCAACTTTGTTCTCAGTTCTGTACTGATTTTCAGACACTACATCTAGCTTTTCTTCTTCTAGAATCCGAAAGAGAGCCGAAGTTAAACATACATCCTTGAGAACTATAGTGTTGATCAATATTGAATCATCCATTTTCTTTATCTTGATCGATGGAATGAATGCCTTTGGTGTCTCTTCCCCTTCATCACCACTCTCAAACACCACCACATTGTTGTCTTCTGGGATCTCTTGGTGTTTCAAGTCCATCTCTGTTGCTTCCTGAACCACAATTTTAGCACTTCTTTCCTGTTGTATGAAAACCTAAACACCAATTTAGGAAATTTATATAAAGAAATGAATTTGACCAAGTCATGAACACAATCAAGAACACCATAGATGTGCGAATGAGAGCTTAAAATTAATTTTTTTGGTGCAGCAGCAGATAGATTAATACATGTTTTTCTTCGGAAAGTTTGAAACTCAAATGTGTCTGTAGTATTGCAGTCATATTTTGAAAATGTTATAAGAAGTTTCTTTTTTGAGTTCTTCATGAAACATAAATCTTGCCTTAGAAGACCATCTAGATGTTGCGTTGTTTTTGGCTAACATCATTTGACATAAATGAACTCTACATATCGTCCAAATCTCACTAAGCTACAAATCTGAAAATGGGCTAAAAATTTGTAAAACTGACAAAAACTCCAATAAATATGGGTAATTGTGCATTAGAATCTTCAACAACTATGACTCTTCTTACATGGTTGTCTTGAACTAGTACAGCTACATAGGTGAGAATAGCGCAGAGAGAGCTGTTAGTTACCTGAGGAGGAGAAAGAGGCAACGGAGGAGGTATCACTTGAGGTTGTAAGAGAGATATCTAAGCTTGGTATCGAGAAGATAATTGTCTTAGACGCGCAAGAATGATGTGTTGAGGGCTGTTCTTGCATACCACCACTGATGCTCTCATCAATCCAGGACCACCACCACCATGACCATATACTAGAAGATATGACGAAGTTGTAGTTGGTTGGTGGTGGTGTGAATATATACAGGCATATAGCCTTGTATCCAAATGCGTGATTTGTCATACCGTAGAGTACACTATTGAACAAAATATAGGAGTATCGCAAACAACTCTTCATTTGGTGTATAGCCACACCAATTTTTCTGTAAAACCCCACTTTGTAATCCTAGTAAAACCAAGTAAGAAATTACACTATACCAAATTGGCATATGTGTAACAACTGTCAAAATAGTAACACTTTAAGCTGTTACAATCCAATAAACAATTCCAAGTCAAAACTAAATTTAGTAAAAAAAAAATGAAAAACAGTTACACAAAAGAAGTGATACAATAAATTAGATCACCATGAATAATATCACTTGTATGACCATACTATTCATGATGATACAATTATTGTTTTGAGAATATTTAAAATTGCTTTGTGGATTGTTATAGCTCAAAATTGTTACTGTTTTGAGAGTTGTTACAAAAATATCAATTTGGTGTAGTATACAAATTTCAAGTTAAATAAATGAAGAAAATCTCGACTCCGGCCTTCGCAGAATACTTGACTCCTAATTTGGTCAATTTATGAAATTATTAAATGGAGAGAAATGCATTGAAAAATGTTAACTTGATATAGTGACACTGTGCCTATAGATACTTAAATTATTGTACTTTTCCTTTGAAGTTTTTGAATAATAATTATTTAATGCAAATGTTGTTTAATTTTGACAAATTGACAACAAATTAAATTCAGTGAATACACTACTGCAAACAGTAAACACATTCCGTGTATGTACATGAACTAATACTGATAATAACGTCGCTGATTAGTGAGCAGAATATGCAATATGTTTAATAGACTTATATATATATATTTCATTCAACATTACATATTAAATATTATTAATCAAAGTTTAAAATGCCAGAATTGTCACATTAATCAAAAGGAAAATCCATCTTAACTAAATTATACAATTTTCTTGAAGAAAAGATCAAGGCAAAAGCTTGGTATTGAAGATGCCACACACCATCCTCCAAAACTATATGATTATGTTTTTTTTTTTTTTTTTTTTTTTTTTTTTCTTCTCTCTTTTAAGGTTAAGGGTCCTGACAAGGATCACCTCATGTACTGTTTGTCAATTAGTCAATGGAGGAAGAAAGGGTCACTGCCCCTCATGTTTTCTCTAATATTGTGACTATACAACCTCAGACATACACAGTTTAATTAGTGTTATGGTGTCAAAGGCAGACATATAAAACTGAGTAAGAGAATTATGCAAATTAAGATCTATGGAAAATTCTATAATCTTGGAGGATGAAGACATCACTATTAAGAGAATGATGCAAATTAAGATCTATGGAAAATTCTATAATCTTGGAGGATGAAGACATCACTATTTTTTTCTCTGTCTTTATCCTTTATCCAATTCATAAGTATAAAAAGCAAGTGTAGATGTGACATGAATTTCTTTATCAAATCAAAAGTTGACAAGTCCAAAGTGTGCAAACACACACACAAACATTTCAATTGCACTCTTCAGGAAAGACACAATATATAAAAGCAAATACGTACTTCAATTAAATTAATCTTTACAATATTAGAAGAGTCATTTCTAAGTGTTGATTAACTTTGTTAGGTTATATCCAAATTATCAAATATCCTTTATTCAAATAAAACTCAAGCTGTATAGGTAAATATGTATAGATACCCATATTGCAGGAATCGCCCTTTTCCCACGAGCTTCATGCTCTATGATCATGAGGAAGGATGTCAACATTAATTAACTGTTTATATACTATTGTTTTTTTTACCGTAAATAGTTAGAAATGTGTCGAAAAAAATGACATCATTCGAATATAATAAAGTTGATAGAAAAGTCAACAATAACAGCTAAGGAAATTGCTCATTTGCCCCATCATTGTTCATATAATATTAATTTCAACTGTGCATAGCAAGATTTGAAAAGATATTTTAAAAAATCCAAAATATTGACAACTCTAGCACAACCATTGTTCCTCAAACAGTGAAATTCAATTGCTGTTATAAATTAGATATACGACAAAGGCCCCAATAATACATTTTGGTGTGATTGCAATGTTGAATGTACATAATTGTTGGAAATATGACTATTTAAAATAAAAGAAAATGGGTGTGTATTAGGTTTCGATCTCTGGATCTCTCTCTAATATTAGTCTCACATCTTCTATACAACTCTTTGTGGTAGAGTTTATAAGAAGATTGTTTGGACTTGGGTTTGGACCCCTTGGGGGTACCACACTTTTGTGAGGAGGAGAGAGATAGACTCTTGCACCCGCCGTCCGTCCAGTTGGGTCGGGTCGGGTCGGGTCGGGTCATTAAGAGAGCAACCCATTCTTTTTGCTAAATCTGAAGAGGGAATGAATCTAGACGGGATTTTATCCATGTATCTAGACGTTCTCTTAAAACTCCACGTTTTCCACATGTTTTTAATTGCGCTCTCCACGCGATGAATCTAGCCGTGATTTCGTATTTCAAAGAATGTGTTTTCTCCCTATAAATGTAAACACAATTCAGAGTTTAAAAAATAAGAAAAACCAAAAACAGTTTGAAAACAAGAAAAGATTTGTTTTTCATAGAAGAGTTTTTGCAAACAAAAACTTTAGTATTTTTTAATCAGAAAAGAGATTTTTCTTGTTATTGATCTATATACATTGTATTGGTGTTTCCGAGCAAACAAGAGATTAAGGGTGAATAGTATTCCGTTCATCAACAGTGCAATTATTTGAACGAGACAGAGAAGATTCTGGGCTGTTTTATCCTGGGGACGGTGGGGCTACTAGACTGCTTGCACATTTTTGGGCAGAGCCGCGAAACGTCTTACAGAGAGCGACCTAGTCCGCGACTCAACCCAAGAACAATTGGTACCTTCGTTCCTATCTTTTAATTTGAATTATTCAGCATTTACAACAATTTTAAGACGATTTTATTTCTGCCATGAAACATTCTTCATAATTTTCTATAAGATCGAAAGAATGATCCCTTCAATGATATTTAGTATTCTACATAATACAACTTACGGAAATAAAGAAAGGACATGGAACAAGTAATGAAAATTATGGTAGAAATGATACAGCCTTTGTCAATTGTAGAACTTGACAATGTTTTTTGATCCGTTCTTATTCGAAGTTTGATTTGTGCAAGCTTTCTTCTTTTCCACAGATTAGGTTGAAATGATACCCTTTGTCTCTAGGGAGATTTTGGTTTGATTACCTGTGTGTAAGTGTGTGATTATTTAATATTGTTGGGTTTTTGTGAGGATAACTCTTTTAGCTAGGTTGTTGTTTTTCCTAACAACACATAAGGTTGCATATATTTGTGTAAGAATGCACACACTTTATCACACATAAGACTTGAGTTAATTGTTAAAGAAGTGAATTGTATATAGTTGGTTATATATAGATTAGCGATGAACAGTTAATATCCTGATTCAAATAGGAAACAAAGGTAATGGCATTGTTTAGTGCAAAGGATCATGTTTCGAGTCTGTTGCCATTATTCGTTTTGGATTATGAATGAATTTGAACCTTAAAAATAAAAGAGGAAAAATCTGAGGATTATTTCCATCATAATGTACTTATAGTTCAATTCATAGTAGCTAGTTGGTGCCTTACGAATTGCACTTTTGTAGCAGTCTCCTAACAACTAAAGAATTTGGCTGAGCATTTTGCTAGATTCTCTGTGTCCTATTACTAATGACTATTCTGTTCACCAATCTATTGAACTTATTGTGAACATCAAGTTAAAAGATGTGAGTTTCCAGCGTCTTAGTGCATTTGCAATGATAGAAATCGTATGGAATATGGTATGATTGTTTTTGTTTGTAGTTCCATTGAAAAACTTTAGTCTAGACTCTAAACCCATGATGGACTAACTAGAGGAGATTGTGTATGAGTAGAACACCTCTCTGTAATTTTAAACATTGAATAAATGTTTTCATCCTTATGTATGTGGTGCTGAAGTCAAGAGAAGCCACACATGAGGATTTGTCATTTAACACAAATGGATTTTTTAGAGGTTTTTCTTTCAGCAGTGACAGCCCACTTGCACCTAAAAGCATAACCAATGAATGTTTTTAGGATTGAAGGGTCACCCACATCTGCATTGAGACATCTTCATATCTTCTTCACAAAGTATTCAATGTTTTACTATTTGGTTGTGGATACTCTACACAAATCTTCAACTTTAGGGGAGGAAAGAAAGTTATAAGCTTTATTATTTAACATTGAATTAGTAAACCCTGTTGCGCCATATAATCGACTTCAGTGAGTGTAAACTCCCTAATCCACTCTTGAAATCTTTAGTCAAATGGTTGCTTAAGCGTGTGCTAGAAGCTAAAAAACTTTAGGTAGTTTAGCTTATGTTAGGATTCCTGATCCTAAAAGGAATAAGCTTGCGAATAGGGCACACGAATGTGTATTCATAGGATATGCCATGA
The DNA here is from genome assembly GCA_963556465.1 of Berberis vulgaris. Lineage (NCBI taxonomy): Eukaryota > Viridiplantae > Streptophyta > Magnoliopsida > Ranunculales > Berberidaceae > Berberis > Berberis vulgaris. Next base: position 5,423,825 of record OY747133.1, read on the forward strand.
ACAGCAAAGCTTATAGATTCTATAATCTTAAAGATCACATTATTTTAGAATCAAACGACGTTGACTTCTATGAAGATAAATTTCCTTTTATTTCGAGGAATAGTATGGGGTACATCCTCAAATAACGTGCCTATAATAAGAATGAATGAAACTGATAAAGCCACAGAATCTAAGCCTAGGAGAAGTAAACGGAAACGAACTTCTAAAAACTCTGGCCCCGATTACTATGTCTTTTCAGTTGAGGAGGATCCCATTAGCTTTCAAGATGCCTTATCCTCAATAGATGCCTTTTTTTGGGAAGAGGCTATTGATGATGAAATGTAGTCTCTTGAGTCTAATAGAACCTGGCATATAGTTGATTTGCCACCAAGTTGCAAGACAATAGGATGTAAATGGGTATTTAAGAAGAATTTGAAACCCAATGGTAATGTTGAAAAGTTTAAGGCTCGTCTTGTAGCCAAAGGGTATAGATAGAGAGAAAAGTGTTGACTTCTTTGATACATATTCTCCTGTTACCAGGATTACATTATCAGAAGTTTTCCGTTGTCCTTGAAGGATATAGCGATGCTGATTGGAACACCATTTCAGATGACTCCAAAGACACCAATGGCTATATTTTCAGTATAGCTGGTGGAGCTGTTTCTTGGAAATCAAATAAACAAACCATTCTGACACAGTCCACGATGGAGTCAGAGATGATAGCACTAGCCACGGCTAGTGAAGAAGCAGGTTGGTTAAGAAACCTGCTAGCAGAGATCCCTTTATGGAAAAGACTGATTCCAGCTGTCTTGATCCATTGCGATAGTACCGCGGCTATTGCAAAAATTCAGAACCGTTATTATAACGGCAAGAAAATGACAAATACGTCGTAAGCACAGTACAGTTAGAGAGTTTTTGTCTACTGGTGCTGTGAGAGTGGATCATGTACGAACTGATGAGAACTTGGTTGATCCATTGACGAAAGGATTAGCTAGAGAGAAGGTTTTCAAAACCTCGAAAGGAATGGAACTAATGCCCTTAGATTGATGAGTTATTCATGACGGTAACCCAACCTATAGACTGGAGATCCCAAGAAATAGGTTCAATGGGTAATAACAAGTCGTGAATGATATGAAGTGAATCATGCTGACAGAATAACAATCTCATTCCTAGATTAAAGCATGAGTTCCTGAAGCGATAGTAGGATGAGTTAAAAACTCTTAATGAGATCTATACTCTAAGTGGAGTTGAGTACCTAGCTACAGGAGTACTCTTGATAGACTCACCTAAGTGATTGTAGAAGTTTGGCTGCTTCCTATGGAATTTGTGGGCAAAATTCCTAGAGCCTTCACTATACTGGGATATATGTGCATGGCCGTAAGGCACAGGCTTTGTAGACTTCATCCTGGTAAGGTTGTGCGTGTAATGTCTGTTAGAGATAGAGTTCAAAACTACGAGTTACTCTAGTATAATCTAAAGCATGAACACTACGCAAGAGTTCAAGTCAAAAGACACTTTTGTTGATGCACAATCTTATATTTTTTAGATTGCTCGATGAAAATTGTTTTAAAAATCCAAGTGGGGGATTGTTGGAAATATGGCTTTTTAAAATAAAAGAAAATGGGTGTGTATCAGGTTTCGATCTCTGGATCTCTCTCTAATATTAGTCTCACATCTTCTATACAACTCTTTGTGGTAGAGTTTATAAGGAGATTGCTTGGACTTGGGTTTGGACCCCTTGGGGGTACCACACTTTTGTGAGGAGGGGAGAGATAGACTTTCGCGCCCGCCGTCCGGTCGGGTCGGGTCGGGTCATTAAGAGAGCAACCCATTATTTTTGCTAAATCTGAAGAGGGAATGAATCTAGACAGGATTCTGTCCATATATCTAGACGTCTTCCTAAATCACACGTTTGCCATGAGTTGCGCCGGAATTTTTGCTCCACATTTTCCACGTTTTTAATTGCGCTCTCCACACGATGAATCTAGACGGGATTTTATCCATGTATCTAGACGTTCTCTTAAAACCCCACGTTTTCCACATGTTTTTAATTGTGCTCTCCATGCGATGAATCTAGCCATGATTTTGTATTTCAACGAATGTGTTTTCTCCCTATAAATGTAAACACAATTCAGAGTTTAAAAAATAAGAAAAACCAAAAACAGTTTGAAAACAAGAAAAGATTTGTTTTTCATAGAAGAGTTTTTGCAAACAAAAACTTTAGTATTTTTTAATCAGAAAAGAGATTTTTCTTGTTATTGATCTATATACATTGTATTGGTGTTTCCGAGCAAACAAGAGATTAAGGGTGAATAATATTCCGTTCATCAACAGTGCAATTGTTTGAACGAGACAGAGAAGATTCTGGACTGTTTTATCCTGGGGACGGCGGGGCTACTAGACTGCTTGCACATTTTGGGCAGAGCCGCGAAACGTCTTAAAGAGAGCGACCTAGTCCGCGACTCAACCCAAGAACAATTGGTACCTTCGTTCCTATCTTTTAATTTGAATTATTCAGCATTTACAACAATAGTGAGTTACTTGCGTTCCGCATCTGAATCATTGGTCGGTTAGCTTCATACGGCCAAATCCGTGTTACATTTCTATTCATTTATTATCATTATAGTAAAAACTAGTGTACGTAAAAACCCATATGTGTTTTTGAGAGGGATCGACCTAGATCTGGTTCATTGTCATGAATTTCATAATTTGATGTGGCAAGGAGTTACAAGCTAGTTGGCAAGTTGTTGTTTGCTCATTTGGGCAGAGTTTGGATAGTAGATATTGGTTGCTGGTTGAAGCTCTTTTGAATAGGCTCTACTATTGTTTTGGTTAGTTTTTAATACAGGTAAAGTCGTAATATGTATCTCCGTTTAGTTTGTAAATCTTTTTGGGATAAATAATAAAAGTTTGGCATTTCATAGTTGTCCCTCCCCACCACCACCGAAGGTTTAATTTAAAAAAATAATAATAATAAATAAAATAAAATAAAAATGGCGGCATCGTACACTTTCTTAAGTAAGACCCTAGGTAAAAAGATAAGTTTTGAATAAGTCTTCAAAACAAACCATTCTAATCTATAAGAAGTATCTATCTTTCTCAATCAGTGGGAACTCTTAGAACAATTTTCTCAAAGATGTGATTGAATTCTTATCTACCTATTTTTCATGAAAAAGTGGTGCAACTAGTGTTTGTGAGTGTGACATTTTTGTTTATTTTGTCCTTGAGATTGGCTGCATTAAGATTTTCGTTGGGTACTGGACTTGTTTTTCTTCATTTGTGTGTGTGTTTTTTTCTACATTTTAAAGTGAAAAATGTTTGTCGACGCGCATGATTTGAACGTTGGGGTGACTGTAGCTGTATTTTTCTATCTTATCGACACCTGTCGACTTTACTAACATAACAAGTTGAAAACCCATGAAATCAAATTCATGTACTGTTGTCATTTGTCCTCATGTTTTGGTAAGACAGCCCAACCACAAATCTACCAAAAGATGATATTATGGCATGCCGCATAATGCTGTTAAAATCCTACTTCCAACCTGACACTAGAAATTTTAATTTGACTTGAGTTGCATATTCCAACCAGATATCATTACATGTCGAGGAGGAACTCCGTGAATATTGGAATTGATTATATCGGTTAGTTAAACAATATATTTGGTTAGTTAAACAATCATACTACCGCGAGCAATTTTGGCAATTTTGTTTCCAAAGACTGCACAGTGAGCCAGGGATTGCAACTCCAATGTAAGTTGACGAACACTCAGCCTAGAGAAAGTAAATTGCAAATATGTCGGCAAGAAATTAAGTTCAGTGAATTACTATTTCTTACAAACACATGCAGTGTATGCGCTTGAGCTATAAAGTATCATTTTTGTGTTGCAACAAATAGTTTTACACGGTTTCACAAATAAAGTGATACAATAATTAAATCACCATAAAAAATGGTGCTACAAGTGATATTATTCATGATAATCCAATTTATTGTATCACTTTATTTGTGAAATTATTTTTCAAAATTTTACATGAATTTAGTTTTGATTTGAAAAATGTTACTGTTTGGCGGGTTGTTACAAAACTACTTATTTGGTGCAGTGTTAGTTCAGTATTACATATATGTTAAAATATTCTTTGTTTTTTTAATAAGTATATCACATTATTATAATAAAATCCAACTTGATTAATCTTTCGTGTTGAGAAAAATGAAGGTAGAAACTTGACCAAACATAGAGGGTATGCATGGCAGTACCTTTGTTCTTGAAAAATATATATGAACAAAGGGAGAACATAAACAAGGGTTGCATAGCCTTGTTAGGCCTAATTAAAATTGTAAAGAAAATACCTTTAGAATTGTATTGAATTGTTGTGTTAATTCATTGACTAAATATAAACTTATATAAGCTAGATCATAACCTTGTGAAAACAGGAAACTTAAAACTTAAAACTTTTTAATCTATTATGATTATCCTAACATATTCTATACTGACTTTCCTATTCTATAACATATGTAGAGTTTCTTTCTTTAACACTCTCCCTCAAGTTGGAGTATATCTTTGTAACACCCAATTTGCTAAAAAGATTATCAAATTGATAAGTGCTCAAAGCTTTAGTGAACAAATCTACCAGTTGATGAAGTGTTCCAACATACTTAGTCTGAATAGTACCATCTTGTATCTTCTCTCTAATCAAATGGCAATCAATCCCGATATGCATTGTTGGCTCATGAAAAACCGGATTAGATGCAATATGGAGTGTAACCTTGTTGTCACAAAACAAGAGGGTTGCTGAGGATGATTAATGTGCAAATTATTAAGAATGTACCTCAACCAGGTTAACTCACAGCATGTGGAAGCCATAGGCTGTAGATCTTGCCACTGTAGCTTGTTTCTTAGCTTTACAAGAAATTGGTGAATCACCAAGCAAGACATAATAACCTGTAATGAATTTCCTAGTATCTCTACATCTAGCCCAATCTACATCACAATAAGCTTTCAACTGTAATGAGTTGGTGGAAGAGAAAAAATATTGTCCTAGTGAAGCCTTGATATACCTCAAGACCTAGTGTGCAACATCCAAATGTGGTATTCTGAACTTGTCCATAAACTGACTTAGAACATGTATAGAATAAACCAAATATAGTCTCGTGATCGTTAAGTATATCAACCTTCCAACGAGCCTACGATACATTGCTAGATTTGGTAGTAAATCTCCATCATCTTGTGTGAGCACCAAAATTTGATCCATAGGATATCGTGAAGGCTTTGCTCCAAGATACCATGTGCCCTCCAATATTTCAAGTGCATATTTTCGTTGAGATAAAGCAATCCCTTTGGATGACCTCGCGACTTCAATACCAAAGAAATATTTCAATTTTCTTAAATCTTTGAGCTTGAATTTTGCAACCAGAAATTGCTTTGTTTCTTCAATGTAATGGAGATCATTACCTGTCAATATTACATCATCAACGTATACGAGGATTGTTGTAAAGTTGTTACCCTTGGATTAGACGAATAATGAGTAATCAGCCTTAGACTGATTAAGGGGGGTGTATTGTATATGGATTCTTATGGAATTGATAAATAATTTGAAAATTCCACGGACTCTTTAAATTGTCTACAGACTCTTTAAATTGTCCACGAACTTCTGCTGATTTCTTAAATCCATAGACTTTTGCTACAGACTTTCTAGAGATTTGTGAAAATCCACAGACTTTGTATGAACGACTTTTACAGATTTCTAATTATTTGCAAGATAAAAAAGAAGTTGGTAAATAGTGATGAAACAAAAAAACGTCCGCATATAATTAACAAAAGTGAGAGATACATGTGCTAAAAAAAACTAGAAAAAGAAAAGGTCGTTAATTAGCATCTTTAAAATAAGAAGTAAACGTCCATAAAATTGTATTATGATCATTCTTCTCCTTCATGATCATGGTCACTTTCTTCATTATCATTGTTAGCAACGTTGACGTTTGCTTGAGCTGCGGCCCACATTTGATTAGCAATACTCATTCTCCATTGATTAGCATTTTCTCTTTGCTGCTCTTGGGTTTAAATATCATCCCATTCAAAATTATCTTCATCATTCTCTACCGGATCATTTACCACAAGTACAGGCTTCAAGTGAAGCTCAGTGGTGATCATGCTTGGTAGACTTCAGGGAGCTGAAAACCAACACTGGCAGCAGATTTCTTTAGAATCCTTGCTACTTCATCTGATCTATCTACTGCAATGTTGCAGAAAAAAACAACTCCTACACAATCATTTGGCAAAAACTCAGGTCATATATATTGTGAAGTAGCCATTATAATACAATGAAAATTTTGTTTCACATGGGAAACGTATAAATTCAAGTAGGAAGAGTACAGACTAGAGATCAATGAGACCTACATGTTTCTTAAACAGACGAACTATAAGAAATGTAGATTTATCAAGTCAGACATAGTCTAATACATGTACACACAGCAACATTATTGCAATTTTTTATTGGCTTTTTTTTGTGTGTATGGGTACGTGTGTCTTTACGAGAAAAGTGAAGGATAACAAGCCAGCCACCAGGTTCCCTGCTAGATGGTAGTGGAAAACAAGAGAAGTCATAACACAACTATTTACAACCTATAATGTGGCACCCCACAGGTTAAGTTGTCAAAACACCCTTTTGATCTGGATAACAATGATCAATATATACAGTACCTGTATTCCCAAACCCCAACACCCCCACCCACACATGTGTCGTATACCATCATGTTCCGGCTTTGATCAAATACCCCCAAATCATTGAGCATTAAACCATGTTATGAGAGGATGCAACCTAGGAAGATATTACCTCCTGGTAGACCAACCCGTAGAACAGCAGGCAGATATCACTTCGCCTAAAAAATGAAAATACATGGATGGCTACTAAATTTAATCCAAACCCTAACCCAAAATCATCAACGATGCAACTATGAACACTTATGCAAAGATAGAAAAAGAATCGAGAAAACAAGAGGATGGGAACCAACCTCTTCGCGGCTGGCACAAGGAAGAACTTTGGGAGATTTTTTTCACGTTGAAATCTTTGATATGGAGGCTGGCAAACTATTGAACTTTGTTATTTATACTTAACACTACAAAGTCCATGAGAATCCATGATTTTCCAAATCCATAAATATGAATGATGTTTTGAATACCCTAAAACTTTTGTAGACTTTCTGAAATCCATATTGAATACCCCTAGACTTTGTGGATTTCAGAAAGACTTTTTAAAATCCTGATTGAATACCCCTAGACTTTTGTGGACTTTTTAAAATCCAAATTGAATACACTTGGATTTTCAGAATCCATGGAATTTATTAAATTGCCCACAAAATCCAGATACAATACACCCCCCTAAGAAACCATTGTCTAGAGGCTTGCATGAGGCCATATAAGGACTTGTTCAACTTGCATACCCGAGCCTCCCCCTTTCGGCCAAATTCAGTAGGAAGACTCATGTACATATCCTCAAAAAGATCACCATAAAGAAAAGCATTGTTGACATCAAGTTGACATAAATGCCAACCCTGTGTGGCTGCTAGAGTAAGGAGAAAATGAACAATAGTTAACTTAGCAACAGGAACAAAGGTTTCTTTGTAATCAATACCTTCAACTTAATTGTATCTTTTAGCCACAATACGAGCTTTGTAGCGCTCAACACTACCAGCTGGATTAAGTTTGATCTTATAGACTCATTTACAACCAACCGGATGCTTGCTAGGAGGAAAAGGCTATAAAGTCTAAGTGTTATTGGTTTCTAGAGCATCAATCTAACTTCTCATGGTTTGATGCCACTTTTGATCCTACATAGCCTGCATAAAACTGGTGGGTTCTTTGACTAAAGAAAGATAAGTGGTGTAAGCCTTGTGAGATGTGGATAAATGGTCGTAGGAAAGAAAATAAAAAAGGGATTAACAAATCTTGTAGAAGGCCCAACGTTCAAAGAAGATGAGTGAGACAATCGGGAATGCAATTGAGTATCAAGATGATATTTTTGAAGATAAGATGGTTCACGGGTGGCACAAGTGGAGGTGCAAGGTGGGAGAGATGGGTCTTCTAAGTGTGGAACAGGGGCAGGGGCGACCTCTTAAGGTTGGGGTTCCAGGGTTTTCGATCGGTTGGTGTCGGGGGCGACGGATTGAGCAACCAGTTGGTGGGAGTGGTCTGACCGGTCAGAGAAAAACACCATTGGAGGATTAAAAAACGAGCATGGGCAACCAGTCGGGGAAGTGTATCTGACGTTGGGCAGAATTGCGATTATCCTGCAGGCTAGTTCTAACAGATAATTGACAGGGAATAACACAAGAGAATAGCCCAAAACACAAGAGAAGTAACTCTAATGTTCAATCAAATTACTCAAATCAAAGGTATCTCTAAAATCTGCCTACAAGCCGGGCTTTATAGCTAAAACTCATCAATATTGAAATTTTACCAAAAAAAGGCAACACCCGAATAATCATGCTAAAACAAAATACGTAATAAAATAAATAAACTTCCAGAAATCTGGCCCAAATTGGGTTCAGAATCACTTCCTAAACAATATTGAAATATTACTATAAAGAAAAATAAACTGCTAAATTTGTGGATTCAGAAGGGAAAATGGTGGAATTTGGCCTCGAAAAGATGTGCAACGAGCATAGCTCCTTGACCATGACGTGCGCGTTGAAAAGAACTTTCCTAATTGGGGTCGTTTGCACGATTTTGATACTCATAGCCAAAGTTATGGCCAAAATACTAAAACGCACCCTAAATTGCCAAATTTGAAATAGAATTATGATTTCCTGCCATTCTTGCGATGATCTGCTAATTCAATATATCTTAGTGCTAATAACATGCTATTTGACAGCTTAGCATCATCTGACTCGGATCCTCCTGCATCAGCATTGGACCGGTCAGCGAGATGATTGTGCATTTTGCCAAAAAAATAAGGAAAAATCTCCTCATGAAAGATGACGTCATGAGAAACAATGACTTTTTTTGTGGGTGAGATCATAGAGTTTGTATCCTTTTTTCCCTTAAGGGTATCCAAGAAAGACACATTGACTAGAACGAGCATCAAATTTGCTAGGATGTTGAGCGTATATGGAAGCGAAAGATAGACAACCAAAGACTCGAAGGTGAGAGTAGTTTGGTGGTTTGTTATAGAGAAGTTCAAAAGGCGTTTTGCCTTTAAGAATGGAGGATGGTGTGCGATTAATGAGATAGGCAGCAGTGAGAATTGTTTCTCCCAAAAAAAATTTAGGAAGATATGCTTGAAACAAAAGAGCACGAGCGACATTCAAAAGATGTTTATGTTTGTGTTCCGTCGCCCCATTTTATTGGGGCGTAAAGACACAAGAAGTTTGATGGGTAATGCCTTTGAAACATAAAAATCAGTTAGGAAAAATTCAAGTCCATTATTACTGCGAATGGTTTAAATTTTGGAAGAAAATTGGTTTTCAACAAAATTAATGAATGAAATTAAGAGTGTACGTGTATCTGACTTGTGTTTTATGAGATAAATCTAAGTGCATCGTGTATAATCATCAACAATGGTGAGAAAATAATCCAAAAAGGGAAACAACGTGATATCCTCCCTAAATGTCAACATGTAATAAGGAAAAATGAGTAGTACTCGAAATATGGGATGAAGAAAATTTATTTTTAGTTTGTTTGGCCAAGGGACAAATAACACATTTATTGGAAACTCAAGTACTAGCATCACGAAAAGAGACAGGAAGAATATGGAGAGTTTTGTCCGAAATGTGACCTAGGCGCTTGTGCCATAACACAGGGTTGTTGTCTTGAGTGATGTGACAAGTGATGGAAGTTGTGGTGGTGGTGTCGTCCAGGTAGTACAAACCATCAAGCTCAATTGTTGTCTCAATCATCTTCCCCGAACGAAGGTCCTGTATCAGACAAGAATTGTTGAGAAAAATGGTGAGAAAAAAATAATGTTTTGTAAGTTTTCTAATGGAAATTAAATTAAAATTAAAAGAGGAAACACAAAGAACATCATGCAAGGTAAAAACTGAAGAGAAAGTCATGGTGCCAATGTGAGTAACAACAGCAAGTGTACCATCAGGAAGCTCAACGGTTCGATTGTGTACGGGTTTGACAAAGGTGAGTAAATGAGGATTATGAACTATATGATCAGTGGCGCTGCTACCAAGGGTCCAAGATGAACGAGAGCCATGAGATTTTAAAGAGAGTATTTTACCTGTACGTCAATTTTGTAATAGAAAAGTCATTAACAATATTGTGAGTCTTAGACTTGTTGTATGGTGATGTGGTGGTGGTGGAACCACTGCTTGTATTGTCGCCCATGGTGGCGGCGGCTACGTGGTGTACTGGTGGATCTGAACTTTGTGGTCCAAATAGTTTTTTTTTGCTTGTGTGGTGGTACTGAGTAAAGCTCGAGGTGCAAATAACCCAGAGCTTTACAACAGTTTGGTGAAATTTCTTTCCCCTTCTTCTTCTTCCTCACGATTCGTCCCTGTTATGATTGGCTGGTGAATGGGTGATTGGCTGGCGATTGGTGATGATGGGTGATTGGCCGACGATGGTTATTTTTTTTCTGTTGCGACGATGGGTGTTGTGGATCTGATGATGGACGTGATGATCTGGTGATCAGAGATGATCTGAAGACGATCTGATGATGGAGACGATCTCGTTGATCTGAAGACGATCACGTGAGATGATCAGGTGATTGGGGACGATCTGATGATGGAGACAATCACGCTTATCTGAGAGTAGTTGATGATCTAACTGAAGGTGAGGAAAGCGAAAGCTTATTGGAGTTTGATTGGGGCGAGGATGGACGATCGGTGATGGTGAGGTTGGAATGTTTGTTGGTTGTGGCTGTGTGGTTGGATAGGGGTTTGATTCACCCGAGAAAGTGCAGCTAGGGTTTAGTTCAACAAAGAACCTTGCTCTGATACCATGTAAAGAAAATACATTTAGAATTGTATTGAATTATTGTGTTAACCTTGTGGAAACAGGAAACCTAAGACTTTTTATTCTATTCTGACTTTTCTTACACATTCTATACTAACTTTCCTATTTTGTATCGTAGAGTTTCTTTCTTTAACAAAAATCAAATCCAGTCGTTTAAAAGTGGGTTGTGTATTGTGTCAATATTGTTAATTTAATAACTCCATGTAAAGCATAAATAACTAGTTTTCATGAAAAGATCATATATATACATAATTGATGATACTGAATTTGCAATTATCCAAGTCATTGTCAGTGTGGCATAGGTTAATTAAGGTGTTTAATACAAACTTTAAAGAAAGTTATGGAAAGTAATGTAAACATATGCTCCCTTTCATACAGTTCCAGGAAGATTTAAAATTTTATAAAGGATGAGGACATCACTATTTTTCCTTTACAATTATGCAACATGAATTTCTTTATCAAGTAAAATTAATAAGTCAAAAGTGTTGAAGACGCAACAAAGAATCCCAAATTATACTCTATAAAAACCACACTATACATTCAAATACTTATATAAATTAACGTTTGTTATATAATTCTATTGGAAGTCCAAATAACCCTCTTAACTTTATAAAATTGAAAACTGTAGAAGCAAATAATGTATGAAATGTATACATGCCCGTATAGCATATAAAATTATACTGGACCGTATTATCGAATGCCCCACGAGCTTCATGCCCGTATTGTTCTAATGGAGGAACAATGTTTTCTTCGACAATTAAGGCAAGTGTTACAATCATGCAACAAATGATGTTCCTCGATTGTACATTTTCTTTTTTCTTCGAATAGTAGTTGTATTTGGAGAACGATCAGCCTAGATATTTTTATTTTATTTTGTTTGTCAAACAAGAAGATTTTTATTGAAAAGGGAAAGATAACAACAAACAAAAAGGCACAATCCTAAAGCAAGGAAAGCCACGACAAAAAACCTAACACACCAACTCCCTACAAAAAACAACCAAAACAAGCTTGATCAAGAGCCAACCAACAACCCTAAAACAAAATAGCAAAAACTAAAGCCCCACGAAGAAAAACCTAATCCCTCGAGCAAGACAAACCTCCACCAAAAACACGAACACACCTCAAAAGGCGAGAAATAGACTCATCCTGAAAACAGAGCTTGCACCATGTCCAAGGCCACCATGAAAAATCTAGACCAGAAAAATCCAAGAACCACCACTCACCACGAAAAAGGCGAGAAAGAAACTCATCTTGAAAACAAAGCTTGCACCATGCCCAAGGCCCGGTCTTCATCTTGACTGAGATCCACCCCAACAATATTGCCAATATATCTGAATGTTGAACGAACTTCGTCCTCATCACTGCTAAGCTTTGATTGGACTGGACGACGCCCTGAAACACTAAGATCACATCCCTGCTTGGTTCTTGAACGCTCCCCTGAAATAATCCCAATGGGCTTATTAGAGGCGGCTTCGGTAGGTTGTTGTTCATTCAAAGGAGCTTCAAAACCAGGTGGAGCTCCCAAGTGAAAAGGCGTGGATGATCTTCCCTCAAGGTGCTCAGTGCGAGGTTCAAAACCTGGCAGAAAATGAAGACTTTGTTCTTGGATCGAGTATGAATTCCTGATCCACACCAAATCAGCGGTGGTACTATTATCCAATTGGTCTACCCACCCCAATTTCTTAGAAACATCCGATTTCACTTGCCTTTGTTTTAACATGAGAGTGGACCTGGTTGGGAAGACTGAAAAATTGGCTCAAATGAGAGATCAATCTTTTTTTGGCTTGTTTACGGGCCATGTTCTCTTTTTTAGGGCCATGTTCTCTCGTTTTGCAAACTTGTTGATCAGCCTTAGATATTATTGTTAAATTTTTAGAATGATTTCAAATTCTGTAAATTGTAACCCCAATGTGAAACTTTTTTTTTTTTTTTAAAGTTTGAAATTATGAATTGTTTACTTTCGTAGTATCATATATGAGGTGACTAGAAATTTAGTCGAGGTGAAGTACCTAATGCTAATCATCCATAGAGTAACTCCAAAATGTCTGAGTCTTATTATAGAAACCAAATCACAAGTTAAAAGAACTAGTTGATCCCTATTCCAATGGAAAAAATCGAAAATTGTGTTGGCATTCCACGTCGTTTAATGTGGTAGAATAGAGACTTATGGTCTAGAACTAGGGGTGGGCAAGAATCCCGATCCTGCCCCGTACCGGTTCAGATCAGGACAATTCGGGATGCACTGATTTTATCCCGGTTACGGTCCCGGACCGGTCTGTACCGAAACGAAACCTGTTTTAACAAAAACAAACCCGGACCGTTCCGGTTCGTCCCGGTTACTGTAGCACTTAACATCTAAGTCCAAGCCTAATTATTAGCCCAACCCAATGCCAAACCCAAAAGGCCCAAAGCCAAAACAAACCCTCAAAACAAATTAACAAACAACCTGTCAACCACTTACCACTCAACCTCGCAAAACACAAATGCAAAGCCAACAGGAGAGCACTGTCTAGGGCAACCTCGCCTCTCGTCTTGTCTCCAACCCTTCTTCTCCTCGCCTCTCGCCTCCAACTCCAACCCTTCTTCTCCACTGCAAAAAGGAAATCTACAAAGAGGTGACCAAATCTACATCAAAGAGTGCTATCAAAGAAGGCTTTCAGCTCTGGCTGCAAGAACAGAGATTTCAGAGCATATGCAAGGAAATCTACATTTTCAGGTGACCAAATCTACGTTCAGGGGTTTTTTTTTCCGGTTATTTGATTGATTCACTGATTTTATCCCAGTTTATTTTATGGTCGAACACATGATTTTAAAATCGATGTAGACTTGAATTAAATGAAGCTCTTATTAGGTCTGGCTACTTAGCCAATTTAATGAAACTGATCCCCATTTTAAAATGGGTTTTTGTTGCTGTTGCATGATCAAATGAGTTGAGATTTTGGGGAGATGGAGAAGGAAGAAATGAATACTTGGAATTCTTTTGATGGATACATTTATATTAAGAAATCTAATTGAAGTTGAGTAAAGACAAACTAATATGCCACCCTTGCAAAGCAACCAAGACCTAAGACCAAATTCCATCACCATCTCTATACAGTAATTTATAAGATAGATGTATACAGATTTGTGTAGAGAAGTATAGTTTAAACAATGGAGAAGGAAGATGGAAGATAGAGAAGGATGGTATGCATGCATGAGAAGTATCTTGAGGAACTCATTAGTAGAAACTAGATCATGAGTATTAAATGCAACCAAGAATTTAAATCTTAGGGTGTGTTTGGTTGCATGGAATCCTATGCCATGGAAATCCATGAGGGGACCACTATATTTTAGGCTAAATTGATATATCACTCCACAATTACCATTTGACCACCATTTGATTTTGTGATCAATGGTGGGAATGGAAGTCCCATGAACATGGGAATCCCACTCCTTGGCCCCCCCAAGGCATGTGATTCTCATGTTAATGGGACTTTCATTCCCACCATTGATCACAAAACCAAATGGTGGATGTGGAGTGATATATCAATTTAGCCTAAAATGTAGTGGTCCCCTCATGAATTCCCATGGCATAGGATTCCATGCAACCAAACACACCCTTAAATCTATATGTTGACAACTTCTAGATTCTGAGTATTAAATGCAACCAATCATACATATTGAATCAATAGATAAATGCCCAGCCAAACAAACTTTCTGATATCTGATAATATCGGATATTTTTGATGATGGTTAGAGTCTACCAAAAAGTACCATTATTGAGTATTCCAAAAGTCAGGCTATATGCATGAATCCATTGTAGGGTTTTATGTTGCTTATGATATTCATATATTTCATCAAATTGGATGTTACTGGTGCTGATTTATGATCAGAATTCTGCTGAAAACATGTATTCAAAATTTAAAATCTGCAATTTTCAGAATATAAGGTTTCTTGAATACAAATTATTGTTGAGTTCAAACTTTTGAATGCTTATGACATCCTTGGTTTCTCTCCATTATACAGAGCAGGATGATGAAATGAGAACAGCAGGGTGTTCTACTGATGTGTTGACAGATGATGAAATGAGAACAATATAGTGACAGTTTTTAATGTGTTGGTTGTTTTGTAGTGGCAGCACTGTGTAATTTTGTAGGCTGTTTAAGTTGTTGGCAACATTATTTTGTTGGCAGCACTGTGTAATTTGTTAATTAAACAACCAACAAAACATATCAGCAATTTTGTTGGCTGTTTAATTTGTTGGCAGCACTATTTGTTAGTTGTTTAATAGCAAGTATGTTAAAAAAAATAAAATAATAAGATGACATTGATATGTATATAATTTGTTGGTTGTTTTATAGACCAATGAGATTAGTAGGTCCAAAAAAGTAAAATGATGAAATTGGTTGTCTAAGGCAGATCAAGCAAATTATGGCCAAGTTGTGAAATTGGTTGTCTAATTGGAAAATGAATAAACCGGGTAGGCATGGTCCCGACCCGGACTGTACCGGTTCCAACCAGTCCGAGTCTAACCGGGTGGCTTAAAAAAGCTGACTTTCCCGACCCGGACCGTTCCCGGTTGACTGAACCGGGACTGGGACCAGGATAGGCCTCAACCCGGACCGTACCCACCCCTATCTAGAACATTTTCTTTACGACATTTCATTGACTCATTAATATTACGCGAAGTTCTTTTCTTTGTGTCTTTCCGTTGGCCTGCATTAAGATTGATTTACCCATGCATGAGGAGTCAAGTAGAGTGTTAGGTTCGTTTTCTCTACCAGGTGAATTTTTTTCTGCATTTTCGAATTAAGAATGTGGAAAGCCTGCATTGTTAGTAGATGAAGATGCCGAGGGCACATTTTAATAATGTTTTGATCATGTTATAATTAATCTGTTTATTAATAATCTAATCAACGCCCTCCAGACTTTACTAACGTAACAAGTAGACTCCATGAAGTCAAATTCTTGTACTGTTGTCATTTTTCCTCTTAGGTCTTCATCAGGACAACCTAAACCAACACAATTTCTTAACAATGATTAATTAGCATGTTCAAATTCATTATTGAGTTGGTTATAACTCAATTCAGGTAAATTCCTGTTTTGCGCAGGTTAGACGTCAACCGTGACAAAACCAAACTAGACCGAACTGAAGACAGTGTGACAGACTCCTGATGCTCCACGTTGGTACATTTTTCTGAGAGACCTCTCAATTGAATTAAAACATGCATATACTCCCTAAATAATAAGAAGACTTGAAAAAAACCTCATCTTATTAAAAGCTATAAGAACACATCTGACGGACAGAGATGAGAGTTGGCCTAATTGGCGCTATGTCAAACAGTATGAATTGCATCTTCTAATTAAAAATGTCAAACAAGATTTTCATAGCCTTACTTGAATCACTCACTGTAAGCGGGCAAAATGGTGAGTACTCTTGCAGAGGAACTTACCATGCAATCAGAGAACGATCAGCACAACTACCTTGGACTAAACTGGTCTGGTTCAAAGGACGCATACCCCGGCAGAGCTTCATTACCTGGCTCGCAATGAACAAAGCTTTAAAGACTCGCGAGAAATTACAACGATGGAAGAAGATAGATTACTCCACCTGCTCTTTGTGAAATACAGACTCAGAGAATGAAGAACATCTTTTCTATGAGTGTTGGTACTCTAGATTAGTGTGGGCTTACATATTACACTATCTGGGATACAACAGACAGCCACTGACCTGGGAACATGAAATCGAATGGTGCGTTCAACACTTTACAGGCAGCTCCCCTAGCACCATGATAAAGAAACTGTGCTATAATGCTACAATCTATCATATCTGGCAGGAAAGAAATCGGAGAATTTTCCAGTCGAAACGCACAGTGGCTCTCGATTTAATAGCAAGGATTGTAGAGGATGTACGATTGAGAACAGCGGTCTTGAACCTGGAAATAGAAGACACTGATGCTAGTAGGAAATTATGTGAGGCATGACGACTGTCTGTTACATATGTTCATCAGAAGATTACACAACATCGCTGGCCCAGGCCAAAGCCTCCTTGGTACATGATTAATTCGGATGGATCACTTGCGGGGAACAGAGGAAGCTATGGAGCTCTCATCAGGAATAACAATGGCGCAGTCATTGCTGCAGCGGCGGGTTCAAGTGCAGCCAAAACAGTTCTCTTGCATGAGGTTCAAGGCATCGAATTGGGTGTTAAGTTAGCCAAGAATAAAGGCCTACGACACATAATCCTATGCATGGATTCCGCTAATGCTCTCATGTATCTAACCACAAACAAACCACCTCCCTGGGAGGCACGACACACTGTTAGGAGGATCAAGCGATCACTGGCTGAGTTTGAAGATTACGGAATCATGCATTCAGTCAGGGAGACAAATAGAGCAGCGGATATGCTCGCCAAAATAGTCCCGAATACGGAATTCTTAGAGTTAATTCCAAGCTCATTTGCTGAGGATCTCAAGAAAATAATCTATGAAGATGCTATAGGTAAACAATACATCAGATTGTAACATCTTTAGCTTCTTTTTTTAGTGGTCTGGGGAGCCCATTTATACCCCGCGCTTGCCTTTCAAAAAAAAAAAAAAAGATCGCAATGACAACATGGGGACTGTAAGATGGCAATGACAACATGGGGAAGGCTCTATCTTGCTAAGAATTTGGAGGAAAGAGCTTCTGAATGAATTCCAAGAAGCGCAGCTACTACAAAAAAAATTCATTTCAGCAACGGCTAAAAACCGTTGCTAATTGGTAAAAAACCGTAGCTAAAATGAATTAGCAATGGCTCAACAACCATTGCTATTTTAATCGTCGCTATTTGAATCAGCAACGGCATATTCCTTGGCTAAATTGCAAATCCAATTGACAAAACAGCCACGGTATATTCATTGGCTATTTAGGGACAGCTTTGTTGCAAATCATATTGACAAATGAAATTTACAAATTACAAATTACAAATTACAAATGATAATTCATTTTTTATAATGAAATTAGATCTTAATGATTGTCCATTCTGAAAATTAATAGAAACTACCAGAACTAAACTTAATTGATCAAAAACATGACAGGAGACTTAATTGATCAAAATTATAACAAAAATTACACAAAATCTCTAGAATATCATACAAAAATTACAAAGAATCCATACAAAAATTACAAAAAACCACAAAAAAAAATTTATTCGATCTATAAAATATCTGATCTGATCTCCGAGATCTGAGATTTCAGATCTCCGAGATCTGAGATTTCAGATCTCCGAGATCTGAGATTTCAGATCTCCGAGATCTGAGATTTCAGATCTCCGAGATCTCAGATCTGCAATTTTAGATCTCTGATCTCGGAGAAGAGATCTCTTGCAGCTATGGAAAGAAGGGGAAGGGAGGGGAGAGGAAGGCGGTCAGGATGGGTGTCGAGGAAGACGGCGGACTTCTCCTCTGTGGGTTTCTTCTCTGCGGGTTGAGAGCAAATTTTTGGTTGAGAGAAATTTTTTGTTTAAGTTGGTTGGTAGAGAAAATTTAGTGCGATGGATTGAGCTAAAGTTTTTGAGTGTTATTCACGGTTGAGATGAGGTTTTATTTTTTTGTATAAATTTTTTTTTAAAAAAAAATCAATTAGCGACGGTTTTGTGCCGTCGCTAATAAAAAAAATCTTTGTAAAACTTAGCGACGGTTTTTTGCCGTAGCTAAATGTTTTTGTGTATAATTTTTTTTTTTTCAAAAAATCAATTAGCGACGGTTTTATGCCGTCGCTAATAAAAAAAATCTTTGTAAAACTTAGCGACGGTTTGTGGCCGTAGCTAAATGTTTTTGTGTATAATTGTTTTTTAAAAAAAATTCAATTAGCGATGGTTTTTTGCCGTAGCTAAATGTTTTTATGTATAAATTAAAAAAAAAATAATTAGCAACGGTTTTGTGCCGTCACTAAAAAAAAAATCTTTGTAAAACATAGTGACGGTTTTTTGACGTAGCTAAATGTTGTTGTGTATAAATTTTTTTTTCAAAAAATCCGTCGCTAATAAAAAAATCTTTGTAAAATTTAGCGACAGTTTGTTGCCGTAGCTAAATGTTTTTGTGTATAAATTTTTTTTCAAAAAATCATTTGGCGACGGTTTCTGCCATCGCAAAAGAATTAGCGACGATTTTTTATGATTATGGGTTGAGCAAGTTATCGAAAGCATTGGCGATGGTTTTTTGCCGTCGCAAATCTTTTAATTAGTGACGGTATACCGTCGCTAGTATCTGTAGCTATTGAAGCTTTTTTTTGTAGTGCGCGAATAGAATACTGGATCAACAGCTGAGATTGACAGTGAATCAAATTGGATTGATTTGTATGCGTGTTTGATCTTCTTGGTCATGTTGTATTCCTGCAGTATGTCTATGATACCCAAGTACAGAACAACATCATACACCTCATGAAACACAGTTTTTTCCTCTTCTCCTCCTCCCGGAATAAGTTATGCTCTAGTTGGCATGTTAACTCCAAGTTGGATCTGAAGTTTACTGAACAATGAAGGAGATATCGACAATTCTAGTCAGCTTTTTTTTGGTCCTTTTTGGATTTTTGTACACTTCTACCCCTTCTATAGATAGTGTTTTAAAGATTATTGGTAAAAAGTGTAAAAAAAAAAAAAATTAAAAAAAGGCCAAAATAGCTAGTAAACAAGGTTGGCATAAGATTATTGTTCATTTGAAATGTCCAAGGAGCATACCTTGCTGTACCAGGGAGGAGGAGATCTACTTCCTCATCACCAGCACAAAAACTCTAGAGAGCTAGGCCCCTAGCGCCAGGAGAGCATCAGGGGAGGTTGGAGAGTAAATAAATATATAAAAATAAATAAATAGCTTAAAGACAGATCTGTAGAAAACTTCGTCTACCTTTCTCCTTTCCCAAATTTTTTCGTCTAGAGAGCCTCCCCTGAACAACGATTGAAGCAACAGATCTGTGCTGCTTCTCTAGGGTTTCATCTCCTCCAAATCTCTCCAATCTCAGCAAGCAAACAACGATCGGAGTGCTGTATGAACTACTGCTGCTGATGTATGAACTGTTCTGGTCAAACTGCTGATGTTTTGAACTGATATATTTGTTTGGAGGTGTTTTGATGCTGTATGAACTGCTGCTGATGTATTTATTTGATTCAGTATGATATGTTATACAACAGATGCTCTTTTGCTTATACAATGCTGTTTGATTCAGTATGAACTGCTTATGTTTCTTCTCTGATATATTCCTGATGTGGGAAGAAACATGGGATGGGGTATGAACATAGGCTGTCATTGTTATTGTCAGTGGGCTGTTCGAGTAGGCTGTTTGATTGCATGTGAAGTAGTCTCATAGAAAATATTGGTAAGGTTGCTTGTGTTGAGCATGAAAGAAGTTCAAGATATGGTGACTGTTCTTTGCTTGTAGTTTGAACAGATGTTACATCCTTACATGATCTGACCTTAATTGCCCACATATGTAATTCAATATCGCAAATTGAAAAAGAATGAAATGTTCCCTTGTCACAGCTCGAGATTAAAGACTGATTTTCATTCGCTTATAAATCACTTAACATAATTTGAATACACATCTCTACAAGTTCAAGAAGTAGCATAGCACAAGCTCAATGATCAAATATCGAGCAAATTATCTACAACAACAGGCACTGAAATTTCTTCCCTTTCATCTCCAACACCATTCTTCAAATCTTCACAAAGTACCAAACCTTCAGGTCTTTTTCTCCTCCATGGAAGAGACCAACGACGAACACATCAGGTCTTTTTCTCTGTTTTTCTTTCTGGAGAAGGGAGAAAGTAACGGGAGGGTGTTAACGTTTGGTGAGGTTTTTGTTTTTGTTTTGAACCCTTCTATCCGTCGAGGCAACGGGTGTAACCACCCATCCCCCTTGAGATGAGCGACAACACGCATCTCGAGAAGGATGGGTGGTTACACCAATCTCCCTCGCCCATTTCCCCACTTAAAAAAACGTTTTGTTTTTTTTTTAGCAATTCTTGGTAGCCGGGCCTGCTAGTCACTTTTGAGTTAAGGTTGGGTTTTTTTACCCTTTTACCTCTTCTTTTGTGGCTGTGTATTAAAGAGCATGGGTAAAGAAATAGAAAAAGCCCAACCTTAACCCAAAGATAACTAGCAGCCGTGGTTGCCTAGAATTGTTACTTGTGTTTTGTTTTGGCAGTCTCTCTCCTCAGCACGTGCTAGAGAGCACGACCTAACACTAAGGCTTGGCTCTCTAGACTGGTTGTCACCAGTAGCAGATGCTCGTAGCCTACTACCTCTGATAAAACAATTCTAGGCTGCTAGTCACTTTTGGGCCAAGATTGGGCTTTTTTTACCCTTCTACCACTTCCATATATATATATACATAATGTTTGTGGTTATGTTTTAAAGAGAAGGAATAGAAAGGTAAAAAAACTCAACCCTGATCCAAAAGTGGCTAGCAGCCCTGGCTGCCTAGAATTGTTCCCTTTGATATGAGGATCCACAACAATACTACCGTCATCAGTTCGACGAGGTACCAAAACAAGGCCCTGAGGGTAGTTTGAAATTGCATCCTCCTCTGGTATTGATCATCGTAGCAAAAAAAGTTTGACATTGGTTCCCATATGGATCATAACTACAAAGCGGAACTGCAAAATTTATTTCTTCAGCACAGGGCATTATGTCTACCAAGGTAAGAGTTTACATATGCAAATATGATGTAAAACAGATAACAAAATAAATTACTTAATAGGTAAAGATTTACCTTTTGTCCACTTGAAGGTTTGATCCTCTGAAGACCAAAAAATTTAGTTATAAGTGTGTTATCATAAGTGCGGACATGATGGTGAAGCATCCGTAGGAGAACCTAAACATTTAGAACTGTGATTAGTTTAGAAATCCAAACTCAAGTTCTTAAATGTAAAAACAATCACATGTTTTAAGCTCAAGTCCTAACTGGTTAACAATGGTTTCTAAAAATAGCACTAATGAAATTAAGCCTAAGCCACCCTAGCATGTATTATTTCTAGATTTATGATAAGCATGCAGAAGGAGCAAAATACACATATCTAAATAATGAGAAAAGATTTTATATCACCGTTCACATCTGTACAAGTAGTCATTTACTCCATATATGAAATATTTTTTTTTCCATATGAATAACTGATAGGAAAACATTACATGAGTCTTAAGTTTAGTCTAAACCAAGATCAAGATCTTGGATTGGACCCAAAATCGAATAAAGTCCAGCCTAGACTGAATTGTGGTTTTTAGTTTTCTTACAAATTTGAACCACTACAATAAATCTATCATTTATCAACAAAATTTTGTCTACGAAAATTAATTTCCATGTTAATAATGTATTATTGTCAACGAAAAAATTTTCCTTGAAAAAACCATAAACTTGTTACTTTTTTTCCAACAAAATTTATTTGTTGGAAACTTTCCTTGTTAAATAGGTAGCGGGAAATTATTTTCTCCAAAATTAATTTCCCACCAAATTGATTTAACAACAAAATATTTTTTATGACCACAAAATATTAGTTCATTAGAATTGTGACATTCTCTAGAATGAAATATTTTGTTCCTAAAGAAGACTAATATTAACAACAAATCATTTTCCTTGTTAATGACATATTAACACTTATTCATCTCTCTTTAGTAAAGAAATATGTTTTCCTAGGTAACAATCACATTATTTGTAATGATTCAGTTCGTTGATAATGATTGATAATTTTTTCCATTAGTTTTTTTCTTGTTAAAGGTCATTTACTAATTTATAGCAACAAATTAATATTTCGTTGAAAATTGCTACAATATTAGTAATTTTTTTTTAATTTGTTGGAAACAATATCTTATTTTAATGAAATATCTTTAGCAAGGAAAAAAAATTTGGTAACAATTTATTTTCGCTGGTAAAAAAAGTGATAAATTACTTTCATGAAAATATATTTCTCATTAAAGCCCACTAACTATTTTATACCGAAAAATCATTCTTTTGTTGAAAATTGATATACTATTGGCAACAAAAACTGTTTTAGAAACAATATCTATTTTAATAACATCTTTACAACAATGAAAAAAAAATTTGTTGGTAATTACAACTTTATTGGTAACACTTCTTTTCCTTATTAAAAACCAATAATCATTTCCATGAAAATGTATTGCTCAATAAAGCTCATTAATTCATTATTGTTACTTTGGAAATTGTTGAACTATATGACAACAAATTTATTCATTAGTAATTATTTTTATTTTGTTGCAAAAATATTGTACAAGGATAATTCAAGGAATCTAGGGACAATTTTTTGTTGGTACAAGTTTTTTCCAACTAAAATATTGTACAAGGATTATTCAAGGAATCAAGGATAATAATAGGAAAATTAGAATAGAAAAGTCAGAATAGTTAAAAAAAAAATCAAAATAAGAAAGTCAGAATAAGACTTTATTTTGACTTTTATATTCTAACTTTCTTATTCTGACTTTCCTTCTTGTAGATGTGAATCAATCTTTGACTTGGGCTTTGCTATGTTGAGTGCAAGCCCTGCATATTCCCACAAGCTGGATATTGTAGAGAAATGACAGCTTGGAGAAGAAATCTTGTTTTGACTTTCCATACAAAATATAGTCTTATTTAGACTTTCCTATTCTAACTTTCCTATTCTGACTTTACTTCTTTAACTATTCCGACTTTCCTATTATTGTACTTTTCTTCTTGTAGATGTGAATCAATTTTGTACTTGGGTTTGGCTATATTGAGTGCAAGCTATTGGGATAGTAAGGAGGAGTAGTGGTCTACTCCCTAATAGCAACGAGGCCTTCTAGATAAAACCTCACACCATATAAAGCCCATGATGGGGTGGTGTTTAAATGGGGACAATATCGTTGTTATGTATAGTAGTTGTATCAGGGCGCCAGTTGGTTGGTGTTTGTGCTTTGAAAGTGTTAAACAAAATGGTTAAAATGTCTTCTTCATCGCGTGATGATGGCTATGTGAAAGTCCATGAGTTCAACATTGTTCGATTCAATGGTAGGAACAATTTTAAAGCTTAGCAGATGGATTGTAAAGATATTCTAGTTAGTTTGGATCAGATTGATGCACTAAATGAGAAAAAGAAACCATCATCAGATAAGGCGATGGTTGAGGTTATCGAGAAGTTGATTAAAATGGATTAGAAGGCATGTACTACGATTCGTTTATGTCTTTCTCGCAATGTTGCTTACAACTTCGCTGATGAGATGACGGCTCAGGGTATTTGGGATAAGCTTCAGGCTATATATATTTAAAATTATCAGATGAGTGTGATGTACCTACCGAAGAAATTTTTCACTTTCAGATTGCAACCAAGTAAACTCATGACTGATCACATAAATGAATTTGAATGTTAATACTCAGATTGTGTTAGCTTGGGAACTAAATTTAAAGATAGTCAGAAAGCATTATTTATGTTAATTTCTTTGTTACCGGAATGAGAACCGTTTGTTAATCAGATGGAAACATTGAATAAAGAAATATTTGTGTCTAGCAATATTGTTCAAGCTGTACTTGCAAAGGCTTCCAGAAAGAGTGCTTCGAATGAGGAGGTTCAAGCACATGGTCTTTCGGTAACAAGGGTAAGAAATTACAAGATGAATAACTACAGAAGGAACCGGTCTAAATCCAAAAGCAGAGATATGTCTAAGGTTGAATGTCACAAATGTAACTTGTAATGTCCGTAAATTTTTTTTCGATTTTTTATTTGTTTTTTGGTTATTTGATTTGCCTAACATCTGACTTTTCGAAATTTGTTTCAATAGTATAAATTTTGTTTGATTTAAATTCTTTTTTTAAAAAATGATTTGGAAGGTGGGGTGTACTCAGATTTTCGGTGGGGGCAAATAGACACCCTTTCTTCTTCATCATCTTTTTTTTTTCTCTCCAGAGCGTCTCCCCTTGCTGCGACGTTGCTTCTTCTCCGGCGTGCTTCGTGAGATTCGTCAATTTCTCCCACAAATCTCCACCTATCTTCCTCACTTTTCTTCCTCTTTCTCCCCTCTCCTTCTTGCTCAAGTTTTTCGCATTAAAAATAGAAAAATCAGGTTGTGGGCTTGATCAGAGTTATCGTTGCCGATGCAAACAATGTTGCTCTAATTAGCTTATCGGGTGGTGGTTGGGGCATCGTTTGGAACCTGTAAACCTCACATGCAAGGGTGGTTTCAGGGTTGGCTAAAATTTCTAAGAAAAATCAGTGTGCATGTCCGTTAGGAAAGTTCTCTGACATGAATCCGAGCTTTGATAGCGTGGGTGAGCTGCGATTCATGATTCCAGTTGTTTTTTTTACCTATTTCTGGCCTGTTGTGCTGTTCGAAAGCGATCAGACCTGAGCAAGGTGCTTTTCGATGAGTTTTCGTCGGATTTTGGGCTTCGTCGGAGTGGTCGACGGATTTAGCTTGCTGTTTGAGAAGTTTTGTTAGTCCCGCATTAGTTGTTTCACAAGTTGGGAGCTTCGGTCGGTAGGATTTGGGTTCCGAAAACCCATTCCGCTCAGATGAGTGTAACTTTAATGTTTACTTTAAAAAATTACTTATTTTAAAACCTTGAATGAATTGTTACATTATGCAGCGATTGTGTATGATTGAACACAAGTTCGGGATTTGACACTCATGAGGTTTTGGAGATTTTGATTGTTGCGTTGGTTCCTTTGTGAATGAATTTATGTACTAAGTTTCTTGAAAACGTGATATACAATAGTGGCTAAATTTGGGTGTGGTTAGGCTTTGGTGTAATGGCCTTGAGTACACGACATGCAGTGATGGCAACCATGATGATTCAAGAGTACCGAACACTTGAGACATTAGCTTCATTTGCAGTTCAGCCTACTTTCAATACAGAAGACGGCGTGATAGCGGGTTAAGCAATTTATCCGTAGTTGATCCGTAGAGTGGTGGAGAAACATACCTCTGATCTAGTGATTTCGATGTAGATAACAGATTTGGTAGTGGACAAACTAGATGAGTGCCCTATCGATTGGTTGGTTTAGATGGAGGGTTGAGGTTCCGTGGGTGGCTTTGTGTTGATGAAGAGATGCAGAGAGATATCTTACAGGAAGCTCATAGATCTCGTTTCACCATTCACCCCGGTGGAACGAAGATGTATTGAGAATTGAGACGTTCTTTCAGTGGCGTGGCATAAAGAAAAACATTGGAGACTTTGTGGCACGATGTTCGACTTGTCAACAGGTGAAAGCCGAACATCAGAAATCATCTGGGTTATTGCATCCATTGGAGATCCAGACATGGAAGTGGGAATATATCACTATGGATTTCATCGATGGACTTCCACGGTCGAGGAAAAGTCATGAGTCGATATGGGTCATTGTTGATTGGTTGACGAAGTGTGCACATTTCATTCCTATCAATACGAAGCGGACGACAAACAGTCTAGCATTGTTGTTCATTTGAGAGATAGTCTACCATCATGGGTCGCCTGTTTCGATTGTATCTGACCAAGATCCGATTTTCACAGCCCACTTCTGGCAGAGCTTTCAGCAAGCTATGGGTACTAGATTGGACATGAGTACATCATATCATCCACAGATAGATGGCCAATATGAGAAAGTGAACTAGGTAGTAGAAGACATGCTTAATGCATGCATATTAGACTTTGGAGACAATTGGAAAGATCACATATTGTTGTGCGAGTTTGCGTACAACAATAGTTACCATGTAAGTATTGGCATGGCACCGTTTGAGGCAGTGTAGGTCCCTTGTTTGTTGGGCAGAGATTGGAGAGTCAGCTGTGATGGGGGCCGGATGTGATAAGGGAAAGTACTGAGAAGATTGAACTGATTCGAGCGCGTTTGTTGACAGCCCAGAGCAGATAGAAGAGTTATGCCGATAGGAGGCGTAAGGAGTTAGAGTTTGCTGTTGACAACAAAGTCTTTCTGAAAGTTTCCTCGATGCGCGGAGTTGTTAGGTTCAGAGGTCGAGGGAAGCTTGCACCGAGATATGTAGGACCCTATGAGATTACTGAAAGGATTGGATCAGTGGCATACATATTGGCTTTGCCGCAGAGTATGTCCGGTCTCCATGACGTGTTTCACATATCCATATTGCGAAGGTGTTTGGCAGATCCGTCACAGATTGAGGAGCCCGCTGAGTTGGATATTTCTGATGAGTTGATTTATCCAGTGAGGCTATAGCCATTTTTGATAAGGATGTGAAACAACTTCGACAGAGGACGGAGAAGTTAGTGAAAGTCCAGTGGAGCCACCGAGAAGGTGACATGAATTGGGAGTTGGATGACTAGATGAGACAAAAATACCCTAAGCTTTTCACCTAGTCTTTCTTGTCGTTGTTTTGTCAGATCTCGAGGCTTTTAAGGTGTGTATGATGTAATGTCCCTAAATTTTTTTTCCGATTTTTTATTTGTTTTTCAGTTGTTTGATTTGCCTAACTTCGGAGTTTTCAAATTTTGTTTCAATAGTAATAAATTTTTTTTGATTTAAATTTGTTTTTTTAAAAATGATTTGGAGGGTGGGGTGTGCTTAGATTTTTGGTGGGGGCAAATAGCCACCCACACATAAAAACAGGCTTCCCCCTTTCTTTTTCTTCCTCTTTTTTTCTCTCCAAAGTGTCTCCCCTTGCTGCGACGTTGCTTCTTCTCCGGCGTGCTTCGTGAGATTCGTCAATTTCTCCTCCAAATCTCCACCCCTCTTCCTCATTTTTCTTCCTCTTTATCCCATATCCTTCTTGCTCGAGTTTTCCGCATTAAAAATAGAAAAATTTAGGTTGTAGGCTTGATCAGAGTTGTCATTGCCGATGCAAGCAATGTTGCTCTAATTAGCCTCGCATGTGGTGGTTGGAGCATCGTTTGGAACCTGTAAACCCCACATGCAAGGGTGGTTTCAGGGTTAGGAATAGGCACAGATTCACGTGGGGGCACTTGCCCCCACTGACTTTTGAGAATTTTTTATTTTATTTTATTTGTCCCCCAATTAGTTTTTTTTTATTTGCCCCTCTATTCTCACTTTTCACTTCAACCAGGACTTCATCTTTCAAATCATGTTCATATCAAATCCAAACTCTACTTTTAAAGTTAGAGATAGAGGTTAAATCCCAAAAATCTCTCCAAGAAACCAAAATCCACAGTTTCTTCTTTACACTCCATCGATTGGACAAGATGAGGGAAACCTCAATATTTCATCATCTTCAAAGATCTATAACTATTGAGTTATTTGAGCTCATCTTCACAAGATCATGCAGGATCCAAACCACCTTATTCTTTTTTTTCTAGGTACCAGGTGCCTTCATTAATCACTGTGTTGGTCATCTCCACAAAAAAATCGTAAGCAACCCAATCACCTAGTAATCAACGATTCAAACCCTTCTATTGTGTTGTGTTTCTAAAAGTAGTAATAATCTTCAATGAATATAGTAGTAATCATC
Source organism: Berberis vulgaris (assembly GCA_963556465.1). Taxonomy (NCBI): domain Eukaryota; kingdom Viridiplantae; phylum Streptophyta; class Magnoliopsida; order Ranunculales; family Berberidaceae; genus Berberis; species Berberis vulgaris. The sequence goes on from OY747133.1 coordinate 5,452,150, forward strand.
TTCAATGACTGTCTTTATTGTGCTCCCCTTTTTGCTGTAATATGTTAAAGTAACTAATTTTTATATTATATTTAATTAATTATGACATCACTTCGCCCCCTCAACAAAAATCCTGGCTCTGTCACTGATTATGTCACGACCCGATCCACATAGTATTATATTGTCCGCTTTAGGCCCAAGGCCCGCATGGCTTTAAAACGTGTAGTACTTTGTAGATCCAACCTCGTACATATATAGCACATCCCTTTTCCTCACCTAGGCGATGTGGGACTATAATCCCCCCTTGGTAGCTCGCCCAACCCTTCTTGGGATCCACGGGCCTATTGGGCTTTTTCCGCACCCTCCCCCTCAGGTCCGCCCACACAAGGGTATTACAGTTTTACAAATCTGGGGCCAATGGATTCAGCGGCTGAGAGGTATTTTCAGCTCCGCACCTGGAGCACTATACATAGTAACGATATTGTCCTTTTTGGGATCCACAGACCCACCAGACACCCTCCCCCCTCAAGGATTTGTTTTGTTCACCCACCTACTGGAGCTCCAAACGCGTCTTATCAGAGTATGCACAGCAGACACTGGGCTCCTCTCTGGGTCGTTACAGAATTGTATCATAACCTGACCCACGTTGGGCCCCAAGGGGGTGGACTGTGGAGACCCTTGTGTGGGTGAACCTGAGGGGGAGGGTGAGGGTTGGAGCCCAATAGGCCCAGACCCAAGAGGGTTGGCAAGCTACAAAGAGGGAGATAGTCCCACATCGCCTGGGTGCGGAAGGGAAATGTGCTACTTATGTGCGAGGTCGGATCCCCATAGTAAGAGGCATTTTAAAGTCGTGCGGGCCGATTGGGCCCAGAGCGGACAATATCTTACTGTGCGGGTCAGGTCGCTACAGGTTAGGAAGGTTCTCCGGCGCGAATCCGAGCTTTGATAGCATGGGTGAGCTGCAATTTGTGATTCCAGTTGTTCTTGGACCTATTTTCGGCCTGTTGTGTTGTTTGAAGGCGATCAGACCGGAGTATGGTGGTTTTCGATGAGTTTTCACCGGATTTTGGGCTTCGTCGGAGTAGTCGCCAGATTTAGTTTAACATTTGGGAAGTTTTCTTAGTCCCGCATTCACTGTTTCACGAGTTGGGAGCTTCGGTCGGTAGGATTTGGGTTTCGAAAACTCATTCCGCTCAGGTGAGTGTAACTTTAATGTTTACTTTAAAAAAAAGATTTATTTTAAAATCTTGAATGAATTGTTACATTATGCCGACAAGTTCGGGATTTGACACTCATGAGGTTTTGGAGATTTCGATTGTTGTGTTGGGTCATTTGTGAATGAATTTATGTACTGAGTTTCTTGAAATCATGATATACATGAATGAAATGGAATAGTGGCTAAATTTGGGTGTGGTTAGGCTTTGGTGTAATCCCGGTTTAATGACTTGATTTTTAATTGCAAAATTGTATTGACTCAGAAAAATTAGTTGATATTGCCTATGTCATCAGCTCATGTGTTTTACTGTAGATTGTCGAGTTTTGAGCATGTATGATAGTTAGACTCGAGGGGATTTATTGTTGTGAATTGGGTCATGTTGGACCCTAGTATAGTCGTGGATTTATGAGAATTGCCTAGTTAATTATTGTTACATGTCAGCTACATTAGATTCTTTATAGACTCGTAGTACGTGCATGCTGATTTTGGTGTAAGTGTTCTTACCCCGCTATAATGCTTGTTGTGCTGATGCTTAGATGTTTGCTCGTATCGTGAGTTTGGTGGTGCTTGAGACGACTCGCACCTACAGACATTGAGGACGCTATTGCATGTGGCAAGTTTGCTGAGGTGCGGTGAGCTCCCGCACGCACTTGCCACTAAATAATGCAGTAGGACGGGTCCCGGAGGATGTGCTTCTGAGATTACTCGTTTTCCTTCCCAGCGTGTTTGAGTTTGATTTGTATTAGGTTGGTCGTGTTAGGCCAGTCATTCGGGACGTTTGAGTTTATATCTGGGCAGATGACACCCCATTAGGATACAAGCATGCCTGAAGTGGTACTGGTACACGTTGTGGGATGTGTCTGGGTGAGACACATTCGTAGGGTATGCGAATACCTGCGATATGAGACACTTCCATAGATATTTTTATGGTTTCGACTTGATGACCTTATTTAGGAGGCTATGCAGGATTAGAATAGTGTTTTTGCCTTCATCACTTGATTTTTATCATGTTTGAATCACCTGTAGTGACCTGCATATCTCGTAAACTTGTAGTTATTGTTCAATATGAAATGTTTGTGTTGGTCCTTGAACTTAGAAATATTATCCTTAGAGACACAATGTGATTCAGACTTTAGAAACTTGTCTAGGGACACATTTTCCATGTTATGGATCCTGTATCTAGGATTACTCACTTATTCATTACTGTGTGGCATGAATTTCTCTTGTATATTGTTTTGTTATTTGTATTTAGTTTACTCGCACCAGCTAGTTTTGTGCTTTGTAGATCCCGCAATGGGTGTGCATCTATTAGAGTGTTGGCGTTCCTGCTGATCGTGGCGCTTAGGCCCAGTTTCCAGCTGTAGACTTGTTTTGTGTTGTTTAGTCGTGTCCATCATGTACGGGTATATTTTGCTACCTTTGTACTACCTTGTTAAACATTAGATGTTTGTATATATTGGTTTTGTCGCTATGACTCTAGCGAGGCAAATTGAATACTTTTATTTTGTTCAAATTTTATCGTAGTTTGTTATTTCTATTTGAAACTCGTTTCAAGAATATGTTATATTATGATGTTGTGTCCGGTTACGATCCGCCTGTATTACGAATTTAGTTCACGTTGCGGCATACTGCGATTCCCGTGGCAGGTCGGAGCGTGACATAAGTGCAAGGGCCATTACATGAGGAATTGTCCAGACTGGAAGGATAATCACAATAAGCAAGAGAATGAGAGTAAGGGCGTAGTGAATGTTGTTGAGACACCGGATGTGGTAGAGGATATTCTAATCGAGGGTGGCTTAGCACATGCACTGATGGCAAAATCTTATGACCATTTGTATGACAATTGGATGTTGGATACGGGAGCTCCGTATCATATGTGTCCTATAATGGAATGGTTCAACACTTATCGCGAGGTTAAGGGTAGTTTAGTTAAAATGGGTGACTTTCGGCCTTGCAAGACAATGGGTGTTGGTACAGTCAAATTTCAGTTGGTAGATGGATTATATAGACAGCTTACCGAGGTACGTCATGTTCCAGCTCTTTCAAATTAAAGGGGTTGATTTCTCTTGGGGTGCTTGAAGCTCGGGGCTACAAGTATATTGGTGAGAATGAGTATTGCAGTTTTTATTTTGGTGATTGGTTGCTTATGACAGCTGTTAGGCATGCCAATTTGTATTTTTTTTCAAGGAAGTATAGTTGAAGGTGGAGCAATGATTTCTATAGTTGTTGATGAGAAAAACTTGACGCGCACACAGTTATGGCACATGCGATTAGGGCATGTAGGTGAGAATGGACTAAGAACTTCAAGGAAACAAAGCTTGCTTGGCAGTAATAAAATGGCAAAGCTGGATTTTTGTGAACATTGTATCTATGGGAAGCAGTGCAAAGTCAGATTTAATGATGCTACTCATAGCACCGCGGGGATTATGGATTACATCCACACTGATATTTGGGGACCCTCTAGAGTTGCATCCAAGGGGAGTTCCAGATATTTTGTGTCTTTTATCGATGACTTCAGCCGGAGAGTATGAGTGTATACCATGAAACATAAAAATGAAGTCATTGATATTTTCAAAAAGTGGAAAGCTATGATTGAGAAACAAACTGGAATGGTAATCAAAGTAGTGAGATCTGACAATCCCAGTGAGTATACCGAGGATCCCTTGAAGCAGTTTTGTTTGGAACATGGCATTAGAAAACACTTCACAGTGAAGTCGACACCACAGCAGAACAGGGTAGCAGAGCGGATGAACCGTACCTTGTTGGAGAGAGCCCGGTGCATGTTGTCAAATGTAGATTTGGGCAGAATATGGTGGGCTGAAGCAGTAAACACAACGTGCTATCTCATTAACCACTCCCCTTCATCAGCTATTAAGTCTTAGATTCCTATAGAGGTATGGTATGATATTTCTTCAGATTATTCTAACTTGAAAGTATTTGGTTGTCCAACATATTTTCATGTTAGGGAGGATAAAATTGGAGTAAGGGCCAAAAAATCTATTTTTCTCGGTTATCTAGATAATGTGAAAGAGTATAGATTATGGTGCCCTGACTTGCAAAAGTTTCTGATCAGTCGAGATGTGAAGTTCCATGAGGAGGCTTTGCTACAGGCAAAGTGTGAGAGATGCAAAGATGGTTCCCCTATTTGGAGGGGTGATAGCTATGATGAAGATGATGATGTTGGAGATTCTCTGCAGGTGAAGCTTGGAGCTCCTAGTTCTCATACAAAGCATGATGTTCCTTCTACTGAGGGAAAGAGTGGTATAGATATGATGCCTGATGAGACAGTGGCAGAAGATGAGGTTGTTGCTGATGGGGACATGGTACACAACAACAAAGGTTCAACAATTACAAACATTGTCTTTAGCAGCAGGCAAAGAACCTAGAGTTAGACATGCACCACTTAGATTTGGCTATGAGGATGGCGCAGCTTGCGCATTCTCAGTTCTTGACAGGTATGATGATGTTCCTATCACATATACGCAGGTTTTGCGAAGTGTTCACAAAAAGGAGTGGAAGGAGGCTTTGGATGAAGAGATGTTATCTTTTTAGAAGAATCGTACATGGGAGGTTGTGACACTCCCTAGAGGGAAGAGGTCGATTGGGTGTAAGTAGGTTTTCACAGTGAAAGACGAGATTCCAGATTCCAAGGGTACTTGTACAGGTATTCGATACAAGGCAAGATTGGTGGCTAAAAGATATGCACAACAAGAAGGTGTGGACTACAATGAAGTATTCTCTCCGGTGGTAAAGCACAATTCTATCTTAGTCTTTTTTGCTTTAGCAGCGCAGTTTTACTTAGAGCTCGAGCAACTTGATGTCAAGACTGCTTTCTTGCATGGAGATTTGGAGGAGGACATATACATGTCTCAGCCCGATGAATATGTTGTTGTTGGTAAGGAAGAAAATGTATGCAAACTGAAGAAGTCAGTGTATGGGTTGAAACAATCTTCGAGGCAGTGGTACAAGAGGTTTGATACTTTTATGATTGAGCAATGATATGCGAAGAGTCAGTATGATCCTTGTGTATTCACACAGAAACTCAAGGATGGGTTTTTCGTGTTTCTCTTACTTTATATTGATGACATGCTCATTGTTGCGAAGAGCATAAAAAAATTGATAAATTGAAGTTGAAACTTAGCATGGAGTTTGAAATGAAAGATCTTGGTTCAGCGAAAAAGATACTTGGGATGGAGATAGTAAGAGATAGGAAGAAGGGCAGACTGACATTGTCACATAGACAATACTTAGATAAGGTTATTCACCATTTTAACATGGATACGTCTAAGCCAGTAAGTGCTCCTTTGGCTGCTCACTTTAAGCTCTCGGGTAAGTTGTCTCCTAGAAGCACAAAGGATGAGAGAGAATACATGTCACAGATTCCCTATGCTAGTGCATTTGGTGGTCTTATATATGTCATGATTTGCACACGTTCGGATATCGCTCATGCAGTCAGTCTGGTTAGTAGGTTTATGTCAAACCCGAAAAAACAACATTGGCAGGCAGTGAAGTGGATATCTTCGGGGTACGTTGGATGTTGGTTTAGTATATGAGAGAGGAGATGTGTCAAATATGATATGAGGTTATGTTGATTCGGATTATGCTGGTGATCTTGATAGGCGCCGATCGACTACAAGTTATTGTTTTACATTGGAGATGGGTTCGGTGAGTTGGAAGTCTCAGTTACAATCTACAGTTGCTTTGTCTACTACTGAAGCAGACTACATGGCTCTATCAGAGGCAATGAAGGAAGTCATTTGACTTCGAGGCTTTGTTAGTGATTTCGGTGTTACTCGGGATGATGTGACAGTCTGAGTGTTATCCATTTGGCGAATAACCAGGTTTATCATGCCTTGACGAAGCATATTGATGTGCGGTATCATTTTTTGAGGGATGTAATCGAGGATAGCGAGATTTTCTTGGAAAATGTGAGTACTCAAGACAATCCAGCTGATATGTTGACAAGAGTAGTATCAGAGCCGATGGTTCAGCGGGAACTTGGCGAGGTGGAAGTGCGGGCAACACATTGTTCTGGGAATCAGGCGCAGGGTAGCAAGCCAAGTAGAGCATCGCAGGTGTGCAGTCCACCAAATGAATGATCCAAATTAGGTTCCAGATCCTTGCCAAGAAAAGGTATCCTACAAGTCCGGATGAGGTGGAGCTAGTGCGGTGATTGCGACTAGGTGGAGCCAACAACGTCGAAAATAGTCGAGCCCATACACCGAGTGCTACCCACGGAATCGTGGTTGCACATGAGACTCGAGGAGGAGATGTGTGACGATTCGCGCCAAAGGTGGAGATTGTTAGGATGAAGTTGGCTTGAATAGTCTCACATCAAGTAAGGAGGAGTAGTGGTTTACTTCCTAATAGCAACGAGGCCTTTTAGATAAAACCCCACACCATAAAGCCCATGATGGGGTGGTGTTTAAGTGGGGACAATATCGTTTCTATATATTGTGTACCAAGGGGTGTGCATAAGTGCACGTGCGTGACCCCCCAACACAAGCCCTACATATCCCAAAGTCACTCGTAGCACCCCGCAGCTTAATACAATGCTTTGTTCCAAAGCTTACAGCTTTTTTTTAATCCCTTAACACCTCCCACCCCAAATGCAACTGGCAGGGTTCGGACCCTAGACTTGTGATTGCATCCGCCACAGACATACCACTAAGTTGATACTCCATTTGCAAGCTTGCAGTCTAATGCGGAGAGTCGTAGTCGTAATAGAGTCGTAATGCATCCCATTCCACTTGCGGAGATTTGCCTATGTCCCTTGCTCTTCGCCTTCAATATATCAAGAAATGCACTCAATGGGGTTATGCACAACATAATAATTTACTGCCAGATATTCTTCACCGCATTTCATTATTTCATGGAATTTTGGACATGACTTTCATTAATCTTAGGTGAATCGTTAAAAAAAAAACTGAACAGATACTAAATCAATCATATTATACAAAACTTTAGAACACTTCCATCTATTCTCAATCAACCAACATTTATGGATTAATTAAACAAACAAGTACATGATTGCAAAGCTACGAGATTTTTCTAGCCCACAAACAAAGCTTCCTCTCTAAAGCGTCGACATTATATTCACCTTTCAACCTCACTTGAATTGTATGAGCAACTTTGTTCTCAGTTCTGTACTGATTTTCAAACACTACATCCATCTTTTCTTCTTCTAGAATCCGAAAGAGAGCCGAAGTTAAACAAACATCTTTGAGAACTAAAGTGTTGATCAATATTGAATCATCCATTTTCTTTATCTTGATCGATGGAATGAATGCCTTTGGTGTCTCTTCCCCTTCATCATCACTCTCAAACACCACCACACTGTCGTCTTCTGGGATCTCATGGTGTTTCAAGTCCATCTCTGATGCTTCCTCAACAACAATTTTAGCACTTCTTTCCTGTTGCATGAAAACCTAAACACCAATTTAGGAAAATTATATAAAGAAATGAATTTGACCAAGTCATGAACACAATCAAGAACACCATAGATGCGCGAATGAGAGCTTAAAATGATATTTTTTAGTGCATAAGCGCATAGATTAATATTTGTTTTTTCTTCCGAAAGTTTGAAACTCAAATGTCTATAGTTATCAATTGCAGTCATACTTTGGAAATGTTATAAGAAGTTTCTTTTTTGAGTACTTCATAAAACATAAATCTTGCCTTAGAGGCCATCTAGATGTTGCGTTGGTTTTGACTAACATCATTTGACATAAATGAACTCTATATATCGTCCAAATCTCACTAAGCTACAAATCTGAAAATGGGCTAAAATTTTGTAAAACTGACAAAAACTCCAATAAATATGGGTAATTGTACATTAGAATCTTCAACAACTATGACTCTTCTTACATGGTTGTCTTGAACTAGTACAGCTACATAGGTGAGAATGGCGCAGAGAGAGCTGTTAGTTACCTGAGGAGGTATCACTTGAGGTGGTAAGAGAGATATCTAAGCTTGGTATCGAGAAGATAATTGTCTTAGACGCGCAAGAATGATGTGTTGAGGGCTGTTCTTGCATACCACCACTGATGCTCTCATCAATCCAGGAACACCACCACCATGACCATATACTAGAAGATATGAAGAAGAAGTTGTAGTAAAAATGGTTGGTGGTGGTGTGAATATATACAGGCATATAGCTTTGTATCCAAATGCGTGATTTGTCATACCCTAGAGTACACTATTGAACAAAATATAGGAGTGTCACAAACAACTCTTCATAATTTGGTGTATAGCCACAGTAATTTTTCTGTAAAACCCCACTTTGTACTCCTAGTAAAACCAAGTAAGAAACTACAAATTTCAAGTTAAATAAATGGATAAAATCTTGACCCTGCAGAATACTTGACTCCTAATTTGGTCAATTTATGAAATTATTAAATGGAGAGAAATGCATTGAAAAATGTTAACTTGATGTAGTGACATTGTGCCTATAGATACTTAATTATTGTAACTTTCCTTTTAAGTTTTTGAATAATAATTATTTAATGCAAATGTTGTTTAATTTTGAATACACTACTGCAAACAATAAACACATTCAGTGTATGTACATGAACTAATACTGATAATAACATCGCTGATTAGTGAGCAGAATATGCGATATGTTTAATTAATAGACTTGAGTAAGAAAATTATGCAAATTAAGTTCTATGAAATATTCTATAATCTTGAAGGATGAGGACATCACAATTTTTTTTTTCTGTCTTATCCAATTCATAAGTATAAAAAAAAAAAAAAAAACAAGTGTAGATGTGACATGAATTTCTTTATCAAATCAAAAGTTTGACAAGTCCAAAGTGTGCAAACGCACACAAACATTTCAATTGTGCATGAAAGACACAATATATTATATATACAAATACAAGCAAATACTTGAATTAAATTAATCTTTACAATATTAGAAGAGTCATAATGATGATCAACTTTGTTAGGTTATCTCCAAATTATCAAATGTCATTTATTTATTTATATATTTATGTATTTTATAAAACTCAAGCTGTATAGGTGAATATGTACAGATACCCGTATTGCAGGAATCACCCTTTTCCCACGAGCTTCATGCTCTATGATCATGAGGAAGGATGTCAATATTAATTGTTTACATCTCACAGGTTATTATTACCAAGTATGATTGGTAAAACAAATATGTTGATATACTATTTGTTTGCGGCCAAATATTTGGAAATGTGGAGAAAAATGGCGGTCATTCAAATACAAGAAAATTGATAGAAAAGTCAACAATAACGACAAAGGAAATTGCTCATTTACCTCATCACTGTTTATATAATATTGATTTCTACTGTGAATAGCAAGATTTGCATATAGCATTTTTAGAAAATCCAGAATACTGACAACTCTAGCACAACCATTGTTCTTCAGTGAAATTCAATTGCACTTATAAAGTAGATATACGACAAAGGCCCCAGGAATACATTTTGGTGTGATTGCAATGTTGAACGTACATATAGCATCATTTCTCAGTGAGTTACTTGCGTTCCGCAGCTGCATCATTGGTCAGTTAGCTTCATATATACGGCCAAATCCGTGTTACATTTCTATTCATTTATTATCGTTATAGTAAGAACTAGCGTAAGTAAAAACCCATAATTGTTTTTGAGAGGGATCAACCTAGATGTGGTTCATGGTCATGAATTTCATAATTTGATCAACTCGATCATTCTAATATTTGTAGCACCATATAAAGTATGTTATAAGTATAAAAATGGTGTATCTTACACTTTCTTAAGTAAGAACCTAGGTAAAAAGAATAAAAGATAAGTTCAAAACAAACCATTCTAATCTATAAGAAATATCTAACTTTCATAATCAGTGGGAACTCTAGAACAATTTTCTAAAAGATGAGATTGAATTCTTATCTACATGTTTTTCCATGAAAAGGTGGTGGATGAAATAGAGAGAAACTCTAGAAGATCCTCATGCTTATATTTGCTTGACTAATTGTCCAACCAGTGTTTGTAAGTGTGACATTTTTGTTTATTTTGTCTTTGAGATTGGCTGTATTAAGATTTTCGTTGGGTATTGGACTTGTTTTTCTTCATTTGTGTGTTTTTTATTCTACAATTCAAAGTGAAAAATGTTTGCTGATGCGCATGATTTGAATGTTGGGGTGATTGTAGCTGTATTTTTCTATCTTATCGACGCCCGTCAGACTTTACTAACATAACAAGTTGACACCATGAAGTCAATTTCATGTACTGTTGTCATTTGTCCTCATGTTTTCGTGAATCACAAATCTACCAAAAGATTGTATTATGGCATGGCACGTAATGCTGTTTAAATCCTACTTCCAACCTAACAAAAGAAATTTTAATTTGACTTGAGTTGCATAATCCAAATAGAAATCATTACATGTTGAGTAGGAATTTTGTGCATCTTGATCATTGGGATTGATTAAATTTTGTTAATATAGACAATCAGCAATTTTTGTAAAAAGTCTGAGAAGTGAACTTGGGATTGCAACTCCGGTATGTTGGGATGTGAACCCAAATCAGCCTAACTTGACGAACACTCAGCCTACACAAAATAAGTTGCAAATATGTTGACATGAAATTAGGTTCAGTGAATTACTATTTCTAACAAGCATTTGACATTACTTTACTTAGTATACTTAGTTCTGCATTAACATATATTTAAAATATTCTTAAACATCATTAATCAAAGTGTACTAAAAGAGTCAGATTTGTTTTTTAATCATTATATCACATTTTTAGAGAAGAAAAAAAAGATATGAACAAAGGGAGAAAATGAATAAGGGTTGTGTAGCCTGATTAAAAGTGGGTTGTGTCGTGTCGATATTGTTAATTTAATTACTCCATGTAAAACATATAATAAATAATTATTTTTCATAAAAAAAATCATCAACAATTCTACACTGCATGTTTCATGCCTGAATGGTACAAGGCACCTACAGGTTGATGACGTGGCAAAGCTTGAAAAAAAAATCAAACAGAATGGTTAAAAAACGCAAACAACATTAGGGATGATGTGATGGGATGAACTGTAAAGTGTGTTTCTTCGGCACTTATCCTAAGCGTGCATCAAACTACGCAAGCGTTACTCTGAAGTTTTGAACAATCATGCAACTAATGATGTTACTTGATTGTACATTTTCCTGTTTTTCTTCGAAAAGTAGTTGTCTTTGGAGAATGATCAACCTAGATAATATAGTTAAATTTTCAGAATGAAATGACTACTTCCGTAGTATTATATCAGAGGTGACTAGAAATTTAGTCATATATAGAGACTTAATTATGATCTAGAACATTTTCTTTACGACATCTCATTGACTTATTACGCGAAGTTCTTTTCTTTGTGTCTTTCCTATGGCCTGCATTAAGATTCATTTATGTGTGCATGAGGAGTCAAGTAGAGTGTTAGGTTCGTTTTCTCTACCAGGTGAATTTTTTTTCTTCATTTTCGAATTGAGAATGTGGAAAGGTTACATTATTAGTAGGTGAAGATGCCCATTATAATAATGTTTCGATCATGTTATAATCTGTTTATTAATAATCTAATCAGCAACGCCCTCCAGACTTTACTAACGTAACAAGTAGATTCTTGTACTGTTGTCATTTTTCCTCTCAGGTCTTCATCAGGACCACCTAAACCAACACAATTTCTTAACAATGATTAATTAGCATGTTCAAATTCATTAGGTTGGTTATAACTCAATTCAAGTAAATTACTGTTTTGCGCAGGTTAGGTTAGATCTGAACTGAAGATAGTGTGACAGACTCCTCATGCTCCACCTTGGTACATTTTTTTTAGAGACCGCAACCTCAATTGAATTAAACAGTGTACATGCATATACTCCCCAAAGAATAACAAGACTTGAAAGAAACCTCATCTTATTAAAAGCTATAAGAACATCTGACGGACAGAGATGAGGGCTGGCCTAATTGGCGCTATGTCAAACAGTATGAATTGCATCTTCCGATTAAAATGTCAAACAAGATTTTCATGGCCTTACTTGAATGAATCACTGGAAAATCACAATGATGACATGGGGAAGGCTCTATCTTGCTAAGAATTTGGAGGAAAGACCTTTCGAATGAATTCCAAGAAGCGCCGTGAATAGAATACTGGATCAACAGCTGAGATTGACAGTGAATCAAATTGGATTGATTTGTATGCGTGTTCGATCTTCTTGGTCATGTTGTATTCCTGCAGTATGTCTATGATACCCAAGTATAGAACAACATCATACACCTCATGAAACACAGTTTTTTCGTCTTCTCCTCCTCCCGGAATAAGTTCTGCTCTAGCTGGCATGTTAACCCCAAGTTGGATCTGAAGTTTACTGAATAATGAAAGAAATACACCATCAAAATAACTTCCAGGATAGCATAGGGGTTATTGTTCATTTGAAATGTCCAGGGAGCATACCTTGCTGTACCAGGGAGGAGGAGATCTACTTCCTCATCACCAGCAGCAGACGCTCGTAGCCTACTACCTCTGATATGAGGACCCACAACAATACTACCGTCATCAATTCCACGAGGTACCAAAACAAGGCCCTGAGGGTAGTTTGAAATTTCATCCTCCTCTGGTATTGATCATCATTAGCAGAAAAGTCAGACATTGGTTCCCATATGGATCATGTTGCAGCGAATATGCACACAGATTAACAGAATTAATCACATTATGAAGAGAAGTCACAAAGCATTTGGACATTGGGGTTTTTTGTTTTGTAAACAAAAGAACCGAATTCCTGAATAGAAGTGTGATCACCCGTTTTGTACATTTGCTTCCATTTCTAAATAAGAAGTAAAAGTTCTCAAACGAGTAAATGCTAAACGGTAACATCAGCAAACGCAAAACAGTAGACATCAAGTAGGTGCTTCGTCCCAACTTCTGACTAGTTGAAGTTAAGACTTATAACCATGGAACAAACATAAACATAACCCTAATGTCAGTAAAGGTCCGGTAGTAATAGACAGACAAATTCGAATAATGTATTTCGGCCTAGCAAAGTTGAAAAGTGATAATACGCCATAGCACCTTCAACAACCATATTAGATGATGTGTGACCAATGTGGTGATCCCAATGTCTTGCTTTCAGGTTTCAACCATGATTGCTTGTATTCTCTTCCGTCTTCACTTTACCAATAGGATACCATGAATTTCAATTTTAGGACATGGGGGGTATCTAGCAATTCATAAGAAGCTTTATCTGAATTTTTAATTTTTCTGTCGCTCAGTGCCTGGAATACGATGACAGCTTAACTATTTTCTGAACTAATCCACCAACAAGTTGATATATAAATGATTACAAATTTATAACTTCTCTATATGTTTTTTTATACATGTTAAAATTTTACAATTATTTACCTACTTCATATTTTCCTATGTGGTAATAGATTACAACCAAAATTAACTATAAAACCCTATTCTAATGAGTTGAATTCGGTGTCAGTTATCAATTAATTGCTAACTCGCCCAATTAATCACTGATTCCATTGGCCAAAATACGGTCGAGCGATTTTGTGTAAACAAAATTCTTAAGCCTAAATGGCAATCAGTCGGAATTAATTAATGATTTCATAGCAAGGATAGCCAGAAGAAACTCCAACACCAGATAACACATGAACCACGAAACGAAACTCACCTTCTTCTGCAACAACCCCCAATCCATCTGCCGCGATACTTTGTTGGTAAGAAAAAGTCTTCAAGTGTTGTGGAGCTCTATAATGCACACCTAATAGAAGGCTGTAATCCATAATGTTTTGTGCTTCTAAAAATTTGCTATCGATCTCAATTTGCCTGCCAAAAATTCAGAAAAAAAAAAGGTCCAAAGTTATGTCAGCAAAAATATGCATGGACATGTATAACACTATTCCAAAGAGTAAGTATGTCTATCAAGAGAGAAACCAAAACAGTCGGTTCACAAATAATGCCAACACAGAATGGGGAAACAGGCCGTGAAACACCAATGAAAAAACTATGTACAGGATCAAAAGCAGGCTAAGAAAATTAAATTTGGATGCTAATTTTAAATAGCAACCACATGTTAATTATTAGATTTGCAAAGCCTTTAAGCACTATTACAAAGCTTCTTTGGAAGGGGGCCTCAAACCTCCAATGGAATTGACAGCTCCTTGAACATCCTTTTTTATTTTTGGCTTCTGTGGTTGTGTTTTTCTTGACTGACTGTTTATTTGCTCATTCTTGCAGAATGGTATGGCCAGTAGCGAATGGTTACCAAGCACAGTTTAGCAACTTCTTGGAGCCAAACGATTTCATTTTGCAAAAGAACAAAAACGAACTCCATAGGCATACAGGAACCAACACATTGTAGATCACAGTTGATATTGAAGGTTGAAATTAAAGTGTCCTTACGCAAACAGAGCCTCTCTCCAAGAAGGTTCCAAATAAAAGGAGTAGTTAAGATCCAAATCTTTAAGTATTGTGTTCTCATCAATTTCAACCTTGTCTGCAGAGCGGCCAAGTGATGACCCTTTCAAATCAAATCTGCGATGAATCCTTAGTTCAGTGCAGAACATGTTTCCCATTACTACAAAGCGAAACTGCAAAATTTATTTCTTCAGCACAGGGCATAATGTCTACCAAGGTAAGAGTTTACATATGCAAATATAATGTAAAACAAAGAACAAAATAAATTACTCAACAGGTAAAGATTTACCTTTTGTCCACTTGAAGGTTTGATCCTGTGAAGACCAAAAAATTTAGTTATAAGTGTGTTATCATAAGTGCGGACATGATGGTGATAGTCTGGAAGCATCCGTAGGAGAACCTAAACATTTAGAACCATGATTAGTTTAGAATGGTTTTAAGCTCAAATCCTAACTGGTTAACAATGGTTTCTCAAAATAGCACTAGTGAAATTACCCAAGCCACCCTAGAATGTATTATTTCCAGATTTACGGTAAGCATGCAGAAGGAGCAACATACACATATCTAAATAATGAGAAAAGATTTGATATCACCGCTCACATCTGTACAAGTAGTCACTTAATACCAACTATAACTGTATTGTGAACCTTGTTCTAGTTGATCTTATTTCATTCCAAAACCAGGATAGTGTGTTTTAGTTAGATTTTAGTTGGCTTCTTTGATGGTCGAAACAAGATACATGTTACCAAAATCAAAGCTGTAAGTCTACTCGGCATCAGCTTCATCTACAAAGAACACAGTTCGGTACAATTGACCTAGTTGACCTTGGAAAACCTATTTATAAGATTGAAAAGCTGAAAGAAATTTCTCTGAAGAGCCATTGATAGGCCGTGTCGCCCAAATTTAACCTGACAGACCATGCACTACTAGAAGCTTTCATTGACTTGATATCGAGCTTTTTGCAACTAGAATTTTGTTCATCGGGATCAATATGGAAGCATAATCAAGTTCGTGAATTTTTCAGATTTCCTCACCACCCTACACTTTTTCAGTGATTAATACGGAAGGATTATTGTGAGTGGCAGAGGGGTGGTGTGTACGAGGATCATCAGCGTCTAAATTTTTTTATGAGTGCAAAGCATAATTTCTCATGTGCTTAAAGTTTTGTTTATAGTGGACTAGTCTCTCCCATAGATGCAGCATAGTGTGTGAATTTGCAACACTGTGAACCCCCCATATAATTTGTGGGTTTTTTTTAATCTATATTCTAGCAAATTTGTATTGTATATATTTTAGATAAACAACATGATGCAATTATTTCATCACTCGACCAAATAAGTAAATTATATGCAAAATGTTTTGACTAGTTTAATCTCATAAAAGACAAAACCCCAAATTAATATATTCATGCTATTGTACATTAAAACACAAAACCATGGCTCTGTTCACTTATTTATCAATGTCACTAGCTTATCAAATATATAAGGAAAGCGTTAATGGATTTAAACAAGAAGAAAATAGGATCTATATCCACATTCAAAACTTGAACAATTTTCAAAATACTTCCGGGACCTCCCAAAAACACAAAACCCACTTGGTTGCTATCAAAGGTATTTTGGATTTGTCAAAACAAGTAGGAGATCTGAACCGTGCCCAAAATTAGACAAAAATGAAGAGCGGACAGGATGAACTGCACGAAAGTACAGTTATGGAGACATTGGAATTGCAATTTTGAAAAGAAAAAAAAAAACTTGAAATAAAATACATAAAGTTAAATGTGTGAATGAACGGACAATAAAGAAACATAACACACCTTCACTTCAGATTTTCGAAGAGTCTTAATCATAAATCGTTCATCTTGAGACATGAAAAAGACACTACCACTTTTCCCTGGAGATGAGAGCTCCCTCAAGGTATCATTTCCACAGATGGATATCATGTAGTCTGCTGCGTCAATCCTGAACATTTCCCTCAAATTTCTGCAACAACAACAGCATAAGTAAGATGGTGATGTTGCAGGTGCAACTACTGTAAAACAACAAAACAAAAATCTGGTGACAATCTAATGAATCAATGACAGACACACTTCTCTTTCTCTGTTCTCGTTTTATAGCATTTGGTGTTTGTACCTATCGTTCTTCTGGATTGCATGGCTAGGTGCATGAACTTCATTGTTCGGATTGTTCATGTGATTCATACTCCATTTTTACCCACTTAACTGTTTCTGGATCACATGAATTTTGGTGGAGATCGTCTCCTTGACATAGATTGGATGATTCAAATTTTTTAAACAATTCTGAAAGGGTATTATACCAAAGGCAGTCTACAAACTAAATATCAAGTATAGGAGGTGTATGATGTGTCTTACTTTTCAATATGCTATTATATCATACTCTATCGCAAGAACATCACCTCTACCAAAGTCATGTAATTCAAAAACTCAAGGTGGCTGAGATAGAGCACGAGTATAACTCATCATTTAGTTTTTGATAATTGGTGTTCAACTTGCATTCTTTGGCAGACTACATGCTTCAATGAATAATTTATTAGATGCCAACCGACTTTCTGTAAGCCAGTCCTTTCGCTTCTCACTTGACTAGAATTTGGAATTATCAATTTACCTTGACAACAAAAGTCACATAAAATTATGTGTCTGGTGGTGAAGGAGGTTTGGCGCATACATGTATTATAAATACAACAGAAACAACACCCCAAACAGAGTCAATGAACCTTGACCAGTAACTAACAGACAATTATATCTCGTGGAACGGACTATTGATTATAGAACATATGGTTGCCAACTATCCCCAACAAAAACTTTATTTGCCACTTAAAAATAAAAAATTTAGTAACCTTTAAACAGTGGATGAAACCTATCACATAGCAATCATTGAATGACACAATGAACATGAAAACAACACAATCACTTTGACTTGCTAATAGAATAGACCATCCACCATCACAGACTAGCTGTTCATGGAAATTTCTATACCACAAACAGGTTGGTGAAAAGAATTGCATGAGGAAATTTCCCAAGCACAACGGTAGCATTGATCACTAAAACAAAAAAAATGTCACTTTTTGAAAACACAAAAGAACATAGATACCTGAACATATTACTTAATTAGATGAAGTAATTGCACAAACAAAAAAATGTCAGTTTCAAACTTTGCAGTTGTAGGAATATAAATGACTAAACCAACCTAAAAACCATTGGGCAATAATCTTTCCACTTAAAATCTTCTGATTGGTGAGAAGGTGTCAACTGAGAGCCATCTTTAGGAAAGTTCATCCAGAAGCTTGCCCGGGGACCAAAATCTGATGACCGGACTTCTCTCCTTTGTATCGGTGTGATTTTCCCAACGGTGTACCTAACCAAATAGTTGCACAATAAGCTCATTGACTGAAACTCTGTAGGACGTGTCATATGAACCAAGCTTTCTTTGCAATAACAAAAAAGTTGAAATCAGATATTCAAATAAAGCATGGGAAATATTAAGAAGAAAACAACAGAAGAAAAGTGATTATCTTCCACCATGACTTCAATTATTAAAGATGACAAATTAATAGAATTCAACAATTCACTTTCTTTGGTGCGACAGATAGATTGTAGTAGGTTATATTTATCACCGATTCACCAGAGTCTCACCTCGCCAACCAAAGTAGGCCTTGGCAATGTTGTCTTATTCTCTTGAAGTGTATTCTCCTAGTTTTTGCAATCTAAATTCACGGCTGTTGTATTCACTCCTTTAAAGCCTTCAATCTGCACGAAGTGCCACTCATAGGTGACATTACTGATTTCCATTTTGCATGTCAAATTCCTGACCTGACTTGGCTTTTTCCCATCCCCTTATGGGACATCATGGTCAGCTTATAGGGTCAATCTAGAGAGAAATGTCACAAGAATTTTTTCTTAATCAAGACTGATATACAATACACTTGAGAAAGGATTAAAACAATTGATGTGGCAGACATGTATTAACTATTACCATACAGAGATCCACCAACAAATTCCAACATCTATAACACGTAAGGTATACCACCCTTCATTTGATTCGAAAATGATGACTTCAACAAGAGGTGGAGCACGCCCTGTGGGCAGACCCAATAGTTGGCTTTCCCAAGCTGTAGCCCATGGTAAGTTGAATTCTTTTCTTATCGACTAGCTTCCATTTATTCATTTCGTCATGTTGGTACAGTGTTTAATTGAGTCAAAGGAGTAACAATTTGCTAGTTTATGTGATTCGTAGATGTACTAGCGTTCACAAACATCACCAGCTGAGGGTGATTTTTCTATCTTGTGGATAATCCTTTTACCTTATTTGGCATGACTACATGGTTGGATATTACTAATATGTTGCTAATGTAGAGAGCCCAGGATCCGAGATATTTTTTAGTTGCTGTCATTATTTTTTTCGAATTCCTGATGAGTATAGGTTCTGAGAAAGTCCCAATATTTGCTTTTGCATCTAAAGAGCAATTCTTTAATTTCATTTTTTAGTTGGATTTTGACTTCGTAGTCCCCCCTCCAACCACCACCTCCCCGGCCCACCTCATGTCAATTCATTAAAAGTTAAAACACAAAAGTGATCCAGCATAAAACTCATATATCATTTGTTGGTGAGTTTTCTTTCTTAATTATGCACTCGCTTTACTTGCTTTTATTAAAAATTGTCAAACCATCCATATATGTTTTACGAACTTTGTGTTTACCAGCCCTTCAGTGCTGAAATATATGACTGAAAGAAAACCTGCTCATGCTTACCAAGTTACCAATGAATGTTCTCAGTTTGATGGGCAAAGATTGCGATCAAATTATCAACGATAAGTTACTAACAAACTAATGACCCCATTTATAAGTTGTATGCTGAAAACATAAATAATTATTGGAAAAAAAATATATAAGAAAACCACAAAACAATGTGACATTTTCTCTAAATATCCAAGCATAACACTAACAAAGATGAACATAATTTGGAAAACAAGGAGCATAAAGAGAAAAAATATCCAGAAAACAGAGCTAAAATTGATATATCTACAGAAACTAATGTTACCTGATACCAAGTTGCAAACTGAGCATTAGGTCATAACTTCGGTGACCTTTAATTATTGCTTCACCTGGCCTTTTGATTTCTTTTACAAGTTTTTTCTGTCGTCTTCTTGCTCTTTTGGTTGACTGAAAACTATTATTCAATACAAGCTCACTGATCAGAACACCTTGCATGTATTCTCTTTCAAGAATTGGAGCATTTTTATCCCCATTCTTTTCGTCACCTTCCAAAATAGATTCCCCTGAATTAAATGAAAAATCATGTCTGATAACCTTTTCAATAGCTACTTCAAGACTCCAACGCCTCTCCAAAGAAACGTTTTGGGAGCGAGATTGATCCAAATTTAGTAGTGTTCCCTTGGGAAGATTTTCAGAGGGACTACGAAGGGATCCCTGGTTCTCATCAACTTTCACATTTCCAAGATCAACTGAAGAAGCATGACGAATGCGGGAAGTATGTGTTTGCTTTCTCAGATCTGGCAACAGACCTCGCTTTCTCAGAGCACTCAGGTATAGCTCCTGTACAGCTGGAAGCCTGCTTCCATTTGGATAGAAAGCTCCTTTTCCATCTTTTAGACCCCTGGTCCAAGTTCCAACATATGAGCTGCCATCATACCAAGTATACACTCCAAATCCATGCATCATTCCGTCCAACCAACTCCCTTCAAACGAATCACCATTAGTCCATGTAAGAGTTCCTTTCCCAGACATTTTGCCTCCCTTCATGTTGCCCACATAGACATTTCCATTAGCCCAAATATATTTACCGAGCCCTTCTATTGTTCCCTGTATCCAAGACCCTTCAAAGGTATCTCCATTAGGATAGGTTTGACATCCCAGTCCATGTTTAAGATTCAAACGCCAACGTCCTTTGTATGTTATTTTATCAGGCCCAACATGTGTACCAGTACCATGCATATAACCACCTGAAAATTCACCCTCATAGAAAGCTCCAGAACGCCACTGAACCTTTCCAGTTCCATGCCTCGTCCCCCTTCTCCACTCACCCTCATATATACAGCCATCCGCCCACACATACTTACCTGTACCTTCTGGCATGTTTCCCAACAATGCTCCAGAATATGAATCTCCATGAGGCAGTACGAGGTTACCAACTCTAAATCCGGAGGTCTCAGCAGATGAATGAGAAAGATGTCCATTAGCTAACTTAGGGAACTGTCCTTTATTAAGGAAAGAACCAACATCAAGTGATCTAGTTCTTTCTGCATGATAGGTCTCTCCGTGGCCAGACATGCATAATTTCTAAAAGAATTCAACCCCTTCCGAAGTGATAAACTTGGAATCGCCTAAGGTAGAAGACACTGCGGGATCTTACAGAATATTGTGTACACAAATTTCAACGATTCCCCTCATTTTTCACAGTGCTTCATCTGAACGAATAAAGAAAATAACAAAATATTAGAAACTAACAAATGGAAATGTCATATTTAAGATAACAATAATGCTCAGTACTTGAACATGTAAGTCTAACAGACCTAACAAAGTGTGAAGGAAACTGTAAGCTCTCATTTCAGTTAAACAATGACGAATAGGCACTTTTGAAACAACCTTTCCCAAATGAACCAAAATAGTAATATTATAATGACAACAGAAATTAGGGAGGACTATATGGGATGTAGACAGAAGATAAGTTATAGGAGATTCACATAAAACTAACAGGTTTA
Organism: Berberis vulgaris; assembly: GCA_963556465.1. NCBI lineage: Eukaryota > Viridiplantae > Streptophyta > Magnoliopsida > Ranunculales > Berberidaceae > Berberis > Berberis vulgaris. The sequence goes on from OY747133.1 coordinate 5,473,472, forward strand.
TTGGAGAACTCGAAAGGCTATGGAGTTTAAGAAAAACGATTGGTAGTGACGACAATTAGAAAAGGAAAATAAAAAACATTCACAGCGAGTTCATACTTTAGAAGGAGGGAAGTTGTATGCAGAAAAGATATACATCAATCGCAGACAGTGTTTGTAATTTGTATGTTATATGATTAGAAATCCATGTGAAAATCAGCATATGGCGACGAAGTTCTAATCCTTGCAATCTAATATACAAAAGAGCAACTACAAAACCCTATGCTTGTTCCCAAGCCTCCTGCAAGCGTACAACACAACCAGCAAAACGAAAAACTCACCAAGCCAGATAAGAACTAGGCTCGGTAGGAAAATGTCTAAGAACAAGTAAAATGACAAATCCGCTGCCAATTATCCCTTTAGAATAGGGCAATTTGTACTTGTAAACCCAATTCTAACGAATATTTGATTGCAACTTAGACCATATTAAGCTTAACCGTTAAACCAACGTAAGACTTGCATATTGCCGAATTAAACGAACATTTACGTGGTACACCAAAAAATCCACATCAATGGTGACAAAGACATTTGCTTTGTCACCAAACCTCAATTAGAACAGAATTTAAATCATTCATCTACAACTAAATTCAAACACACGATCATGTAAGCGATTTCGTCACACTGCCACCATTATTCCGATATTCTCCTTATACCTAACCCAGCCCAATTCAATCAAACCGCCTATAAAGCAACAAATGAGTGGTCACCACTACCGCCAATCACTTTCTCAATGGCCACCACTACTGACAATTCCGCTTTCAATCAATCCAAGTAACGAACCTCAAGATCAACATGTGCCTATTCTAAACAATTTCCACAAACCTAAACATTAAATACAGAGAGATTTCACAATTGCAAGAAAACTCAATTTCAGAATATAAATCAAACACAATGCTAATACAGATTCAAATTGAACTAAAACAAAACTATTTTTCCATACTGATTCAAATAATAGGTTCTTGCAACAAGATTTGCATTATTGTTCTTGAAACTTAGATCCTCGAAATTCCAAACAATATGATGATTATTGCTTCTTTTCTCAACCATTGAACGATAAAATTGCTTAAAATGAACGCAAAGTTATCGTAAACGTAAACAATAACAAATGAGATTCTATTCTAAGCTAAAATCAGATCAAAATCAAAATCAAAATCAAAGTTCGAAGTTCAAAGATCACCAACAACAACAAATAGAGGTTGAGAACTAAAGAGATAGAATAAAATTGTTCGAAGAACAAAGATACCTTACCTTGAAAAGCAACTACAATTAGTGAAGCAATTCGTAAATACGGGTGGACTCCTTTGAAACTAAGAAGATAAAGAAGATTAGATTCTGATTTTCGAATTCGAGTCCCACTGATTTCGATGACAGATGCACACAGTAGAGCAGAGCAGAGCAAAGAGCAGAACAGAGAACAGAGGCGGCAAAAGGGAGAGAGATGACCAACGAATACTCTGAACACTTTTCTCGATATAATTACCTTCACGCTCTTAAGACACGCAAATCAAAGCTGAATTAAAAACTAGTAATCAAATACTACTAACCAAGATTAGATCCTCTTTTTTGTTTGGTGACCTTCCCCTTTCTACCTTACCAAAATTGAAGTAAGGACTGTGTGTAGGGGATCTTATTGGTATTTGAAGTCTTCGGGTTCGAATTTTCTTGCTTCATTTGGTAATATATTGTGATGAGGGAAAAAATTTATTTTGTAGTTATAATATAATAGGAGGGGTTAGTTAATCGATAATGTTAATTAATAATATAATTTAGCAGAAAAAAATAAAAAAAAAGATTAGTTAATAAGAGGACCGTGAGGAAAACGTCGCTTACCACATCCCTGTTCCTCACCTAAGACAGAGCATTTTAGTACATTTGACTGTGGGTTATTGTCATTGATTCAGACCTTTGGTTCCAACCCCTCTGTCCCCCATAACATTGACTAATTCTTACCATCCATTCATATGTAATCTTATGTTCTTCAAGTATTTTTCAATTTCATCCACTATTTTGTCTCAAAAGCCTGAGCTGTTAAGAAGTGAAACGCGTGATATGGGAAGGATTTTAAAGGAGTCTTATTCATAAAAACTATAATTCAGGCAAAATGTGTGAACCTAAGATCAGCAATTTGAATGCAATAGAGATATGGAAATGAGGTAAAAATAAAAAAAAGTCTCCGAGAAGTGTTATATGAGATACGGTCAAGTTAATGCATGATTCATCGGACTAAGTGGTCCTGGTAAGAATTAATTAGTTAATTATGTTATGGTCGGCTAAACATTTATAATTATCGGCACAGCTCTAACATTTTAAAATGTTTGTGTAGTAATACGTATTTGGAAGAAATATATATATACATGGACCACAGTGTACTATGTTACACTATCAATAGGGCCACAGCGCGTCATTCTTCACTTCTAGATGGAATTTCATATTCAAATTCCGTATCATTGCAATTTTTTTCTTAAGAAAATAAAAATGTATTCGAGTGTTGATTAGGGTAGTTAAGTCTTCAAATGCGCGTGCTAGAGCAAGACTAATCAAAGGCACTGATCACCTTCCCTCTCTAATCCGGTGGGCAGCTTTACCAAGTTCTCATATTAGCTCGATTTCAAACATATAGATGTTTTTACATGTAGTAAAAGCGATATATATATGTAAAACTTTGACTTTATTACCAAAAAATAAACATTGGAGACTCATAATTAGAAGAAAAAAAATCTAAATGCCGCAAAGTGGTCCTTAAAGCCGAGCAAAAATGTGAAGCTCGATCTTGCAATATCTATTGAGGGCCCTGAACATCATCATCATTATGACCTCAAGCCCTGTTGAAAAAAAAAAAAAAACAATCAATATGATGAGTAGTAAATTGTGGTTCTCATTTATATCTTAACTAACGACATCCACAATTATTTTTTTTATTTTTTGAGGAATTGTTGTGAACAAGATCATTTCACAGAGAAATCTGAAATATGAACTCTAAAATATAAAAAATATATATCTTCGAATTACAACTTATCACTGCAACAACGCATAGTGGGGTTCATGGTCCCTGGTGATTAAGTGACTCCAAATGTATATATAATGTGTCCCGCATCCGCAAGCAATATGCATTTGTCATTATTTCAGTAAAATTTTGTCATTTTCTTTTTGCCGATTTTTTTTTTCAAATCCCCGGCCATCAGTGTCACTATTTACTCCGCCTAATTTTCATTAAAATATGTTAAGAAAATAAAACAATAAACTGGTAGCTATGTGACACTGTCTTATATATGTACATAGAAAACATAAGCTGGTAGTTATGTCGTAAGGGGGAAACTTAAGAAGAAGAACAGAAAGCAAAAATAAGGGACAGAACATTACAAAAGAAAATGCAATTAAAAACACAAAAACAATTGTCCTAATTTGGAGATATAAATAGACCTTTTACAAGAGAACCATATCTTATATCTTAGGTTGGCCACTTCATGAGGTTGTCAGTATCAATATATAGGTCCAAATTTGACAGAAAGCTCATACATGAAAAAGACCATATGGAATCCCATAATGTGTATTAAACAAGATGTATAAAATATAGCCGACCCATTAGCAAAAGATAGATGCAATGCAATGTGTGTCAGTATAGATTGAAGTCCTGCTGCAATTTGGATAGACTGTTAGTGTTCATGTGCAAGAATTTGAGACCAGTTTTGTAAAGTAAGGAATTTATTCTATATGTTATCTTTGTTAAAAGAATGTTTATAAAGTATGGATGCTTAGGCATGATAACATTTCTTCAAATATTTGGTGCATTTCTTCAGATACTTGATTTGCAAAGGTGTGTGAAAAGCTTTAGTTTGGCATCTAGGGTAGAATTTGATGTAACCCCATATACGGTGGGAGTTCAAATGGAGCCACTAGGGTACCAGTTTAACGGTAAATTTGTGGTGGATGAAATCATAAGTTCAGAGTTTGAACCATGTTAGCAGCATTTGGAGTGGAAAGGGTTAAAGGATTAAAAAAAAAATCAAATGGATGAAAATTTTGTGTTAAAAGTGAATCATTAATGTGCGATATTTCATCAATAGAAAAATGAAAGTGCCTTTGGAAATTGACTAGATTAATTAATTATCTTAGGGCATGGTAAACTTTTTAGGTTATCATTAGCACTTTAAGCAATGTGGGGAATGAAATGTGATGTGTATCTTTTCATAAGAGTTTTAAAAAAAAATTTGTCTTGCCTTTTTACAATCGCAAAACATTTTTACACTTCTTTTTTATCTATCATTAAAACCCAATTAGAATGTAGCATTTCACGACATGGTACCTAATATTTTAATTTACGTAAGTGTCTGTCGGCATCATATCCAAATCGGATAACGAGTCCCATGATCATTCCCACGATAATGTATTGAGCTAAATACTTACTAATTATGCAAATGCACTTTTAATGGGATCAATACTTAGTAGTCTTTCTTGGCTATTATAAAGGTTTGAATCTAAAGAGTAGATTTGGGAGCTTTAGATATCAAATTAAACATGAAATATCATATCTGAAATCCTTTAATAACATGGGAATAAAAGCGTGGCAGAACACAAAGACTCGTATTGTCAATACATCAAACAGTCAAGATTCTGAGATAAGGTGCAATAAATTATAAAACATTAGGCATGCAGATGCAGTAGTAGATGAGGCTTTCCACTAGATGGCATGTAAACGTGTGGACTGTGGAGTGACCAGTGAACCAGTGAATCTATGGAAGTAGCCATCGCCATCATGTGCATGCAAAAAGAAGACTCAAATATAAGTATATTATTGATTTGCATGCTAATATTAGATGGAGTGAAAGCAAATCGAAATTCTCTCCCCAGAACATTCAAATATAGTACTGAACAAGTGGAATGGGGGAAGGATTTTTCAAGATTTTGTGCATGGACACTTGTGCCGATAGGGTTTTCTTGAAGTGTCATTATCGCGATGTTTGAACGATTAGAATTTTTTGTTTCCACTTATTAAAAAAAGATTGTCCATATAATCTATATTTACCGAGATTAGAGAAATGTTATAGACGATGGATTCGACTTGTAATCTTTTTGAAGACTTGTTTTTTATATATTCATAGTGTCTTGGCATTCCTTAATCTAGGAATGGTTCCCTTTATATCTTGTTTCCTTTCTTATTTTCTATAAAAATATTCATGTTTAGCTATTAAAAAAAACCAAGACTGTCCCTGCAAAGTGACAATGCATCCCATTGAGCAGTATCCTTCGGGTATGGTTAGTCAGTTACCTAAGAGAATGATGATCTTTGGACCTCAGGCATGGATTATTGTTCAATTTGGCATTCTTCAACTACATTCGTTACATTAGTGTGTCCTCAAATACGATACATTCTGAAAGACTAGGTAAGTACAAGAAAACTCAAATATAAACCAAAATTGGGCAGCTAATGAGCCTAAAAAATTTGCAATTATCATATCAGACATTTCATCTTCTTACTGATAATAACCTTTGTTTCTTATTATATGGCTTCGGCTTGTAATCTTTTTAGAGAATTGTTTTTTGACACCTTCATAGTCTCTTGGCTTTTTTTGATATAGGAATAATTACTCTTGTATCTTGTTTCCCTTCTTATCTTTAGGAGTGGGCAAAAATCGATTTAAATGCGGTTAACCGACCGATTCAATTTTTAATTTTGGTTTGGTAACCGAACCGATATGAGTGGAAAGAAAATAATTTATACCGCAACTGGTTATAAACGGTTCGAAATCGGTCTACGGTTCTGAATCGACCAATTAAAATCGAATCGACCGATTAATTAGATATATATAAATAAATACAAAAATAGGTAGGTGTCAATACCTGATTGGTGCAATAAATATCTTGTGGTGCACCCTATTGTACTGAATTACTCCCAAAAATTGCGCAGCTAATGAGCCTAAAAAATTTGCAATTATCATATCAGACATTTCAACTTCTTACTTATAATAACCTTTGTTTCTTATCATGGTTCGGCTTGTAATCTTTTTAGATAATTGGTTTTTGACACCTGCATGGCCTATTGGCTTTTCTTGATATAGGAATAATTATTTTTGTATCTTGTTTCCCTTCTTATCTTTAGGGGTGGACAAAAATCGATTTAAATGCGGTTAACCGACCGATTCAATTTTCAATTTTGGTGGGCAAAAATCGATTTAAATGCGGTTAACCGACCGATTCAATTTTCAATTTTGGTTCGGTAACCGAACCGATATATGAGTGGAAATAAAATAATTTATATTGAAACTGGTTATAAACGATTCAAAATCGGTCTACGGTTCTGAATCGACCAATTAAAATCAAGTCGACCGATTACTTAGATATATATAAATAAATACAAAAATAGGTAGGTGTCAATACCTGATTGGTGCAATAAATGTCTTGTGGTGCACCCTATTGCACTGAATCACTCCCAAAAACAAAAACCCAAAATGCACACAACCCTTTTTCTCTCTGTTTCTCTCTTTCACACTCAAATCGAAACGCTCGCCCAACCCTAAACCTAAATATTCTGTTTTCGATCTGATCATCTGAGACTCCAACACTCTGTTGCACAAAAGATCTACACCCTCTTTCGATCTCTCTTACTCTCTTAGCGATCATCATTAAGGGTAATTGCAGTTTACAGGTTCGATTTCTTTTTCTTTTTCTTATCTCTTTTCAATTTCATCTATCTTGTTTGTTGTTGGATCTATCTTGTTGTGGTCCGATCTGCTTTTTTGTGGTTCAATTTTTATCTTTCAATCTCGTGTTTGTTTGCTTCGATATCTTGTTTTATTATTGCTTCGATATCTTTCAGCCCATTCGATCCAAAATTCAATCCAACCGATTTCATCGGTTTACAAATAAAAAAATTCGTTTCAGTTTGGATTTTAGGCAAACCAAATGAAATTGGTTCAGGTCTAAAAATCAAACCAAACCGACATCGCCAACCCCTATTTATCTTTAATATAAATCGAACCAAACCGACATCGCCCACCCCTACTTTTCTGCTTGACCAAAAAAAAAAAATACACATTGTTATCACCACCATCGTTGTCATTCCCACTAACACTACATGCCATTTGGCCACCGCCTTACTAAAATAAGTCGAATAGTCTACTGTATAGGGTACAAATTTCCTAATCCATACGAAATCTAAAGAATAATCTCACCTATAGCATTATTTTGTTATAGATTAGAGTTTCATAATTCTTTAAACCACAATTCCAACGATCCATAATTAAAAACAATAATAATAACTATAAATAGTTCATTATTAAGGTTTCCAGCCATTCACCATTTCAGTACTGTCTAATATATATACAATGTGGGTGTTTACCACTTAGTAGCCTTAATTACTTTATCTTGGATTAGGTTTTGGATCTAGATTAACAATAATTCATAAAAATATATATATATATATATATATATATATATATATATATATATATATATATATATATATATATATATATAATTAAACACATCAATTGGTGATTTTATAGTGAAAAAATGACTTGTAAAGAGAGAGCCTATCAGCCTAACAACCCCCATTGCTTGATTTGTCATGTTAGCAGGTAAGGCTGAGACTCGAAACAAAATATCTACATAGATAAGTAGAATAGATACTATAAAAACAAGTTCTTGTGAATCATTCGAGTTTGATCCTTCGATCCATGGATTAATTCAAAAAAAACTTTGGCCGAATGAATTTTTCTAATAATACTTTTTTTCCTAAGCTCAATTCAATATTAATTCCATCATCATCAACTTTCGGTTTTAGGCTCTATATATACGACTTTACTTGTCTATTGCATTTGACAGCAAATAATGACGCCAAAAGATCGGTGATCTTGTATTCATCCTCCTGTCTTCTATGTATAATATAGTAAAACACGTGAAGAAAAAATAAAATGAAAATAAGCGAAAACTAAAGAAATGAGGTTCGTAACTCAATGAGCAAGCAAAAATTAACTTATACATGAACGCCCCAAGACAATATATTTTATCTCACACGCCATCTTAGATAGCGTATTAATTATCGCACAATAACATAACCCTTGTGTGTAAGACTGTACAAGACTAAAAACTTGTATATTTCATCAAGAAAAAAAGGCTTCCTTCAAATTTCAATCATAATGCAAATGTGTTTTGTCCAAAACTCGGCATCATGCAAAGGCACACAAACCGGGCATCATGTAAAAGTCCAAATTTTAAGGTCAACTTGGTTGCACCGAAAATAGATATAGAAATTTGAACTGTTTTCCCGAGTTTGATTTTGATTCCTCCCTCTCAAACTTGGTTTTCCATGACTAATGAGAAAACAATCTTATGAATATCAATTTCTTATTAGTAAATAAACAATCAAACAGTGAAAATCTCCATAACAAGATAAATAAATTCGATTTCCCCAAAAAAATGGCTAATCAAACATGACCTTAATTTTTCCCGTGCCGACGGTAGGTGCACTTGAGCGCATACTTTCCACGACATTATCAACATCATATAAAAGCTCAAATAAAATGGAATAAAATGACTGACCAAAAAACAGTGGAATCAATCAAAATATTTTTGACCCATATGGTACTATTATAGTGGGTGGCTATTTCATTATGTCTTGTCACTTTTTGTAGATGAGAACCATGAACCCTATGCTTCCCATTCCTACTACCACCATCACCACCACCCAACTTTGACTATATTTTTGGCTTTGTTGCCGGCAACCGATCAATATCAGTCACTCCACCAAAGCAAAGTTTGGTTCCTTCTCACAATTTGCGTTTGTTTTTTTGACACTTGATGTCTATTTTGAGTTTGTTGATTGTGATAGGATGCCAACCCTAATTACCCAAAAAAATTGAAGGAAAACCCGCGTAAAAAGAAACATATTTGATGACATTTTACTTACGAGTCTATGTCGACAATTTGTTTTCCAATGTCAACTACTTAGTTAGCCTCCACACTCCGAGAGGAAAAAAAATTTACAGTCTAATAAACTTTTCTTGTGTGTACTATTTGATATGAGTTTGTCGAGGCAGTCAGGCTTTAAAGTCATTTTTTGTCAAGCTTTGTGTTTTTTACACTTTTGTCTTTTTTTTTAAATACAACCACATAAAATGGGTAGAAGTGTAAAAAGACCCAAATCTGACAAAAAAATGACTATAAAGCCTGACTGTTTAGAATTGAGGATTTGATATTTACTACTCTTGTGAAGCATGTTAACGTGACTAATGACTATTACGAGGAAACAAACCCTCCAAGAACATCTTTCATATTGGCAAACACAACGTCAACTGTTAATGAAATGTTCATGTCGCCATCCGATATTATTTCAACAATTCTACGCTGCTTGGTTTACGCTGCATGTTCTATGTCTGGATGGTACAAGACACGTGCAAATTGATGATTTGGCAAAGCTTGAAAAAATAAAAAACAAATCAAACATAAGGGCTCAAAAATGCAAGAGTAAGTCTAGCCAGCCTTGTTTGCTGGCATCTTTTAAGTATTTTTTTTTTTGTTTTTTTACATTCTTATCCTTCCTCTTTAAAATACAATCACAAATACCACTTATAGAAATGATAGAATTGTAAAAAACCAAGAAAAAATTCAAAAGAGACTAACAAACAAGGCTGACTAAAATTTTTGAAAACGCAAAAAAACATTAGGGATAATGAGATGATGTGATGGGATGATGGGATAATGAGATGATGGATGGGATGGTATGTGATGATGAGATGAGATGATGAGATAAGGATGGGATGGGATGAGATGATGGGATGGGATGGAATGATGAGATTTAAAATTTGTTTTGATGGATGAGATAATGGGTTTGGCAAACGAGATATTAAGTGTCACGTCGGCAAAACATGTGTATAACAACGTTCAAACATAAGCCCAGACACAAAAGACCAGGCAACGTAGAATGACTCATATTATTTATAGACACTACATTTGATAGGTAGCTCTTATGGAAGGTAATCGAACATTTCCAAAGGCTATTACATATAATCCCCGGCCTTGAAGAGTAATTTAATTTTCAAGGTCATATTGGTTGCCTCATGTCACTCTTTGTGATACTAAATGCTTAATTTTAATTTCCTGAAACTTTCAAGGTTTTTCTTTTACCCTCATCAAATACACTAAGGATCTGTTTGGTTGCACGAAAAATAGACATGAAAATTGATATCATTTTCGTGAATTCGATTTTGAGGTCTCTCCATCATACTTGGATTCCCATGTAGTGGAAAATAGTAAGTCTAGCCAACCTTGTTTCTTAGCCTCTTTTGAGCTTTTTTTTTAATTTTTTTACACTTTTACCCTTCTTTTTTAAAACACAACTACAACACCACTTATAAAAAGGGTAGAATTGTAAAAAAAATCAAGAAAATGCCCAAAAGATGTCAGCAAACATGGCTGGATAGAATTGTTGAGTGGAAAAACAGTCTTATGAATTATCGATTTTTCTGTCAGTAAATAGACAATCAAACAGTAAAAATCTTAATAACAAGAAAAAATGGCTAACCAAACATATCCTAAAGTCAAATTCATTTGAAAAAAAAAAATGAGAGAGAGAGAGAGAGGGGGGCTCTTATGGGCTTTATTATTATCCAGAAGTTAAACTTCATGGGCTTGTCAATTTTTTGGGGGCTAGCTGATAACAATCTACTCCACTAATCTCATTATAAGAATTTGTTGCATAATATGTAGCATGAGCACTTGATGAAATGTGGAATTAAAAAGGGTACACTATGAAAGTATGTCAATCTTTGCGAATGGAATTAATGGGATTCTTAACAATTCTCGAGTTAGATAATCCAAGGGGAAATCGAACAAATTAATTGAGTAGTGGGTAAGTTTATATTTATTTTCCTTTTTCGCAAATATTTAGTGGGCACAGAGTAATTTTACACACTTTCTATATGAGCTTTGACGCCAAGTCCTTACAGACACGATGGTGGTTTGTTGAGTTGCATATTATGGGTGTGTTTTGTTTGAAATATATGAGAAAATTACAAAATGAGAATAGGGGAGAGAAAGTAAGATAATTCAAGGTTGACGATGATCATGTATTTTGAATTTCTCTTGAACTAAACTCTATATTTAAATAAAATAAAATTTTAAGAAAAAAATATTTCCAATAAATCTAGTCCAAAACATTGTTGTCTTCACACAGATATGGAAGCCTCTAACTTAATAATTTTGTGTAGCAGATTATTTGGCTCAGTTGCATCAACTCTTTGTTGCATCGATAGTTTGGGATGTTTTGACTTTGTTGTACCAGCTTAATGTATGTAACACCGACTTATCTTTTTGTTAATAATAAAAATCATTTTGTGCGAAATTTTCTCGTTTAGAAGTGTTAGAAACAAATATTTTTATTGAAGATAAGAAGAGAAACAAAATACAATCATCCATATATCAATGAATGCCAAAACACCATGAAGGTGTAAAAAACAAGTATTTAAAGAGATTACAAGTCGAACCCATCTTCCACAATAATTCCCTAATCTCCATAAAGATATAGTGCTTCGATCTGTTAAGCCTTTAAAAAACCCTCTTATTTTTCTCTTTCCACACACACCACATGAGCACACGAGAAACCTTACGCCATAACTATTCCGCGCGCCGGGATGGATTAGCTTGGGACCACCAACTCAGCCAATCCAAAATGAAATCTTGAAACATCAAACTCAGATTAAATTCTGACAAGAAATTGTTCCAAATGGATTTGGAGAATCTGCAATGAAGCATCAAGTGATTAAGTCTCTCTCATTCTCATTACAAAGCATACAAAGACTTCCTGTAAGAATTCCTCTCTTCTTCAACATGTCTTTAGTCAGGATCTTCTCATGCATTACTTGGTTTTGGTATCCCAATCTCATCTATTTCGTCCAAATTTATCAATAATGAACGAACTCCATAAAATGTCATCTTCTTCTGCAAATCGCCAAAGCCAATTGGAAAGTAATGCTAAATTGAAAGTACTCACTTGACGAATGCCTAGACCACCTCAAGTTTTTGGACAACAGATTTTGTTCCAACCCACTAGATGCATTTTTCTGGAGGTTTGTGAGGAACCTCAAAGGAAATCGTGCATGATCTGTTCCAGCTTGTCTACAACTGAAATAGGAACCTTGATAAGAGATAGGAGGAACACAGGGATAAAAGCTAAAGTGGATTGAACAAGTGCTAGTCTGCCTGCTTTTGAAAGGAATTTGCGCTTCCAAGAAGCTAGTCTCGATTCCATCATTTCGATTGACTCATCCCATATACCTTTACTTTTAAATTTAGCACCCAGAGGCATGTCTAAGTACTTAACTAGAAGTTGACCCGTTGCACAACCAAATAAACCCGCCAACTGCTTCAAATGAGGGACTTTTCCAATAGGCAACGCCACTGATTTGTGAAAGTTGATTTTCAAACCGAAAATAACTTCGAACCAAAGCATAATTCTTTTTAGAGCAAGAACCTGAGTGACAGCGGCATCACAAAAAAGGATAGTATCATCTGCATACTGAATAATGGAAACAGGAGGACTACCCTCTGCGACTGAAAAACCTCTTACTAGACCAACCTCAACCGTTTTAAGAATCATTTGGGCCAAACCTTCTGCTGCTAAAGTAAAGAGAATAGAAGACAGGGGATCACCCTGACGCAGGCCTTTAGAGCTACTGAAAAACTCATGTAGTTGTCCGTTAATCTTTAAAAAGAATTTGACTGTAGATTTGCAAATATGAAGCCAATGGATCCATTTGGAGTCAAACCTCATGCAAGTCATTATCAAATCCAAATATTTTCAAGAAACATTGTCAAAAGCTTTTGAGAAATCTAATTTGATGACGAGCCCTGGAACACCTTATCTTTTCTGGAATCAATAATTTTATTGGCAATCAAAGGGCTATCAACCATCTGCTTTCCACTAACTGTTGCACTTTGAAATGGAGAAATGATTTAATGAAGAACATTTTTCAATCTATCAGCCAACACTTTGGCAATGATCTTATAAGCCCCGTTCAAAATACTAATAGGTCTGAAGTCCTTAACAGTCCACACTCCGGCACATTTATGAATAAGCAAGATGATAGTGGTGTTCAACCCCCAATCCAAAAAATTTCCAGTATTAAAATCTTCAATAACTTTAAGAAAATCAACTTTGATTACCTCCCACATTTTCAAGTAATTAAACTCCATTGAGAAACCATCAAGACCAGGAGAAAGTTTTTATTCGAGCTCTTACATTGCCCCTTTAATTTCCATCTCTAAAAAGTTTTCTACCAAGGAGATAGCAATTGGCTGGGAGATGGAATGAAAAGTAATCCCCGAGGTGAAAGGTCGTCACTCTTCATTTTTGCTTGAACAACTCCTTGACGTGAGAGACTGTGATTTCTCTGATGTTGGCTTCATCTACTACCATCTCATGATCCATGCTAAGAGCTTCAATAGAGTTAAATAGTCTGCGTCTGTTGGCCAAGTTATGAAAGAATTTGGACCCCTGATCCATATGACAAGCCCAGTTGACCCCAGACCTGATCCTCCAAAACTCTTCATCTCTTTTGGTTAACTTTGTCCACTCCTGATGTAGCTGCACTCTACGAGACCTCTCCTCAGCAGCCAGGTCTCAGATCTCTTCCTCAGCATCAATATTAGCAATCAAAGCAGAATTATTTTGAATGCATAAATTGGTCTTACCCCAAAATTTAGTCCTCAAACTTTTAAGGTTGCATCTGATCGCCTTTAGTTTCCGCCATAAGCAATAGTTAGGGTAACCAGAGATCACTGAGTTGTTCCACCATGTTTTCATCTCCTCTGTCAGGGTTGGGTGATCAAACCAACCGTTATCAAAGGAAAAGAGGCAAGTGTTGTCACCAATAGAAGAGTTCGCCAGCAGAATCACATGATGGTCAGAACATGCCACTCCCTTGAGCCATTCAACTTTATCACCAAACTTAGCAATCCAATCCACCGAAGCCAGAAACGATCAAGCCGACAAAGAATAGGGTGCTCTCTTCGATTTGACCACATGAACTTTCCCCCTTTCAGACTGAAATCAACGAGTTCCACCTCATTAATGAACCGATTGAAATTCTACATGTTCATGGACTTCCTTTCGCAACCCTTCTTTTTGTTTATGTGACGGACAACATTGAAGTCTCCTGCTAACACCCATGGAGATTGCACCCAGCCAGCAATGCCATATAATTCTTCCCATAAATGCTCTCTTAGAGAAGGATCACACGGTCCATAAATGTTTGACCCTGGCCAAAGAGAGTTGTCTGAGATCATTTGAAACTAAATAGAAAGATAAAAATCCATTTTCAACACTTCTCACATCTGCAAATGATCAGCATCCCAAATAGCTAATAAACCTCCTAAACTACCAATGGATTCCACTATAGCCCAATCAAAAGAACTTTCACCCCCACAACTTCCTGATAAATTCTCTAGAGCATCTCTCCAATTTTAATTCCTGAATGAAAATAAAATATGGTCGATTGTCTTCGGCAACCCCTTTGCCTCTCAGAATTTCCAAGCCCCCTATAGTTCCACGATAGAATTTTGAGGTTCACGAGGGACCTTCGACCTCGAGGTTGTTGCACTTGTCCCTAGCTCTGTCAGATGTTGAGCTCTGCGCTGCTGCTTGAACCAACCCAAAGCTCTTTCTTCATCCTGAATAAGTTTCACTCCCACTGCCAAGCCAATTTCTTTGAAAGTCGATCAGTCAGATGTCTCTTCTTGGGCCAAGCGACAATCACAAACAGAGAGCTCTACACTGTCATTGACCCTGGAAACAACCGCTGAAGACTTCCTAGAAACTTGTTCGCCAGGAAGAACTCCACCTAGATGGTTCGTCCAAGTGACATCGAAGCCTGGGAGAGCGCTACGTGGTCTGGTGTGGACGAACAACTCAAGGATTGACAAAATCGACACGTATTTAAAAAAGAAGATATAAAATATAAATCATTACGTAATTTTCAAAATTGTTGCAACTATTATATCAAATTCCAAAAAATTGTATTCAAAATAAAATAAAAAAAATAAAAATAAAAAATCTGACATCCTAACATTTACATTAAGAATCCTTTATACTAATTCTCCAATCAACAATATGAGTAACATATTTTGTATGTTTTAACATTAACACATTTTGGTTTGGTACATCAAACAATTTTTATAATCTAAATTTAAAAGATAAATTTGGAGGCATGGAGCCAAACAGTCAGATACGTAGCAACTCCCTTTTTATATGTAATTCTCATCCAACTCATTTTCTTCTCTCTTTCCGCACTTATTGTGAAAGTTGCGTCAACTCTCACCCATTGCATTTCCTAATGCATTTTAGTAACAAAATCGTCAAATGATTTTTTGTTTATTTCCTATATTTGTTTCGTACATTTTACAAATTAAACATTTATAAAACCCAAACTCAATGACCAAAGTGAGACAACAAAACAAACAAATCAAAATATGCTAAAAGGTTGGGATCTGGACACACAAATTCATGACCCGAATCTACACCCAGTTTATAATCCTTTAGATATAAATTTATTTAACGGTTGAGATTTCGTAATAACTTGACTTGAGATCTTTTTTTTAAATGGATTGATTCAAATTTCTATACAATCTTTCCACTAAAATGGAAACCAAAGTTATACAAAATCTCAACTTGGCTCGAGATATTATTCTTCTTTAATTATCTCAAGGGTCTGGATCCGGAGACATAGCCATGAGCCAAATTCACACCTAATTTATAGGCCTTTAGATCTAAATATGTTTAGCGGTTGAGATTAAGTAGCGAGTTGCCTTCAGATATCTTCCTAAGTAGGGAGAATTCTACTCAGCCTGGTGGGTTGGGCCTGCTTAGTACCTGGCAAGGAATGTGATTTTGCGAAATTTCTACGAAAATTTTGTTTTTTTTGAAATTACGAAAAGAAAAAACTCAAAATTAAAAGTTAGATTTTTTCAATGGGTTTTTTGAAAATTTTCGAGATTTTTTCGTAAATATCGAAAAAAAATTTGTTTTTTCCACAAAAATACAAAAAACCCAGCTACCAAAAATTATATTTTTTGAGGGTTTTTTTTTCAAAAAATTCGGAGTTTTTACGTAAAATTTGGGGTTTTTTCATATTATCATTTTTTTCTAATTATTTATTGATTTTCAAAACCACCCCCTAATTTTCTAATTATATATTGATTTCATGTTTGTTTCATTTCTTGGTATTTAAGCTTCATTAAATATGTTTAATAGATTTATTTACTTGCATCTACTTTTTCACAATTTTATATGCCCTCGAAATTCATTATATATATTTTTTTATCCTCGAAATTTTTACGTTTTTTCCTTACACACCGAAATATTTATTAAAATCAAATTATCGAAATGAACTCAAAAAACGAAATCACAATCTTTCACAAGGAAAGTGATTTCTCGAAATTTCTACGAAAATTTCGTTTTTTTGAAATTACGAAAACAAAAAACTCAAAATTAAAAGTTACATTTTCAAGTGTTTTTCGAAAATTTTTGAGATTTTTTCGTTAATTTCGGAATTTCTTCGAAAAAATTTCGTAAATTTTGTTTTTCCGTAAAAATACAAAACTCAACTACCAAAAATTACATTTTTTCGAGGGTTTTTTTCAAAAAAGTTCGGAGTTTTTTCATATTATCAATTTTTCTAATTATTTATCAAGGATTGTGATTTCGTTTTTCAAGTTTGTTTCGGTATCCTGATTTTAAGAAATATTTCGGTGTGTAAAGAAAATACGTAAAAATTTAGTGGATACATAAAAAATATATAATGAATTTCGAGGGTATAAAAAAACGTGAAAAAAAAATAGATGCAAGTAAATAAATCTATTAAACATATTAAATGAAGTATACCAAGAAATGAAACAAACATGAAATCAATATATAATTAGAAAATCAGGGGGTGGTTTAGTAATCGGTATATAAGTAGAAGAAATGATAATTAGAAAATCTTTAAAAAACAATAATTAATTAGAAAATTTGATAATACGAAAAAACCTCGAAATTTACGGAAAAAAAACTCCAAAATTTTTCGAAAAAAACCCTCAGAAAAATGCAAGAATTGTGATTTCGGTTTTCTGATTTTAAGAAATATTTCGGTGTGTAAAGAAAAACGTAAAAATTTCGAGAATAAATGAAATATATAATGAATTTTGTTATGTGAAAAAATAATATGCAAATAAATAAATGTATTAAACACATTAAATGAAATTAAGATGCCTATAATTAGAAAATCAAGGGGTAGTTTAAAAAATCAATATATAAGTAGAAGACGTGACAATTAGGAAATTAACGGGTGGTTTCAAAAATCAATAAATAATTAGATTATAAAAAATAAAATTAAAATTTAAAATTTACGAAAAAATTTCGAAAAATCCTCGAAAAAAATTAAATTTTAGTAGCTGATTTTGTCTTTTTACAAAAAAAAAACCCCCAAAATTTACGAAAAAAACCTCACAATTTTTTTTAAAAACCCTCGAAAATGTATAGTCCTTTTTCTTTTCTTTTCGTAATTTCAAAAAACAAAAACTTCAACGAAATTTAGCATAATTTCGTGAAATCACAATCCTTGAAAAAATGTAATTTTTGGTAGCTGGGTTTTGTATTTTTACAAAAAAATAAAATTTAGGAAATTTTTTTGAGAAAACTCACGAAAACGTGTATCTTTTAATTTCGCCCTTTTTCTTTTCGTAATTTCAAAAAAATGAAATTTCGTGAGATTTCGCAAAATCTCATTCCTTGTTATTTATTGATTTTTAAAACCATCCCCCTGATTTTCTAATTATACATTGATTTTATGTTTGTTTCATTTATTGGTATTTAAGCTTCATTTAATATGTTTAATAGATTTATTTACTTGCATCTACTTTTTTCACATTTTTATATGCCCTCGAAATTCATTATATATTTTTTATGTATCCTCGAAATTTTTACATTTTTTCTTTATACATCAAAATATTTCTTAAAATCAGAATATCAAAATGAACTCGAAAAACGAAAGCACAATCCTTGGCTCCCAGACACTAAACATGCCCAACCCACTAGGCTGGGTAGAATCTTTCACCGAAGTAGATTGGCTCAAATTTGGATACAGTATCGTAACTAAAATGGGAGTTAAATCTTTGCAATCTTTTCTTTAAATCCGTCTTCTTCTTCTTCTTCGATTGTGCTTTTCCCCATTCTCCAAGATTTCAATGTGAAAATACTTTAATGAATTAAATGATTTTTTCCTTTTAAGCCTTAATATATACTTGAAATATCTTTAAAAATTATTCACATAAAGGGCGTTTCACGAATACATGGTGAATATCTTTAGCATTAATGGATTAAATGATTCTTCCTTTTACTCTAAAAGGAAAAAAGAAATTTAAACATCTTTCCTATAGTGTCATGATATTGCTACCCCAAATTGTTCCTTATAAAAGTGATTCTTCTCCCTCTCAATACAAGCAAAGTAAATAGTCACCATGGCAAGAACAGCAACCCTCATCAGCTTTGTTTTCCTTGCAATCCTTCTTAAAGGTACGTTCCATTTCCTCATTTTTCTCTGAGTTTATGTTACAAATACTATAGCCTATAGGTAATGATTCAGATAGAAGATTTTCGATAAATGAAACGCATGTTACCTGTTAGGCATGTTTGAAACTATAGTCTCAATATCCATGAAAACGCGATATTTGCATCTCACACAGCAATGAGCAAACACCTCATTGTCCCCTAAAGATGCTTTTTTTTTTTTTTAGCTAAAACTAAATTGAGTGATACCTTGAAAAAATAAGGTTTATACCACAAAAAATAAGAGAAAATAGGGGAAAGTTTATTTTAGTTATATACTATGATTTTAGGTGTTCGCAATGGAGTGTTCCCTACGAATAACCTCCCTTTGAAGATGATCTTAGACATGTTTTATCTTCGAAAAGGTTGTTTTTTTAACCGACGCTTCAAAGATAATCTTCTAGGTATGGATGGGAAATAATTAGTGCTACAAGACTATGAGAAGAAAAAAAAAATGAGTTGCTATTTTCCATTTTAGGAAATATTATCTGATTATATTGAGTAAAAAAATAGAAGAATGAGATATTTTCCACTATTTTTTTTTTCATTATATTTCATTTTTGAACTTTTCTTCAGGTGGGTATGCAGACACCTATTTCAACTATTTGAACCAATGCCCTTATTCAGTATGGCTAGAAGCAAACCCACCAATAGGAGAAGCAATGTATGAATATGAAACCGATACGCTGACGATATTCGAGACCCCTGACAATTGGGCAGGATTCATATGGCTTCGAACGAATTGTAGTGGGGTTACTGAATATGATTTTGCATGCTTGACTGGTGATTGCGGCACCAATTCAACTAATTGCACTGGACAACCACCCAAGTACCCAGTTACACTGCTCAATTTTGACATCAAGCAATCAGTTGCTACATATGAAGTAAGCTTGGTCCATGGATTCAATGTTCCGGTGCGCATTGTTCCAATCGGAGGACCTATATCATGCTCTACATCCGAGTGCATGACAGATATTACGAGCATCTGCCCACCAGAACTGGCTTACAAGAGTCCTGACGGGGTTGTGATTGCCTGCCAGAGTTCATGCGATGTGCTGAAAGGACCAGACGCCTGCCAGCCCAACCAGGTCTCAAATGTCTTCAAGCAGGCCTGCCCTCTAGCCCGTGTACGGCCAAACGACGCAACTCCACCACTTGTTCAGTGTACTGGTGCTACCTACAACATAACTTTCTGTCCCACACCAATATAGAAAAACCTAGGGATGAACATATGTCCTTTTTACAAATTTGTGCGGAAAGTTTGGTCATGTAATAGAAGTTGCTGCTTGCGTTAGTAACAGGTTATGTGCACTGGAGGGAGGGTCTAGTAGAGCTACCGCCAAGAATATAATTGAGTTCATAATACCTCCACGACTGAAAACCATGTATGGTCCTTGAGACTTCCCGAACATAAAAATCAAATCCTAAAAACAGTGAATATAAGTCCTGAATTGAATATGTTAACACAAGAACTTCAACTACTGCACAAGAAAACCAAATTGTACATAACATTGAATGTTAACACCCGTTATATTGGTCACATAAACTAGTTTAGGTGGCCTCTTTTTCTCATTGGAATCTCAGTATCACCAACACGTTGTTCTAGTTTCTAGGCAAAGAGCAAAAATCTGTGAAAGAACATAATCTTGAAGCAATTGGTTTGAAAATTGCTCATTTTCTTGTGCCTAGCCATTGATGATCATGTGATATAGAAGAAGAGTGTTGCAGACGTGGTTCAAAATATTTGCAAGTGTGTGCAGAGTCTACAAGTGACAAAAATTCAATTAAACTAAGAAAGTGAAGTATCAATTAACCCTCTGAGGCATATGCCACCTTTTGCATGATCATGTTTTCGGCTGCCCGTATTGCCGCCTTTGATCCTGTGACTGTCACTTTCCTGGCAAGTGAAGCGCCCAAGAAAAAATTAATTTCAAGACACTTGCAGAGATAAATGATTGAAGTTTATAACCAATTAAGAAGCCTTTTTCTACCTGTCGGATGTACCAGACATGAAATCACCTCTATCTGAAATTTTTATCCTGGCTCCACTTGCCTGCAGAAAAGAAAAAGGATTCTGGTTATTCATCATCTGTTTAACAAGGACATGGATGAGCAACGTGGAGGAAAAGGGTCAAACATTTGGCCTCCTATGAAATTGACACCCAAGCCATATAGAGGGAGTGTTGACTGTTGATAATCTAATAGCAGAGCACAAGACGGGTAGCCAACAAGTAAAGTTCTTAGAAATGAAATGCCCTTGTTATAAGTTACTAATGATCAAAAAGAAACTGAGCAGTGATGTTTAAAGATGGGAGAAAAATTCCCTTATTAGCTTATGGTTCTCTGCTACAAACCTGACTTATCTCCATTATAATCCTTCCACCACGACCAACAACTGCTCCAACGTGCTCATCAGCAACCCCAAATGTCAACGAGTTGTTCCGGTCTTCCTGCAATCCACCAAAACTGACTCATGTTAAACACTTAATATGATGTTGAGATCGACCCTCAACAAAAAATTGTGATATGAAAATACACGTGCTAGAAGTAAAAAGAAAATTCAATTGTTCTATTTTATGAATTTTGCAAAATGTGACATTTTATATTCTTGGTCATCAAACCTGTTCCTTCAAGGGGATTTGTTTTAGTTATCAGTACAAAATAAAGGCCAGATAATTATCTCTTTATTACTAGAAGAAAGAAATGACACTGTTACCAATGAACAAAGCATCTCACTTGACAATCTTATATGATGATATCTAACCAAAAGAAAAAGCTAACATTTGAACAGCCACTAGGACAAAGGATCCTTATTAATTAGAGCTAAACAGAAGTATAGATACCTTGCTATTTGGAAACTTTCTTCCAGCGCCATTTGATCCAAGGTATGCTGGCATTCCAACAGGAGGACCCATATATCCATATGGAGCACTTGAAACATTAGCACCTAAAAGTTCAAATTGATGTAACAATTATAATATCAATTTATTTGGTACAGTATCTGCAATAAAATAGCAGTAACTACAGTGTCATACAACATGTTTTTTCTCTTTAAAAATTAGTAATGACCGAAACAAGAAATAGAACTACAACATTGATGCTTATTTTCTCATAGGGATCCGTAAAAGGATTTTGGATGTGCCTAAATGGATTTCGGGGTGGATACGGATATCCAAACAACATCCGTCAACTACTTTTAGAGAAATACTCCTCTACGCAGCAGACTCCTCAAGCCTCTTCCCTCCTCCGCCACTTCTCGGAGCACTCAACGGTGACGGATGCAAATAAAGACCCTTTTCCACGATCGCCTTCTCCTCCAACGCCGTTGGGGACGAGCTTCCGGAGCTCAAGAATGATATTACATGATTAAATCCCCTACAAGCATCCATAACTCTTCCCCCGATCCACTATTCTCCCTCCTCACCGCAACGGCGAAGCGCCATAATCAATGTCTCTGAGTCTCTTTTTGTTCGTTCTCCCTCTGGATGTGCCTTTCTCTGACTCTCTCTGTCCCAGCGATGCTTCGAGCATCGGCGAAGTAACAGCTATGTCCGATCTCTCTCTCTCGTGTTGGCTCTCTCTGTCCGAGCCAACGAAGCGACGACATTGGTTTGTCTTCGAGGGGTGGAGGGGTTGAAATGAACAAGACTAGATGCCATGGAACTTTGCTTTTGTGCTTTTGTGCTTTTGTATGTTGAGTGTGAGAGACAATTTTTTTAAACGGATATTCGGGCGGAGCGGATATTTGCCAATCCGTCCGGAGCAGATATGGCTTTTGAAAAATTATATAAACGGATATTCGGGGTGGATTTGGGGATCCGTAATCCCCAGCGAGGTGGGGATGGATTTGCCCAATCCGACCCATTGCCATCCCTATTTTCTCAACTTTCCCACTTTTTTTTACCAAATATTGGTACTGGGCGTGGATGCAAGAAAAAAAAAAACCTTCCATGAGGGTATTACATTATAATCTTTGTTTGATCTATAAGAGGTATTTCTGAAGTGTTGCATGTCCACAGGCTATGGGTCCTGCGTTTGAGCTGTATGCCTGAACAAAGATATACATTTTCATAGGTGCTTGGTACTGATTTGTTTGTTTATTTGATGTCTAGATTTATTCAATTTTCTTTATTGTTCCATTGTTATTGTTTACTCTTTCGTTGGATCCACTAAAGTTCAATTCTTCCTCCCTTCGTCATGTTATATAAATGAACTCGGTGGTTGCAAACATCTCAACAGAATGAATGGATTATATAAATGAACTTGGTGAAGCCAAACCTGCATATGAAAAGGGGGAGTTCATGGACTGTGGATAATGTGAATCTTCTGCTAGCTTTGACAAAATCAAAGAGATACCGCGCATTTGCTCATCCAAAGAGCCTGTGAGTGTCACTAGTCTGTCATTCAAACCAACATAGCTGTTATCCTGGGGTGATATCTTTATATTAGCCTGGGACTCTTCGATAAATGACCTGCTCAAAAGTAAAAGATAGGTATCAATATACGAAGATAAAAAGTGAATGTCATTCATACATAAAAACATGCTTTTTTATTTGTACACATAACTATGTTCAGTTCGCACTAAGTAATATAAAAATCAAGCAGGTGACTCTTTTTTCTGGTTTCTGTAATAGTACTGGACACTCCCTAGTACAAGCCTTAGGATCACTAGAACTCCACAATAACATAACAGCATCAAACGTCACCATAAAGAAGGGGTTCATTAAAAGTGATGAGAAAGTCAAAGCTATTCTTTTCTCGAGTTTACAATGTGGAACAGAAACTTAAAGGTCAGACTATGAAAGCACCACAGGTCTACTCTATTCCATGTTCAGCCATCACACTGAGCCCTCATTTAAAATATGAAAACACACACACAAATTCAAAAAAAAAAATATTTAATTCATTAACTTTTGGAATAAAATAAAAGGCAGAATTTTTCTTCACAAAAAGTGGCAAGACAATAAAGGCCTACAAGTAGCATAACGAGGGACTTTAATTCTACATTTACAATGTTACCCAACACATGAGAAAAGATTAAAATCCTAAACAGTGTGCTTCCATAAGATGACACTTTGGAACCCTCCAAAGATGGAAAATTCATTAAATAGTCACATTGTTCTGTATTCCAGAATATTGAAACCCCCGCCCCCGCCCCAAATACATCATTCGACAGCATGTACTTTGGAAGATGTCTCACTGCACCACACATCATCTCAAAACTTGATTCTCTCCCCTTCAATTGCAAAAGACCGGCTGCTAAATAACACCACCACTTATACTGATGGACACCACCACCCACCAAATTTTATTTTTTTTGGATTTACTAAAGGACACTACCACTATATAAAGAAAAAACCTAACCCTAACCCCCATCTTCTCCTCTTTCCCTTTCTTCTCTAACCGCCGCCTCCTCTCCTCCCCTTCACCCCACCACCTCGCAACCCCTCTTCCTCCCCTTCACCCACCACCTCTGCTCCACCCCTTCATCTCACCACCTCTCATCTTCCTCCCCATCACCACCACCACCTCTGCTCCTCCTCCCCTTCACCACCACAACCTTGCCACCTCTGTTCCTCCCCACCACCTCTTCCCTCCTCTCCTCTTCCTCCCCATCACCGCCACCACCTCCTCACCTCTCCTGACCCCCTTCACCCCGCTGCCACCTCTCCTCTTCCTCTGGTTTTTTTTTCGGCCTATTTTTTTCTCCTTCGCCCTCGCGGCGATTCATGCGAGTGTGTGAGAAAATTTTGTCGATGGTACATGAATACAGTTATCGCGTCAATTTGTAAAACGAATGTCAGGTGCACTCAAATTTCTCATATCGGTGGTACAACAAGAACACAACTACCGCCTCAGCACTATCAACTGTGTATGATCTGAGACATTCCGAGATGCCCATATATTTACTTTGTATATATAAGAATTCAATTGTAATTGTAATGTGTCTGGTCCAAGAGATCTGAGATGCCCATACGTTTAGTTTGTAGTTATAGGAATTTTGGGTTGGGATATAATAAAATTAAAATTTTGTGAGTATTTGCAATTGCATTTTCATTAATCATAAAATTTGCATGCATAGTGCATAAAACCACAATAAAAAATTAAAAAAAATTAAAAAAAAAACGCAACAAAAACATTTCCATTGGCATATTCACTTCGCAAAATATTTTATTTTTTCCCTTCAAATTAAAAAAATCAAGTTCTGCTTATTAATTCCAGGCTCAAGACTTCAGCTGCTAAAATGAATAAAAAAAAAAAGGAGAGGGGATTTCCCTGTCTAAGACCTCTCAAGGATTTGAAAATAACCTTTGTAAGCACTCTGAAACATAACTGAGTAGTAAGAGTTTGTACCCAAACGCAGCGGATACTGCGAATAATAAACACATAATCGCATAATAAATTGTGAAACTAACAAAAAAGAACGCAGCGGCTCATGCGACAGTCCAAAATCTCTAGAAAGACAACAACACAACAGTTCGTGCGAATATTATCAATATCTTCCCAGATACCACTGTGTTTGAACAGAAAATAGACTCTCAATTTTCAATTTTTTGTGTTTGATATGGGTTTAATACAGTATTGACATATTTGATTTATTGTTAAACCCCACTTTTGTACACTCCAACTTGATTTAAGGCGAAAAACAATCCATTTTCTGTCCAACCGCGGCGTTACTGCGAAAGATATTCATATCTTCACGGCAACCGCTACGTTTAGACAAAAAACAGACTATGCTCATTTTATTATTGTATTTGAATGTTTCTTTCATTTTTCGATTCCTATGGATTTGCTACAGTGTACATATTTGATTTAGCAATTGATTTATTGCTAAATCTCACTTTTGACCATCTCAAGTTGGGGTGTAAAAAAGTGGGGTTTAACAATAAATCAAATATGTCAATACTATATCAAACCCATAGAAATTGAAAAAAAAATTAAAAAGTTCAAACACAAAAAATTGAAAATTTGGACAGTCTATTTTCTGTCCAAACGTAGTGGTATCTGCGAGGATATAGATAATGCTCGCACGATCTACTGCGTTTAGGGCAAAAAAATGTTTGTTTTTTTTCCAAATGCAGCGACTCCGACGAACTTTTGTCTTATCCTCGCCTAAGCCGCTGTGTTCTAGGCAAAAACCTGACTTTGTTATTATTGGATTCGATTTTGCAGCTGCGATTTGAGTATCTCGGGGAAGTTTTTTTACTTTTTCCTTTGTGTATGACATTCAAGCATATTTGGGAAAACCACCATGAATTACTTGAGAAGACAAATAGAATTCATTGGGAAGACAAATAGAATTGCTTGATAAGACAAAAAGAATTAGTTGGGAAGACAAATTCATAACCAATTCATTTAAGTTGTATTTAAGTTGAGCATTTGAAGAGAAAAGGGCCAATGTTAAAAGAAGAAACATCCGACGAAGAATGGGATGAAATTGGAGATCCTGAAGACGACTCTGTTTGATATGCGGACCCCCCCCCCCCCCCAACTCATCGTCCTCTTCATATGATGAAGAGGACGATGATGACGAAAAACTGTCAAATGAGGAAGAGAACAGTGAATCATCATCGTCATCTGATGAAGACGATGATGATGGTGATGGTGCGTTAGTGGACTACTATTCCTCCAACGAAAAGGGCCACGAATGTCATCCCCTCAAAGATTGTGTTGACCGTGACCCAAACAAATAATGTATCTTTTTTTGTATTTGTTTTGTAATATTTTTAAATATTAATGAAAATTTTACTGGTTAAAGTTTTTTTTTTTTTTTTGTATTGTAAATTTTTGTTAATTCAATTTGTGTTTGTTAATTTTAGTTTGTGTCTAAAATTTACTAACTAAAATTTCAATTTGTGTTTGTTAATTCCAATTTGTGTTTGTATTGTGAAGAAAATAAGAGAAGAAAAAAAACATAAGAGAGGAGAAGAAGAAAAACACATAAGAAATAGAGGGAGAGATGAGGAGGTGGTATAGAAGGCCGCGGGGTAACGAAGAAGAGAGGGAGAAAAGAAGAAAGGGAGAAAGAAGAAGAGAGGGTGAGAGGAGGTTGAGGAGGAGGCCGACCGGCGGTGTGGTGGTTCGATTGATGGTGGCGGGGTGGCGGTGTGGTGGTGATGGTTCTTGATGTCATGAGAAGGGAGGGAGAGAGGAGTTAGGGTTTTTCTTTTTTATAGGTGATGTCCTTCAGTAGTGGTGGTGTCCTTAAGAAAGTAGCCTGATGGTGGTGTCCATCAGGAGAAATGGCGGTGTTATCTGGCAGCCGCCTTACAAAATCCTCTTCAAGAAGTCAGACTGAACATTAGAGATATTTCCTATGAAGTTGTCCCGTACAGTATCATTAAGCATGCAATTCCTATCCTCCCTCCGATCATTTCCACAACCTTTACGTTTACTTCCCAAACAAGAATTCATTCGTCATCTTGAAAGTCAAATTCCCAGACCTCTCATCTCCTTCGAAGTACAAACAAGATCCCACTTCAGAGGATCAATTTTTTTCCCCTTCCAAGGAAATTACATATGATGGCAACCATTTTATCAACAATCACCACAAGATGGTTAACCAAAATATCCTTAACCAATGTAAATCCTCCACCTTAGAAAGGAGTGTGCTTTTCCAGTTTCCATATCACAAGTTTAGACTAATGTTTCAATTGCTAGATTCGATAACCCAGCCCCCTAGCAAGCCCATCATAGATCAAAGTGTAAACTTCACAACCCAAGACACTCAACATTTCACGAACTAAACCACTTCCCACATCTCATAAAGCACATTCCTGTTAAATTTAAAATTCAAACTTAATACAAACAGATCAACATAAGAAATTAAGGATAGAGTTAAAGTTCTCCGATTGAGCTAAAATCATTTTCCCCAAAGAAAATGGCATCATTTTCAAATTGTAGTGTTACCAACTTACCATAGGAACCCTCGTTGCAATACGCCCAAAACAAACCCCATCCCCTTGCCTAGGACTATTCTGCTCGAAATTTCAACCCATAGTAAACAAATAGGGAAAGAGGATCATCTTGACGGATGCCTGAGATAGTTGGAAGTAAGTTTGATGAACACTGAAAATGGGCAGTGAAAACATGTTTTGATCTACATTCTCCATTAGTCCCCCAAACCCGTCCGATGGATACAACAAAGAAGAAAATCCCCATTAACATTGTCATAGCTTTCTCGAATTCTATATTTCAACACTTATTAAGAAGAGCAATCACTGTGTCCATCTTCCCATAGTAGTCCTTACCCCACTCCCTAAGAAAGCCCGTCAGTAACTTTAATCTATTCCAGACTGAACGAGGCCCATCTGAACTGGGGAGAGAACCCCACCATGAATCAGTAAACTCCAAGAGGCATGACTCAAAAACAATCTTAAATATGAACAGTGGCCTATGCCTTCAAATATAATATGAATGTGATCATATCCCACTCTCAAGAGAGCATCTCCCCCATGTCATTCTCCCAGTTAGGGTAATGAGAAACCTACCCAACCTGTAGAAACAGGATTATGTGTGCTGACCAAGAAAAAAATGGCATCCCCTGCGGGAAGATTGACCAAACCATACTTGTGCAGACCCCCACCCTCTCCCTCACTTTTATTGTAATTGCAGTAAATCTATAGAAACACTCTCCAAGCGATACCTTGCAATGTCTATTAAAGTCAGATCTAAATGATAAGATGGAAGTCCATACACCAATGGCAAACTAATAAAATTGATTTTCCACACCAATATGCAAATAAGGGATATACTCCTAGCGATTCTTCTTCAACCCAATGGTGAAAAACCCAAATAAAATGCATAATCCTGCATGTTGACAACAGAGGCACAAAAACATTTTTCAAATAGCAAAGCAAGCACATTTCATGCAAGAGGGAGTACATTCACATTCATGAAGCAAGCAAATGGGGCCAATTAGTACACAGTAAGGGTAACATTAAATGTTAATGATAGGCCCAACAGGTGACCTAGTAGAGCTGACCAGTGATCAGTACAACCTTCCCAGTCCCTAGTCCTTAAGACCACACTGTTTGCCATTTATAAAAGAAAGAAAGATGTTGAGAAAACAATACTTTATTGTAGCGCCACCCTTGCCAATTATGCCACCACAAGAGCTGTTTGGGACAACGAGCCTCACTTTCGATCTGGGGTCAACATCCTCACCATCTTCAACAGTTACCTGTCAAATATGCCAATACATAAAACTACATGCATAAAATACGAAAAGGAAAGAAAACATGCTAATAAAACATTACCTCACTCAACAATTTTGCGAGAATAAGTTCCATTGCCTTGATTATTTCATCAAACGATCCAGATATCATAATGATCCTATCAGATGTCCCGGGAAAAAATTCATTATTGCGTGATAACTGAATACGTGCTCCAGACTGTGACTGAAAGTCTGTAATTGTTGAGCCTCCCTTTCCTATGACAGAACCAGCTGATGAATTTGATACAAGAAACCTAACGTGGGTAGGCTTCTTCATATCATCTGTAAAGGTACAGCATGACAAGTGACACCAATTCCTTGTCAAAATGTGAAACTGATGCAAAACATTACAAAATGTATACAAGAGAAGCAGAAGCATGCTTAAGTGAAAATGTATCCAGGGACTTGAGTGTATAAATATATGAGTGTGTTGTGTGTGTGAAAAGGATCATGGAATAAAAAAATTTGTACTAAGTTTCCTGCTAAATCACTTTTGATATACTGAAGTTTTGAAACATGTTGATATTTTGTGAGGATAGTCATCTCTCCATGTAGACCACCTCCTCCAAAAATCATCCGCTTCGAAAATTTCTAGCCCTATCATCTATGTTGTTAAAGTTAATGCGTTAATGGATTGTTTGTAACTCTTCAATTTATGAAGCACTTGTTGTGGGGTTGCAAATATGGGAATGCATAGATATTAGGTGGGATGACATACATGGTGAAGCGATCAACCTATCAAAAAATAAACACGTAAATATTTTCTAAGTCAATGCTAGCTAGCTCAGCTGGTAAACTTGTGGTGGATGGTATCACATAAGTTCAGAGTTTAAACGTTGTTAACACTGAGTTATTGATCTCAATAAAGACAGGCTCGCGTCCAATAATTTATAGTGCAAAAAAGTATATCAAAGGTGACTTAGTCGAAGGGAAAAAGAAAAAAAAAACTTAATGGATCCCTTTGCATATTCAGCACAAAATGAGAATCATTTCAACAATGTATGAATTTTGAATCTAACCAAAGGTTAGGGGCAAACCAAGTGTTTGGAAATCAGCTAAGGGTGACGACTGACGAGAGAGTAAGAAAACTTTGACTGTTTAACCTTCAACCTCATATTTTTCTCAACATTGTTGAAATGATTCTTTTAGTGTACAATGAGAATCTAAAAAGCATGGTAATCTTCAACCTCAAGCATTCCATTTTTTCTCTTCTCTCATCCCCCTTTTTTTTTCACCGTCGTCCATAGAATTTCCCCTTTAAAATCAAACAATTTTATGGCGAAGAAGAAGATCCTATCAAATGAGGAAGCAATGGGAACTCTAACAAATTGACGAAGAAAACAAAATCAGCATTTTTCCTTGGTGAGTCATAGTTTGTATGACTCACACTAGTGAGTGAGGTTTGTGCTTCTTAGACACTCGGGAAGATTCAAGACGCACCTAGAGTTTGCATCCTTGAATCCCCATTACATAAACAATGTATGGAGGCCTTCTATATGTTTCTAATTTCACTCATTTGTCCTACAATTCCCCCCACCCACCCCACTATACAAATGAAATTTTATTCCTCAAGACTGAGTGATCAAAGTAGTGAAATTGTTTCCTAGGTCCCCCCTCCATCGGTCCAAAACCCTTCCGAATCACTCTTCATCTAGGGCTACCTAAATCTATCCACCCAATCATTCAAGAAACAAACTTGAACCAAATCGATTCAATCAACTCTCAACTTGCTCAGTCTTTGCCGCCAACCCAAGTGGATATACTAGTATGATTTAGTGAGTGAATTTAGAGTGCAAAACCTTGTTAGGGCAACTCTTTGCACAATTGGTCCTTGATTCTCTAGTACAAAACTATGCAACATAACCACACCACACCCTCATAAATTCCTATTCCAGTTCCGTATACGCAATTACACATGTTTAAACAATTGGATTCTCATTTTCCTTTGCATATATCTTCTGGTGACAACGTTTACCCAAATCCAAATACTAAATTACAACATCTCAGATTCAAGAAATCAAGCTTTGTTATAAATTGACAATCAATCTAACAATTCCAAGACTAAATATATAACCTCACTAATTCAATATAAAACATAATAATGTAGGCATAATTTTCGCGAAAATAATGTACCAAATCGATCAAAGACCTAAATTTCTGAACGTTTAAACGAAATCGAAAGTAGAAACTAGAAATTAATGATTGTACCTGGATCGGGAGATGTAGTAGGAGCAGATCTCCTGGGAGGGGCTTCGTGTTCCGGGGACGAGATGTATGAAGACTCAGGTGATTCCATTTTCTTCTGAATCAGACCGAGAGAGAGAGAGGGATTCGGTATTCGTCCTTGACTTCAAAGAGGAGATGATAAAAAGGTAGGTAAGGATTATATACACTAGTTAAGTTTGGAATGTACTATGTGCAACCTTACTTTCTATATGCGTTAGCTTAGTTTATAATACTTGTGGCAACAGTTGATATCACATATTAGAAAATAAATATATGTATGTGATAATCGATTTGAGACTAAATAATGTGCATATATCATCAAATAAGCAAGATCTTGTTCTTTAGTTGAGACTACCTTGATATATTGTTATCAATAACACGCAAATACACCAATACAATAATAACAATAGCACGCAACGAACACAACGATATTACGTTGTTTGACAATTTGCCTACTCCACGGGTGACGATGACATTACTTCTTATTAATTTCAATAATACGATAAGAAGACACCAAATTTTATTAACGAAGAGTTTACTAACAAAAAAGTAGTTGTCTCACAAACTCAGTGGCATACAAAAGCAGCACAAACATAGTCGTTGCGAAGTCCAAAGCGCAATAGTCACGCATCACAAACGCAACACCGAAATAGCAAAAGCACAACACCGAAACATAAAAAAGGCAACACTGAAACAGCAGAAAATCAACACATAAAATTAGCAGAAACGCAACACCGAAACAGCTTAAAATCAACACAGAAAATCAGCACAAACGCAGCACCAACACAGCAGAAACGCATCACCGAAAAAACAGAAAATCAACACATAAAATCAGCATAAATGCAGCACCGAAACAGTTGAAAACGCTGCACTGAAACAGCTGAAAATCAACACAGAAAATCAGCACAAACCCCTAATCCGTTCTCCTTCAATCACCAAGGCTTTATGGGAAAACATGAGTCCTAAATTAAAAACTCTTGTTCTCTATCTCAAACTAGGAAAAGACTCAGAGCGATGTATGAAGACTCAGGTGATTCCATTTTCTTCTTCTGAATCAGAGTTACGTTTGGAATGTGCTATGTGCAACCATACTTTCTATTTGTTTTGCCACTGCTACAGTGAGGCGAGACAAAGTGATGAGAGTTGAGGGGAGAAGAATAGGTGAGGCGATGTTAACTTAAACAGATAGATACTGTGGTTATTTTAAGTTTGTTCTCACGAGTGTTAGCTTAATTCATAAGACTTGTGACAAAAAATGTGAACATATTAGAAAATAAGTATATGTATGTGATAATTGATTTGTTCTCACTCTTATTGTCCATGGGTCCGAACTACCTTGATATGTACCTTCTTCTTTGACTATTGAAGCCTTAGCATTGAAAGAATTCAACAATGGGGGTTTCTTGTCCAACACAATTGTTGTGGTGTGTGTGTGGAATTCGTGGGGGGTGATTGAGAAATACAACGACTACACCACACCATTATTTCCTCTTTCTCACACTACCATTGAAGTTTTTTTTTTTTTACTTTCTCACACCACCAATAAAATAAGCATAACAGAGAAATCCAAACTCAAAATGAAAAAAATGCAAAGCAGGGCAACTTTCGACCAATTTAAACCCTCAATTGATATTGATTCTCAAATTTATCAAAACACAATAGTTGTAGTACTATGAGTTATCTAATAAACACAACTTGAATTACTTGAAAATGTTTTAAAATGATCAAGTTTTGATCATTTTACTAAAGTCGCGCAAATCTGTCTGGCAATGAAAACGGGATAGTGTTCCTGACTTTCGGCCAACTTATGTACTCGATCAAGACCGATTTTCAAGTTGATCAAAACACAAAAATTGTATTAATCTAAGTTATCTAATAAACACAACTTTAATAACTTGAAAATATTTTGAAATGAACAAGTTATGGTCATTTTACTAAAGTCGCGCAAATCTGTCTGAAAAATGAAAACGGGACAGTGTTCCTGACTTTCAGCCAACTTATGCGCTCGATCAAGACCGATTCTCAAGTTGATAAAAACACAAAAGTTGTAATACTCTGAGTTATCTAATAAACACAACTTAAATCACTTAAAATGTTTTGAAATTAGTAAGTTATGGTAATTTTACTAAAGTCGCACAATCTATCCGAAAAAATTTATGTTCGCAGAGTGCACATCTGCGAACAAGAAAAAAAAATTCCAGCCATTGAGAAAGTGTACGGCCGCTGTTCAGAGGCCATGACCACTCCATTAGTATGAATAATTATTAGTACATGTGGAGATGTCAAGAACACCCCTGTCTTAACAAATATGTCCCAATTATCTAAATTACTTGAGTACTTCAAAATGTTTATCCATTGCCAAGAGATGAGTTAGAAACTACTGAATCCAATTAGCCAAGCAATTAATAACCATATACACATCTTATGCTGGTCTGTACTTCATCTCTTACTTGTATACTAAATGGGATTTCAATTAGCTGAAGAACTGCGCATACTATATGGAAATGTTAAACTGAAGAACTGCACATACTACTCAGAAACGCACAGATAGCTTAAAATCCTTTGTGGTGCATTCAATCATGCATTGTGCTATAGTGAAGATTACAATTTGCTTAACCAATTACAAACATCCTTCGAAAACCTGCAAATGGGTTATTGAAAGTTTGAACCATGACACTTCGAACCTGCTTCCTACTTTCTACACAATAAAAAGTACATTAAACTCGATTCCAAGCTAACATCGGGAGAAGTAAACAATTATCTAATGCTGAATATATGGATTTCTGAGGGACATGGCTCTGTTGTTTCTCATCTTCAATGGATCGACGATTTTATCAATGAAGCCAAAATAAGCATTGCTCCATGGCTTCTTGATTGCTAGAGCAGCAAAAGGTATGAGAGTACCTGCAACAAATCCCAAAACGATACTCACGTAAAATCCCTTGTCAACAAGTTCATTGTCATTGTCACCGTCACTTTTGCCTTTGTCATCCTCAGAAGTGTCTCCTTTATCTGAGTTGCCAGTTGGACATTTTACGCTAAGTGGAGGGCCACAGAGCCCTGGATTTCCGGAGTATGTACGCTCATCAAAGGTCGCAAGCTGCCCAGTGAATGGGATGATGCCTGAAAAATTATTGTTTGATAACCTGAGATAACCCAGAGACGACATGGATGACATACTATCAGGAATGACACCTGACATCTGATTCTGTGAAACATCAAAAGATGATAATTGATGTAAATCTGCAATGGCTTCAGGAATGTGTCCAGTGAGACGGTTCTTTGACAGATCTAGATATATTAAGCCCCGTAACTGTGTTATTGCCTCAGGGAACTCGCCATGCAAATTGTTTGCAGACAAGTCTATGCTGGTTACAAGAGAAAGGGTCTTAGTGTATGTGAGAGACTGATTTTTTGTGTCCACGGCCAAGCTCTCTTCGTAGTACACACCTCTGTACATCCCATAGAATCTGTAAGCATTCACAACTTGAGGATTTAACATGGCCTTAAAACTCCCTAAGTTGGCAGGGATTGTTCCAACCAGATTGTTTTCTGCGAGATCCAAGACCTGAAGTAAAGTCAAATTTGTAAGTACGGAGGGAATACTTCCCGAGAATGAATTTGCCCTCAAGCGGAGAATTTTGAGATTAGAAAGACTTTCGCCAATCCAAACTGGTATGTTCCCATGAAATTCATTATTTGCAAGGTCTAAAGTTTCCAAATGCGAGCAGTTCCGTAGTGTTAAGACTAAGTAGCATTAGCTTTGTCAATATGGTCCAGAGTCTGTTAGCATAGGCTGTTAAGATGAGTTGTTAAACTGTCTTGACAACCAGGTCTATATATATAGACATGTAATGTATCTATATGGACTGATCAAGTAATGAATACATTTGTTCTAACATGGTATCAGAGCACCTCTAATGGCTTCTCTCCATCTTAGCTTCTCATAGCAACTCTAATGGTTGCTTCCTCATCGTCCAATACTCCTCTGCCTATCAACTCTGCTATGACAGAGTCTAGGCCAATCATGTTTACTCATACTTTGTCTGTCAAGCTGACTGAACAAAACTATTTGCTATGGAAACAGCAAGTACTAGCAACAATCCGAGGACATAAGCTTCAACGATTCATTGAGAAAGGATCTTCTCCAAAACAGTTCCTCTCCAATGAAGATCAAACTCAAAATGTTCTTAATCCAGAGTTTGTTATCTGGGAACAGCAAGACCAGTTACTATTTTCTTGGCTCCTTTCCTCCATGTCTGAATCTCTTCTTACAAGGTTAGTAGGTTGCTTAACTTCTGCTCAAATTTGGAATACTCTTGAGGCCTTTTTCAATTCTCACACTGTAGCCAAGATTTCTCAACTTAGAATTCAATTACAAAACCTCAAGAAAGGAGACCTAACAGTTAATGCCTACCTTCTGAAACTCAAATCTATCATTGATCAGTTGGCCTCAGTAGGACATGTAATATCTTCACGAGATCATGTCAATGCCATATTTGATGGCTTACCTCAGGTGTATGATACCTTTGTAATCTCAGTTAGTTCAAGATCTGAGGAATACAATGTTACTGAGGTAGAATCTTTGTTACTTGCTCAAGAAGCTAGGATTGAGAGACATAACAAGGATCTTGATGTCAATAGTTCTGTCAACTTAGCTCAGTCTTCTTACAAGCCATCTCCAAGATCATTTGTGTCTAGTTCTCAAGGAGGTAGATCTTCATTTCGAGGTTCATTCAATACCAGAGGAGCTAGATCAGGCAGAGGAAGATCAGGTTCTGGATCTCAGACTAACAGACCTCAATGTCAGATTTGTGGCAAAATTGGGCATCTTGCCTTCAAATGTTTCAATCGATTTGATCAATCTGTATCAAATCCATGGAGTTCTCAGTCAACATCATCTGGTTATGGTAATCTGTCTTCATCATCAGCCTTCACTCCTAGGCAGGCATATCTTGCCTCATCAAATCCTCCTCAGTCTACTTGGAGACCTACTCCCTCTCAGTTACAGATGAACAATATTCATTCATCTCAGATGCAGTCTCATGTTGATGATAGGTGGTATCCAGATTCAGGTGCCACTGATCATTGCACACCTACTACTCAGCATTTAATGCATACTATGCCATATCATGGTAGTGAGCAATTGTTTGTGGGTGATGGAACTGCTGTGCCTATTGAAAACATAGGTCAGTCTTCAATTTCTTCTCTGAATTCTTTAAGAAAATTACACCTCAAAAATGTCCTTCAGGTTCCAAAATTGACAAAGAATCTCTTAAGTGTATCTAGGTTTGCTAGAGATAACAATGTCTTCTTTGAATTTCATTCTAATTGTTGCTTTGTCAAAGATCAGGCCACTCAGAAAATTCTCTTGAAAGGAACACTTAAGCATGGCTTGTATGTGTTCCCTTCTATGCCTTCCTCGTGTTCAAAGTCTGTCTCTCTTGCTACTAGACCAATTTCTTCATTCAGTAGTGATGAGTCTTCTTCAGCATCATGCAGTCCTTCTGCTTCCAGTAATTTGGATTTCAGTAGTTCCAGTAGTTCTTCAGCAGTTCGTAAGCACTCAGCTTCAGCAGTCAGTAGTTCCTCAGCATTCAGTAGTCAACCTAGTTCCAGTAGTTCCTCAGCAACTTGCTCAGCAATTTGCTCAGCATGTAACTCAGCACATTGCACATCAGCAATTTGCTTAGCATGTAATTCATCTTGTTGTACTCATAAGCCTTTCATTTGCAATAACACTTTTATGTCAAGAACATGCTCTTCTTTGTCTCAGTGGCATGCTAGACTAGGACATCCTTCTCTTTCTGTTGTAAAACAAGTCCTTAATAAATGCAACATTACTGCTTCTAATACTGATGTTGATATTTGTACTGCCTGCTGCTTGGGCAAGATCCATAAACTTCCATTCTCCACCTCTACCACAGTTTATTCAAAACCCTTTGAGCTGATTCATACTGACCTTTGGGGTCCTGCCTCTACTCAGTCTTCTGGTGGTTTCAAATACTATGTTCATTTTATTGATTCCTATAGTAGGTTCACATGGGTCTACTTATTGAAAAATAAGTCCGATGCCTTTCCTACTTTCCTCAAATTCAAGGCTCTAGTTGAATTGCAATTTGGCTTTCCTATCAAATGTCTGCAATCAGAC
This sequence comes from Berberis vulgaris, assembly GCA_963556465.1. Classification (NCBI taxonomy): domain Eukaryota; kingdom Viridiplantae; phylum Streptophyta; class Magnoliopsida; order Ranunculales; family Berberidaceae; genus Berberis; species Berberis vulgaris. Next base: position 5,510,675 of record OY747133.1, read on the forward strand.
TGGGGTGGGGAGTATAGATCATTTGCTCATTTTCTTAGTACTCATGGGATAGGTCATCGACTTGCTTGTCCTACTACTCATCAGCAGAATGGACTTGCTGAAAGAAAACATCGTCACATTACTGAATCAGCATTGGCACTCCTTGCTCATGCCTCACTTCCTCTAAAATACTGGGATGATGCTGTTAGGACTTCAATGTTCCTTATCAATCGTGTTCCCACTCACACTCTAAATGGTCTGTCCCCTTATGAAAAACTCTACAATACACCTCCTGACTATAGTATTTTAAGAGTTTTTGGGTGTTCATGTTTTCCCAATACCAGGCCATACAACTCCCATAAGTTGCAATTCAGATCTGAAGAATGCATTTTTTTGGGGTATAGTTCTCAACATAAGGGATACAAATGTGTGTCACGTACTGGCCGCATCTTCATATCTCGGGATGTAGTGTTTAATGAGTCCCATTTTCCTTATTCAAAGTGGTACCCTGATGTTACTGGTCCTTCTTCATCTGGTACCTTTTTATCTAGTTCTTCTTCTACTACTGTTCCTGCCTCCATTGGTCTCTCCTCTTCACTCACTGACACTCCATTACCTGCTTCCTCCCATACTTTACTTAATCCTTTGGTTAATGTGTCTCCTACTGTTTCACCCAGTCCCTCCCCTGTGCCTAGTCCTACTGGCTCTGCTTTTATTCCTGCTTCTAGTCCTATTTCTAATAACAGTCCTCTAGTCAGGTCAGTGTCTAGTCCTCCTCCTCCTATTGCTCCTAGTCATACTATGATTACTAGGTCTAAGGCAGGGATCTACAAACCAAAAGTTTATATGGCATCCTCTGAACCTGTGAGTTTGAGTGAAGCTCTTGATACTCCTCACTGGGCATCAGCTATGCAACATGAATATGGTGCTCTTCTACGCAACAATACTTGGACTCTTGTTGATCCTCCTCCACACAGAGCTATAATGGGTTGTAAATGGTTGTTTAAAGTTAAGCAAAATGCTGATGGGTCTGTTCATCGATATAAGGCTAGATTGGTGGCTAGGGGGTTTGAACAGGCTGCTGGATTCGACTATGCTGAAACTTTTAGTCCAGTGGTAAAACCAACAACTATTCGGGTTGTCTTCACCATAGCCATTACCTTTGGTTGGTCAGTTTTTCAACTTGATGTCAACAATGCATTTCTTAATGGAGATTTGCAAGAGGATGTTTATATGATGCAACCACCTGGCTTTACTGATTCTTCGCGGCCTCATGCTGTGTGCAAACTACACAAAGCCTTGTATGGTCTAAAGCAGGCTCCTCGAGCATGGTTTGAAAAGCTGAGACACACTCTTCTTCTCTTTGGATTTGTTCCTTCTAAGTCAGATACTTCTCTATTCATATGCCACTCTCCTTCACCAATCTTTCTTCTGGTGTATGTTGATGATATCTTGATTACTGGATCCAACTCACAAGAGGTTTCACAGGTTATTAAGCAACTAAATAATCAGTTTGCCTTACGAGATCTTGGTCTTGCTCACTACTTCCTTGGAATTCAGGTTCAACAAACTTCAGATGGGTTGTTCTTGTCTCAAACTAAGTACATCAATGATCTATTGTGTAGAGCTAAAATGCAGTTTGCTAATGGTTTATCCACTCCAATGAGTGGTGGGGAGAAACTCTATGACAGTGGTAGTGATCCAGTTGCTGATGTTCATCTATATAGGAGTTTGGTTGGTGCTCTACAATATGTTACCATCACAAGGCCTGAATTGTCTTACTCAGTTAATAAAGTATGTCAATTCATGCACCATCCTCTTGAATCCCACTGGAGAGTAGTCAAAAGAATTCTGAGGTATCTCAAAGCTACACCTACTGCTGGTCTTCATCTGGTTTCATCTCCTTCTTTCAAATGGACTGGATATTGTGATGCTGATTGGGCATCTGATCCTATCGACAGGAGATCTACTTCTGGATACTGTGTGTTTCTAGGTGCAAATCTAATCTCTTGGTCTTCAAAGAAGCAGAGTACTATCTCTAGAAGTAGCACTGAAGCTGAATACAGAAGCCTTGCTGCCGTTACTGCTGAATTAACCTGGCTCCAGTCTCTCATGTCTGAGCTTCATCTTTGCTCTAGCCCTCCTACTATCTGGTGTGATAATAATAGTGCTGTGATGCTTAGTGCAAATCCAATACTTCACTCTAGAACCAAGCATCTTGAATTAGATCTTTACTTTGTTCGAGAGAAGGTTGCTAGGAGACTTGTCCAAGTTCATCACATTCCTGCTCTGGATCAAATTGCTGACATTTTCACCAAGGCTCTTGGGAAGTCTAGATTTCTGAAGCTTCGTGACAAACTAAGTGTAGTTGATATATCTACACTTAGTTTGAAGGGGGATGTTAAGACTAAGTAGCATTAGCTTTGTCAATATGGTCCAGAGTCTGTTAGTATAGTGTGGTCCAGAGTTGTTATCATAGTGTGGTCCAGAGTCTGTTAGCATAGGCTGTTAAGATGAGTTGTTAAACTGTCTTGACAACCAGGTCTATATATATAGACATGTAATGTATCTATATGGACTGATCAAGTAATGAATACATTTGTTCTAACACGTAGAGATGATGAGATCTCTCCTGATAGCTTGTTGTTGCTTAGTCTCAATGTTTGAAGCTGTTGTAGCTGACCAAATGATGAAGGGATCACCCCAGATAACTTATTGTCACCGAGATCAATAGCCTTTATGTAGTAACAATTCTGTAAGCTTGATGGAATTTCATCTGTTAGATTGTTTCTTGAAAGATCAAGGACTTGCAAAAGCTGCATGTCTCCGATGGAGGCAGGGATTTTGGCAACAAGAGAGTTATTAGAAAGAGAGAAAAATATCAAATTAGGCAGCACTTGACCTATGTTTGGTGGGATAGGACCAGTGAACCGATTGTTAGAGAGGTCTAGTAATTCAACCTCGGAAGCTGGAAGAGGGATAGGTCCTTCCAAAAGGTTGGAGCGGAAATCAACATCTGCAAATGGTGCAATATTGAGCGGGTTTGGTAGTTGACCTTGCAATTGGTTGAAAGAAACATTTAACAGGGAAAGGTTAGCTGAAAGGTCCCAGAACCAACTAGGTATTTCACCCGAAATGCTTGCATTTGAGAAATCCAACAGCCTCACTTCCCTTTGAGCTTTAAGCCAAGATGGAAACAAAGGACCCAATTTGCATGCCCCCATGCCAAGATTTCCAATCTGTAAAGGAGGAATCCAATTGGAACTCACATTCAAAACCAAGGAATTCGAAGACAGGCGTAAAATTTTCATGTTCTTTAGCTTTGAAAAATGAAGTTCAGATATATCGCCAGTCAATTGATTGAAGGAGACATCAAAAATAACTAAATTGGAAAGTTGTCCTAAAGCATCGGGAAGAATCCCAGTTAGTTCATTTTGCTCAAGACTCAACTCAGTTAGAAGTGACAGTCTCCCGAAAGAAGCAGGGATAGCACCATGAAGCAAGTTATTTCCCACATCAAGTTCCACCAGATTACTGAGCTGGCTCAACCACTCTGGTAATTCCCCGGTTATTCGGTTGTTACTCAGCCGCAAATGCATCAAACTCGGCAAAGGACTTGTGGAGGTGCAACTATTGATCCTTACAAGATTTTCTGGCAATTCCCCGGTCAAGTTGTTACCAACCAAGTTCAAATTTTTAAGACTGCAAAGGTTGCCTATAGAGCTAGGAATGCCTCCCTCAATATTGTTGTTAAACAAGTCGAGATCAGTGATAGATGTCATGTTTCCAACTGAAGTAGGCAGTCTCCCATATATGAAATTTGTAGCTAAGTCAACAACCTCGATTCTTCTCCAATTTCCTGCAAATAATTTTGAACAATCAGCAGTAAGATTCCCATTTCCTGCAAGGCTGAAGTAGCGAAGATTTGGAAGCTCGGAGACACCAAGGGGGATATCACCATGTAAACCACCGTTGCTCAAGTCTATAGACTCAAGGCTACTGATATTGACAATCCAATCAGGAAATGTTGAACCAAAGCCATTGAAACTAAGATCAATCACAGCAAGCGAAGTCAAATTAACAACATGAAGAGATGGAATGGGACCAGATAGGCTACAACCAGATAAATGCAACTCGTTCAGGAAGGGAAGTTTATTTAGTACTCGAAGGGAATTTGGACCAAGTACCGAAAGATCTACTCCATTCATCCCAAGGTACCTTAAGGAACCAAGGCTACCCACCCACCGAAGATTATTGACGGTTAAATCTGAGAAACCAGAAGAAACATCAAAATACCTCAAGCTAGAAATATTTCCAATACTCAGGAATTAGACCAGCAAACCCAGCTTGCGACAGGTTTAGATATTCCAGTCCTTCCAAAGAACCAAAAAATTCAGGTATGGGTATTGCCAGAAATGAGTTAAGACTTAAATCCAAATGTCTCAACGACTTCAACCTTAACAAAGCAGGATCAATGTTCCCACCCAACTTCCAAGACTCGTACCTCATTGATGCCTCTGGATTATCACTCTCTGGGGTGTGGAGATCAATTGCAATAACAGCACCAGTACCATTTTCGCATCGCACTCCTTTCCATCGACAGCAGTTTTGTCCTCTCCATGACAAAAGCCGATCATTGGGATCTTGAAGGCTGCTTTTAAATTCGATAAGTGCCTGTCTGTCAGATTCTAAACAATTAGCAACATAAGTATCTCCATTACAAACAAATTCTCTGCTTAATAAACAGAGAAACAGTACCAGTACTAGACCATGCACAGAATTTCTCATTGCTACTACTCTCAAATTGTCTTTTTTACAGCAAGGGATAAGCATTGGTATTCAACACTAAATGGGTTTTTCTTAAGCTAACTTAAAGAGTAAGAAGAATCATCGGATCATGACGAAAAGTCTTTCTTGAATATTAATCAGCGTGAATTGAGCTAAGTAAGACAGAATATACATATTTTTTAAACATAGTCTCTATCATGTTTCAATATAAAAATGTCGAAAAATCACAGTTTTCAGTCCTAGAAGATTAACAGTATATGTTGTTTTGGCGTTTATGTTAAGAAAACGAGTTGACCACCACACTTTGCTGACTATAAGAAAAACAAAGAATTATCGTTCACATGGTATTAGGTACCTGGTCCAGGCACCCTAGAATTAGGGATTTCTACAACATGTAGCCCAGTTTTTGGTGTCGCTAGCTGGTTGAACATTGGTCTACCCCTCACCTCTTCATTTTAAGTCAAGATTAAGAATGGTTTTTTGTTTATTAGTGTGGACTAATGATGCACATTAGACTCTGAAACTGTTGGAATTTGTATAGCAAATAACCAACATTGAAGAGAAAATATGTGTTTTTTTAATTAAAAAATGATGTGTTTGATCAACATGCCTTTTTGTTTTCTATATATTGAAGAGAAAAACAAGTTCTTCAAACACATTAATTTTGTCTAGAGTCATTCATTGTTCTTCATTTTTGAGAAATATTGTAAATTCGCCAGAGCCAACATCTTTGTGCTACGGTGTTGGTATTAGATAGTTGAATCCTGATAGTCAGACGCTAAAAGAACTACAACACCGAATATGGGGAGAATTTTGTCTATAGGACACAGACGTATCCGCTAGCCTCTAACTACAAATCAACACGTACCAACTCCACCAATTCAAGATAATGATTTCGCAAACCTCTATTTGCAATACAAGTTAGTAGAATTATTTATTTTATTTGATTTCGTTGTAATCAATTTATAATGCAAATAGTATTTGTATTATTATATTATTTATTTCAAATAAATGTATACATTGTTCTGATTGTTCTCCAACAATCTATAGACAAAATTTATGGAACAATTAGTGAATAGCGTCAAACCCCATGTTAAGAAACCAGACAAGTTCAAGGGTATGGATTTCAAACGCTGGCAACAGAAAATGTTGTTCTATCTAACAACCTTGAACCTTGCTCATATTGTCAATGAAGATGTTATTATCACTAAAGGAGATGATATTTTCACATATTAGTTTAATGCAATTGATGCATGAAAACATACTGAGTTTTTATGCAGGAACTATATCCTAAACAGTCTCGATGATACGTTGTATGATGTGTATAGATCATACAAAACAACAAAAGAACTTTGGGATTCCCTGGAGAATAAATATAAAATTGAAGATGTTGGTTCAAAGAAGTTTATCGTTGGGAAAATTTTAAAGTACCAAATGATAGACTCGAAGACTGTAGTGAACCAAGTGGAGGAACTACAGATTATGATTCTAGAACTTGCTGCAGAGGGAATGGAATTGCAACACCAAATTTGCAACCAGGGCTGTCATTGAGCAATTGCCTCCATCTTGGAACGATTTCAAGATTCATCTCAAACATAAGAAGATTGATATGACAATAGAGGATTTGGTTCTCAAATTAAGGGTTCAAGAAGATCATCGCAAGGGGAATGAACAGTTCTGAGTTCGACACCAAAGCCAATGTTGTTGAGGATGGAAACAAGTCCAAGCCTAAGTACAACATTCAGAAAAAAGAAAAACTGTGAAATCCACAAGTGGATGTGTATTTACACTTGGTGGGACACTAGTGTCGTGGAAATCACAAAAACAAATGTGTATAGCACGTTCCACAATGCAATCTGAATTTATAGCCTTAGATCGGACTGCTTGATATTCACATAATTATTACATAGTATACCTCCTAACTTATGTTTGTTAGTGTTTCGAATAGTGTATTTTAGTTTAATTATTCTATTTTTATATTTTTGTAGGATTTGGAATTTAAATGACAAAAGTGCATTAGCGTGGCGAATTTGAAAATTCATAGGTAAATTGACAAAATGGAGCGGGAGACACTCAAGCCAAAGATTAAGATAACCAAATAAATAAAATAAAAGAATTTAGCTTCGAAGTTTGGTGGAACAAAGAAGTTATATGGATGAACATAGCCAAACCCATTATTGATATAGAATTTAAAACAAAGAAATCCACCAACAGGGAATATCCATTTTGTTTACAATTAGGTATTGGGCTTTCAATTGGACCAAATAAGGAGTTTTAGTTTAACAAATAAGGAGTTTCAATTGGACCCAATAAGGGTTTCCAATTGGACCCAATAAGGGTTTTCTTTTAACACAAAATACGGCAGCAACTTTTGTTTACAAATGGAGATTTGATTTCCAATTGGGGGTGGCCAATAGGAGGACTTTGTTTTCTTCTTAACAAGAAGAAACACGGCAGGAAGAGGGGAGTTGGGGCGCTGGAACAAAAACGCAGCAGCAGCAACAAAGGGGACAGCAGGCGACGACGCAGCAACGTTGTCTAGAACGCAGCAATGCAGCAGGGAATGCATCAGCAGGGAGTGCACAGGAGCAGGGAGTGCGTCGCTAATCCACCACGCGCCGCCATGCCGATGAAGCTCCACACCGTTGTTGCTGTCATCACCTTAGTCATGCGTCACTAAACTCCACGCAAGGTGAAGAGAGGAACTCCTAGATGTAACGCACTTAATTAGTATTTGATTCGTTTTATGCTTTCACGATAAATAATGATGTTTATGATTATCAATTTTATTTAATATAGAAATTTATGTCATTTTAGTGACAAAGATTTCATCAATTTCTTCGTATATTATTATTCCGGTGGTTGTCTTTTTCTTCTCAATATAAGTTTAGTCACGCTTTTATTATGTGTGGAAATTTTAAGGATCAATTGATTCCGGTAGGTTAGTTATATGTGATCGTCTTTTATTATATTATTGTCTCCGGATATATCGTAAATTTAGGATATCACATATGACCAACCTTTGTGTTTTCTAGAAAAAAGTAAAATCTAAAATCCATTTACATTAGGATATATTAATGCATTAAAGACTATTCTTCCGATTATGTTGTTTGGGATGCGAAACACATAATCGAGTCATCATAGCGAATCAATACTGGTTGGCGCGTGAAATCTATGAGGGATTTTTGGAACCTTGTGACTTTTCTAAACTTGATTTTTATTAAACTAAATTCAATTTCACATTTTAAAATTGTTATAATTTCTTACATTTAGTTTCGCGTAGTTTTTTCTTCCTTGACCTTGTTTTGTAAATCACTTTTCCTTGTGGGATCGACACCCCAATCTTTATTGCAATTGACCGCGTGTACTGTTTGGGCGTAATCAAATTTTGGCGTCGTTGCCGGGGACAAACGTCATTCTACAAGGGAGGTTTCGGGTATTATGTTTCTTGCTCATTGTTTTATTTTATTTTATTTTATTCTATTTTTAGGTTTTAGGCCCAGTTTAATTTTTATTTTATTTCTAAAAAATAATTTGCAAAAAAACAAAAAAAAAAAAACATTGGGGGAGTGAGTTGGAATAGAGACCACTTAGGGAGACTAATTAGGATCCCAAATTTAGAACACCCACAAATTCACATTGAGACCAAATTAAGTTCTACTTATAATTCTAACACCGTGAGTAATTACGAAGATGATCATATTCGGTCGCTAAAGGACTATATCCCCACCCCACGCGCACTGCTACTCCATCATGTATCATGTTTGCACCAAGTACACCAAAGCTAGATTTTAAGCCGGGTATGATACAATTACTACCCACTTTTCATGGCCTAGAGAGTGAGAATCCTTATGTTCACATTAGGGAATTCGAGGAAGTTGTGGCCACTTTCACAACAAAGTTGAGGTTGTAGACTCGGTTAGACTAAGGTTTTTTCCTTTTTTCCATAAGGAAAAAGCGAAAAGTTGGCTATACTCTTTGTAACAAAGGTCTATAGGTTCGTGGGAGGAGATGACCCAAACAATTTTTAATAAATACTTTCCTCACCACAAAACCAACGGTCTAAAGAGACAAATTTCTACTTTCACCCAAAAGAATAGCGAGACATTATATCAATCATGAGAAAGGTTCAAGGTTCTTTTGAATACATGCCCACACCATGGGTATGAGAGTTGGCGCATAGTCAGTTATTTTTATGAGGGACTCACCAGTAGATAGCGTCAGCTCGTTGATATGATGTATAATGGAGAGTTTTTTGCAAAAGAACCTTGACAAGGCCATTGAGTACCTGAATGACTTGGCTGAAAAGGCTCATACATGGACTGATCCAAGTGCTACTGAGAGCACGGATAGAACACGCCCAACTAGAGTCTACCAACTTAGGGAAAATGACAACCTTAGAGCCCAATTGGATAAAGTAACTAGGGAGTTAGAGGCACTTAAGACCAAATATGGTAGGCCCACACATACTGTTGCCAGAGTTGAGCTACAGGACGCCTGTTTTATATGCGAGGGAGTTGAACACTTCGCACAGGATTGCCCGACCTTGACTAAGATGAGAGGGGTTTATGAGGAACAATGTAACGCCTTAGGGATGTACAAGAAGCCTTACTCGCCATTCTCTAACACTTACAATTCTGGCTGGAGAGATCACCCTAACTTAGGCTGGAAGTTTGAAGCAGACCAACCTACACACTCACAGGCACAACCACCTAGGTCATATCCTACACCTCCATACAATGCGCAAGCTAACAGAAGTTCCTTATCAGACACATTACATGCATTTATAGAGGCACAAGGTAAAACTAATCAAATATTTGAGGTTGCATTGACACAGTTGGCAGAAGAGAACAAGGAGATCAAAAGCCAGATAACCAAGCTGACAAGTTCATTAACAGTACAAGAGCGGGGCCAATTTCCGTCACAGCCTCAAGCAGATCCGAATGACCAACTTATGGCACAAACCTCTACTTCAGACTCTCAAAATGTCAAAGAGATTAATGTCATCACTACTCGGAGTGGTAAGATTTTAGATGGATCAAGATTATCCACGACTATAGGCACCTCCCTAAGTGCAAAGGAGAACATCCCTGAGGATGAGCCCAACAAGAACATTCCAGATCCAGTTCCTTTTCCTCAAGCACTACGACCTACTGGAAAGAAATCGAAAATGCATGGTGAGATTCTAGAACTCTTGAAACAGGTTAAAATTAACTTACCTTTGCTGCATGTGATTAAACAAGTACCAACTTATGCGAGGGTCATCAAGGATCTATGCACTATCAAGAGGAAGCATCATGTCAATAAGATTGCCTTCTTAACAGAACAGGTAAGTGCGGTGATTGAGCAGAGGACACCACCCAAGTACAAAGATCCAGGGTGTCCTACAGTCACTTGCCAGATTGGGACTCATGAGTTCGGCCAACCCTTATTGGATTTAGGGGCAAGTGTAAATCTGATATCATATTCTATTTACTTGCAACTGGGTCTAGGAGAGATTAAACCAACATCCATGGTACTACAATTGGCCGATAAATTGGTTAAGCCAAGAGGAATAGTCGAGGATGTTTTGCTGCAGATTGATAAATTTTATTATCCCGTTGACTTTCTTATTTTAGATACTCACTCTGCGGTTAATATGGAGTCTACAGTTCCGATTATTTTAGGTAGACTTTTTCTTGCCACAGCTAACGCTCTTATCAATTGCAGGAACGGTCTAATGAAACTGTCTTTTGGGAACATGACTCTGGAGGTCAACATATTCAATATTAGCAAGCAACCACGTGATGATGATGAGTGTCATCATACCTACATGATAGACACGCTGATATCAGAGGAAACGCTTCAGAGCGCAGATTCTGAAACCTTAGAGTACCTCATTTCTATTTATGATTCTGAGAATTCACTTTATCTTGAAAATGCTTTTGATATTTTTGTTGTTTCAGGGTTAAAGGATAAAGGAGGACGACAATGGCAAACATGCTTTGAGGAGTTGCCAAAGGAAAAACAGAAACCACAACCATCCACCGTGGGAACTTCGAAAGTTGACCTAGTTTCACTGCCTGAGGGACTTAAACATGCATTCCTCTGACCAGGTATTCAGCGGAAACTTCAGTTAGCTAAAATTGAGGAGTTGCGGAATGATGCCTATGACAATTCCCGAATATACAAGGCGAAGATGAAAGCAGCTCATGATAAGCAAATTCTGAGGAAACATTTCGAGACCAATCAACGAGTCTATCTCTATGACTCACGACTTTATTTCATCCTGCAAGCTAAGATCGAGATGGACGGGCCCATTCATGGTAAAACAAGTCTTTCCCAATGGTTCCATAGAAATTGAAGATCCAAAAGATGGGAGAGTATTTAGAGTAAATGGGCAACGTTTGAAGCACTATGTGGGGCGGGTAGAGGTGTCAGAGGAGATCTCTCTGGTTGCCCCTGTCTACTTGATTTGATGTTCTCCACTATCTTTAGTTTAGGTTTTTATTTTTTTTATTTTTTTTATTTTTTAGTTTAGTTTAGGTTTTTGCTTTTATGTTTTTCTTTTAGTGTTTCAGATTATTTTAAGTGTTGCTACCGGAGTCACTCGGAGACCCTCATCCCATGTGTTCCTTTCTCCCGTCGGTATGATTTTCCCATATTTTGGTGACTGTGAGGACATTGTCTATTTGAAATTGGTAAAGCTTCACCATGGTAATATCACTCTAACCCTCCTCTTTTCTTTTTCCTTCATTTGTCATGGTTATTATTTTATACATTGAGGACAATGTTTGGTTTAGGTTTAGGGGTGATGGTGGTTTATTAGATTTTTTGTGCAATTTTCAAAAATCTTTGAGCTTAAAACGTATTTTACAATTAAACCGAGTCATTTTTTGTGTTCTACTCAATCTCCATTGAATACTTAGATGATTACGGTAATTGTGCAAAATCTTTATGAAAATGCATTCGAAATCTGAACTCTTGGTGTATTTAAAAAAAATTAATAAAAAAAAAGGTTTTTAGTCTTTTTAATTTTAGAGAATATTTTTGTTGCCTTTTAATTTTGAGAAAACACATACCAACGTGTCACATAGTTATATTAATAGAAAACATGATATTTGATATTATCCTTATGTTAGATGTATTTTGTGAGACTTTTCAACTCGACTATTCATGCACTATAAGCCAAGTCAACATGATTTGAAGTTGATTAGTGAGATATTGAACTAGAAAACCTTAGAATAATAGTGGAGACTTAACCCTTGTGAGTTTTGAGTCATTCTTTATTTCTTGAGGGTTATTAATTACACTCTTATTTTTCTTAAGTCCGCATTATTTCGTTGATGATCTCATTATTCTTGATTTTCTTATTGATTGCTTTAAGAATGACATAAAAATTGAATATTTACACTAGAACTTCTTGCTTTATTTAGTTGAGATGTCCTAGTACTAACTAGAACTTATGAAGTGATATATGCATTTATTTCTTTCAACCATTTTTTTAGCCTTTTAGCCTACCCAATAATAAATATCCATTTGCAGCCCTTTGAGCCTTTATATAGCCTTCTATTTGTTATCCCAATTTCCAATACATATTCCAATCAAGGAGTAATACCTCTATTATTTTATCCTTACCCAATTTTCTGAGAATGTATACGGTGAGATATATTTATGTATTGGGAAAATAGAAAGAGTTGAAAATAGATATTTCATGCGCCTTCAAAGTAAAAGTGTTTGATTGTATAAACGGGGAAAGGCATGTAAAAAAAAAAAAAAACATGTAAAAAAAAAAAAGTTGAAAAAAAAATTAATGAAGAAAAAGTTAATGGTGTACAACATTGATTTGTTCTTCAATGCCCTATGTGTTTATTCTAGGGTGTAGCCATTCTCAGGAAATTCTTGTATCCTTTTTGTCCATTATTGTATGCCATAATCCAAGCCCCATTACAACCTAGTAAAGACTTAATTGATCTTAAGTGAAAGTTGGTTTAGTAGATGTGGAGATTGAATAGGTAAGAACTATGGTGTTTGAGTCAACATTCTCAAAAGTAATCAATATTCTTGTCCATGAGATCATATTCATTTCACTCTTTGAAAATTTTGTTTTTCATGATGATTATATGTGAGACGTTTGCATTTTCCATAGTATACCCTTTTCCTCACATATAAACTGAGTGTCCAATCTCTGAGTGTTTTATTTCTTAGTGACATGAAAGATTTGTAGTCGAAGCGTACTTTCTAAAGGTTATCTCGTCACATCTTTACTATAAGATTAAGAGTTATGTTGATAAGGCTCCTCACACACACACTTCGAGTTGAGAATGATTATGAAATTTATTTAATCTTTATATATTATTAAATTATTGTACTCTATTGATATACAATATTGTGACATTTTTAGTTTGTTGTTTTTCTTGAATTTTAAGCAATTAGAAAATTACTCTGAGGAAAATAAAAGGAGAATGCCCATGTTTTTGCATTATGTTTTTATAAAATAGATTTTGTTCTATTGAGTTAGTAATGTTTGGGGGTAACATTTCTGGAAATCCTCACGAGACTATAACTCGTATACTAGAGGTAATCTAAGGGTTTAAAGCCTTGTTGCACGTTAAGGTAAGTGCAACCGTGATTCCTACGAAAGTGAGTTAGGATTTTATTTTTAATTTTGTTTTGCTCGAGGACTAGCAAAATGTAGGTTTGGGGGTATTTAATATTCACATAATTATTACATAATATACCTCCTAACTTATGTTTGTTAGTGTTTCGAATAGTGTATTTTAGTTTAATTATTCTATTTTTGTAGGATTTGGAGTTTAAATGACAAAAAGTGCATTAGCGTAGCAAATTTGGAAATTCATAGGCAAATTGACAAAATGGAGCGGAAGACACTCAAGCCAAATATTAAGATAACCAAATAAATAAAATAAAATAATTTAGCTTCGAAGTTTGGTGGAACAAATAAATTATATGGATGAACATAGCCAAACCCATCATTGATATAGAATTTAAAACAAAGAAATCCACCAACAGGGAGGATCCCTTTTGATTACAATTAGGTATTGGATTTTAAATTAGGCCAAATAAGGAGTTTTAGTTTAACAAATAAGGAGTTTCAATTGGACCCAATAAGGGTTTCATATTGAGCCCAATAAGGGTTTTCTTTTAACACAAAATACGGCAGCAGCTTTTGTTTACAATTGGAGATTTGATTTCCAATTGGGGGTGGCCAATAGGAGGACTTTGTTTTCTTCTTAACAAGAAGAAACATGGCAGGAAGAGGGGAGTTGGGGCGCTGGAACAAAAACGCAGCAACAACATCAACAAAGGGGACAACAGGTGACGACGCAGCAACGTTGTCCAGAACACAATAGCGCAACAGGGAACGCATCAGCAAGGAGTGCGCATGAGCAGGGAGTGCCTCGCTAATCCACCACGCGCCGCCATGCCGATGAAGCTCCACACCGCTGTTGATGTCATCACCTTCGCCATGCGTCACTAAACTCCACGCAATGTGAAGAGACGAACTCCTAGATGTAATGCACTTAATTAATATTTGATTTGTTTTATGCTTTCACGATGAATAATGGTGTTTATGATTATTACTTTTATTTAATATAGGAATTTATGTTATTTTAGTGACAAAGATTTCATCAATTTCTTCGTAGATTATTATTCCGGTGGTTGTCTTTTTCTTTTCCATATAAGTTTAGTCACGCTATATGTATTCACTGTGATTTGCATGACAACCATTGCGCAAGCGAAAAATAACATTTACAATGGCAAGTCTAAGCACATAAGACGGCAACAACACACTATAAAACAATTGCTTAAAACTGGGATCATTTCAATTGACTATGTGAAGTCAAAGGAGAATATTGTGGATCAACTTACAAAGGGTATATCAAAAAGCAAGTGTTAAAATTATCGAGGGGAATGTGCATAAAGCCAATCCAATGAGGAGTATACTTGGTGGAAACCTAACTTAGCCAAATGAAATTTCAAGGCCTAGGTTCAAAAAGGCAAACTAGTTAGGTGAAACTCAAATAATAGAGTGTACACACTTACTCATTCCTATGATAAAAAATGTATACTACCTGTGATGGTCAATGTGAATATTTATTTATTCTTAATGACACTAATCTCTTGAGAGATAAAATGAATACAACAGAGTATTAATAATCTAAGTGTCACCTGTATGGGAATAAATGTGGGGATGCATTTATGAGAATGATATGTTGAGTTCTCTAAATCTCTCATGAATCCGGGATTTGTTCAAGACCAAAATGAACACAACCATATGAATTGAAAAATGTGAAGATGTAATATGTGTGATGCTCATTGTCTTGATTTACTAAACATGGTGAACAATTCAATGTCTCATATACACACTGCGTCACTGATAAATCCGATGAGTATTCACTGAGGAAGGTTCAAATCCAAAAGACACCTCTCCCAATGCATATTATGTCTAAGTTTATCTCCAGAAGACAACTTTGTATATTTACTATACAAATGTGGGGTATTGTTGGAGTTTGTATAGCAAAAGTAAATAACCAACATTGAAGAGAAAAAATGTGTCTTTTGCACTTGAAGAGAAAATATTTGTCTTTTGAATTAAAAAAGGATGTGTCTGATCAACATACCATTTTGTTCTATATGTATTGAAGAGAAAAACAAGTTCTTCAAACACATTAATTTTTTCTAGAGTTATTCATTTTTCTTTACTTCAGAGAGATATCGCATTCGGTAAATTCGTCAGAGTCAACACCCTTGTGCTACGGTGTTGGTATTAGATAGTTAGATCCTGATAGTCAAATGCCTAAAAAACTACAACACCGAGTAGGGGCAAATTCTGTCTATAGGACATAGCGTATCCGTCAGCCTCTATCTATAAATCAAGACGTACCAACTCCGCCAATTCAAGATAGTGATTTCGCAAACATCTATCTGCAATACAAGTTAGTAGAATTATTTATTTTCTTTATTTCGTTGTAATCAATTTATAATGCAAATAGTATTTGTATTATTATATTATTTATTTCAAATAAATGTATATATTGTTCTTATTGTTCTCCAACATGACCTAAGTTGTGCAGCCATGCCAGATTGATCTGGCTGACCTGAGCCGGCACAGGGCGTAAGCGAAGAAAATTTCTAGGTATGAAAGTTGACTCTACATTTTAAATTCTTTCTTAACATGTACATTATCGGCCCAGGTGGTATTAGAAGCCTTCATGGAAGACCATTCCAATATATGATTGCATGAGGGGGTTCGGAGAAATTAACAACAAGCGACGCTGAGAAATACTTACAAATTCTGATAGTTTTTAATTTTGAGTGTGAGAGGGTGATGATATAGTGATGTTTTTCATAACCTTGATGGAGCACAAGGATAAATGTTAACTCTCTGTCTCAATTTGTGGGATGCAAATGTTCTCATTGTTATTTAATCAAGCACTCGGATGCAGAAACCAATTCAAATGTCTGTGAGAATGTAATCAAACACCTAGTAATACATGCATTTTCAATAATTAATAAAAAGAGATAACAAGCAAGTAAGAAGGCAACAAAGAAGATAAAAACAGTACACAAGAACTCGCATGGTTTACCACTAACTAGGAGCTAAGCTCACAAGGTTGAGCACACCAATTTCACTGAACACTAATGAAGAAACAATGGATATTTCTTAACAAGTGTTTCTCTTCCAACTGGTGAGGTGTGCTTAGCTTCTAGTTGTCCATGGTGAAAACTATGGTCACAACACCATAACAACATTATCACTCATTCCTGTTGTTTGCTCTACTTGCAAATCTAAATCTAGCATGGAATTATTCGATTATTTGGCTCGGTTGCAGCAGTATTTTGTAATGTTTCGACTTTGTCGCACCTAATCCAAAGTATGTAACACCAATTTATAATTTTATTAATAAAAAAATTATTTGGTGGTGAAATTTTATCATCTAGAGAATTTCCTCGTTTAAGAGTATTTATTTACTATTGAATGAAAGAACAAATGTAATTATTATTAATAAAACTAAAGTTTCGTTATGATTTGTTAAATTTCAGTGTGTTTAGAGGGATTGACAAACCGAATACGTATTAAAAAATAATAGATTAAAAATATGTAAACTAATACATAAATTTTAAAATTGTTGCAAACTTTTGAAAAAAATTACATTTGAAATCTAAAAATCCAAAAATTTACGTTATGAATGTTTCATACAAAGTCTCCAATCAACAACATAAATAATCTTGTCCCAATGTTTTGTTTTAAGATTAACATATGTGTTTGGATACACCAAGTAGTTTTAGATTTAACACTAAAAATTGTTATGTGTATCCGACTGTTTGGCTCAATTCTACGTGTACTCCACTGTTTGGCTCTATGCCCCCAACTTTATTTTTAGATTTAACATTAAAAATTATTTTGTGTACCCAACCACATTTTATTTACCTTAAAACAACTGTAGTTAAATTATCAAAAGAATAACGAATACTCATGTTATTGATTCTAATTGATTATAATAGTTAATAATTTTTAAATTGATGCACTCACTTAAATATTTATTTATTTTTAACATATATTGATGAACTCATTGTACCCTTTTGCACTTTATATTAGATGCATACAGAAAAGAGAATTTGTTAGCAATATGGTTTTTAGAAGATTTGTTTAAGACATCTTTCTTATTTCTATTACACAACTTGCCATAATATTTACAATTTATTGTAGAACTTGCGATAATGATTATTGTATCTTTGATGTTTGTGTGCAAATTTGTGATTAAAGTTTAGTTTTATTAATACATTTACTTTTATTATTTAGTCAAGAATAAATTAATGCTTATAAACGAGAAAATTTAACCATCAAATGATTTTTATTAAAAAGAAATGGTAAGTCGATGTTATATATTTTAGGTTAGTACAACAAAGCCGAAACATCCCAAAATACTGGTGTAACAAAGAGTTGATGCAGCCAAACCAAATGGTCGGGTACACGTAGCAACTCCCATAATCTTGTCTCAGTGTTTTGTTTTAGGATTAAGAGATGTGTTTGGATACACCAAGCAATTTTCAAAAGTTAAAACTAAAATATAAAGTTGGGGGCATCGAGCCAAACAGTCGAGTACACGTAATAACTCCCTAAAACAAAATCTTTCAATGTTATTTGTGAAGCCGATTTTATATGTAAGCTCGATCTGAATATAAATATGATACCATTATGGAGTTTTCATTGAAGGGGTTGTCAGAATGACCGTTGTAATGCTATACTTGAAGATTATTTTCTTAAATTTTGTATGATTGACATTGGTAGTCATTCATTATCGTCAATGTTTACATGTTTGGTTAAGGGCAGTTTTATGAATATCTAATTTGATATTTTCTAATAGGACACTTAGTTTAAAGAGAAAAGTTGTCGTTTGATCGTGCCGAGCTGCCAACAACACGGGTATTACACTAGTTTAATATATGAAAAATTTGTCAAGGGTGAATTTCATTATTCATTTGTACAAGAAATCAATTTTTTCCACTTAATAATACATTAAACACAATGAAATATTTCCTAAGGTTGGTTTCCTATATTAGAATACACGCCAAAACTTGATCTCGTTGCATATGGACTATTTTTCTATTACTTTGTTTTATCTGAATTTTTAAGGGAACGTGCGGATTAATATAAAAAACATTGTGTTAAAGTCTTAATTCATTTCGACCAAGCAATCATCACTATACGAATTTAGATTTGCTCTAGCAAACCACTATATTGCAACAATATATACTACAATAAATATATCATTTACCAACAATTTTTTTTCTACTAAAATTAATTTCCTTGTTAATATTGTATCATTGTCAATGAAAAAAAAATCCTTGAAAAACCATAAATTTGTTACTTTTTTCCAACAAAATATATTTTGTTGGAAATTTTCCTTGTTGAATAGGTGGTGGGAAGCATTCCCTCCAAAACTAATTTTTCGCCAAATTGATTTAACAACGAAATTTTTTTATGGCCACAAAATACTAGTTCCTTGGTAATTATAACATTATTTGGAATGGAATATTTTGTTGCTCTAGAAGACTAATTTTACCAACAAATCACTTTCCTTGTTAACGGAATATTAACATTTATTCATTTATCTTTAGTAAAGAAATATGTTTTTCTAGATAATAATCACATTATTAGTAATGATTTGATTCGTTGATAACGATTGATAATTTTTTTCATTAGTTTTTTCTTGTTAAAGCTCGTTTACTAATTTATAGCAACAAAGTAATATTTCGTTGAAAATTGTTACACTATTGGAAAAAAAAATATTTTGTTGGAAACAAATTTTTTTTTAATGAAATCTCTGTATCAAATAAAACAATTGTTGGTAATTATAACCTTGTTGGTAACAAATTGTTTTCACTGGTAAAAAATGATAGTTACTTTCATAAAAATATATTTCTCGTTAAAATCCACTAACTATTTTATACCGACAAATCATTATTTTGTTGGAAATTGGTATACTGTTGGCAACAATTTTTTTTTGAAACAATATATATTTAATAACATTTCTACAACAAGAAAATAAAATTATGTTGGTAATTACAACCTTATTGGTAATAATTTATTTCCTTGTTAAAACCATTAATCATTTCCATGAATATTTATTTATCAATAAAGCTCATTAACTCATTATTGTTTCTTTGGAAATTGATAAACTAGGTGACAACAAATTTATTTATTTGCAATTATTTTTATTTTGTTTCAAAAGCATTATACAGGGATAATTCAAGGAATTTATGTACACTTTTTTTTGTTGGTACAAATTTTTCCCAACTAAAAGTATATTTTTTTCAAATGAAGAAAATTTTGTTGGTAAAAGCCGGTTTAGAGACATCAATGATTTCTCATTTTATCAATTAGGGATGTATACACAATATAGAATGCACTGAAATGTCATGTGTAAGCATATTCTGACTTGTACTCTTAAATTTAAGCACTTCAATGGCAGGTTTTTTTTTTCTCCCAAACTACAATTCAACATGTTGGAAATGGCCCAATCTCTAGGATGATAGATGGTATTGGGCTGGCCTGATGCGGAAGAAGCTCATGATGGCGAAGTTCAATTGGCCTGTGGATTCCAATAATGATTGGGTAAACTACCAATGAGAGATTATAATTCCACATCGCTTAAATGAGATCGAAACGGATGTGTTATATATGTATATGAGATTGAATCTACAAAGACAATATAGTACTGTGTGAATCGCGTTATCCACGAACCTATGTGTCCTAGTGGCTCTCAAGGTTGTGACTTTTAAAAGTCAAAGAAAATTAGTGTCCCCAAAAATTCTCTCCGTGTGTCTTCCCGCCAAAATTCCTCACAATATTCTCTCCGTGTCTTTCCTCACGATAGGAATCCGCCACGGATGAAAAGTTTTTCCCAATAGGATTTGGATGAAAAGTTTTTCCCAATAAGAATCCGCCACGTTCCCCAATAGGAATCCGCCATGTATCCGTCAATAGGACATTTAAAACAATTAGAATTTTTGATTTTAGAAACAAAGAAGCTCTCTCTTATTCCTCACAACAGAGAACAGAGAACAGAAAACCCAAAGGTCAGGTGAGAAACAAATTTAGTTATGCTTAAATATCTTAATTGTTCGTTGCCCATTTATTTTTCTGTTCTAATTATGGATGGTTGCTAAATTCAAGTTTGCTGACTCATGCATTTCATTGCATCATTAGTAGCTTAAAAGACTGCAAATTCCCTTGTCAGTTATGATGTAGTGTAGTGAGCTTCTACCCCAATAGACTTTCAGCCACCCTTCGACCACCGACCACCCTTTGAGGCCGAGACCACCCACTGACCACCGACCACCCTTTGAGGCCGCGACAACCCTGCGAGACCACCCTTTGAGGCCGAGACCACTCTTTGACCACCCTTTTGAGGGTGGTGCTTCGACCACCCTTGAGGCAGCCTTCGACCTCACTGTGAGACCCTTCAGTTATGATGTAGTGAGCTTCTACCCCAATAGATTTTGTTTTGTTAGGAATTGAAGCGCACTATAGGTTCATCAAAAGAAACCGTAGTCTGTTTACTATACTATGATGAGCTTTGCGAAACCCAATAAAATTGATACGAAACAGGTTGATCAACTATAATTTCAGTACAAGTAATGAACCAAAATACATTAGAATTATCAGAAATGAACAAACCGCACAAAAGTGTGTGCAATGCCTACATGCAAAGCCAATAGTCGTTTTCATGAGAAGAGATATGAATATGGAGGTGTTGAAGACAAGCGCACTTCCTTTCCTTTCCTTTTGGGTTACTCGAAAGAGCTTCTATCTCACAAACCTACCGTTGATACATCCAACTCGCATATCTAGGCATCAAACGTGGCGACGTGATCTCTGTTGTGGCCTCCAGCATTCTATGAGCTTCACTTGGGTGTTCGCCACGTGATCTCTGTTGTGGCCTCCAGCAATCTATGAGCTTCACTTGGGTGTTCGTCGAGGAGGAGGAGGAGAGCGAGCGAGCAACAAAGGTCCCTCCCTAATGGCGCAAGAATCAGAACCCCACACATTACGAGTTCCTTAACAATCGCCTCTCCAACAACCTCTCATGTGAAGAAGAAGAAGAACTGTCGACGACTCGACTTCGATCTGCTCGCCTGTGAATAATAAGAGCTGAAGAAAACCCCAATTCTAATTGTCGAGGAAACCAGCGAGGAAAACAGCGAGGGAGGGAGGACCCTCCATCTCCCTCGCTGGTTTCTCGCCAATTAGCCAAGTTCGAAGAAGAAATACTGACCGCTGTAGTCTTCCTTTTGGGTCGATTTGGGTTAGTGTATTGGGCCTACTGGCTGGCTGCAAAGTTTGTTTTGGCCTTTGATTTAGTTAATAATAAAACAAACCTTATTGATACTTATTTAATTTATTTTACTTGATTCTTATTTAATTTAGTTAAATTAGACTTGGTAAGATCTGATTTTAGATTAAACATTTAACTTTTCCCAGATAATTTTTGTAACTTCAGGATCCAAATCCATCCCATTGACATCCCTACTTCTCAATATGGTGGTCAAATGTTATTTCTTCATTGACATCCCTAATTTTTATTTATTTATTTATTTTTTAAACTTTAACAGTGGCTATTAGATTTCCCCAAATCAGTTTCACTATTTACTTCTTTTATTTATTTATTTATTTAATGTTTCAATTAATATATTTATTTATTTATTATTTTTTTTACGCAGGACATAAAATGGCTGGCAATGCTAATTCGCAATTGCAGGTACGTAACCATAAATGGCTTTCTTGATTGTACATATTTTGTAGTAATCTAAAATTTTCAAAAGAAGATTGTCGTTGTGGTTAATGCTGATCTAATTCCTCCAATTATTCATCGACAAACCCCTGTGAATGAATCTCCACCTTGGACAGTATGTACGCACTTCCTATGCTTCCCAAATATTATTCCATTTTTTTTAATGAGTGAAATCTATACTTTCTAAAGTACGTGTTGAATAAATTGCAACTTTTATGGTCAAATTCAATTTTCTTGATATGTCAGTGCTTCTTTGATCACTATATGTGAAATATAAATGTGAATCTAATTCCAATTTTTACCAGGAGGCGACTCTTGGTCTAGAGAGTGACAACCCAAGTCCAAGAGTACCCGCGGTATGATCCATATTTCCAATACTCTACCAAATATATATATATACCATGTGTGTTAGACGTGTTATTCTACTTCAATCAATAAAATGACGAGTTAATTATTAGGCTTGTGGAACTCAGGTGTGAGAGATAAATGATGTTGAACGTAAATGTAATTTAAGTAGCTAGTCAGCTCTTTTTACTCGATAGTTTGAATAACAAATGATTTCAATTGTTACTGAACCTGAGTCTGGCTGCAGGACCCTGAAGATTCCGGCACCACAGCAAATATCAAGAAAACCATGCATGCAATCATGACTTTTGGTAGTGGTGGAGCCTTAGCTTTTTCGCAAGTGGATACTAGGAATTCAAGCCAGAAATTCTTCTACCATGCAAGTGTTACTTTCTTAGGCATGTCTGCTTTACCCGCTGCAGTAACTAGACTGATGATACATAATCCAGCGCATCAAAGTATGAAATACCTCAGTTTTAGTTTCATGTTTCCGACCTGCCTAGTGGTATTGGGTTTCTTATTTGTTTTGGTCTTTGTCATCATCAGAGGGTGATGGTTGATGTTGTAAAGTTAGTACAATATGCTTATTGCTTTGTATCCTTGATGGTATCGATCTTTTCCTGCTTTAGGTTATCCGATCTCGTTTTAATAACTCTGGAACTGCTTTGTGGAAAAATAAATACCCAAACAAATAAAATTAAAGCACCAAATTGTGTGCATGTGTACGCACATCTTTGAAGTGGTTGTTTGATTGGGGGTTTTAAGTTCACTACTAATTGTACTAAATTAGATTCTTTTATAAAGATAAAAAAAAAAATAGACTATTAATTAGCTATGCTTTATAGTCATATGCATTACATGCGAGACAAAAAGTCTCCTATGAAAACACTCAATTGGATTTTTGAAACAAGCTTGAGTCATGATAGTCAACTATCGACCAACATCCATGCTTTCGGATAGAAAAAAATTATGATACTTTTTACAAAACCTTTTTTTTTATTCAGGTTTAGTAGAAGAATGATATATTGGGAAAAAGATAAAAGAAAAAAGAAGAATGAGGGAACGATTTGTTTAGTTACTTATAATGAAAATTTTTCCCACGAAATTTATTTATATTTAAACCTCCAAACTTCTTTTCAGTGGCAAAATATTATTTCGTTGAAACTTTTTATTAGTAGCAATGATATTATGTCATCTGAAAAAATCGAATAACATTTCTTGAACAATAAATTATTATATTATTGATAATTCACTACTACAAATATAGGCTTGCATAGCGCTTAAAAATAGGCTTAGATAGCGCTTTTTTAGCGCTATCTAAGCTACCGCTATGGTAGCTTAGATAGCGCTCAAAAAAGCGCTATGCAAGGCGCGTACTTGAATAGCGTTTCGTTAGATAGCGCTTTATTAAGCGCTATCTAAGCGTTAATTTTTTTTTTTTAAATTAGCTTGCATAGCGCTTTTATGAGTGCTATTTAATTTTGTTGATTTTTTTTTAATTTTTTTTTTTTTTTAATTAGCTTCTAAAGCGCTATTTAATTTCGGTGAATTTTTTTTATTAACTACCATATAATATTTTTTTATATAATATTTAATATAATAATGACAACGTTCAATCAATCAATAAAGACACAACATGATAACTAACTGTTTCTCATTCATTCAAAATATAATTTAAGCATTCATACAAAATTGTTAATATGCTATCATATATATACACCAGCGTTTTTGGCCACGAAATGAAATGGCCAACAGCTTCTCCTACAGTCCTAACTTCGTCTGTACATTGCGGCACCGCTGAATGTTTCTCAGATTCTACCGCCACTTCAAATTGTATCCTCGCATAACCTGAAATTGCATCATGGAGAGTTTTTTGCAAAAGAACCTTGACAAGGCCATTGAGTACCTGAATGACTTGGCTGAAAAGGCTCATACATGGACTGATCCAAGTGCTACTGAGAGCACGGATAGAACACGCCCAACTAGAGTCTACCAACTTAGGGAAAATGACAACCTTAGAGCCCAATTGGATAAAGTAACTAGGGAGTTAGAGGCACTTAAGACCAAATATGGTAGGCCCACACATACTGTTGCCAGAGTTGAGCTACAGGACGCCTGTTTTATATGCGAGGGAGTTGAACACTTCGCACAGGATTGCCCGACCTTGACTAAGATGAGAGGGGTTTATGAGGAACAATGTAACGCCTTAGGGATGTACAAGAAGCCTTACTCGCCATTCTCTAACACTTACAATTCTGGCTGGAGAGATCACCCTAACTTAGGCTGGAAGTTTGAAGCAGACCAACCTACACACTCACAGGCACAACCACCTAGGTCATATCCTACACCTCCATACAATGCGCAAGCTAACAGAAGTTCCTTATCAGACACATTACATGCATTTATAGAGGCACAAGGTAAAACTAATCAAATATTTGAGGTTGCATTGACACAGTTGGCAGAAGAGAACAAGGAGATCAAAAGCCAGATAACCAAGCTGACAAGTTCATTAACAGTACAAGAGCGGGGCCAATTTCCGTCACAGCCTCAAGCAGATCCGAATGACCAACTTATGGCACAAACCTCTACTTCAGACTCTCAAAATGTCAAAGAGATTAATGTCATCACTACTCGGAGTGGTAAGATTTTAGATGGATCAAGATTATCCACGACTATAGGCACCTCCCTAAGTGCAAAGGAGAACATCCCTGAGGATGAGCCCAACAAGAACATTCCAGATCCAGTTCCTTTTCCTCAAGCACTACGACCTACTGGAAAGAAATCGAAAATGCATGGTGAGATTCTAGAACTCTTGAAACAGGTTAAAATTAACTTACCTTTGCTGCGTGTGATTAAACAAGTACCAACTTATGCGAGGGTCATCAAGGATCTATGCACTATCAAGAGGAAGCATCATGTCAATAAGATTGCCTTCTTAACAGAACAGGTAAGTGCGGTGATTGAGCAGAGGACACCACCCAAGTACAAAGATCCAGGGTGTCTTACAGTCACTTGCCAGATTGGGACTCATGAGTTCGGCCAACCCTTATTGGATTTAGGGGCAAGTGTAAATCTGATATCATATTCTATTTACTTGCAACTGGGTCTAGGAGAGATTAAACCAACATCCATGGTACTACAATTGGCCGATAGATTGGTTAAGCCAAGAGGAATAGTCGAGGATGTTTTGCTGCAGATTGATAAATTTTATTATCCCGTTGACTTTCTTATTTTAGATACTCACTCTGCGGTTAATATGGAGTCTACAGTTCCGATTATTTTAGGTAGACTTTTTCTTGCCACAGCTAACGCTCTTATCAATTGCAGGAACGGTCTAATGAAACTGTCTTTTGGAAACATGACTCTGGAGGTCAACATATTCAATATTAGCAAGCAACCACGTGATGATGATGAGTGTCATCATACCTACATGATAGACACGCTGATATCAGAGGAAACGCTTCAGAGCGCAAATTCTGAAACCTTAGAGTACCTCATTTCTATTTATGATTCTGAGAATTCACTTTATCTTGAAAATGCTTTTGATATTTTTGTTGTTTCAGGGTTAAAGGATAAAGGAGGACGACAATGGCAAACATGCTTTGAGGAGTTGCCAAAGGAAAAACAGAAACCACAACCATCCACCGTGGGAACTTCGAAAGTTGACCTAGTTTCACTGCCTGAGGGACTTAAACATGCATTCCTCTGACCAGGTATTCAGCGGAAACTTCAGTTAGCTAAAATTGAGGAGTTGCGGAATGATGCCTATGACAATTCCCGAATATACAAGGCGAAGATGAAAGCAGCTCATGATAAGCAAATTCTGAGGAAACATTTCGAGACCAATCAACGAGTCTATCTCTATGACTCACGACTTTATTTCATCCTGCAAGCTAAGATCGAGATGGACGGGCCCATTCATGGTAAAACAAGTCTTTCCCAATGGTTCCATAGAAATTGAAGATCCAAAAGATGGGAGAGTATTTAGAGTAAATGGGCAACGTTTGAAGCACTATGTGGAGCGGGTAGAGGTGCCAGAGGAGATCTCTCTGGTTGCCCCTGTCTACTTGATTTGATGTTCTCCACTATCTTTAGTTTAGGTTTTTATTTTTTTTATTTTTTTTATTTTTTAGTTTAGTTTAGGTTTTTGCTTTTATGTTTTTCTTTTAGTGTTTCAGATTATTTTAAGTGTTGCTACCGGAGTCACTCGGAGACCCTCATCCCATGTGTTCCTTTCTCCCGTCGGTATGATTTTCCCATATTTTGGTGACTGTGAGGACATTGTCTATTTGAAATTGGTAAAGCTTCACCATGGTAATATCACTCTAACCCTCCTCTTTTCTTTTTCCTTCATTTGTCATGGTTATTATTTTATACATTGAGGACAATGTTTGGTTTAGGTTTGGGGGTGATGGTGGTTTATTAGATTTTTTGTGCAATTTTCAAAAATCTTTGAGCTTAAAACGTATTTTACAATTAAACCGAGTCATTTTTTGTGTTCTACTCAATCTCCATTGAATACTTAGATGATTACGGTAATTGTGCAAAATCTTTATGAAAATGCATTCGAAATCTGAACTCTTGGTGTATTTAAAAAAAATTAATAAAAAAAAAGGTTTTTAGTCTTTTTAATTTTAGAGAATATTTTTGTTGCCTTTTAATTTTGAGAAAACACATACCAACGTGTCACATAGTTATATTAATAGAAAACATGATATTTGATATTATCCTTATGTTAGATGTATTTTGTGAGACTTTTCAACTCGACTATTCATGCACTATAAGCCAAGTCAACATGATTTGAAGTTGATTAGTGAGATATTGAACTAGAAAACCTTAGAATAATAGTGGAGACTTAACCCTTGTGAGTTTTGAGTCATTCTTTATTTCTTGAGGGTTATTAATTACACTCTTATTTTTCTTAAGTCCGCATTATTTCGTTGATGATCTCATTATTCTTGATTTTCTTATTGATTGCTTTAAGAATGACATAAAAATTGAATATTTACACTAGAACTTCTTGCTTTATTTAGTTGAGATGTCCTAGTACTAACTAGAACTTATGAAGTGATATATGCATTTATTTCTTTCAACCATTTTTTTAGCCTTTTAGCCTACCCAATAATAAATATCCATTTGCAGCCCTTTGAGCCTTTATATAGCCTTCTATTTGTTATCCCAATTTCCAATACATATTCCAATCAAGGAGTAATACCTCTATTATTTTATCCTTACCCAATTTTCTGAGAATGTATACGGTGAGATATATTTATGTATTGGGAAAATAGAAAGAGTTGAAAATAGATATTTCATGCGCCTTCAAAGTAAAAGTGTTTGATTGTATAAACGGGGAAAGGCATGTAAAAAAAAAAAAAAAAACATGTAAAAAAAAAAAAAGTTGAAAAAAAAATTAATGAAGAAAAAGTTAATGGTGTACAACATTGATTTGTTCTTCAATGCCCTATGTGTTTATTCTAGGGTGTAGCCATTCTCAGGAAATTCTTGTATCCTTTTTGTCCATTATTGTATGCCATAATCCAAGCCCCATTACAACCTAGTAAAGACTTAATTGATCTTAAGTGAAAGTTGGTTTAGTAGATGTGGAGATTGAATAGGTAAGAACTATGGTGTTTGAGTCAACATTCTCAAAAGTAATCAATATTCTTGTCCATGAGATCATATTCATTTCACTCTTTGAAAATTTTGTTTTTCATGATGATTATATGTGAGACGTTTGCATTTTCCATAGTATACCCTTTTCCTCACATATAAACTGAGTGTCCAATCTCTGAGTGTTTTATTTCTTAGTGATATGAAAGATTTGTAGTCGAAGCGTACTTTCTAAAGGTTATCTCGTCACATCTTTACTATAAGATTAAGAGTTATGTTGATAAGGCTCCTCACACACACACTTCGAGTTGAGAATGATTATGAAATTTATTTAATCTTTATATATTATTAAATTATTGTACTCTATTGATATACAATATTGTGACATTTTTAGTTTGTTGTTTTTCTTGAATTTTAAGCAATTAGAAAATTACTCTGAGGAAAATAAAAGGAGAATGCCCATGTTTTTGCATTATGTTTTTATAAAATAGATTTTGTTCTATTGAGTTAGTAATGTTTGGGGGTAACATTTCTGGAAATCCTCACGAGACTATAACTCGTATACTAGAGGTAATCTAAGGGTTTAAAGCCTTGTTGCACGTTAAGGTAAGTGCAACCGTGATTCCTACGAAAGTGAGTTAGGATTTTATTTTTAATTTTGTTTTGCTCGAGGACTAGCAAAATGTAGGTTTGGGGGTATTTAATATTCACATAATTATTACATAATATACCTCCTAACTTATGTTTGTTAGTGTTTCGAATAGTGTATTTTAGTTTAATTATTCTATTTTTGTAGGATTTGGAGTTTAAATGACAAAAAGTGCATTAGCGTAGCAAATTTGGAAATTCATAGGCAAATTGACAAAATGGAGCGGAAGACACTCAAGCCAAATATTAAGATAACCAAATAAATAAAATAAAATAATTTAGCTTCGAAGTTTGGTGGAACAAATAAATTATATGGATGAACATAGCCAAACCCATCATTGATATAGAATTTAAAACAAAGAAATCCACCAACAGGGAGGATCCCTTTTGATTACAATTAGGTATTGGATTTTAAATTAGGCCAAATAAGGAGTTTTAGTTTAACAAATAAGGAGTTTCAATTGGACCCAATAAGGGTTTCATATTGAGCCCAATAAGGGTTTTCTTTTAACACAAAATACGGCAGCAGCTTTTGTTTACAATTGGAGATTTGATTTCCAATTGGGGGTGGCCAATAGGAGGACTTTGTTTTCTTCTTAACAAGAAGAAACATGGCAGGAAGAGGGGAGTTGGGGCGCTGGAACAAAAACGCAGCAACAGCATCAACAAAGGGGACAACAGGTGACGACGCAGCAACGTTGTCCAGAACACAATAGCGCAACAGGGAACGCATCAGCAAGGAGTGCGCATGAGCAGGGAGTGCCTCGCTAATCCACCACGCGCCGCCATGCCGATGAAGCTCCACACCGCTGTTGATGTCATCACCTTCGCCATGCGTCACTAAACTCCACGCAATGTGAAGAGACGAACTCCTAGATGTAATGCACTTAATTAATATTTGATTTGTTTTATGCTTTCACGATGAATAATGGTGTTTATGATTATTACTTTTATTTAATATAGGAATTTATGTTATTTTAGTGACAAAGATTTCATCAATTTCTTCGTAGATTATTATTCCGGTGGTTGTCTTTTTCTTTTCCATATAAGTTTAGTCACGCTATATGTATTCACTGTGATTTGCATGACAACCATTGCGCAAGCGAAAAATAACATTTACAATGGCAAGTCTAAGCACATAAGACGGCAACAACACACTATAAAACAATTGCTTAAAACTGGGATCATTTCAATTGACTATGTGAAGTCAAAGGAGAATATTGTGGATCAACTTACAAAGGGTATATCAAAAAGCAAGTGTTAAAATTATCGAGGGGAATGTGCATAAAGCCAATCCAATGAGGAGTATACTTGGTGGAAACCTAACTTAGCCAAATGAAATTTCAAGGCCTAGGTTCAAAAAGGCAAACTAGTTAGGTGAAACTCAAATAATAGAGTGTACACACTTACTCATTCCTATGATAAAAAATGTATACTACCTGTGATGGTCAATGTGAATATTTATTTATTCTTAATGACACTAATCTCTTGAGAGATAAAATGAATACAACAGAGTATTAATAATCTAAGTGTCACCTGTATGGGAATAAATGTGGGGATGCATTTATGAGAATGATATGTTGAGTTCTCTAAATCTCTCATGAATCCGGGATTTGTTCAAGACCAAAATGAACACAACCATATGAATTGAAAAATGTGAAGATGTAATATGTGTGATGCTCATTGTCTTGATTTACTAAACATGGTGAACAATTCAATGTCTCATATACACACTGCGTCACTGATAAATCCGATGAGTATTCACTGAGGAAGGTTCAAATCCAAAAGACACCTCTCCCAATGCATATTATGTCTAAGTTTATCTCCAGAAGACAACTTTGTATATTTACTATACAAATGTGGGGTATTGTTGGAGTTTGTATAGCAAAAGTAAATAACCAACATTGAAGAGAAAAAATGTGTCTTTTGCACTTGAAGAGAAAATATTTGTCTTTTGAATTAAAAAAGGATGTGTCTGATCAACATACCATTTTGTTCTATATGTATTGAAGAGAAAAACAAGTTCTTCAAACACATTAATTTTTTCTAGAGTTATTCATTTTTCTTCACTTCAGAGAGATATCGCATTCGGTAAATTCGTCAGAGTCAACACCCTTGTGCTACGGTGTTGGTATTAGATAGTTAGATCCTGATAGTCAAATGCCTAAAAAACTACAACACCGAGTAGGGGCAAATTCTGTCTATAGGACATAGCGTATCCGTCAGCCTCTATCTATAAATCAAGACGTACCAACTCCGCCAATTCAAGATAGTGATTTCGCAAACATCTATCTGCAATACAAGTTAGTAGAATTATTTATTTTCTTTATTTCGTTGTAATCAATTTATAATGCAAATAGTATTTGTATTATTATATTATTTATTTCAAATAAATGTATATATTGTTCTTATTGTTCTCCAACATGACCTAAGTTGTGCAGCCATGCCAGATTGATCTGGCTGACCTGAGCCGGCACAGGGCGTAAGCGAAGAAAATTTCTAGGTATGAAAGTTGACTCTACATTTTAAATTCTTTCTTAACATGTACATTATCGGCCCAGGTGGTATTAGAAGCCTTCATGGAAGACCATTCCAATATATGATTGCATGAGGGGGTTCGGAGAAATTAACAACAAGCGACGCTGAGAAATACTTACAAATTCTGATAGTTTTTAATTTTGAGTGTGAGAGGGTGATGATATAGTGATGTTTTTCATAACCTTGATGGAGCACAAGGATAAATGTTAACTCTCTGTCTCAATTTGTGGGATGCAAATGTTCTCATTGTTATTTAATCAAGCACTCGGATGCAGAAACCAATTCAAATGTCTGTGAGAATGTAATCAAACACCTAGTAATACATGCATTTTCAATAATTAATAAAAAGAGATAACAAGCAAGTAAGAAGGCAACAAAGAAGATAAAAACAGTACACAAGAACTCGCATGGTTTACCACTAACTAGGAGCTAAGCTCACAAGGTTGAGCACACCAATTTCACTGAACACTAATGAAGAAACAATGGATATTTCTTAACAAGTGTTTCTCTTCCAACTGGTGAGGTGTGCTTAGCTTCTAGTTGTCCATGGTGAAAACTATGGTCACAACACCATAACAACATTATCACTCATTCCTGTTGTTTGCTCTACTTGCAAATCTAAATCTAGCATGGAATTATTCGATTATTTGGCTCGGTTGCAGCAGTATTTTGTAATGTTTCGACTTTGTCGCACCTAATCCAAAGTATGTAACACCAATTTATAATTTTATTAATAAAAAAATTATTTGGTGGTGAAATTTTATCATCTAGAGAATTTCCTCGTTTAAGAGTATTTATTTACTATTGAATGAAAGAACAAATGTAATTATTATTAATAAAACTAAAGTTTCGTTATGATTTGTTAAATTTCAGTGTGTTTAGAGGGATTGACAAACCGAATACGTATTAAAAAATAATAGATTAAAAATATGTAAACTAATACATAAATTTTAAAATTGTTGCAAACTTTTGAAAAAAATTACATTTGAAATCTAAAAATCCAAAAATTTACGTTATGAATGTTTCATACAAAGTCTCCAATCAACAACATAAATAATCTTGTCCCAATGTTTTGTTTTAAGATTAACATATGTGTTTGGATACACCAAGTAGTTTTAGATTTAACACTAAAAATTGTTATGTGTATCCGACTGTTTGGCTCAATTCTACGTGTACTCCACTGTTTGGCTCTATGCCCCCAACTTTATTTTTAGATTTAACATTAAAAATTATTTTGTGTACCCAACCACATTTTATTTACCTTAAAACAACTGTAGTTAAATTATCAAAAGAATAACGAATACTCATGTTATTGATTCTAATTGATTATAATAGTTAATAATTTTTAAATTGATGCACTCACTTAAATATTTATTTATTTTTAACATATATTGATGAACTCATTGTACCCTTTTGCACTTTATATTAGATGCATACAGAAAAGAGAATTTGTTAGCAATATGGTTTTTAGAAGATTTGTTTAAGACATCTTTCTTATTTCTATTACACAACTTGCCATAATATTTACAATTTATTGTAGAACTTGCGATAATGATTATTGTATCTTTGATGTTTGTGTGCAAATTTGTGATTAAAGTTTAGTTTTATTAATACATTTACTTTTATTATTTAGTCAAGAATAAATTAATGCTTATAAACGAGAAAATTTAACCATCAAATGATTTTTATTAAAAAGAAATGGTAAGTCGATGTTATATATTTTAGGTTAGTACAACAAAGCCGAAACATCCCAAAATACTGGTGTAACAAAGAGTTGATGCAGCCAAACCAAATGGTCGGGTACACGTAGCAACTCCCATAATCTTGTCTCAGTGTTTTGTTTTAGGATTAAGAGATGTGTTTGGATACACCAAGCAATTTTCAAAAGTTAAAACTAAAATATAAAGTTGGGGGCATCGAGCCAAACAGTCGAGTACACGTAATAACTCCCTAAAACAAAATCTTTCAATGTTATTTGTGAAGCCGATTTTATATGTAAGCTCGATCTGAATATAAATATGATACCATTATGGAGTTTTCATTGAAGGGGTTGTCAGAATGACCGTTGTAATGCTATACTTGAAGATTATTTTCTTAAATTTTGTATGATTGACATTGGTAGTCATTCATTATCGTCAATGTTTACATGTTTGGTTAAGGGCAGTTTTATGAATATCTAATTTGATATTTTCTAATAGGACACTTAGTTTAAAGAGAAAAGTTGTCGTTTGATCGTGCCGAGCTGCCAACAACACGGGTATTACACTAGTTTAATATATGAAAAATTTGTCAAGGGTGAATTTCATTATTCATTTGTACAAGAAATCAATTTTTTCCACTTAATAATACATTAAACACAATGAAATATTTCCTAAGGTTGGTTTCCTATATTAGAATACACGCCAAAACTTGATCTCGTTGCATATGGACTATTTTTCTATTACTTTGTTTTATCTGAATTTTTAAGGGAACGTGCGGATTAATATAAAAAACATTGTGTTAAAGTCTTAATTCATTTCGACCAAGCAATCATCACTATACGAATTTAGATTTGCTCTAGCAAACCACTATATTGCAACAATATATACTACAATAGATATATCATTTACCAACAATTTTTTTTCTACTAAAATTAATTTCCTTGTTAATATTGTATCATTGTCAATGAAAAAAAAATCCTTGAAAAACCATAAATTTGTTACTTTTTTCCAACAAAATATATTTTGTTGGAAATTTTCCTTGTTGAATAGGTGGTGGGAAGCATTCCCTCCAAAACTAATTTTTCGCCAAATTGATTTAACAACGAAATTTTTTTATGGCCACAAAATACTAGTTCCTCGGTAATTATAACATTATTTGGAATGGAATATTTTGTTGCTCTAGAAGACTAATTTTACCAACAAATCACTTTCCTTGTTAACGGAATATTAACATTTATTCATTTATCTTTAGTAAAGAAATATGTTTTTCTAGATAATAATCACATTATTAGTAATGATTTGATTCGTTGATAACGATTGATAATTTTTTTCATTAGTTTTTTCTTGTTAAAGCTCGTTTACTAATTTATAGCAACAAAGTAATATTTCGTTGAAAATTGTTACACTATTGGAAAAAAAAATATTTTGTTGGAAACAAATTTTTTTTTAATGAAATCTCTGTATCAAATAAAACAATTGTTGGTAATTATAACCTTGTTGGTAACAAATTGTTTTCACTGGTAAAAAATGATAGTTACTTTCATAAAAATATATTTCTCGTTAAAATCCACTAACTATTTTATACCGACAAATCATTATTTTGTTGGAAATTGGTATACTGTTGGCAACAATTTTTTTTTGAAACAATATATATTTAATAACATTTCTACAACAAGAAAATAAAATTATGTTGGTAATTACAACCTTATTGGTAATAATTTATTTCCTTGTTAAAACCATTAATCATTTCCATGAATATTTATTTATCAATAAAGCTCATTAACTCATTATTGTTTCTTTGGAAATTGATAAACTAGGTGACAACAAATTTATTTATTTGCAATTATTTTTATTTTGTTTCAAAAGCATTATACAGGGATAATTCAAGGAATTTATGTACACTTTTTTTTGTTGGTACAAATTTTTCCCAACTAAAAGTATATTTTTTTCAAATGAAGAAAATTTTGTTGGTAAAAGCCGGTTTAGAGACATCAATGATTTCTCATTTTATCAATTAGGGATGTATACACAATATAGAATGCACTGAAATGTCATGTGTAAGCATATTCTGACTTGTACTCTTAAATTTAAGCACTTCAATGGCAGGTTTTTTTTTTCTCCCAAACTACAATTCAACATGTTGGAAATGGCCCAATCTCTAGGATGATAGATGGTATTGGGCTGGCCTGATGCGGAAGAAGCTCATGATGGCGAAGTTCAATTGGCCTGTGGATTCCAATAATGATTGGGTAAACTACCAATGAGAGATTATAATTCCACATCGCTTAAATGAGATCGAAACGGATGTGTTATATATGTATATGAGATTGAATCTACAAAGACAATATAGTACTGTGTGAATCGCGTTATCCACGAACCTATGTGTCCTAGTGGCTCTCAAGGTTGTGACTTTTAAAAGTCAAAGAAAATTAGTGTCCCCAAAAATTCTCTCCGTGTGTCTTCCCGCCAAAATTCCTCACAATATTCTCTCCGTGTCTTTCCTCACGATAGGAATCCGCCACGGATGAAAAGTTTTTCCCAATAGGATTTGGATGAAAAGTTTTTCCCAATAAGAATCCGCCACGTTCCCCAATAGGAATCCGCCATGTATCCGTCAATAGGACATTTAAAACAATTAGAATTTTTGATTTTAGAAACAAAGAAGCTCTCTCTTATTCCTCACAACAGAGAACAGAGAACAGAAAACCCAAAGGTCAGGTGAGAAACAAATTTAGTTATGCTTAAATATCTTAATTGTTCGTTGCCCATTTATTTTTCTGTTCTAATTATGGATGGTTGCTAAATTCAAGTTTGCTGACTCATGCATTTCATTGCATCATTAGTAGCTTAAAAGACTGCAAATTCCCTTGTCAGTTATGATGTAGTGTAGTGAGCTTCTACCCCAATAGACTTTCAGCCACCCTTCGACCACCGACCACCCTTTGAGGCCGAGACCACCCACTGACCACCGACCACCCTTTGAGGCCGCGACAACCCTGCGAGACCACCCTTTGAGGCCGAGACCACTCTTTGACCACCCTTTTGAGGGTGGTGCTTCGACCACCCTTGAGGCAGCCTTCGACCTCACTGTGAGACCCTTCAGTTATGATGTAGTGAGCTTCTACCCCAATAGATTTTGTTTTGTTAGGAATTGAAGCGCACTATAGGTTCATCAAAAGAAACCGTAGTCTGTTTACTATACTATGATGAGCTTTGCGAAACCCAATAAAATTGATACGAAACAGGTTGATCAACTATAATTTCAGTACAAGTAATGAACCAAAATACATTAGAATTATCAGAAATGAACAAACCGCACAAAAGTGTGTGCAATGCCTACATGCAAAGCCAATAGTCGTTTTCATGAGAAGAGATATGAATATGGAGGTGTTGAAGACAAGCGCACTTCCTTTCCTTTCCTTTTGGGTTACTCGAAAGAGCTTCTATCTCACAAACCTACCGTTGATACATCCAACTCGCATATCTAGGCATCAAACGTGGCGACGTGATCTCTGTTGTGGCCTCCAGCATTCTATGAGCTTCACTTGGGTGTTCGCCACGTGATCTCTGTTGTGGCCTCCAGCAATCTATGAGCTTCACTTGGGTGTTCGTCGAGGAGGAGGAGGAGAGCGAGCGAGCAACAAAGGTCCCTCCCTAATGGCGCAAGAATCAGAACCCCACACATTACGAGTTCCTTAACAATCGCCTCTCCAACAACCTCTCATGTGAAGAAGAAGAAGAACTGTCGACGACTCGACTTCGATCTGCTCGCCTGTGAATAATAAGAGCTGAAGAAAACCCCAATTCTAATTGTCGAGGAAACCAGCGAGGAAAACAGCGAGGGAGGGAGGACCCTCCATCTCCCTCGCTGGTTTCTCGCCAATTAGCCAAGTTCGAAGAAGAAATACTGACCGCTGTAGTCTTCCTTTTGGGTCGATTTGGGTTAGTGTATTGGGCCTACTGGCTGGCTGCAAAGTTTGTTTTGGCCTTTGATTTAGTTAATAATAAAACAAACCTTATTGATACTTATTTAATTTATTTTACTTGATTCTTATTTAATTTAGTTAAATTAGACTTGGTAAGATCTGATTTTAGATTAAACATTTAACTTTTCCCAGATAATTTTTGTAACTTCAGGATCCAAATCCATCCCATTGACATCCCTACTTCTCAATATGGTGGTCAAATGTTATTTCTTCATTGACATCCCTAATTTTTATTTATTTATTTATTTTTTAAACTTTAACAGTGGCTATTAGATTTCCCCAAATCAGTTTCACTATTTACTTCTTTTATTTATTTATTTATTTAATGTTTCAATTAATATATTTATTTATTTATTATTTTTTTTACGCAGGACATAAAATGGCTGGCAATGCTAATTCGCAATTGCAGGTACGTAACCATAAATGGCTTTCTTGATTGTACATATTTTGTAGTAATCTAAAATTTTCAAAAGAAGATTGTCGTTGTGGTTAATGCTGATCTAATTCCTCCAATTATTCATCGACAAACCCCTGTGAATGAATCTCCACCTTGGACAGTATGTACGCACTTCCTATGCTTCCCAAATATTATTCCATTTTTTTTAATGAGTGAAATCTATACTTTCTAAAGTACGTGTTGAATAAATTGCAACTTTTATGGTCAAATTCAATTTTCTTGATATGTCAGTGCTTCTTTGATCACTATATGTGAAATATAAATGTGAATCTAATTCCAATTTTTACCAGGAGGCGACTCTTGGTCTAGAGAGTGACAACCCAAGTCCAAGAGTACCCGCGGTATGATCCATATTTCCAATACTCTACCAAATATATATATATACCATGTGTGTTAGACGTGTTATTCTACTTCAATCAATAAAATGACGAGTTAATTATTAGGCTTGTGGAACTCAGGTGTGAGAGATAAATGATGTTGAACGTAAATGTAATTTAAGTAGCTAGTCAGCTCTTTTTACTCGATAGTTTGAATAACAAATGATTTCAATTGTTACTGAACCTGAGTCTGGCTGCAGGACCCTGAAGATTCCGGCACCACAGCAAATATCAAGAAAACCATGCATGCAATCATGACTTTTGGTAGTGGTGGAGCCTTAGCTTTTTCGCAAGTGGATACTAGGAATTCAAGCCAGAAATTCTTCTACCATGCAAGTGTTACTTTCTTAGGCATGTCTGCTTTACCCGCTGCAGTAACTAGACTGATGATACATAATCCAGCGCATCAAAGTATGAAATACCTCAGTTTTAGTTTCATGTTTCCGACCTGCCTAGTGGTATTGGGTTTCTTATTTGTTTTGGTCTTTGTCATCATCAGAGGGTGATGGTTGATGTTGTAAAGTTAGTACAATATGCTTATTGCTTTGTATCCTTGATGGTATCGATCTTTTCCTGCTTTAGGTTATCCGATCTCGTTTTAATAACTCTGGAACTGCTTTGTGGAAAAATAAATACCCAAACAAATAAAATTAAAGCACCAAATTGTGTGCATGTGTACGCACATCTTTGAAGTGGTTGTTTGATTGGGGGTTTTAAGTTCACTACTAATTGTACTAAATTAGATTCTTTTATAAAGATAAAAAAAAAATAGACTATTAATTAGCTATGCTTTATAGTCATATGCATTACATGCGAGACAAAAAGTCTCCTATGAAAACACTCAATTGGATTTTTGAAACAAGCTTGAGTCATGATAGTCAACTATCGACCAACATCCATGCTTTCGGATAGAAAAAAATTATGATACTTTTTACAAAACCTTTTTTTTTATTCAGGTTTAGTAGAAGAATGATATATTGGGAAAAAGATAAAAGAAAAAAGAAGAATGAGGGAACGATTTGTTTAGTTACTTATAATGAAAATTTTTCCCACGAAATTTATTTATATTTAAACCTCCAAACTTCTTTTCAGTGGCAAAATATTATTTCGTTGAAACTTTTTATTAGTAGCAATGATATTATGTCATCTGAAAAAATCGAATAACATTTCTTGAACAATAAATTATTATATTATTGATAATTCACTACTACAAATATAGGCTTGCATAGCGCTTAAAAATAGGCTTAGATAGCGCTTTTTTAGCGCTA
This sequence comes from Berberis vulgaris, assembly GCA_963556465.1. Taxonomy (NCBI): domain Eukaryota; kingdom Viridiplantae; phylum Streptophyta; class Magnoliopsida; order Ranunculales; family Berberidaceae; genus Berberis; species Berberis vulgaris. The sequence goes on from OY747133.1 coordinate 5,549,674, forward strand.
TCTAAGCTACCGCTATGGTAGCTTAGATAGCGCTCAAAAAAGCGCTATGCAAGGCGCGTACTTGAATAGCGTTTCGTTAGATAGCGCTTTATTAAGCGCTATCTAAGCGTTAATTTTTTTTTTTTAAATTAGCTTGCATAGCGCTTTTATGAGTGCTATTTAATTTTGTTGATTTTTTTTTAATTTTTTTTTTTTTAATTAGCTTCTAAAGCGCTATTTAATTTCGGTGAATTTTTTTTATTAACTACCATATAATATTTTTTTATATAATATTTAATATAATAATGACAACGTTCAATCAATCAATAAAGACACAACATGATAACTAACTGTTTCTCATTCATTCAAAATATAATTTAAGCATTCATACAAAATTGTTAATATGCTATCATATATATACACCAGCGTTTTTGGCCACGAAATGAAATGGCCAACAGCTTCTCCTACAGTCCTAACTTCGTCTGTACATTGCGGCACCGCTGAATGTTTCTCAGATTCTACCGCCACTTCAAATTGTATCCTCGCATAACCTGAAATTGCATCATGGCATTGTATAAGTATAACAACACACACACACACTAAGGAGGAAATTGTAGAAGTTGTGATACCTGATATGCAGAGGAGGCAGTGCCAAGGAGGAAATTGCTTGGGAATGGAGAAGAACCATCACTTGTAGTTTGATGTATGGGATCAGCAAGGAAACCAAGTCTGGTGAAATCATTTTCCATCTCAACATAGTCCTCATTTACAGCATGGACAACAGCATCAATCAAAATCTGTTTATTTTGCTGCAAATACAGAAGGATAAAGAGAGTGAGCACCATGTTGCAAATAGACCAGAAGGCAACCTGTTCCTGTGCATGTATATGTGTACCATATGGCACAGCACAGCTTCTAAAATCTAAAAATAGTAAGCTGTAACAGGCATCAATATGAATGAAAGAAAGCAGCATTTATTGCTGGCATTGCCACTTCTCCAATAGTTGAATTGAAAGAAAGCAGAGCACCAATATTCACAACACTTGGCCTTTCAGTTAGCATATGAATAGTGAAGATAAATACAGTGACGAGCTGTAATACCCGAAACAGACCTGTTCTATCTACACCCATTCGCTGATAGGACTCTAAAGCAGCCTTTAGTCTTTCATCGTCAAGTGACAGTAAGGCTTCTAGTTCTCTTATTGCGGAACCAAACATGCAAGGGAAGTCCTTGAAGCTGCATCATGCAAAATATATCAACCTCAAAAGTAGAAGCATATCTTATACAGAAAGAAAATTATACAAAAAGAGATGCTGCCAGACAAAGTATTAATAGTATACCAAGACTTTGAGTTGCACGCACACCAAAAAATTAAGAAGATAACAATTTTCGTTTTATTGGACCACAGTTCATTGAGATAGTTTTCTTTTAGTTCAGTGCATAAAGTTACAAGCAAACTCCCTATATGAAGGTCAGTCTAATTTAAATCTATAACAATAGCATAAATTTGTTTCAAGAATAAAGGGGTTAATGCACAACACCTAATATGTCTTGAAGAACCTTAATTATACACTTATGACTTAACAGCAAAAATTGTAATGATCTTTCAAGCAAGATTCACATGATGTTGTAAGGCCTAACAACCTCTTTTGCTGCACATGAAAAACTTTCAGCATCACCAGGTATTTTCCATAGGAGAAAACTAGAGATTTTGTGCATCACAGGTCAACTGTAAAAATTTAAGTTGGTCGAGAGTAACAGCTTGAGGTAAGCTCTCTTTAGATTTATGTGTAGGATGATTAAACTGTTCTCATGTTGGAGTTTGTTTCTACCTTAAGGGTAGAGGGCTTGAAAAGCAACAGAGGAAGGAAAGAGAGCTTAGCCGTTTAAATAACGGGGAGAGTTAGCTTTGTCAGCTTAAGTTTTCTAAACCTAAGAAATTGGCAAAGAGGAAAAGAAACAGGAGCATACTGGGGGGGGAGGGAACAAAAGACTGGGCAAGAGAATGTAAATCAAGTTAGGTCCTGGGGGTTGACATCTGAACTAAAAAAATCAGCCAACAAGAGCTGAATCATTACTCAAAACATCAAGTCATCACAGAGAACCATTGAATCAATGGTATCACATGGAAGTAATTGAATATCTAAAATTCAAATATGTCTGAGCATGAGAAAATATAAATTGGAAATCAAATTTGCATTCTGCTGCAAGATGTACCTTGAATCAACATAAAAGAAGCTTATAATCCAAACAACAAGGGACCACAAGCCAGTGTGCTCGGGCAAATCATCCCCGGTAGCTGCACTGGTGGGATAAAATGGGAGATTGTTGCTTGATTTTGCTTTTATTTGCATTGTACTTCCTTCAAATGGTTTGAAGAAATCGAAATTGGCCTCATTACAAAGAGAATGCAACTGAGATGATCTATTCTGCGATATTATAGAAGGCAGTGATTAAGTAAACTAATGCCACATAATTGGAGAAGGCCAAAGTTGGAAGTTCAATTTTGACTACAAGAATGTGACAAAAGATTCTCACCTTCTCAAATAGCAGGATAAGGTTATCCCAAGCATCAGGAAAAGGTTCTTTAACAGCTAAACTTCTTATGCAGTGGTACAAAGAAAGGAGCTCATCACCAATATATATAGCCAAGAGAGCTAACTGCAGATGAAATAATCATAAAACAAATTCAAACGATTATGACAAAGCAAAAATCTAGGAGGGACTCATAAGCTTATAAGAATATCTGGAAATGAAGAGGGGAGGATGGTTGGGTAAAAGCATTCATGATACCTGATTTTGCGGGTTTCCACTATCGGGCAGAACGATTGATGCTTTCAAGTAATATGTAGCTGCTACCGACCAGCTGCGGTTTTGGGCATTAGGAATCAAATAAAGCTCCCTGTATCGAGCAAGATCCCCAAGACAAACCAAATAACGATGACATGAAGACTGACATCTGTGCCTTTTCATCATGTCCATGGAACTGGAAAAAGTACCATCATTGAGAACTTCGCCTGAAAACCCATAACTTCTTCTGACTTTCACAATCAAATCTTGGTAAAACTCTGCAGCTTTTGACAAGAATGATTTAAAACCTTCAAGAAGATTCTCACTATTTTGCTGCACAGAGGCAATATTTTTCTCTTGTGATAAGTTTGTGCCTTCTTTATTAGTCAAACTTTCACGAATTCTATTTCGATATTCATCAATGTGTTTATAGTGAAGCTTCCATAGACAGTATTCAATATCTTGAAGTTCACCCAATTCATAGTCATTCAAGAGGATTTTCGCATAGCTAGAACGAGCTTTACTGTATAATTCCTGAACATCAGCACTCAGAATACCCTTAACGTGGACCAACTTCCACAACTGTTTTTCTGCATTAACAGCCTGTATCACAAAAATCCCAACGTCAGGCACCACATCTTTGTTCTTTCTCTCTCTCTTTTATTTCACTAAGCATAATAGAAACAATTTCTTTTTAATAAAGCAACCTAGCAGAATCGCAACTTTTAAACTTACCTCATCAATATGATTTTGAATGTGATCCTGATCATCAAGAGGACGTTGTGGATTCAAATGCATGAAAGGAGAGGTTACAACCCGTTCTATGGAAGCCTGTGTATTAAGCATAGGTCTGCTAGTAAGGAAGAGGTACAAGTTCAATCCCTCAGGAAAGTAAATTCTTATATATTTACCATACCTAACAAAAGCAGACAAAAGTTAGTAAAGCATGGGACTGCATTGATTAAGAGGAATGTAAACAGAACAAATAAAAAGATGGGAACTGAAACTCTAAAGTAAATTAATTAAACTACAAGATTTTTCTCACTTCCTGCTTTGCTAAGATAATTTTAGATACTGCGTGTACATTTAAACAATAGATATTTGTTAGTGACACTCACCTAGCTGAGGATAACAAATTTAATTGACATAACAATAACAATAGTAATGAAATCAATTGTAACTGAGGTGTGATATACAGAACCTAAAGTCAAGCAAAGCTATTAGACTATCATAGCTTATTCTATCAGGTCTTTTTTTTAGAACGACATCAGGTCTTCAAGAATTTTGAAAGAGAAAATTATATATTCATCAGAATGTAATTTTTTTAGGACTCCATTTTGTGTATCCTCTTTTTTCCCCCATTACTGGAATTTGATTTACAATACTCTTTCGTCTTTAAAGTTTGGACTATTCGGGAGCATTACAACAGCAAAAGTAAAGGGTAATCACTTCAGCCCCTTGAACATACTGAAAGTCAGCAGTCCTAAAAACTACTCAGAAACACTGAAAGCTGGATGCCAACCAGTAAGCGTGGTACTCGATGAATTTATCTTTAGAGCATTCTCCTCAATACAAATTTCAGCGAACGTTAAAACTTGTCATCCTCCAATCACTCATTTTCCTTGTAGCAACTCTAATCAATGCCCTTATCTTCATAGTCTACTAATTAAGGCCTTAAGAAAATACGCCTAAATTACCTATTTAGAAACCATGAATAAGCCCTAAAAAGAAGTAACACAGGCCTTAATCCCTAGTCACTCGGAATATCAATCTTTATCAGTTTTTCCTATAGCTCAAGCTTTTCTTTTATGAAACAGAAAATAATAAATAGCTAGTTCCCCAAAATCAAACTCCCAATGACTGGTTGAATTTAGATATCTAACTGTTACCTGTATACTCAACACATATTTGCTCCATCATAATCTTATGTAGCAGAAATTACTTAACACTGAAAAAGAAACTCAATGGAAGAATTGCACTGTAAGAGAGATTATGGATATAAAAAAATTCAAGAATATTTACATCGGATTCACATATGCACAAAAGAAGCTGCAAGATACATATGTAAAGCTAGTCTGTAAAATTGGTTTAAGCATCTTACCTTCAGAGGACAACAGTTCCCTCATGTTAGTTTGAGAACAGAAGACAGAAGCTATCTATAACCGCATCCATTGAACATATCAGTAGTCCTTTACCATTTCAATAATAATGAGACAAAGGTCTGATATCATACCTAGACAGATTATTGAAATGACATATAGTAGGCTTTTTATGTGGATATATTAGATGGTTTGGCATGCTTACATGATTAGTTAGTTTCTGATTGTACTGAAGGATATATTAGATGGTTTGGCATGCTTACTTCTGTATCCTTGAGTATATCATGAGTATGTATAAGCATATAACTTGGTCGATCATGTAAAAACTTAGTTAGTCGTATAACAAGATAGGACATTCATCTCTTAGGCTATGTTTAAAAGAAACTTTCTCCAAGAAAACTTGCCAAAAGTGAGAAAATAGAAGAGAAAAAAGGGAGAGAAAATGCAAAACATGAATTTAATGATAGTCCCTACCCTCATGTTTTCGACGAAGTTGTGGAAAATGTTTTGTTAGGATGGGAGCAAACAATATTTTCTCAAGATATATGGTCATCTTCCACCTCAATTCTGGATTGCTTGTTGTCTCTCGCTGCTTTTCCTGCTAACTCCAACACCTGATAAGAAGAAACCCATTGTAAATTAGATTCCCAATTCATTAGGTCAAAATTGTTCAAGTCTGTTTCACAAAAAATCACAAATTTAAGCACCATAATCAAAGTCCATTGTCAATTTCATAAAAATAAACCAAAACAATCAAACCCCATGTAAACATAAACATGATTCAATTTCGTTTCAGAAAATCAAAAAATTAGGGCACAAAAGGCAAATCAAAACCAAACTAATGAAAACCCATTCAAAATCAAAGCATGCTTAACCAACCCGGTTCTAAAGATATAAACTTGAAACAAAATACCCAGATTTAAATGAGCTTCCGACTCCTCGGTTCCTCGCCTCCTCGCCTCCTCTGGTTCCTCGCCTGAGTCGCCTCCTTCCTCGGTTCTTCGCCTCCTTCCTCGGTTCCTCGCCTCCTCGCCTCCTCTGGTTCCTCGCCTCGGTTCCTTGCCTTCTCGCCTCATCGCCTCTGTGTGTGTTTGAGAAGGGGAATTCTAAATGTCGAGGAAACCAAAATCTGAAAAAATGAAAAAATGAGGGTTTGTGATCTTAACCGTCCGATCATATCAAGATCTGAAAAAATGAGATTTAATTTGATATTTGATCAAAATCGAAGCGCTATCCTAGTGCCCACTTGGATAGCTCTTTAAAAGCGCTATGCAAGCACTTTAAAAGCGCTATGGTAACGTTTTTTCTCATAGCGTTTTTTAAAGCGCTATCTAAGACATAACTAAGATAGCGCTTAACTGAAAAAAAAAATTAAAAGCGCTATTGTAGCGTTTTTTTTTTTTTTTTTTTTTTTTTAAGACAAATAAGCGCTATCCTAGTGCCCACTTGGATAGCTCTTTAAAAACGCGCTATCTAAGTGGCGTTACCTAAGCTAATATTTGTAGTAGTGATTATAATATTATAGGCAACAATTTTTCATTTATAAATATTGATAAAATTTTCCATGAATTTTTTTCTAAGGCTCGTTTTTTTATTTACAATAATTTAATTTCATTTCATTTGGGATATAACCAATTTCAATAACATATCTAACAATGAAATGATATTAGTATTTCGTTGCTAATTATAATAGTGTTATTGTGCTTTTCTCTTCACTGCTAAAAGTGATAAATATTCCACATAAAACTTATAATCGCTAAAATATTGGGTCCAAATTTATAGTGATTAAATGTTATTTATTGGTCCCTATTATATACGTACCAATGATTTTTTTATTGCATAAGAAGAGTAATTTGATTTAATAAGCTATAAAGTTGTTTCACACAACACAATTATTCAAATATCTCAACTGGTAAAGATTGTAATAGATTGCAATAAATAATTTACATCGTCATATACAGATTTCCATAGTGTAGTGTGTGGTATCCTTAGAGTTTGAGAGGTAGATTGTGTGGGGTCTTATAGGTTTTATAATTAGAGCCGAGAATGATGAATTGTTTTAAAATATAGATGTTTTTTTTTTCATTTGAAATAATATATTTTTTAATTGTTAACGATACCTATGACAACTTTCGTTTATATACATGCATTTTACAAACGAAAAAGTTCTATGATAAAGATAGTTAAATTTTCCCACAACAATTTTCCTTAATGATTATAAGTTTTTTTCAAGAAAAATATCATAGGTAATTAAAAGTTTTTTTTTTTGCAACAAAACAGTTTGTTAGTAAAGGTATTTGATTTTTACCAAGGAATTTTTTTGGTAGTTGTCAGTATTACCAACACCACGTTTCCTTGACTTATCATCCATTTTACCAACAAAAAATAATTTTTTTGGTAAAAATTTTTAGCTACGGGGTTGCCTCCACGAACCTGGCAATGTTTTTTTTTCCTTGTTAAATGTATTTTTTTAACAAAAAATTATTTTTTTTTCAAGGAATTTTTTTTTGAAAAATGCCTTAATTGTTGCAGTGTTAAAAGAACACATGCCAAAATGAGACGAAATTTTAACATATTATTTTTTTTTATTAATCCTCCTAATTTCTCAAAATTTAAACTCAAGAGATTAACGTAAATCACGTCATGTGTCCATATTGCATTTTAACTTGATTTCAAATAACACATATCGAAACAAGTAGGGAATTTAACATGTTATTTCTAGCGCTAATCCATACTTCCCCTCAAAATTTACAACTCAAACAACGCTAAAAAAAAAATAGACAAACTACTTTCCAGTTTGAGCTTTGCTACAGAGCGAGGGAGGGAGCGAGGGAAAGGGGGCGAGGGATGGGTGGTAACCACCCATCCGCCTCGAGATGAGCACATCAAATTTGAGATGTGTGATGACGCTCATCTCGATGCGGATGGGTGGCTTTCACCCATCCCTCGCTCCCTCCCTCGTTCCCTCCCTCGACCCCTAAAGAAAGTGTTCCAGTTTAGCAGGATCCTTGATTATAAATGTAAACTAAAGGGTCCTAAATCAACATTCAAACTACTTATTTAACCCTAATGTGTCGGTGCCTTTTTTTTAAGTCAATATACTTACCCTAATATCATTTTAACTACCCATTTAGGACCCTTAGTTATCATTGTAGATTAAGGACTTTGTATGCATGTGACTAAATGAATTAAAATTTTCAACTCAAAAGGAATTAAACATATTTATTAATTAGTAGTGTCCTTAATTGTAAACAAGAATGGAGTGGGTCCTCATGTGTTAGCAAAAACTATTTGTAAGCCTAAATTGCCAATTGTTCTAAATTATATTTAGAAATCTCTCGCAAGTAATGATCACACGTAAGGAAAACAAATAAATAAGCAAAACACAATATGAATGAGCTAAAAGAATTAAAAAAAAAAAAAAAAAAAAACTAAACAAAGTTATGCACACGAATATTGTATAATATATAGGGAAAATGACATAATAATTTTAATTTTAAGAAATAACATATAGAACAAAAAAACTGACAGAACAATCATAATTTAAGCATGTTACCGGTATCATCCAATTCATCAACAACTAATGAAGCTATGCACATTTTATGGAGATCACTCATCATTGATAAATATGGGCGATATAGGTGGGATAATTGGGATACCAGAACCATGTACACTCCCTATGGGTACTCTTTGTTGAAATCCATATCACGGTGCGCATGTGTTTTCTACTCTCACACCTTGCTTCGATGTGGCAATGGAGATTTCATCTTCTTCTGGCATGATTATTGGTGTAGTGATCAACCTTTGAAGGATTTGTTTTCAATGATGTTTATCATTAACAATTAGAAAAATGGGAGAGTTGGCAACTTTATGTCTAATGGAGTATCTTGGGATCTTTTCTTTTGGGGACCCCTAAATGACGGGGAGCTAGAGGATGCCGCTAATTTAATACAACTATTGAATAATCAGATGCTCTGTGACAGATTTGATAGTTTGGTGTAGTAGGGTAAAGGTGTGAGGTTATCGATGAGAGAGTTTTCTGATATGTTGGTTGTCTCTTATTGTGAGACTCGCTCTAACCCCTTCATTTATTTTCATAAAAAAAATTGGTTTGGGTGAAAAATCATTTTTCTCAGATTAATTTCTTTTGTTGGTCGATGTTGCACAAGAGGATCTTAACTAAAAATAGGTTAATGAAGAGAGAAATTCTCGCAGGAAGGCTTTGTGTGCTTTTATAATGAGAATGACAAGACTCTAGATCACTTGATGCTTCATTGCAGATTCTCCAAATCTATTTGGAGCAATTTCTTATCAGAATTTGGTATGAGTTTGATATTTCAAGGTTCCCTTTTGGACTGGCTAAGTTTGTGCCACAAGCTAATTCATCTCAGCGCGCAGAGTGGTTATGGCGTAGGGTTCCTTGCGTGCTCGTGTGGTGTGTGTAGAATGAGAGAAATAAAAGGGTTTTTTAAGGGCTCAACAGATCGGAGCAATATATCTTTTTTGAAATTAGAGAATTGTTACGGATGATGGATTCGGCTAGTAATCTTTTTAGAGACTTATTTTTATACACCTTCATGGTGTTTGGCATTTCTTGATATAGGAATAGTTTCCCTTGTACCTTGCTTCATTTCTTATCTTCAATAAAAATCTTTGTGTTTAGAAAAAAAAAAAAATATGCACATTTTAATTATTTTGGTAAGTATTATTCTAACTCAATGATTGTATATCTTAATTGATTATTTTGTGCACCAAAATAAATTTCCAACGTGAAAGATTTCAACTTTAAATTGGTGCAAAACTTCAAACTATAATTCAATGATCGTGGTACACGATCTATATATTATGTAAATAGTAATTAATGGTTGTACACCATTTAGTCATGCAAACGACCTGTCCCCCCCATTGTCGATTAGAATCACATAGAAATTGAAAATCGAACCGACCACTTCGGTTTTGAATTTTTTAAAATCGAAACTGAACCAAACTTAAATCAAACCGATCGGTTCGATTTTGATTGGTTTTTTGTTAAACTCTACTAAGTATTTCAAGACCAGGCCAACTCACAAAGCCCAAAAAGGGTGAATCTAGTTGTAGAAGCATAAACATGGCCCATTAGAACAACTCATAATCAGATGCCCAAATCCAAACCCAATAAAGTTATCTTTAATGAAAAAGAACGTTAAAGAGAAAAATGGTCGTGGAGGAGGTTACTCCCCAAAGACGCATTTTCATAAATGAGAAGACTGTTACAAATTACGTCTCCCCTCGATGAGCCTCACATGCATAAGTCGTGTAGAAAATTAATAATGATCATTATATAAGGTAAAAGAAACATTCGACAAATGTATGAAATTTTAACTGCGTTTTGTCCAGATTAATCTCCATCTCCGACAGAGTTACAGACTTAAACACCGGAGTGTCTTCGGCCACCAAACATGTGGTCTTTGACAATCTAACATTTGTTTTGCAAATCAAATTTACAAGTGACAAAATTTTGGATGCATTCACCATGATCTAATGCATAGAGTTTTAATCAATTCCCCACTGTCCATAAACATCAAAATATTTATTTATTTATATAAATATAAATATATATATATATATATATATATATATAAATATAAATATATATATATATATATTGATTTGACCACGCTTGTCATGATAACCAAATTGAAACTCTAGATAAGCATTAAGCACTCCTATTAGGTAAGACAGAATGAGATTGAGATCACGAGATGTGATGCCAACTCCTCGCTCCTATCTTAGCATAATTTTGGGCTGCAAGCGGGTGGGTGGAGTGGGTTCAGTATTCCGTGCGGTGCTTATAACACAATTCCCCTTTCCCGTCACACCACATTAAAACAGCACAGCGGGAAACATTCCCTCCTCCCAAAATTTTGAAGTCCCACTAAACTTCCAATCTTCACTGTCCATTCTCTCTCCCCAAAATCAACGTCCGACCTTCTCAATCCTCGTCATCCCAAACCCACCAATCACCTCTCTCTCTCCTCCCCTATAAAGTCCTCATAGTCTCCGTATCCAAAATATAGACACATAAACCTCTCAACTTCTCTACAGAATCCCTTCAAAACCCTCTCTCTATTCAATGGCGCCAAAGGCAGAGAAGAAACCAGCGGAGAAGAAGCCAGCAGAGAAGGCTCCAGTGGCTGAGAAGAAACCCCTGAAGGCGGAGAAGAAGCTCCCCAAAGAAGCCTCTACCGCTGCTTCTTCCGACAAGAAGAAGAAGCGCACGAAGAAAAGCGTGGAGACCTACAAGATCTACATCTTCAAGGTCTTGAAGCAGGTTCATCCTGACATCGGGATCTCAAGCAAAGCGATGGGGATCATGAACTCCTTTATCAATGACATCTTCGAGAAGCTTGCTCAGGAGTCTTCAAAGCTCGCCAGGTATAACAAGAAGCCTACCATCACTTCCAGGGAGATTCAGACCGCTGTCAGGCTTGTTTTGCCCGGGGAGCTTGCTAAGCATGCGGTATCTGAGGGGACAAAGGCTGTGACTAAGTTTACTAGCTCTTAGATGAATGGTTAGATCTGGTGGTCTGTAGATGGTAGATTCTCGATGTTTTGGTGATTGGTTGGTTTTGGGGTTGATGCTGATTAGGGGCGAAATTAGGGTTTTTTTTTTTTTTTTTTTTGGGTTATGTAAAGGTGTTGGCATTTTACTGTTAATGCTGTGTCACTTATTTTGATTTCAATGAAAGATGATAGTTCTTCTATTTTTGTGATTTTTTCTATTTATGTGTTTTTGTTGTGTTACCTTTTTTCTTTTGTTTGAATCTAAGTTTAGTCCAATAACCAAAGTTTTAGAAACTTAAAACTACTGTTTTGAATCAAGTTTAATCCACTCAGTGTCCATCAATGGATGGATTCAACGAAAGTTTTAGAAGGATGGGCACCCATCCCTCGCTCCTTTTCCCTCGACCCCTAGAATTTTCGAAATAACATTGAGAGGCCCAAAGAGAGTAAACAATTTTTGCTTAATAAACAAATCAACAACTCAAATTTTTATGTACCATTCGATCAAAATAAAGAAATGAATCAGATTTTATGTAAAAATATCATGAGTAAGCAGATCTCGACCCTCTCCAAATTTGTAGGTTTGACTTAATTTTGTGAATGAAAATTACCTCATCAATATAAATAAAATAATGTTTTTTTTTAGTATGACACTTTTTTTGGTTATTAGAATTTGACACCGTTTTAAAAATTAATTGAGTCTAACACTCATTTCTTTTTACGAAATTGTTAAGTTCACGTCATTAAATGACCAAATTTAATTTTCAAACAATTTTGCCCTTACACATGGTCAAGGCTAAAAAACACCTTATATTGATTATTATTTGATCACCTCAGATAACCAATCCATCCCTTTTCCTTCTTTCCCACAACTGGTCACCTCTCCTACTTACTCCTTCTCTCACCATAACATCTTATGGCAAAGTGACCGATCTCAATTGTAATGGAAAAGCAGGTGGAAGAATTGATATAGCTAGAACATGTGCCACTAGCATGCTACACGAAGTGAATTGATATAGCTAGAACACATGCCACTAGCATGCTACACGAAGTTCCCAAACCATTTCTTATGGTGGTATTTGAGTGGGAGAAAAGTCTACTATAGGTAGCAACGATATTGTCCATAACTTAAACACCTGCTGTCTTGGGCCTACCATCCGGGCCATGGGTGTGAGGTTTTTATCTTAAAAGGTCTCGTTGCTATTAAGGAGTGGATCATCTCCTTATAAACCTTAGTTACAACTCCACCTTACTAGATGTGAGATTATTCAAGCCAACTCCATCCCAACAGCTCTCCCTGTTGATTATAAATTATGGTTGCTTTGGAAACTTAAGTTGGTTTTGTTGCAGATGAAGTTAAAGGAAATTTGGGTTCCTATGTAAGGCCTATTGCAGGTTTACTTTCAGGCATTTTTTCTGATAGCAACAATATACCAAAAAAATAAAAAAAAATCAAATTAGACTAGAATTGGATTGAAAAGATGCATTGAGCTGTAATTGAAAATGCATTAAAAAAATTGTTAAAGTACAAGAAACACTACACTAGTAGGTTATGAGAAAACAATGATTTGGGGGCATTTGCACAAGTATACGGAGGAAAACTCCATTTTTCCGTGCAAAAATAGCAAATTGTTTGTGGAAACATAATTTTTTTTTATGAGTTACTCACCACACCGCTAGTTAGGGGTGGGCAATGTCGGTTCAGTTTGGTTTTGAGCCCCGAACCGATTTCATTCGGTTTGTCCAAAATCCAAATCGAAACCGAATTTTGTATTTTAAAACCGATGAAATCGGTTGAACCGAATTTTGGATCGGTTCGGTTCGGTTGGGTTGAAATTTTGGGCTCAAGCACTTGAAAAACTTTCATTAAAACATGCCCAATTTTTTTGACAGACTCAATATTTTGATAGACTCAATTTTTAGCCCAAAATTGAAAACTGAGAGAGAATGGGGTGATTCAGTGCAACAGGGTGCACTGCAGTGCATTTGTTGCACTAATCAAGTATTGACACCTATCTGTTATTTATTTATTTATTATATATCTAATTAATCGATCGATTCAAAATCGTAGACTGATTTCAAACCGCTTATAACCGGTTCGATTTGGTTTAAATTATTTTCTTTCTATTCATATTGCGGTTTGGTTACCGAACCGAATTTGAAAACCGGTTCGATCGGTTAATCGAACTTAAATATGTTTTTGCCCACCCCTACTGCCAGTAACAACAACAAAAACATTGAGACTTAAATATTCAACAAACAATCCTCCTGTCTTTGAACATCCAATGCAGCTTCCATTCGTTTCACACCTTCAAACTGTAATCTCTTCACAACTGCTTGAAACACTTTGAAAGCTTCAACCTTACGCTTCGTCGTCTACATCTCTACCACCGCTGAGTTCGAGTTACCGATCGAGTCCGACTCGGCTCCGTTTATTACCTCTCAGTCAAAGTGCAAAGGCGGATCGGAGAGGTTGTCAGAGATTCTCAAAGTGTTAGATGAATTAGCAGAAGATGGTGACTACTATCCCAACAGTGATGCAAATAATGAAGATGTTGTTGTTGGTGAGAGAGATTTGTCACTTTGCCATAACATCTTATTGTGAGAGATATCGGGGAAAGATGAGGAGAGATTAGAAAGAGAGGAAATAGGGGAGGCCGATGGTGGAAGAAAAGAAGGAGAGGGGAGAGGGACGGGTTGGGAAATTGTGACTCTGTGAGTATCAGATAATAATTAATCCTTTTTTTAGCCCTAACTAAGGAAAGGGTAAAATGATTTGAAAATTAATCTTGACCAATCAATAACATTAATTTAACGGTTTTGTTATAAAATGAGTGTTAAACTCAATTGATTTTCAAAACGAGTATCAAACTCTAATAACTATAAACTAATGAATGTCAAACTAAAAAAACACCATAAAATAAATAGGGTTAATTGCATTTTCCCTCCTAAAACATATAGCTAATTCAACTTTGCCCCCAATTAACATTCATATTGCATTTGCCCTTCAGACTAACAGTCAACGTGCCTTGACTGTCAAGGCACGTGCTAGATTAAAAAATGTCATATTTTACTTTCCAAAATACCCTTTAATGATCTGAAGGTTGAGATTCAAACTTCTACTAAGACGTTGGGATAATCTGCCAACTTATTCTTCACCACCACCGTCTCCACTTCACCACCAATAACTCTCACATCTGCTTCTATTACTACATCTACATGTTATTTTACTGTAGATTAAATATTCAAGCATCTATAAGTGGAAAAACTTGCCAAGTTTTGATGGCAAATTTGAGTTGCAGCTCATATTCATCATCTGTTAGGTCGGTTTTGTTGCAGGGGGCAAAGTTATATTCAAATTTATTTTAAGGGGTTAAAATCATGCTAGTAATTTAGTTTAAGGGTTAAGCTACTGCTAATTAACAACTCTTAATTTATTTTCTTGCAGATCCCATGGTGTCACAAACACAATCAAACAAGTGAATATGAGGTTTGAAGCAGACAAGTTTTTGAAGGAGTACATGTACATTGTATGTTAAAGCACAATGTAAATTCATTTGATGTTCATGTTCTTGCAACAAAATTTGATGTTCTTTCAACAATGTAAATTCATTTGATGTTCATTAGATGTTAATAACACATTGTAATCAAATGCCTTAACACTTTCAAGCATCAATAAGCAACCTTGCAATTCAAAACCTGATATAGCACTTTTAAGCATCAATATGTAACCTGACATAACACTTTCAATAACATTCAACACCTAACAACCTCAAGTTCAAAAACCTGAATTTACAAACAACAATAACCAACCTGAAGTATACCATACCAACAAGCATTCATTTCCATACCATACCATACCAATAAGCATTCACTACCATTTAACAGAACTTGCATTCAATACCAATAGAAGTGTACCATACCAACAAGCATTCAAGTGTATTAGTTAGTGTACTATACCAACACAAGTCTAACATAAGACTAAGATAACATTCATGAGATAAAATTCCTATACCAACAATCATTCAATACCATAAGAAAACACATAATGACAATGTCAATAAAAAAAAAAAAAATTGTCTTTCACTAAATCTTTAACCAACTGTCTAATTGTCTTTCACTAACTGCTTTCACCAAAACGAGTCACCAAAATGAGAATGTCAATATGCAGGTCATCTCCAGGGCCCTCTAGGTCTCCAATTGCTTTGTCCCCTTGCAAATATAGTTTGTCTCCTCCTGCCCCTACCATTTCCACGCTGAAACACTGCCTTAATTGGTGGGGGCTGAACTCCTTGTCCAAAGGGCTGAGTTGTGAACATGGTACTCTAATTGTTGTGAAAAGTTGGAGTTGTAGGTATCTTAGGCTTGAAGTTTGGTGATTGTGAAGGACATGTGGGCATTTCCTTTGGAGGTTCAATGTTTCATCTTCCACTAGCAGTTTTTGCACCCCTTGGTTTGTTGTTCATTGACCTCGTGCATTTAGGCCTTTTAGATATCTGTTCAGCAGTCTGCTCCCTAGGAGGGTTTCTACAGGTTCTACTATTGTGACTAGGGGTGGGCATTTAGGACCGAAAGTTCGGACCGAACCGACAACCGGACCGATCGGGTCGGTTCGGATTGATTTTTATTAATTATAAATGTTTCGGTTGTAAAAGCCCGGCCCGACCCAAAGTTTCTAGTCCGGGCCTCGATTTCCATTTCTAAAGCTCGTCGGGTAACCGGCTTGGCCCAAAGATATTTTTGTTGTTTCAAAATCATGGATTAGTATTCAACTGGATGTCACTTTGAACTTGAAGTATGATCTCACCCACCATCGTTTACTCAATTGATAAACACACAACACTCTTAGTTGTCATCAACTCATTAATTAGCAACAACCATCCAAAACACCAGTCTAATCTTCACCACCTTTCATCAGTCACAAAACTAATTTAAAACTAAACAAACCCACTAAACAAATCCACTAAACCATGTGAAGAAAATGACTTCCTTTCATAAAATGGTTGTCCACATGCGAGAACAGGGCGAGATGTTGATGGCGAGAGCATGGCGAAATCAACAAGGCGAGATGCTGATGGCGAGAGCAGGGCGAAATCAACAGGATGCTCGACCCCTAGAATTTTCGCTTTCTTGTCTGATGGAGAGGGAGGAGAAGGGAGCAGGGAGAGAAAAAAAGAGAAAAAAAATTTGGTTGATTGGACCGAGACCGGCCCGACCCAAACCGAGAATTCGGTTAACCGGCCTTATTCGGTCCGGTCTCGGTTTTCAAATTTCATTTTTAAAAAATTCGATCCGGGCTTCGGTTTTAGGTTTTCGGGCCGGTCACCCGGACTTGCCCAACCCTAGTTGTGACCATCCCTTTCACACTTTCTGCAACTCCTGTGTTCCCTGTGAACCTCATCTTCATTTCTTCTTCTCTATCTCTTAGGTTTTCCTGAACCTTTTTTCACTAGAGGAGGCAATACTAAGTATATTGGCTGCCACATAAAAACCCTTATATGACATGGAAATAAGCAAATGATTGTACTATACACAAACAATGAAGATAAAACTTACTTCATCCCATTCACATATATTTCTTATGCTCACAATGCCTCTAGAGTATGCTTCCACATAGACATTCCCATAATGATAGGGGCTGCAGTACCTGCATTAAATGAAAATATGTATTATATAAGCAATGAAATATATTAGTAATGATATGGTCACTGAGGTATCTGATTATATATGCAATATTAATATAAATAATGACATATAAGCAATTTGAAAACTTATACTTACTCTGCCTACTGAGGTCTCTGATTGATTCATGCTCCATTACACTAATCTCAGGAGTGTTGCTTTCATGTACTTGTGCTGCCATTTTAACCTCAACAAACACATGCAAAACATCATTGTCATCAATGTCTGTATGTGTCCAAAAATACATTAAGTCTTTATCATTTGTAATGTTCATCCTCACCCCATTATCCACATAGGTATGTGTTGTTTCAAGGGTTAAGGCATGCTTATGTGGGTTGGGGATAGTGTCAAGGATGCTTTTATTTAACTTATCCCAATTTAGGTAATCCCCATGCACTTGTACAAACTCTATAGATAACCCATCTTTATAATCGCTAACCTTTCACAAACCAGGGATCTCTGCAATCTTACTCCACTTTATATTGTAATGGATCACTAAGTTCCTGACTTTCAGTTTTTGTCCCTATTTACCATTGCTGCAAACAGACAAAACATAAGAATGAAAATAGACAAACATAACAAAACCATACCATTTTCACCGATGCAAACAAAACAGACAAAACTAAATCATGCAATCAAACGTGAATAGTAAATTGAAAACAGAAGACAAGTACAACACATATAATATAAAAAATCCAAAATGAACATTGTGACTGATTCATGGAAGCACCAACCACTAGCAACACTAAACCACACTAAATCACTTTCAGAAACAACATTTTCACGAATGCAACCAACAACCACCAAATAAATAGTGGAGAAACCCAAATTTGTGCAAATGAACAAAATACTAACAAACTCATACCATTCACACCATCTATTCAAACATGCATTACATATAGAAGCACCAAAATGAAAACCCTAAAATAACAAAAAAGACTTATAATATATCACGCCAATGAACAAGAGAAAATTTTAGGTCCTCTTCAATCTCTGAAGGAGTGAAATATCGCCTCAGATTTCGCTCTTCATTGCTTGGAAACTGACTGAAGAAGTCACTAAAATCATTGAACGAGTTGCAATCGTACCAGTGTATGCTAGAAGCAGTGCTCCCATCATCATCGCTGCTACTGATAGTGATTTTGACAAAAAAAAAACCTTCTTGCCCTTTTTCATTTTGGGTTTCCTCTTATTCGTTTCGGTATTACGCTTTTTCATTTCGGTGAGAAATCAGAGAGAGTGAAAATTCAGGGAGAGATGAGAAACGAAACCGAAAGAATGAAAACAGAGGGAGTTTTCCTTCCACTTCTCGAGCTGACAGAGAGTTAACCCTAGCCGTTCAGGTGCCTGGTTCAGGCACACCAGACGTGATAAGCACGTGAATAACACTTTTGTCATGCAAAATTGGAAGAGTGGTGACACGTGAGGTGTTTGACAGTCAAGGTACGCTGACTAGTAGTCTGAGGAAAAAGTGCAATATGAATGTTAATTGGAGGCAAAGCTGAATTAACTATATATTTTAGGGGGGAAAAATGCAATTAACCCAAATATATAAACTTCTTTCAACTTAAAATGGTCTAAGTCCGGATTATTTGGTCCAATCAAAGATATATAGAGAGGTATGTAGGTTGTTAATTTTAGAAAACATACAACACGACTTAAATTAAATGTCTGAATGTGATGTGTGTTGAAGAGTGTCAATAAACATTTCACTTTGCCTTCTATTTGTCGATAGATCAATCATATAAAAGTGATGTATGTTTGTACGAAAATTCTAGGGGTCGAGGGAGGGAACGAGGGAAGGGGCGAGGGATGGGTGGAAGCCACCCATCCGCTTTGAGATGAGCGACATTGCGCATCTCATAGCCGGTGCGCTCATCTCGAGGACCCCTAGCAAAGCTCATGTTTTTATCATTGGAACACACATACAATTCAACCTCAATGCTCTCAAGTTCATAAGGAGATTATATTCTTTGACGTACATATCTCGGTGCTTCGCTTCGACAACCTCAAGGTTTTCCTAGATTCATGGGCCTCAGCCCAACACACCCAATGCACAAGCCCAATGGGCCTTAGCCCAAGAGATGCTGGTCTCCTAATTGACCGCAAAAACCTCTCTCCCTTAACTGAAACGCTATCCCACTCTCTCCTCTCCACTTACTAAACTCCCATTCATGTAATGCTACTAAATGTACGAAAATACCCTCGTAGATTCCGCTGTCCTCGGTCCTCCTTTTTCCGCACGCTAGATTTCTCTAAGGGCATTTTCGTCCCTCCAAAAATTTCATTTTTGAAACTTTGATTTCTCTCTCTGACTTGTAATCGCTTCGTTGCCAAATCTCTCTAGTTTCTCTGTTCGATCGATTGCTTGATTTCTCTCTCTGCTCATTCGCCTCTTTTGTTTTATCAATATTTGAAACTCTAATTTCATCTCTCTCAATCGCTGTGGGTAGTCTATTCATGGTAAGTTTTGATGGTTTTGATTGATTTTGGTAACTGTTGTTATCGTTCTTTGTTTGCAATTCTGGATTTCAGGCTTTTTTATTTGGTTGATTTTGAGTGATGGGGATTGCGACGGTGTTGAAGAAGGAGTTGGAGTTGTTGAAGGCCCAGGCGGAGGTTTTCGATTCCTTGGGTCGAGCCTGGTCGAGGAAATCGAAGGATGGGTTGGTGAGAGATGGTTGGAGGACGAGGAAGAAGAGGAAGGTGAATGATGATGATGTGGACAAGGGGAAGGAAAATGTGAATTATGGTTGGAAGGGGTTGCCGAAGGTTGAGAGTAATTTAGAGGGTTCGAAGAGTCCGAACAAGTTTTTGAGTGGTTTGAATAAGGAGGAAAGGAATGAGGAAAAGAATAATTTTGGTGAGTGTATGAGTAAGGATAAGCCGAAGAGGCGGTTTACTCGTTCGGCTTTAAAATGCATGGTTTTACCTGATGGTTTGGAGGCTACTAGAGTAGTAGAAGGGGTTCAGGTGGAAAATCCAATTGTTGTTGAAGACGGTGTTGTAGTAGAGAATAGTTCGATTGGTATGCCTGTTAGGCGGTTTACCCGTTCTAAATTGAAGGTATGGCTACTGATGGAAGTGAGACGAAGGATGCTTCAGTGGAGAAACCCTTGAAGCAATCTGATAATTTGAATTCAAAACTGACTGTCAAATCCCAGGAGAAAAATGTGAATAGAGAGTTAGACATTGCTCCACCAAATGGTGAGCCCGACATGAATTGTGAGGGAAGATATACCAGGGAAGAGGAAGCTAATGTAGGAATTACAAATTTGAAACAAGATGATAATGAGGGAGTGAAGAGTCCTTGTATGAAGAAATCAGAGATGCGGGTCACCCGTTTGACTTCGAAAATTTGGTCAACACCATCTGTGCCCAAGGAGGTGCATAATGAATCAATGAAGAAAACTTCAACACGATTGAGTTGTTTAGTTTCGGAATCTAAAATAGAGTCTATTCGGACTAATGATGGAATGGTGCAAAATGCTTCAGCAGAGAAAAGCCCAGGTGAAAATGCAAAGTTGCAGGTTGAGGATGGTAAAGTACACGATGCTTCAGAAGAGAAACCTCTGAGGCGGTGTACGCGTTCAGTTTTGAGAGAAAAGGAGGAGCTGTCGGATAGACCTTTAGCAGACGCTTCGAGTGGCGGTTCTACCATATCAGAAGATGTATGCGAGAATGGCACCACTGCAAGAAGTCATGAGGGCACAACTGAGGTTACTAGCAAAATAAAAGTATCTATGAAGAAGAGCCTGAAAATGAAAAAGTACAAAATGACTGGCTACAGGGCGCTTCTTGAGACTGGCATGCTTGAGGGTTTGTCTGTTAAGTATGTTCTTAAAGGCTGGAAGGTACCATTTCAAGCTTCAATTGTGTTTATCTCGTGACCATGAATCTAATTGAGTTTACTTCTAGTTGAAATTTGTGTGTTTTTAGAATGGACTCCAAGGCATAATAAAAGGTTGTGGGATTTTATGTTCCTGTACTTTGTGCAAAGGTTGCGAGGTGAGATTTTCTTTCACCATGTATTTATGCTTCTTATGTCCTGGTTATTAATCTACCGAAGAATTGAGTTATGCTTGATTTCTTCTAACAAAGCAGGTGATTGAACTTGGGAAGTTTGAACGACATGCTGGTAGTACAAATAGAAATCCTGCATATTATACGTACTTGGATAATGGAAAGAGCTTAAGCGATGTGCTGAATGCATATAAAAGTGCTCCATTTGAAGTAACGATTCGAAATGCAATTAGTCTTTCACCTGTGGACAGTGGTATCTGCTTGATGTGCAAACGTGAGTCTTTCTTACACTTGTTTGTTCATTAAAACTTCAGAGTCATCTGGTCATTGTAATTATACAAGCTTTGCTTTCTCTAGGGGCTATTCATATCTCATCGACCATGAGAAAAATCTTTCTTTGCAATTTTTGCTTGGAATCACAAGATTCACCAGCAAGTCCTGCTTGCTCAGCTAGCACGGCTTCTAGGTATGTTCGGAATTTACTAATTATCTTCTGTAAGGAAGTTGTCTCCTGTACTGTATCAATTATGTGGCTATCGAGGTTCTCTCCGTGCAATTATGGCTTACAGTTTTTTCATTAAATTGGATCATAAAATTAGTTTCTGGGCATTGAGATGTTGTTTGAGCTACCGCAAGTCCTAATATTTCATCCAGTTAGATTGTAAGTTCTACATTTGGGGTAAACCTCAGCAGCTTTAGCTACTATAGCCATTCCCATTATCTTACTGGATCACCTTTGTCATATTAGTTCTTTGAAATTCAAAGAGTGCATGTTTAAGATTAAAGAAAAAAAATCTGGGCATCCTGTAATTCTCTCTTTACCATAATGCATTGTGGGGGACTCTTTTGCTGTGAAATCTATAGGAGAAAGAAATAAGAACAATAGGAAAGAAACTTGTCATTATTGTTTATAGCTTGGTTTGTGTGAGTATGATAATCCACTAGAATCTATCAATGTGCATTTCTAACAAGCTCAATAGTGAGTTTATACCTTTCCTAAGCATTTATTTTCAAGTGTATAAATTCATTTAGAAGCATGAGAGGTTACATTTTATTTGGTCCAGAGTATGAACCCATGGATTTCCTCTTCAAGGTGCAGATTACACATTGACAGATGATCAATCTAACCGAATCTTGGGTAAGCTGGATAGATTCCGTAAGATAGTGATTGGGAAGAACATTGTGGTGGACTTGGATCACACCCAATTCGCTCATCTCCCCCCTATTTCAAAGCAGGCAAGAAGGTCGACGTTCCGTATACATAACCGTGAAGTTAAGTCTACGTTCCGTAGACTTCATTCACAGCGGAACTTGTCTCTATTCCGCTATTCCCTTTGGTTTTGAGGCGAACTAAGGGGGGCCGGCGGACTGCAATTCTAGTGAGGTTAGTCCTCTGTTCTGACCCGATTGGAGGCTGGGGAAAGGGCACTCTTTCAGAAAACCCCACCTAAAACATATGACGACACCCCCCCTCTTTTCAGGTGGCATTAGATCATCCTGGAAGATTTCATTCTTTCTTTACTTTTTTGATACATGGAAAGATTGAATTCATGTACGTTATATTGATTATTAGTCTAATGGCGGAAGATTGCTCCTGAAAGTGGAGCAATGGTGGAAGAAATGTGGCATAATGGCTCAGCTAGTTACATGTTTTTGTCAAATTTAAGGAGGTTAAGATGAATCTAAGGTAATGATACAAATAGGAAGGGGTTTATGGAAGTGAAATGGCGTTCCTTATGAACTTACTAGTGTATTTCCCGTGCCATTGGCAAAAAGTGGGTAATAGCAATAGGTCAAACTCGGTTAAATTTTAAACAATTAGGAAAAAAACACATTTTTAAAACCGCAACAATTAATCCACCCAAAACTTTAATTTTCCAAAACATGTATTTCATGGTCTTTGCTTGAATGTGTCTTAATATTTACAATACTTACGACGTGAAGTGCATTAGATTACAATTTTTTTTTTTTTTTTTTTTGGAAAAATGCATATGACGTGAATGCATATTTAAAACTTTAAGCGTTTGTATTAATGATTGATTTTAAAACTTTAAGTGTTTGTATTAATGATTGGTTTCATTGGAAAAATCTTCAAAAAAGCATTTCAACCATACCAAGTTTACTTAAATTCGACAACTAAGTAAATAGTAATGACGATTTTCATTTAAAAAAACAAAAAAATCTTATTTCTCCTCCATATATGCATTTCACAAACTTTTTCACCTTTTTGTTCATTTTCTTTGCCCTTCTACTTGCAACTTATAGACAAACATGCCATTGTTGATAGTTAGTCTCCACCATCAACATCTTCCCTAACTTTCAATCATAACCGTCTTTTATCTCTAATCCCAAACACCATTCTGAATTGTAATATAGATGGTAGACATAGTGGAGCTTGATACAAAAGTGGAGAATTGGCCATTATGGTAGGTAGACTTTGATCTAGCGTATCCAAAAAAGTGAAGTTGGGAAAACTTTAATGGGAGGATAAAACTTCCATGGGAGGTTAAGGCTCCACTTGGTATAACACAAACAAATTCATAATGCTTTTATTTGCTACCCGTAACCATTTTATTTGCTCCACCTGGGTCAAGTCTGGTCCAACTCCTAAAATTGTCGGAATTGGAACAATTTCCATGTCGGTTTTCTTTCCTACATAGTTCTAGTTTTGGTTCTCTAGCAAGTAGTACCAAAATCAAAATCATTTGATGTCATTCCATTTCAATTCCAATTTCATATGGGTTCAAATTCTTAAATATTTCAACTTTTTCGTTAAATAGAAGTTTTTCCTAATTTTAGTTTGTCTAATATTTTTAAAGCTTGTTAACAAGAAATAAAACTATATTAAACTAGCTTTCTTAGCAGTTTTATACGATGCCTAATAAACATTAAGAAGGCGTTTGGCAACTTAAAGCACATGCACCTCTTCTTATATAAGGGATTGAGTAGTTATTTTCATAATCCAAAATATTTATAAGTCAAAAGCAAATGCAATTTGCTTGGGATTTAAGCAAAAAAAATGATTCCTTAGAAGTTGAAAGTTTTGGAATTCCCAAACTTAGGTAGTTTTTAGCAGTTATAAGCAAATAAGTTGCTTTTGAGTGAGTTCCCGAACTTCCCTCAAATAGAGAAGCCATTTATCTTCTTTGTCTTTTGACTTTCTTTCATTGTGATAAGAAATCAAAAATAAATACAAGTTTACGAACCTTGCCAAAATGTCAGAGAAGTGAAATTATTGCATAAGAATGCAAACGGGGTATTATACGAGGGTGGAATTCAGGAGCAATAAGGGCTAGCCCAAGTCCAACCCAAATCATTGGTGTGAACCGGCAATCCACCAAATCAAAGTCGATCACAATCAATTCAAGGCAACTAATGGGCCAGAATTTTTGGGATGGTATCAGGTTGGCTTGCTTAAGGTGTTGGTCCACCCCCCAAGTGGCAACCATGTTATTATCACACAAAAGTTTGCCTGCCTTTTACCTACGGGAACTTTTATGAGGTATAATTTATACTCGTTGAAACATAGTGGGTACCAAAACCAACATCTTCTATTTTGATTCTTGGTATATGTTATAATCATGCTAGTATATGTTTTTCAGTTAGGTTACGTTTCCATCCAGTTAAGGAATATTTAAGAACTAGGGTATTTCCTGTGCCTTCGGCACTCAAGTTTGACAGGGTTGAGAATTTTCAACTTTGGCCAGAGGTATTTCACAATATAAAATGTATAAATTTGAAATTGCACACAATGGCAAATAATAAAAAAATCCGACTGTAAATTTATATGTACAAATTAAAATAGATTTAGTAAAAAAAATTTAAAAAAACTTATACTTGAAAGATGAGAAATTGAAAGCCGGAGAGAGAGTGTAAGTGAGGACTAAGAGAATTGAAAGAGTGTAAGAGATATTGAAATATGAGAAATTGTGTAGGGTCGTGCGATCTTTATGTTGGGTAAATTTCAACCGTCTTTTATCTCCAATCCTAAACACCATTCTGATTTGTAATATAGATATTAGATAAGAAGAAATTCTATAATCACAAATTCACAATAGATTATTTAGTTAGTAGTTGAACATAAAGCAAAGTTTCTCTTTGCCTCTAAATGGTAAGGCATTATTTATATTTATATTTATATTTATATTTATATTTATATTTATATTTATATGAAGCTGGGTTATTTATGAGGCGATTAATCTCCGATTTAGTGTAAATTGTGGGTAGATCGGTCCGAACTAGGTATTTAGTAGTTTGGTTTAGCTGTCAACGATTAATCGGTGAGTCACCAAATAAATTGAGATTGTTTAGTTGGGTGGTGGTTGTCGTCCTGTTGAGTGGTGGTAGTTGTTGCTCTATAATGTGTGATGTTTTGGACATGATTACATAATTTGCTGTATAATATGACTTTTGTTGCTTTATAATACTTTGTCTTATTAATCTTTATTGTCAAGATATGTTATTTATTATAATTTACATTAGTGAGGGTGCAAAAATGTATACTTTAAAAAAGTAGATCGCTCAACTCCGATTAGTCCCCGATTAGTTCGCTTAATCTTAAATTGGTCTTGGACTGCAAAGGGTCCGTTATCCGCATTTACTACATAAGTAGTTCATAATAGGATCTGTAGAAGTTCACTTTGAAATGATGAATTAAGGATGTTTCCTATTAAATTTTGAATAAATAGTTACCAAAATCAGATCTTATTTTAACACAAGTTTTAAGTGGTTTTGTTCACGTTACTAATATGAATGTTGCTAGTTAGATAATAGATAGACTTGCCAAAAAATTTTGGGTGGATGAACAATACTAGCATGTAAATAAAAAAAAATCACTGAGAAAATTGGTCTAGAACTGAATTTCTAATCGGTCTGTAACATAGAATCTTCATTTTCTTTTGTGCTTTCTTAGCATATGAATTCAATACAAACTAATGATACCACCAATTAACATCAGAATCTACAAAGTCCACCTAGCTAATTGAGCATATCGAATAGCAGAATGATATTAAAGTTTGTGTTTGACTGACAGTCAATTCTTTCATTTTTTAAGATAAAGGATTTGAATTTAGTGCAAAGTATTACCAAATAAAATCACAAATGCATACTTGTGTGTATTTATCCATATCTTTTTCTTCCATTTAAAAAATATAAAGTACTTTGGAGTTCCTAGGATGCACGGACACGGGCACGCCACGCTACGCTACGATGACTATCAATTTTCGAAATAACTAGGACTCGGCTATGCGTCACTCATACCTTCTATTTTTTATTTTTATAAACAAGAATAATAATCCAATAAATTTTTTTTAATAGAAAAGAACATGAACTACAATAGACGAAAATGACGCACAAACCAAGTGTCTTCATGATTGAAAATAGAAAAGTAGAAAGGGAAGAACATGAAGAAGAAAAAAGTAGAGAAGAAGAAAAAAGTAGAGAAGAATTACAAAAGTAAAATAGAAGATAACACTCTATTGCCACTTTGCAAGAAAAGAACTAAGTAGAGTAGGGAAGAAGAATTATTGACTGCTTAAGTGGATTTTCATCGCACTCTTTGTCTTGAGTTACAATTGAAAGATTCTTTCACTTCATATGGATTAACCACCTTAAAATTAGTTGGTTATTTGTATCCACCTAAAAGTAAAAAAATAAAACAAAGTTGGTTGCCAAGTCTTAATTGTGTCATAACTGAATTTCAGGTGTATCGAAAGCATATCCAACATGTTGACCATATTGAATCGGACACCTGCCTACACGTTGGCCATGTAGCCGTCGCTATCGGGCAACAATTAGTGTTGGATATGTGTCGAACACGGTTGCAACAAGTTTTTAGAAGCATGTACTTCCTTGTGGAGATCTCTTTGGGATAAGATTCTCAACCTAAAGAATTATAGGACAACCTAAACTTTTTTTCAATTACACATTTAGTTATGACTTTACCAATTTATTCCATAAAAGAGTTTATGTGCATATTTTGTTTCCTATGTAAAAATATCTTTTAAAAAAAAAGTATTGATACATATTGTGTCGGATACTAGTGTCAACACTCACGAATACTCCATCATACACTCCTTGCTATGATTATCAAAATTTTTGGATATTTTGGATTCTTTATTGATGTTACAAGCTTATTATGGGAAGTTAGTAGTATGTGAATAGCAATAGTGAATTACAAGTCAATGAATATGACTAATAATTCAAAACTTATTGCTGAAATAATAACTAATACTAAAATGCATAGGGGGTACCCAATGTTTTCCAAATTGGGTTTTTTTACCGATGTGACGACTCATATCGATACTTTATCTGTGTCGGATATCACTGCTCGTATCCGTGTCGTTGTTACAAAGGTTTCTAGAGCTTTTTTTTAATCCAAGGAATGAGATTGGGTTTTCTTATCCAACGGATGAAATTGCTTAGGGTTTCAAGGTTTAACATAAATACCCCTTTTGAAAATAATTCATTTGTTGTTTGCAGATTTCTCTTTCATACATCTGCCTCCTTTTTCCTTCTTGTTTCTTATAATCTCTAGACAGAAGACCTCCATGGATGAGATTCTTAAGGTTTACAGCAGTCGGCTTAAGTACTCCTTTTAAGAAGGAGAGAATCATTAGCTATTAGTAATTTGAGATTTCCCAGAATTTGCCGTCTTCTCCTTTTCATCTGCGATTTTTCCAAATTGAAAACCTTCGTGTCTTTGTGATAAGAAAAGGTTTTGCGTATAAGGCACATACGGATCATCAATGGATTCTTCTTGATGGCATCAACGTTTGGAATGAAGATTTAATAGGTCCTAATTGGTGTATCCGAGCCGTCCATCAATTGTATGATGTTGGGGTCATTTTACAGCAACATGACTAAAGAGGAAGCTATCTCGCCCAGAGATGAACCAAGGTTTGATCATAGTTATGTCTTAATTTGTGATTTTTATTTAGGGTATGTATGGTTGCATGGCAGCAAAATGCTCTTGAGAAAAATTTTCAGGGGAAAAGTTTGCTTAGACTGAAGCAAAATTTTCTCAATGATAATTCTTCAAGTTTAGTTTTGCAATAAAATTTTTCTCAAGAAGTATTTTTACTTTCCAGACAACTGAACACACCTTTATAGTTTATAAAGCATACTTTTGCATTAACTCTTAAAGTAGATACTATTGTTATGACTATACTATAAGTTGGAAGAATTTGCATGAGTTTAATTTTTATTATTTAATTTTTGTTTCTTTGATCGGGTTAGAGTTTCTTTGTTGTTTTTTTGTGTTTGGTGATTGTAGGCTACATTAGCCTCTCTTGTATCTTTGCTCCTTTTCTAATGAACTTTTTTTTCTAGCGAGAAAAAAGAAAGGTTGAATTGAAAATTTCTTTGAAGAGAGCTAAATAGGGATGAATTTGGATTCCCCGTGATAATATATTTGGTAAGATAGTAAAACTGCTCACAGACTGCTTATTTAGGTGATTGATTTGTATTACAAAGCTGCTAGATAAAGAACATTCGATTTAGTGCATTAGGCAATTCAGAATTAAGTGGAGGAAATCCAACATGTTATGTTAATTTATCATATAATTCTACCACACTTTGTTAAAAACAAGGGTTTTTTTGAGTTTGACACTCATTAGTTTATACTTAGAGTTTGGCCCTTGTTTTGAAAACTATTAGTCTAACTCTCATTTTTTGACGGAACCGTTGAGTCCACGTCATTGATCGGTCAAAATTAATTTTTGGACCCTTTTGTCCTTACCTTAGGTTATATTGTAGTTAAGCCCAAAAAAATTGTTGGGAAGATGAGTACTAAACACTAATTATTTGAAAAACTGTAAGGGTCATATAATAATTAATATGAGTTTTTTTTTTTTTTGCGTATGTGATCTAGTACACAATAAAGAGAAGTTATAATTAACAATAAGTATAACACCAACACTAAACATATAAACTCATTAAGTAAGCAAACCAACTATCCATCAACCGTCCAATATCATTAACAATGAAAGGGGAGCACTCAAGTGAATCCATCAAGCAAATAACTAACTACATCCATCAATATGAATGTCATTTAGAACAAGAAGAAAAACAAGGGATAGCATCATCATCAAAGCCCATTCCCGAATGATGCTTATGAGCATCAAAGATTTCCATGGTTCAACATCAAAAGAATCTTGGGTTTCTTGGCAAGTCTCCTTCTAGCAAACCCATGACCTTCTAGGTACTCTTCATACTCTAGTCTTCATCCATCATAGACCATGGTGGAGACTCTGACTTCACTTCCATCCACCCATCTTGACTCAGATCTAACCAATTGAACACCTTCCTCAATTCCTTCCCTTCCATCTAATGAACTCCTTCTATACTTCCGGAAAATTCAGACCAAAAATCTCAACAAACTATTAAAACCCACTATAGTCTTACTTCCTAAACGAATTAAAAAGCTGAGATTTTCCAATCTTTGGTCATCTTCAAAACCCAGTTGCAAGAAAGTGTCTCAGTAAAGAACACGCAGAAAAAGAATGGTCTTTTAACAACTAATTCATATGCACATTTTGAGAAGACCAATTGAAAAGATGAGATCTTTCCAACTTTTTTGTTCAAATCTTTAAAACCCCATATAACCCAATCGCAGATGTGTGTCTTCGTCACAGGGAGGTGTCTCTTCGATGCAGAGGGAGATCGCCGCGAAGAAGCAAGAAAAAAAAAACTATGGTTTAAACTAAGGTAAGGGCAAAAGGGTTCGAAAATTAATTTTGACCGGTCAATTACATGGACTTAACGGTTTCGTCCGAAAACGAGGGTTAGACTCTAATAGTTTTCAAAACGATGGCCAAACTGTAATAGGTATAAACTAATGAGTTTCAGGACAAAAATACTATTATGTTAATTTAGTCCCTATTATGCTTATGTGCTTAGTATTACATGGTCAATGATACTAAAGGTCGAATCTTTGTACTGTTTGATTAATTTTTGTTCTCACTTATCTAATATTACCTATTCTTCTACTTACTGGTCCAAGTTAAGCCAGGGCAACCTATAATACTTCCATCTCAAGTATGTTAGTGTCATAGAAACCTTTATTTATTTTCAGAAGTTATGTCCCATGGCAACCTATGATGAACACCGTTTGCTTGATGAAAAAAGGTGCTTGTCATGCCACACTTTAAATCATGGGTGTCATCCATATTATCGCCCTGGATATCCTTGTATCAGATGGGCGTCCATGGCTGTGGCAGATATCCTTTTACCAGAAGGGTGTCTATGGCGTAAATCGATTTTCAACACTCTTATCCCACCATAGCACACTATTTCATCAAGGAAACCTATTCTAATAAACACTTGTATTTACATCACAATCACTCTTTTTATTAAGGATGTGTAAGAATTGTAGCAGAGACGTGGTGGTGGAGGAGATGGTGGTGGTTTGTAAAAGGAATGGGGTGTCATTAATTTGTCTAGTGCTATGTTGTCTCGGGCAATGCCTAGGCGGGCTTTCGGGCCAAGTACCACCTTACTTTTGCAAGGATAGTGATTTTTCTATGTTGTCTCGGGCGGTTGCCTAGGCTACCGCCTTGGACAACGATTTTTTTTAATACTCATGGTTATTGCCTCATTTGAGGCCAAAAAATGTGTGCTTCAGCTGTGTTTGACAAAAAAAAAAAAAAAAAGAAAGAGATTGTTGTTGAATTGATGTTTTATGAGAAAAATAAGTCTCTAGAGAAAAAAAAAAGATAAAGAGAAAGAGTTGGATTAAAAATGGTTCACGGGCCCAACATATTAACCATTTCTTTGATTTCCGATCGCTTGAAAATGGACAATAGAAACATCTTGTTGTTTCTTCAACAATTTCTGATCTCTAGTGAACCCCTCGGTAGGATTCAAACTCAGATAAAGTTCTAACCATCTATCAGAGAAAAAAGAACGAGAGGAAACTCATAAAAATGTAATTAGCCTCTTCTGGTTAACCTAAGAAATATAAATAAGATGGATTTTCGAAGAATCTTATTCAGTTCCATAGGGTGATTTTAATTAAAAAATGGGCTAGGGACCAATTGAATTTTCTCCCCCAAAACCACTAAAAAAGACAACTTCATGAACCATCAACCATTAATATATATATATATAGTCTTGCGTGTAGGCTTCCTAGGCTAGCTAGGCGCCCAGGTCAGGCCTCTCGCCTCACCTCGCCTAGCGCCTGGGATAACATAGGTCTAGTGTGGGCGGTTTATAAATGAGCTAGGATGTTATTATTTGTTCGATGATTTATAAAGGAGTTAGGGTGTCCTTAATTTGGGTCCACATGGCGCTAGTTCCGAAATAAATATGCATGATAAAGATGGTGGTTAACAACACATTTATGTAATAACACATCGTACTATTTCTTGCTTTAGATCCAAATCTAGTAGTTATACATTTTCTTAGTTAAATATTCACAAATTTAGTTAACAACGTAGTTTAAATTTTATAGATAGATGGATGGATGAAAATCTGTTACAGTTTTTGCCCCATGATACTCTACACTCTTCTGAACTCTGACGATAACTACATGTATATCTGCAACATAAACTGCAGGTAGTATTTTTTTGGCTTGTTTGTTCTCCTACAGTTTTTGCTTCTGTTATGCTCAACTTCTCTTTGTGCTTCTGATATCACCTATTTCTTGAGTTTATGCAGGTCATCGCAGCCAGTCATGGCTCCAAAGTCCTCTGGCAGTGGTGTGAAATGCCTTTCCAAGAAAAGCCAGATCAGTCCAAAGAAGTTAAAGTCATCAAAGCTAATTTCGACTCCAAACTCCTCTGGCAGCGTTTTAAAGCACATCTCAAAGGGAAGCCAGAGTGGTCAAACAAAGCTCGGGTCGTCAAAGCTAATTTTGACTCCAAAGTCCTCGGACAACATATCGAAGAGTATCTCTGGGCAGAATCCATCTCGTCGAGGAAGGCTAACAAGAAAGTTGGTTATCCTTTTGGTTAAAATTATTATTGACATAATACTACACATGAGTTTTCCTCAATTTTACTTGTTCGGACAAGTTTCTTATAATATCCCTTGTTTGTATGTTTATTTAGAGATTTGCGTTTGCATAAGTTGGTGTTTGAGGAAAATGCCTTACCTGATGGAGCAGAACTAGTTTATTGTGCTGAAGGAAAGGTTTGCAAAAAAGAACTGTTGCAAGGGAACCCTCATTTTCTTGTTGCTTTTCTTTTTGTTACTGATAGTGATACTTTGATGTGCAGAGAAAGCTATTGGGGTACAAAAAGGGTTTTGGAATACTTTGTAGTTGCTGCAAAGAAGTGGTATTCTTCTTTCTTCCTGAATTTTTGACACCTTATATTTTGCATCTTGTGTACTGATTTTCTTTATAATGAACAGCTCAGTGCTTCACAATTTGAAACTCATGCTGGTTACAAGCGACGTCGCAAGCCGTGAGTACTTCTAAATAACATCTTTACCATTTGATAGGTTTTATTTATTCGATTTTAATTTAAGGTTTTCTTCATACAGTTACCTGCACATTTTCACATCAAACGGGGTATCACTTCATGAATTATCACTATCTCTATCCAAACAGAGGAAGTTCTCTGTAAGTGACAGTGATGACCTCTGTACCATCTGCGCTGACTTTGGAGATCTTTTGTTATGTTATGGATGTCCTAGGGCCTTTCATAAAGGTGAAAATTGCATTCTTGTCAATTACTAATATGTTTTTACCATATTTTCACTGTTTTGTCTGCTGCATTGTTGATTTGTTGTTGTTAGTATTGTTTTTATCATTCTTTTGCTCATTAAGTTGCTCAAAAGGTTTTTGTTATAAAGTCCTTTGTGAAACCTAACTCAAGGGTCTAATAGACCATTCTTTCATTTGTTCTTATTTATACTCAAATGGAACTATGCAGTCACATGGGGAACTGCTTTCTTTTCAAGGGAATAGCCCATATGGCTTCCATGACAAGAATTTGCTGACATTTCTTCTGTACTTGTTGGCTATTATTAACTAAGTAGTTTTGTTTTCATATGATTAGGCTGCTTAATCAATTCTTCAGCTATGTTTGCTTCCACTAGATTGGCTCTTCGAACTTCCTCATTTTGATGGTCTTACTTCCTATTGTCAAATTTATAGTGGTACTTGGTTGAGAATAAAAAGTTTTAAATCCAAGGTTCTTAAGCGTAAGTATGACGGTTGAAGCTGTAGGGTTTAGCAAATAAATCAACAATCACTGGTCAATCTTGATTACTCTATCAGAAACGAGGATTATGCCTCGTACCTATTCTACGAGAGTTAGCCTTCAAAAGGGGTATCCTTGATTTTAGGTGAGCCTCAGTTCGGTCCCAACTTGCTTTCCCCACTTTAACCCTCTTCTTTCAAGCCAAATATCCTCTAAAGATGGCATAAGAAATCAACTCACCACAATACTCCTTGTCTCACCTTGGAAAAATCTTCACATTTCCTCAAGACATCAACAAGGAGTTTCACTCTTTTTCTATTCCGAGGCTTTCAGTTTTTCGAATTCATAAACTGAATGAGACCAGTTCGGTTAGCTATCTCAGTGTGCCTTTTTTTTTTTTTGCAAACTGTATGAACTAAATGAACGTGCCCATCCAAAGCAGAATCCTTGATTGGATGTTGGGATGGAATACCAACAAATTATCTAGAACAGGAAAGTGGATTTGGAAAATAGGACACATAATTTCACTTGGCTATATGAAAAGAGAAAAAACAGGAGAGTTTTTTTAAGGGAAACACCTAACTGTCCGAGAATGCTTCTTATTCATAGAAGAAGATATATAGCAATGGGTTCAACTCTTAAACGTTAAAACATTCAGATTGTGGCTTTTGATCTGTTCATTTTCAGCTGGGAATCTGGGATAATTTACTTGATGTGAAATTCTCGTTTCTTTCTTTTTATTTCTTGTACTGTGAG
This sequence comes from Berberis vulgaris, assembly GCA_963556465.1. Lineage (NCBI taxonomy): Eukaryota > Viridiplantae > Streptophyta > Magnoliopsida > Ranunculales > Berberidaceae > Berberis > Berberis vulgaris. The sequence continues at coordinate 5,583,693 of OY747133.1, forward strand.
CCCCTCACTCACTCAATAAATTCCCCGTGTGTGTGTTTGACTTCACAAAATTCGAAGAATACAAATTTTCATAAAACCAAACTTTCAGTAACCATAAAAATCAAATTATTACTTTGCAATATTGTAACACTCAAAAAGTAACTTTACAAATACCCTAAAATATCTGGAGATCCTCAAATTTCATAGTACACAGATTTTATGAACCAAATTTCTTGGAGCTGCAATATGTCAATGTTGGTTTGAACCATCTGGTTGATGGTTCAAATCATCCAAGGGTAATTCAAACTACTTAAGCATACAGCTAGGACTTGCCTTCAGTTCAAGAGGCCATTTCCTCGTCCCGATCCACCCAGCATCAGGTTTGTACCTAACTTGTGGAGCACGACTGTGTAATTGTATGGTGTCCACATGAACACACATCTTATCTGATATTCTCAGTTCTTATTGAAATGATTTTCATTTTGGTTTGACATTTCGTAGTTTGTTAAGCGCACTACGCTTTTTATCGTGTCTCACATTGTTTGAAAAATCTGTTTTTAATAATTTACGTTGTTAACTTGTCTGGGATCTCTTTTCCTTCTCGGTCATGGGTCTCTCTGCCTGGCATTTCAAGTTTATGATTTAGTAATTTGCATACATCAAATACCAGCTATTTGTACACCCTATTCTCCAAGTTATTAGAGGAAAATATCCTTCTGATGATTATGATTTTCCGCATTTTAAGTTTCAATTATGTGTGTATGATTTTAGTTTTGATATAGTTCTTCGCACGGTTATCGCAGATTGTGTGGGTCAAGTAGATGCTCCAAATGGCAATTGGTACTGCCCATATTGTCAAAATATGTTTCAGAAAGAAAAATCTTGTGCTAACAATGCCAATGCAAAAGCAGCTGGGAGGGTTTGGGGAGTGGATCCAATAGAACAGATATCTAAACAAAGTATTCGTATTGCTAAAACACCAGAAAATGAACTTGGTGGATGTACCTTGTGTAGGTAAGTTCTGGTATCAAATTATTTAGCTCATATTTATCTCCTTTTAGCTCTTCCTAGTTCCTACCCATACACACTCATACACGTGAATCATGCCAGGTAACAACAAGATTGACAACTATCCTTTCTCTTTAATTTACAACCTTATTTATTTATTTATTTATTTTGTTGAAATATGTAGATCCCCTGTTTTTAGTAAATCTGGATTTCGGCCACTAACGATAATCATATGTGATCAGGTGATCTTTATTTCTTTTTCTTTTTTGGTTTATTCATTTTTAACCAGTTACTGCTTTCTTTCCCATAATTTTTTTGTTAGATGAAAAGGTATGCACATGGAATTGATTGGAATGATATAAAATTGCTCATGACCTGATTTGAATTTTTGTTTATCAGTGTGAAAAAGAATATCATGTTGGCTGCTTGAAAACTCATGGTATAGAAGATCTAAAGGTGTGACCTAAGTGAGCTTCTGTTTCATTTTCACTCATTTTGCCTTGAGATTTCCCCTGCAAACTTGTTACGTGATTCATATGTTGATTCCACATATGTAACAGGAACTTCCAGCAGGGAAGTGGTTTTGTAATTCTGATTGCACCAGAATACATTCTGTTTTGCAAAAGCTGTCTGAGAAGGGACCAGAGAAACTCCCTGAAGCTATTCTAAAAGTGATAAAAAAGAAGAATGAGGAAAATTGTTCCAGTAATGATATTGATATAAGTTGGAGGCTTCTTTGTGGGAAAACAGGTTTCCCTGAGGTTAAATCGTTGCTTTCTAAGTCTGTTGCCATTTTCCATGTAAGTATTCAAGTATGCTGTATTGTACTTGAATTATTTAGTGTCACTTCTATATATGCATGAAAGATGATGTTTTTATTTTGTCATCAATTTGGAGGTTAGGGATCGAAAAAAACATGGTTTTGCTACTAATATCTTAATTATGTTTTCTGCACCCAACTGAAGCAAGTATTTGAGATACATCTCAGAGGATGAGTACATTATGAGGTTGCTTCAGTGGTTGTGTATATTGCCCGTCTTTAATTGCTAAAAAAAATGCGTGTATTTTTCATGCATGTGTTAGCACCTTTCTTGCTTATAGGTTTACTGTGTGTTCCTTTTTTTTTGTAATGAAGTTTTGGATTAACAATTAGCCCACATAAATTGTGTTCTTCAGGACTCCTTTGCGCCAATTGAAGATTCGGTAACAGGGAAGGATCTTATTCCAATTATGGTTTATGGGTGAGCATGCATTACTAATTTTCTTTTCTATGGCCAGTTTAACTCGGTACCTCCTTTTTTCATTGATGTGAAATGTGTTCTTAAACTAACAGATATTTGCTTTTTTTGCTCAATGTTTTTAGGAAGAAGATAAGGCAGCAAGATTTTAGAGGGATGTACTGTGCTGTATTAACAGTGAAGTAAGAAGCTATTTTCTAGTGTGTGATTTGAACAGCATTGCCTTGTGAAGTTATATCATTTGTTCTATTTTCCTGTATAGCTCATATGTTGTATCAGCTGGAATCCTTCGCGTTTTGGGACATGAATTTGCTGAACTTCCTCTAGTAGCGACAAGCAATGGTTACCAAGGACAGGTGAGGCTATGATGCTGTGATAAACACCTCATCTTTCAGTTCTCCATTTACTGAATTTCTCTCCTGTAACAACCTTTCTAATAGGTCAAATAATACTTTGCCTCTATTCAAATATGTTTTGTCAACTTGTGATGATTTATTTCTCTTAAATTCTGGAAATAGCTACTCTTTCTCAAATTTTTTGATCTGAAAATATAATTTGATGATCAACTGTCTTTTGGAGAAGACTAGTTGGTTTTTGCTTCATAAATGTTCTTTAACATTCCAACAAGATGATCTACATGAATTGCAATCTAAAAGGACATCAGTCAAGTAACCAATTGAAATGTTGATATAGAAAGTGTCAAGCACGGATACTACCAACCTAAAGTAGTATTTGACAGAGGTATGAAAGTGATGAGAAGTATTTCAATCTTTTTTACAAATGCATTACCTATTACCTAAAGGCATGTGAGGGCCTTTGCTTTGCATGATATTATCACCTTGTTCGTATATTTTTTTGAACGTACCTTTCTACTGTTCTCCATCCTACATGCTTGCACAAATGCTTTTCTTGCTTGATTCAGAAATAGGAAAAATAAAGCAAATAAAAAGTTGAAAATCTTGCAAGGTTTTGACCTAAAGTGTATTTTGTGTTCTCAGGGATTTTTCCAGTCGTTATTCAATTGTATTGAGAAACTACTTGTATTTTTGAATGTGGAGAACCTTGTTCTTCCAGCTGCTGAAGAGGCCGTAGCAATATGGACTAACAAATTTGGTTTCCGGGAGATGAGTGCAGACCAGGTGAGGATGACTTTGCAGGATTGTGTTTGAGGTTATTGATGCCAAGACTAAAAGGGTTTTCACACCATGAGATGTACTCTTAACATATATTTCGTGTTGCAGTTGAGCAAGTGCAGAAAGGACTACCAGTTCACCACCTTCCAAGGGACTACAATGCTGTATAAGCCTATCCTCAAGTGCAGTTTAGTTAACAAGTCATCAGAGGGTTAATTTTTTATTTAATTTTTTTACCTTCGGTGGTGCTGAAACGGTTGGAGTGCAGTGCATTGGATTAGAACCTCTAGGACTTTTTCAATTGAAGCAAAGCTGATCTTTTCAAGCCGTGGCTTCTTTTTTTCCAGTTTTCCAGAGCATAAAACAAACATATAGGAGGATACAAATAAAAAATACAAACGTAGGAGCAGAGTTGGTTTCATCTTAGGAACTCCTAGATTCCAAAACATCAATACATTGGGGGTTTGTCTGTTTTTTACCGAGTCCTTTTAACTTTTTCTGTGAATGACTTATAGTTTATTGAGACATCTATATATTGCATATTTGAACTCATCGTTTACATCTTGAAATGTTCAGATTTGTTTGATCTCTAACTACTTTGAGAGCTGCTAGCAGTAATTGCAGCGATGCGTTTCAGGATTTCCGCATAACTCAACTAGTTGCTTTATTGTTGTTTTTTTGGCATGACATTGACAGTAGTGATGCTCACCAGCGAAAGATTTAAATCCTTTCGAAATAGGGTAGTAGGACCAGTGAAAAAAACTTTAACTGGTGAGCATCATTGTTGTAGCCAATTTCAGTCATTTCCGTGTTTTAGATGTGCCTGTATGGGTTTGCTTTAGTTTTCAGTTATACAATTATTTTAACTTTGAACTAGATTTCAAAAAAAAAAATTAGAATTTTTTTTTGAAGAAGAGTGTGATAGGTGAACTGCATAAGAACGTCAATGTTCTGGGGAGTTGGTTATGATCTCGTCTTCTTGAAGCGGGAGAAACCAAGTTCACCAAATAAGTAGAGCATTTTTAAACAACTTGTTTCGAGCTTTGCTACAGAGCGAGGGAGGGAGCGAGGGAAAGGGGCGAGGGATGGGTGGTAACCACCCATCCGCCTCGAGATAAGCGCATCAGATTGGAGATGCGCGATGGCACTTATCTCGGGGCGGATGGGTGGCTACCACCCATCCCTCGCTCCCTCCCTCGTTCCCTCCCTCGATCCCTAGAATTTTCCACTTGTTTCAGTTGCAAGGCGTCTGCATCTGGATTTCACAGTTTTGTACTTTTATTTTTTTTGGCACAAGGCAAGCTGGGGTTGAAGGGACACCCACCCTTAAAAGGAAATGGAAAGAGATCCAACAACCAAGGAGCTGCAATCTTACCTTCCAAAATATTTATAGCTAATTCTGAATCACTTTGAACTTCTAACATCATGTTTGCGTGCTTTGTGTTCATGTTAAGTCCCTGTAGGACTGCTTGTAGTTCAATTTTCAAGATGGACTTGCTATTAGAGATCACTGAGAACACTTTTGTACTTTTGGGGGAAGGGAAACTTTGATATTCGAGTCGGTCTAGAGAGCTAGGTCAGGCGCGCCAGGGAGTCTCAATACCCTCCATCATCCTGGAGATCCTCATAATCCACCAATCGAACATAATCACACACACAAAAAGCCTCCCTAGCGCTAAGGGCCTGACTCTCTAGAATTTTTGTTGATATTCATTGCAACTCCTCTGAACTAATGGAAATTCTGAGCTTAAACGCTGGAAACCATTTAAATTATGCAAATGATGATTTATGCCCTGGTCTGGATTAAACTACAAGCCACCAGTCTACAAACTGAATCTTGAATCCCTTTCTAGTTTTCGGTGTATAGAACCATTTTATTCTGTATATGGAAACAAGCAGCTTATCGATCAGAAAAGACCCATGATCCAATACATACCCTTCCAAAGCAAAGTCGACAAAAACTCCATCAAACATACATGATTCACCTCTCCATATCACTACTTCCATGTTCAAACATTTCTTACTTCCTACTCCAATCACCATTAGCATCTATAACATTTATAAAACCATCCAAAATCTTCAACGTTCCCCATCAAGGAACCTTATTTTTTCCGATACCAACAAAAAACATGAACAACAACATCACTACAACATCCAGGACCAAAACTAGCTCCTGCTTTTGGCTTTCAGCATTCATAGTCATTCTCATTTCCATTATCATTTCTCTTAAGTCCAATTTCTGAGTCCCCAAGTACATCTAGTCTACAAGTGCGCATAGTGGATGCCGTGAAATATAGTGGGGTGGAGGAGTTTCTATTGTTACTAACGAATATCCCTCGTAGAGCTAGATATCATCATCACAGGAGGAAGCATAGATGTAATAAGGCGAGCTCTAGGTCTCGTGTCATGACAGACTACAATGTGGCACTTGTGTTGACAATAGATTTGAGAGGATACGCGAACTTTAGTAGTGTGCAGAAGGCTGTTGATGCGCGAACTTTTCAGGTGATGTTCTTGAGTTTGTAGTTATTTGTACTAAACATGTTTGAGTATTGGATTGACTTTGTTATTTATTGAAAATAATACAGCCCTGCCCCAAGTCCTGGCCAAGTTGAGGCTCCAGCAATAGCACTTAGGTTAGCAGTTGATCAAGCTGCGTTTTATGGATGTGGATTCTATGGTGCTCAAGACACACTTCATGACAATCGAGGGAAGTATTACTTCAAGGAGTGTTTTACTCAAGGATCTATAGATTTCATTTTTGGGAAGGGTTGATCTCTCTGTGGTACTTAATACAACTCCTGCCTCTCAAACTAAGCCGAAGGATGATGACAGAATCAATAACATAAGCTAAACTGACACACATTTGCTAATGGCAGGATTGCAAAATTAACTCAAATAGGAATAAAGTCCCAAAGGGTGTAAGCGGAGCCATATCAGCTCATGGAAGGCAATCTATCGATGAAAAGAATGGGTTTTCATTTGTGAATTGCAGGATTGAAGGCTTGGGAACAGTAGCGGAGCCAGGATTTTCAACAAGGGGGCAAAGTGAACAGGGATGTTCAGTATTTTTTTTAAAATTAATAACAACAAATTAATTATTTTTTTTGAGAATTTGACTAAATTATGTTACTATTATTAGTCTAAATATCTTTACAGGAGTGCGGTACTCCCCAGTTGAACCAAAACTTCAAAACCCAAAATTGAAAACGAAAAAATCTCACTGAACTAAATTATCATATTGGTCCTGATGAAGTGATCTTAATTTTAGTTATAATTCTTCGTCAAACCTACCGATATCCTCCTCGACACAAATTTATGCAATTAAATCATTAATGAAACAACAAAGGGGAAAAACACAAATTTAAAAACAACTAAAAAATATACCTTGTGAAGTAAATCCTTTTGCATAGCAATGATCCTCTAGCCATGATCAAATCAGTAAACTTCAATGGGATCTTTTGCAATTCACACATAGTGTAAAGCGGGATCATCATACTCAACTATGAATTCGCGTAATCAGCTTGCGTTATATCTCGAATTACAACTAATCAAACCGTCAGAGATGCTAACATTAGATGTTAGTAATTCCAACAATTTTTATATATTTTTTAATTTGTTTTGTAGATTTGTGGATTAAACCACTAGCAATAGTGACTGACTAATTGTTTGAACTTGAACTTTCCACTTCATAACATTTATCATCTTCTGAATAAAATATTAGCAATTAATTTCCAGTCCATAATTTGTGCCATATGCAATATTAGTATGTTGAAAGTGTTGAGGAGCATCCATTTAAAACGGACCCTAAATCAACTCTTGGATGTTCTAGAGATAACAATGCTCTTTTAAAACATCAACATATCATTATCATTGTCTTTGAAATTTTTACAACACGAAGAAATTTCCTTTGAGCTCATATAACTATATAAGTAGGTAGTGAAATAGGTAATTGTGCCACTGATGTTAACTTACCTGGTCTACAATCAACTCATCACATAACATGGAAATGTGGAGGAAAGTGATCAGACTCAAATAATTGAATAAGATTTCAAAGTTAAGCTAGATACTTAATCTCAACCAAAAACCATTGTTACATATTTACCTGCTTTCATAATCTTACTTTATTCAACACACCCATTCCATATCCACAAAAACTTACTTTATAAGTTGACTTTGCTCTCTCTAGTCTGTGAGTGTCGTGTGTGCATGACAGCATGAGAAAATGAGAGATGAAAATATGATATTTGTTGTAAAGAGTGGGTTGTTGTAGAGGGAACAATAAATTATAATGAAATTGTAGGGGAGGGGGGCAATTTATTAACTATACCCAAAAAATCACTATTGAACAAAAGGAGTATAATTATTTTTTTTTGGAGGGGGGGGGGGGGGGGGGGGGGGGGCAATAGCCCCCCATCCCTTGTATGCGGCTTCGCCACTGATCGGGAAGGAGGTGGCTTGGAAAAGCTGGCACCTGCTTTCGTAGACTTGTGACCTTTGTTCTTGGGGTGCATTTCAATGGTCATCTTCGCAAAAACATACATGTTTAATATCGTTTCACTTGATTTGATTTGTGTAAATATTTTGCAGGACGGTCTTCTTTGGAGAATACCAGTGCGCAGGACCAGTGACAAACTATTCATCTAGAGCAAGTTTTAGCAAAAAGCCGACTGAATCTGAAATGACCCCATGCTTGGATATTTCATACATTGACGAGAATCAGTGGCTTCCTCCTCCCCCCTACTATATCTTCGCGAGAATACATAGATTACATCTGGACATATGGATCAATATAACAATAATTATATGAGAATAACACAACATTTTTGTTGATCGAGGATCTAACGAATTGTACCAAGCGAGAATGGGTGTTTGTCTTTGCCCCTCGCTCTAATTCGATGTTAGAATGTTGTTTGCTATCTTTACATCTAAGAACAAAATTAGAGACTTCAGTAGCCTCAACTTGATCATCCATCTACTAAAAAATGACCGTATTGATCAAAGGTTGAGAAGTGGATATTCTTGATTCAAATGTTCTACATTTTAACACATGGTATTTTGCACTAATTGTAAGCAATGAAGCTTCAATGTCTTTACTCATTATTGTTTTCGGACATAAGTAAGAAATGAACAGTTCCATAGAAGGGTCTGAATGCACATAGGGATAACAACGGGGCGGATTTGGGCAAATCAATTGTTTCTTCGCAGGAGATCGCAAATCCCCTAATCTGTTTCGAATATTCGTTTATATAATTTTTTTAAAAACCATCCCTGTTCTAGACGGATTGACGGATATCCGCTCCGCCCTGAATAACTGTTAAAAAACAAAATTGTCTTCTTCTCAACAAAACATTGCGTTGCTCCCTCCCACCTTCAGGTCGATCAATCCCCTAAACCACAGACCAATCCACCTCGTTCAATAGTCACTTGACACCCTGTCATTCCCCTTTCTTCCATTGTTAATTGAAAGTGCCCTTTCAGATTGATCTTCACTTCTCCAACCTCTCCACAGTGGATGGATTGTCTCACCAAGTCGATCGACAGACCTTTGCTTCGTCCGATCGAAACCTCCACCCTTCCCACTCATTCGATCGACCCCCTCCAAAATCTCCTCCATAATCCCACCCCCTGTCTCCTTCGAACAATCAACAACAGTTGATAGCCTCCTCGATTGCACCTTCCAATCCACTCCATAGTGATCGATACATCTTTCGTCCTCTATCGAAGAAGATGAGAGGCGGCTGGTGGAGGCGACTAACAATGGAGAGAAGAGGAGCGACAAGGTTTTTTGTGAAAGTGCGACAATGAGTGGAAATTAGGTTAAGGAGAGAATAAGATTTAAGTTTTTATATTATAAGGGTATTATAGTAATAATATAGATAAAAAACATTTATTGGGTAAACATGTCCAAATCCATATTCACCCCAAATTTATGATGGATACCATTTGAATCTTCAAATCCACCCCATTTAGGACAGGTGGGTAAGATATCTGTAACAATCTACTCCGCTGCCAACCCTTAATGCACATGTTGCATTTTCTCCCTTAATTAGTACTTAGAAAGTGAAGAGCGGAGAAAGTTTCAATTTTAACAATGTCATCCATTGCAAGAACTATACTTTAGATTAAAAATTGCGATTTCTCTAGTAGATTAGTTTTAACAATAGTTTGATAATCAAAACAATTCAATAGTCTAAATTACCAGACCCTGTGACCTGATTTACCACGGCAAATTCGGACTTGTCCAGACCGGAGGGAGTGAGTCTGGACATTGAACATTTACACGTGTATCCAGAACACTCCTTGCGTACACGCAAATCCCTCCTCTCCTCTTTACTTAAACCATGAAATGAAAACTCATCAAATCAACCAATCAAAACCATCACTCAAAATCAAAAAAAAAATGTCACTAGTTCTCTCCACAACAACAGCTTCACTGATCACACCTTCATCTTCATCTCTCCAAACCCCTCTATTATCTCCATTCAAACCCTTAACCCTCTCCACCACCACCACCAATTTAAGAAAAAGATCAAGCCTTTGCCCCTCTCTTCGCGTCTCAGCTCCTCCATCAACACCACCAGCTGAAACAACCTCCACTTCTTCTTCAGAATCTAAACAACCAGAAGAAGAAGAGACTTCGACCTCTTCCAAGTTTTCATGGAGAGATCAGTGGTACCCAGTTTCGCTAATCGAAGACCTCGACCCACGTCACCCAACCCCATTTCAGCTCCTAAACCGGGAGATCGTGCTCTGGAAACCCCCAACCTCTAACGAATGGATCGCTTTCGACGATAAATGCCCACACCGGCTCGCCCCACTCTCTGTAATCTCCAAACCCTTTGACCCCTTTTGATTTTTGAATCTAGGGTTTTGTAAAGTTATGAACTGGGTGTGTTTTGGATTTTTTTGCAGGAGGGAAGGATTGACGAAGATGGGAATTTGCAGTGTTCTTACCATGGGTGGTCGTTTGGTGAGAGTGGGTCTTGTGTGAGGATTCCTCAAGCTGCTTCGGATGGTCCCGAAGCTCGGGCAATTCAATCGCCCAGAGCTTGTGCGAAGAAATTCCCGACTCGGGTTTCTCAAGGTTTGCTCTTTGTTTGGCCGGATGAGAATGGGTGGGAGAGAGCAGCTGCCACTGAGCCTCCTAGGTGATTGATTTACACTTGTTGCGTGCTTAATTTAGTGGTTTGTTTATTGGTTTTTTTTACAGTTATTTTAGTATTTGATTGAGTGTAGGTGTAATCAGTTTAGTAGTTTATTCATTTGGTTTTGGTGCTTTTTGAATTGTTTAATTGTTTAATTGAGAATTGGTGAATTGATTCTGCTTAGGTTGCCTGATGACTTTGATAGTCCTGAATTTTCAACGGTTACAATACAGCGTGATCTGTTTTATGGCTACGATACGCTCATGGAAAATGTCTCAGATCCTTCCCACATTGATTTTGCTCATCACAAGGTTCAATTTTGAATCACAAGCTTTTTGTTTTGTTGTTTGTTTCGGTTTGATGTGATATTTTGATGTGATATTTTATAGCCGATCTAGTTTCATTTTAGAAACCCTATGAATGCAATTGTTTTATTTTGAATAATTTGTATGGACTTCCAATCTGTTAGTGTAAAAAAGTTCTGAAGTCAATTCGAATGACCATATCATTTTTCAGAAATGCTATTGCTTTCATATATTCAAATTTTACACAAAGAACATAATTATTGATCTAAAGATCTATTGAATCAACTCTGACAACTTTCATCAGGCTGGGTGGTGTTTCACAACTTTTCTTGAGGAAAAGACGACACCTTGGTGGTTTGAGTTTTGATGAAGGACAGAATATGTTACTAATTTTCAGAATGATGTTTGCTAACTTTGTTATTTCCTTGCATCATAAAACGCTTTGCTACATATCTCAAAAATATGTAGGCCATGAGGAGTAGCCTAGTGTTGTAGTCGCTTGAATCAACAATATACAAGGAAATAGAAAATAAACACAATACTTTTTCAATGCATTCTAAATAGTCTTTTTCATTCCTAGGAAGATTTCAATGGATATTAAATAATATTGACTGATGATAAAATAAAATAGTCCATTATCTTTAATATTCTCTCTGGTTCAAGAATGTGTTGACTGGATACCATCGATGTTATCTTCCCTTAGATGTCCTATATCCTTTCCACATTTGCAAAACACCTGTTGGCACCTTGTTATTATGAAACATTGAAGCCTTATTCTTTTAACCCATGGTTCGAACAAGCATTACTGTCTGATTTGGCCAGTGTAACTGCCTAGGCGCACCTCAAAGTGAGGCAATGCAGTGCAGTGAAATGAGGCGCCGCCTCGGACCACCTCGCCTTAGTTGCCTTAACCCAAAACTGGTTATAGCCACTCTAGTTGCAGCCCATTTACAGTCCAATTGCAACAAAAAGAATTTGCAACCCACTCTATAATAGGGTTTTATGTTTTTTGGTGTAATATTTGATAAATTTGATAAAAACAAGATGAAATGTTTCTAAGTTTTGATAAATTTGTCACACTTGTTTTTTTTTTTTTTTTGGAGAAAACATACCATGTTTTGATAAGTCTCTGATTAATATCAATTTTGATTTTTCATAACATAGTTCAATGATTTTTATCCTTTTGGAATACCAATAGTGATCATAGAATTTTTACCAACCATTTCAATAATTTCTTCTAACAAATGTTTGATATTCTCAAGTTTCTATTCTTTCAAGATTATTGATTTCTAATAATTTAGTGGATGTTCGCAAGTTACTTGACACTAATGTAGTGCATCTTTTCACCGTACAACTATATTATATTTCCATTTTGATTCTAGGTATTCGTGTCACTTTTTGTATATATTTGCTTATAATACTTATCAAAATGATTATGTATACTACTGATATGTTTTACTTTATTATAAAAAAATCTTTAAAAAAATGTTAAAACTGCCTCACTTCACTGAGTCGTCCGCCTCGCCTCACCCCTAATGCGTTTTCTGGCCCGTCTGCCTCGCCTCCACCTCAATGCCTTAACTACAATGGATTTGGCATCACCAATCTCATTGTGCTTGTTGGACTTTTATGCACCTGTGCGGCTGTGCCATATATTAGATATTCCTGGACACTGGACAAATAAAGTAATCATATTTATATATGTATTCATGAATATTGGAAATACATGTTTTAATTTGAGTTGTATTATTATACAGAGAAGGGCTTATTGTTTCTAAGATGCCATTTTCAGTTTTTTTTTTCTTTTTGTCCTGTGTTTGTATTCATGTACTTAGTTCACTTTCTCCACAGGTTACTGGAAGAAGGGATAGAGCAAAGCCCTTGCCTTTTAAGCTCGAAGATAGTGGTGTTTGGGGTTTTGAAGGTGCAAATGAGGGGAACCCACGAATCTTTGCTAAGTTCGTTGCACCATGTTATTATATAAACAAGTGAGTCTCCCCTCTGTACTACATTCACATGGATCCTATCGCAAATAAAGATGACTAGATAACTCCCCTATCCCCAATCGGAGAATGAAGCACCATTTTTTGAGTTCCGTGTTCAAATTCCAATGTGAAGGATGTGGAAGGTTTTGTCATGCTTGTATTTATTGAAAGTTCAAGAACATGCCTCATTTGCAATGTAACTAACTGAAACAAGGTGGAATTTGGCATGTGAGGAAGGTGCCTGCTTGAGAAGTCTGTTGAGCTCATTTGATTTACCTTTTCTTTGCAGGATAGAAATAGATACAAAGCTTCCCATAGTTGGTGATCAAAAATGGAAAATATGGATTTGCTCCTTCAATATACCAATGGCACCTGGAAAGACTCGTTCAATAGTGTGCAGTGCTCGCAACTTTTTCCAGTTCACAATGCCTGGTCCTGCTTGGTGGCAGGTATGATATTTACGATTTGATTCCACATAAATTCATGTTAGTTATATACTTATATTGTGCATGAACAACACATGCAGTAGATCAGATCTCAACCTGCTGTCAGAACCAGTAGTTGGTACAGTTGTAGTCCCAATTGAAGAGGAAGATAATCGTAGATATTTAATTTATGATGTCTAAGCACGATGTATGTTAGCCTTTACTCTTAGGGATGTTTGGGTGCATAGATTCCAATTGCATGGGATATGAAGGGATAAAAAGGGAGCTAGAGAGTAGGGTTGGCAATGGCGGATTTTCACGTGGATTGCCCCGTCAGGGATGATGGATCCCCCATCCGCCCTATTTAACCGTTTATTTTTTTGATAAAATTCGTCCCCGCCCCATCACGAATTGCGAGTAGTTGTCCCACTCCATTTATTCACCATGGGCTTCTATTAAAAAACTATTTTGACAATTGCTAATAGCTCCACCTGCCCATTATGTCATAGGCTAGTCCATTTTGCTAGCTCAATGAGGCTTAATTGACAAAGAGCCCAAAGTATAAAAACTTTAAGTGTAATTTGGGACTATGTTTGTAACATCTAACATGCAATTTGGATTTTATAGGCTAATTTTATATGTCAAAAAACACAACATAGTTGGCTTTTAGGCAATGTGGACTATGTTTGTAACATGCAATTTGAGATTTTTTGAGATTTTGTAAGCTGATTTATAAGAGCAAAACACAACATAGTTGACTTTTAGGTGATGTGGGACTATGTTTGTAACATGAAATTTGGATTTTGCCAAGTAACATGATATTTGACATTTGTGAATGAACAAATTAAAGTGTCTAAACTAGTTGTATAAGAGCAAATATAATATAGTTGTCTTTTAGGAGATGTAGGACTATAATTTGTGAATGAGCAACTTAAAGTGTGTATGCTAGTTTTATAAGAGCAAACATACAACATTGTTGGCTTTTAGGTGATGTGGGACTATTTTTGTAACATAAAATTTGAGTTTTTGCCGAGTAACATGAAGCTTGACTTTTATGTGATGTGGGAATATAATTAGCGAATGAAAACCTTAAAAGTTAGAAAACTTAATTTGGGTTATACACTTATACTTAGTATTTGGCTTGGAAATTTCTTGTTGAACCTTATTCTATCTCGATAATTGGTGTGATGATGCCGGTGGTTGTGGTTGTGGGTAGTGGAGACGATGGCAATGATTGTGGTTGTTGTATGGTGGTGGTTGTGTATTTAGTATTTTGCTTGGATATTCTTTGTTGAACCTTACTCTATTTTATTGGTGGTGGTGGTAATGATAGCAGTGGTTTTGGTATTGTGGTGGTGATAATTGTGGATATGGTTGTGGTTGTGGACCTTGTGGTATTATTTGACATGGCGGTGGTTGTTGTTAGTGGTGGTGATTGTGCTATGGTGATGGTTGTGTATTTAGTATTTGGCATGGGTATACCTTGTTGAATCTTACTCGATCTCATTGGTGATGGTGGTTGTGATGATAACAATGGGTGTGGTTTTCGTATCGTGGTAGTGATTGTGGGAGGTGGAGTTGATGGCAATGGTTGTAATTGTCGTATGGTGGTGGCGGTGTTGATGATGGTAGGTGCTGGTAGTGGTAGTGTTTGTAGTTGTGGGTGGTAGAGGAGGTGGTGGTTGTTTTGGTATCGTAGTAACAATTGCTATGACGGGGTTGCAGTGGCGGTGAGAACTATGCTACGGTGGTTGTGACATTGGTTATGGTTTGTAAATGTGTTGGCGGTTAAGGAGGTGGTAGTTATGGCTATAAATGTCTTGGTAACGGTTATCCTATGGTGGTTGTGATGAGTGTGAAGGTGTTGGTAGTTATGGTTGTGAAAGTGGTTATGATACGGTGTACACGGTGAATGTAGAGGTGATACTGATTTTGCTATGGGTGTTGGTAGTTAGAGTTGTTAAGGTAATTAATGTTAATGTTATGGTGATTGTAGTAACCTTGTAACAAGTGGTGGTGATTATGTTATGGTGATTGTGATGGCAACAAAAAGACAAAATAATTTTCATTTTAGTATACTAAATAAATGAAATAGTTTGATGATAAACTTAGTAATGCTAACTTAAGCAATGTGAGAGTCCAAAAAATAACATGCAAAAGTTTATAGTTTTATGAAAACACAAATATTTGATTCTTTTAGATGTGAGTTTAATATGTTTTGTCTCGTCCTCTACGAGGTAAACTTAACAAGCAAATGCTTGTATAAAAAGTTGGGCCCTCTAATACACTAGATTGTTTGGGCCTAATTGGTTTGAAGTTTTTTGTCTTGGAATTTGACCAACCAACAAATTATATATATAAACGGATATCCGTGGGGCGGATATGGCCAAATCTGTATCCGTCTCGAATCTGTGACAGATAAAATTTGGACTTTCAAATCCGCCCAATTCAGTGCAAACGGTGTGGATATCCATGAAAATTCGCCCCGTTGCCAACCCTAATCCGCATCGGGGCGGATTTGGTGTTAGTTTCATGGATTTCAGGGCAGATTTAAGGATCCAAATTTTATCCGTCACAGATTCGGGACGAATATGAATTTGGCCGTATTCGCCCCGCGAATATTCGTTTATATATATATACATATATTGTTAAGTTGGTTAAATTCCAAGACAACAAAGCAAGCCAATTATGGCCAACCCAACCTAGTATATTACAGAGCCTAACTTTTTACAGAAACATATGCTTGTTAAGTTTATCTCTTAGAGAATGTGAGACAAACATTTTAAACTCACATCTAAAATAATACAATGTGTTTTTATAGAATTATAAACATTTGCATGTTGCTTTCTAGAGGATGTGGAGCAAAACTAATTTTTAGACTCTCGCTCACCTACATTGCTTAAGAGCATTACCAAATTTATCATCAAATTATTTCATTTATTTAATATACACTAAAATAACTATTATTATGTCTTTTGTTGCCACCACCATATCATAATCACCACCACCGTCATTACCACGTTGCCCAACAACCATAGCATTAACATTAACTACCTTCACAATTATAAATATCAATACCCATAGTAAAATCAATGCCACCTCCACATTCACCGTGTATAACATATTATAGCCACTTTCACCACCAACACCTTCACACTCATTGCAACCACCATAGGATAACTGTCATCACTTTCATAGCCATAGCTACCACCTCCGCCAACAACTTCACAACCAATGCCACAACCACCGTAGCATAATTCTCACCACCATTGCAACCCCTAAAGTTATAATAATTACCATGTTGCTCAACAACCCTAGCATTAACTACCTTCACAATCATAAATATCATTACCCATAGTAAAATCAGTGCCACCTCCACATTCACCGCATACACCATATTATAACCACCAACATCTTCACACTCATTGCAACCACCATAAGATAATCGTCATCACCTTCATAGCCATAGCCACCACCTCCGCCAACAATACCACCGTAGCATAATTCTCATCACCATTGCAATCCCTAAAGTTATAATAATTATCACCACGATACCACAACCACCTCCTTTACCACCCACAAACACTTCCACAACCATTACCACCAATACCAACCACCGTCATTATCACCACCATACGACAACTATAACCATTTCCATCAACTCCAACTCCCAAAATCACTACCACGATACCAAAGCCACTTCCACTGCCATCATAACAACCACCACAGTCACCAACGAGATTGGGTAAGGTTCATAAGGAATCTTCAAGCCAAATACTAAATACACAACCACCACCATAGCATAATAATCACCATCACTAACAACTACCACCACCATGCCAAATGATACCACAAGGTTCACAACCATTGTCATCATCTTTACCACCCACAACCATATCCACAATCAACACACCATAATACCAAAACCACTGTCATCACCAATGAAATAGAGTAAGGTTCAAATAGAACTCTCCAAGCAAAATATTAAATACACAACCACCATTATACCACAACCATGCCCATCATCTCCACCACTCACAAATCACTAGCATCGTCACCTCCAACTAACGAGATAGAGTAAAGTTCTATAAGAAATTTTCAAGCCAAATATTAAGTATAACCCAAATTAAGTTTTCTAGTTTTAAGTTCCTTATTCACAAATTGTAGTCTTACATTGCATAGAAGTTAAGTTTCATGTTACTCAGCAAAAACCCTTCATGTTATAAAAATAGTCCCACGTCACCTAAAAGTCAACCATGTTGTATGTTTGCTCTTATAAAACTGTCTTGTACACTTTAAGTTGCTCATTCACAAATTATAATCCCACATCATTCAAAAGTCAACCATATTACGTGTTTGATCTTATAAAACTAGTCTAAAATGCCAACGATGTTTATTGTCCAACATCACATAAAAATCAAGTTTCATGTTACAAATATAGTCCCACATCACCTAAAAGCCAATTATGTTATGTGTTTGCTTTTATAAAACTAGGCTAGACACTTGAAGTTTTCATACTTTGGGCTCTTAGCCAAATAAGCCTCTCATTGGGCCTGTTGGCGGTTGTCATAATGGTCTTTTAATAGAAGTCCGTAGTGAATAACGGCCCGAATACCCGTTATTGGCGGTTGTCAAATGGTTATTGGCGGTTGTCAAATGATCCTTCCTTTAATAGAAGCCAAAATAAACGGTTAATGGAGCGGATGCGAGGATCCGTCATCCTTGGCGAGGCGGAACAAATTTTGCAAAATCCACCCCCAATCCTCCCCGTTGGCATCACTAGTCGATCGAGAGGAGATAAATAAGGACAAGAGAAGTGAGGTTGTACATGATCAGTTTCTATGTATATGCTAATCACACTCCTTGCGCCCATATGTGTTTGAAAAAATATAGGGATTAGCTATAAATTTTAAATTGAGGTCAAGATTAGAAGAAGAGGAATCTATCCAGCACAGCTGTGGCAGCCAGAATCTTAATAGAGCGGAACATTATGTAAATAGAAATAGCTTAAATCTTAATAGCTAACCAGTCCTCTCTACTTCTCCTTTAGGCTGCTCTATTTCGAAGTTTTGATGTGGAAATGGGATTTTGTAGTGAACGGTCATTGTTTCACATTACCTAATACTTGTCACTTGTCAGATGATAAAAGATAATGGGATTATTATGGAACCTCTATATGCAGATAATATGGCTTTCAAAGTTGCCCATTTTAATGGGCAATCAAGGACGTGTAACTCGCTAGGGAGAGGCATGCGAATCATTAATACATATGATCCTTCTACACAATCCAATTACATTTTCAATTGTTAACTGTACAATAGGACTTCTTTTCAGACTACGCCTATTGATTTAGCTTCCTTGTTCCCTCTGGTTGTTCCAGGTTGTTCCCAGATGGAATGAGCACTGGACATCAAATAAGGTCTATGATGGTGACATGATTGTACTTCAGGGTCAGGAGAAGACATTTCTTGCAAAATCTATGGAGTCTTCTGCTGATGTTAATAAGCAGTACACATCAATTACTTTCACACCCACACAAGCGGACCGGTTTGTCTTGGCATTTCGGAACTGGCTCAGGCGACATGGGAACAGCCAACCTGACTGGTTTGGACTTACCAATCAATTCCAACCTTTGCCATCCACAACATTAACCAAGCGCCAGGTACAGATGACACTTCCATAAAACATCAATGGGCTTCCATTTAAATTCTTGGTTTGACACAGATGATGTGTGTTGCAGATGTTGGATAGATTTGAACAGCACACTCTTAAGTGTTCATCATGCAGAGGGGCTTATAATGCATTCCAGACATTACAGAAGGTGCTAATGGGTGGAACCGTTATCTTTAGTGCAACTGCGGGGATTCCGTCAGAGATGCACTTTCGCATTATCCTGGGGGGACTTGCTCTCATCTGTGCTAGCTCTGCTTATGCTCTGCATGAGCTGCAAAAGAACTTTGTATTTGTTGATTATGTGCATGCGGATATCGAGTAAAAACTGAGAAAGATATAAAAGGGAGAGGATATAAAACCACAAAGTATATATTGGTGCAGTTCAGTTCCTGTGGTCATCAACTCCAGATAAGAAGGTAGATATACTTGTATACTTAAATATTTGTTGTAATTAGATTACGCATTCAAAGCATATACGAATCATGTATATAAAGTTTTGCTAGTTACAGTAATATGTACGTGAGTAAATACATATGTTATGTGATTGAATTGGATCACAAAAGAAACTTTAGTGTCTATAAGTGGTCTGAATCAATGGCTTAGTAGCTGAGATATGGACCCAAAGATTTATGACAACTGTTAGGGAATGTAATATGTACTGTGCGTATATTAATTTCATCTAGAGAAATACAGAAATTTTGTAAAAAACTACTAAGATAAACTATTGTGCTGAAAGGAAGTAACTTGTTTAAGCATGAAAGAAACTATAAGATACCAAACAAACAAGAACGAGCCATTGGGGGAAAGGATTAAAATATCAAAGAAGAAAAAAAGATTAATCTGACAACAAGACCCATATGGTGAACCACAGTCCTGATCAAACTTTAGAAGACCTGTTAACCTTGCCGTTTTAGAGAGCAATTTTGTTATTGCACCTTGGATACCTGGTTTGGCCGAGGGAGTTTGTTCAATCAATGTAGTGAAACCATGACCAAAAACTGCAAGGACACATATGGGAGATTTTGGGGTTTTTAAGCTTAAAGTCAATTTAGGAAAGCATCCTGAAAATTTTGAAAATGTATTCCTGCAAAGAAATACAAGTCCAAATTAGAAGAGCTCTGAAAATCTCTCCGATATAGATACAAACAGATGGCTCACTCTCTACAAATAAGGTTCCGTACATTGTTGGTGAGTGATCATCTGAAACATGCAGAGTGATCCTGACACACACTGTTATTCTTTCCTCTCTTTGGGTTGTGTAACACCCTGAATCCCCCATGAGAGGGACGGGGGTGGTGTGCTGAATTATAGGGCAACAAATTGGCCCGAAATTGATCTTACACTAGGACTAGTACTATGAATATTTCCTAGCTGTTCTTTCAGATATGTAGAAACATACAGATTTTTGGACCTTATATAGGTTGAATCGAGTCGGAGACTGAGCCTGCCAAGTGCCAACCAGTTAATTCAGTTAAGTTATTTTGAAGTTAGCATATTGGTGTGTAAGAACTTTATCTGAACTCCGTTGTTTAGTCAGATCTGTGATTCTGACATCTCTAGTGAAATGAAAAAACACAAACCATCTTCAACTCATACATTCAATGATTCAAATGCAAAAGATTGCAATAATGTGATTAACAACTTATAAACACATAATACCTTAGGAATATCATTTTCATAGTTGAGTATGCTTTAATTCAGCTATATTTTTAAAATGACCTATAAACATCAAGTATTTAGTTATGTTATAACAGAAATTCTAAATGGCGAGGAAATCAGCGAGAGAGGGGACTGCCATCCCCCTTGGGATGCGCTCATGAAAAATGACAGTGCGCATCTCGAGGGGAATGGGCGGTCCCCTCTCTCCCCCTCTCCCTCCCTCACTGATTTCCTCGCCCGCTTCTTCGCTGTGTAGAACAGCTCATGTTATAATGATGGCAACGACTACTTCACATCACCAAAAGCATTGTCTCACATTATCATATATATTTTTTTTGTTTTTTTCTACTAACCCACACCATCCAAATTCAAAAATAGTAATTTAAAAATAGGGTAATTTTTTATCAATTTAAATTCTCAATTGAGACCGATTTTCAAGCTCAGTTGAATCACTTGAAAATGTTTTGAAATGAGCAAGTTATGGTCATTTTACTAAAGTCATACAAATTTGTCTCGCAATAAAAATGGGATAGTGTCTCTGACTTTCGGCAAACTTAATATGCTCGATTGAGACCGATTTTCAATTTCATCAAAACATAAAAATTGTAGTACTCTGAGTTGCCTAATAAACACAATTTGAATCACTTGAAAATATTTTGAAATGAGTAAGTTATGGTCATTTTACTAAAGTCGGGCAAATTTGTCTCGCAATGAAAACGGAGTAGTGTCTCTAACTTTTGACCAATTTATATGCTCGTTCGAGATCGATTTTCAATCTCACCAAACACAAAAATTGTAGTACTATAAGTTATCAAACAAACACAATTTGAATCACTTAAAAATGTTTTAAAATGAGCAAGTTATAATTATTTTACTAAAGTCATGCCTGTCAAAAAAAAAAAAATTTATTTTCACCCATTCACTTGAACTTTTCGGAGATTTTGAAAAAAACTCACCAGGACCCTTGCGACTGGCATCACATTGTGAGGTTTTGAAAAAAGTTTGCCTTCATATAGCTCCTGTCTCTCTCGAGTAAACCTACAGTACTAACTATAGATGAGGTGGTCCACAGATCATGATTTTTTGTTACAGATCATGATTTCTTATTCCAGGTATTGCTGCAGATTTTTTTGCTTTTGTTTTTGTTTTCAAAGTATTTTACCCTCTTTTGGATGGTCCACTATGCATCGAAAGCAAAAACAGTCACACTGGGATAATGTCGCTCACGTGTGACCTCTTTTCATTCTGTCATTGCAGCAGTACTCGTACAACTTAGATCCATCTGCTGCGCAGGCTTGAGTTTGTATGAACAATTCTTAAGAGTAGGGTAGCGGTGGTAGTGGGGCAAATTGGGGTGGATTTGATCAAATTCATCTTTGATTTATCAGGAAAAGTGAATTCTCAAATTTGCTCCGTCAATTCATTTATAATTTTAATTAAAAATCATAATTGTCTCGTGCGGATTGACGAATATCCTCTCCGCCAATCTGTTTATGGATTTGCGGTTCTGTTATTGGGTTACTGATTTTCTGTCCCAATCCACAATTTGGGCCTGCTGTTTATTATAATTTAGGCGTGTTATTTATGAAAGTGGCACATTATAATAAACCTGCTTTTTATGAAAGCACATAAGCACATTATAATAAACATTGTCTGCTATGAAAGCAGCACATTATAATAAACCTGCCACAAGCACATAACCTGCCACTGCGCCACAAACATAAGACCTGCACATAATCTTGGACAAAACCTGATAATAAACACAAAACCTGAACCTGATAATAAACATGATAATAGCCTTAAACAACCTTAAATGTATGTCCATACAACATTAAACAACCTAAACTTAAACAACCAAAACATAGTTTGCTTTTAACCCATGCAATAACATCAATGATGTTCAACTACAGTTTATGAAAACACCATGAATTGCACACAATAATAACAATCCAAAATAAAAGCAGACAACACCCAATCCCAATACACTCAAA
Organism: Berberis vulgaris; assembly: GCA_963556465.1. Classification (NCBI taxonomy): domain Eukaryota; kingdom Viridiplantae; phylum Streptophyta; class Magnoliopsida; order Ranunculales; family Berberidaceae; genus Berberis; species Berberis vulgaris. Next base: position 5,606,237 of record OY747133.1, read on the forward strand.
ACCTGAATTTCAAGTCTTAAAACCTACACATTAACCCAAGAAAATAACAAAAACCATAAGACAATTAATCATTCTTTTACTCTTTTATTGTTGCAAGAACTTAGCCAACCTGAAATAAAAAAATATATATATTTCTAAGTTAGTTTCTTAAAAAAAAGCATATGAAGACAATTACATTACCTCCATCAAGTCGTTGAAATAAAAAACATTAAAAACTTTTGGATCATGCAAACAACATGCAACTTTGTTCCTACAAATAAAATAATCCATTTTAGCAAAGCCTAAGATATCATTAGTTCATTATAGACTTATTAAATACTTATTTACCTCAGGAGGATCTGCATCATCTTCAAAAGTTGACATCCGATATGACGATGTTAAAGTTTCATCTGTCATAAGATAAACAAACTAAGTTATTAATTTACTAAAAAAAATAAGCAAACATAAAATAAATAAGAACTATATTCACAACTAGACATTTTATTAACTTTAATATCAGCCCATAACCAGTTTTGGGCACACATCAAAGCTTCTTATGTCTTTGGATGAAGTCGATTGCGATGTGGGCGAATAAATCTGCCACCCGTACTAAATGCAGACTCCGAAGCAACTGTAGAGACCGGAACCACTAAAATGTCTCTAGCAAACCGATTCAACGTCGGATATTTGCTTCCATTAGTCTTCCACCAATTCAGAATGTCAAAATTTTGTTCTAGAGGAATAACATCATTAGCCAAATAGTAATCCAACTCCGACTTGACGGTACTACTAGGGCACCCCCAGAGCTCCGCATAGAATCCACAAAATAATCACCAAGAACATCATTAACAGGTACAAATTGTAGTTGACCAACATATGCCTGAGCTTGACTAACCCTTGAAGAACTAGAACTTGCCCCAGACCCTGTGCTCATATATTCACTTAGCAAGTCAAAACATAAGTTCCGAATTCTATGGATTTTTTCTTCTACATCATCCTGATCATAGAGTTTGGGAAACAAATACCCAATCAACTTCATTTTGAATCGAGGATCCAAAATAGTTGCCACAACCATTATCCCATGAATTGCAGTCCAATACTTGTCATAATTTTCAACCATGTTTGACGCCATATCTCTTACCACTGGATAATTAGAGTCATGCCACTGATCTAATGACTTTTTAATCGAAAATCGTAGGGAAAAAAGGTTGGCAGTAGGATACTTGGTTCCAGAAAATAATTCGGTTGCATTGTAAAACAATTTCAACTTCTCACATATATCAGATGCAAGCAACCAATCTTCATCACGTGGCAACCATTTATATTGTAAATCTCGTTGCTTCAACCTAGGAAAAACATCATTGAAAATCAAGGCAGTCTCAAGCATCAAATAAGTGGAATTCCACCTTGTTTTGCAATCTAAAGCCAACTTCTTACCACAATCAGTGTTCAACTGTCTAGCTGCTTCCATAAATTTTTCTTCCCTTTTTGGCGTGGTTGTCCAATAAGCAACACTATTTCGAATTCTTTCAACACCATCATTTATAACTTCCAACCCATCATTCACAATCAAATTTAAAATGTGTGCAGAACATCTCATGTGGAATAAATCACCCCCTAACATCATGGTGCCTAAATTAAGTCTCCTTAACAAAAAAGTGACCATGCTATCATTAGTTGAACAAATTATCCACGATTAATGCAGATCCCTTACGGTCTAAATTCCAATTCATCAATGCATCAGAAAGAACTTCAGCAGTATGAGGGCATGACACATAAATGAACCTAACAATAAATATGCAATAATGTAGAACTATTAATCAATAACATTTATGATTTAACACACAATTATATTAGTAAATGTAAATAGAAATAATATATGTATACCTTATAATATGACTTTCCAATGCCCAATTGTCATCAATGAAATGCGTTGTGACGACCATAAACCCCCTCTTTTGATTACTCGCAGTCCACGTATCAGTAGTAATTGCAACCCTACTTTTGTTCCTCTCCAGCAATTTCATTGTTTTCACCATTTCATGATCATAAATCTTCGAAATATCACTTTTTATGGTATTTCTAGACACTTCCTTGAACTGTGGTTGGATAACACCCATCAACATTCTAAAACCATAGTGCTCAACCATTGCAAGAGGGTACTCATGCAAAATAATTGCTTTTGCAAGAGCCTCTCTTGCAAGCTCTTGGTCGAAGCCAGAAGCAATAATAGCAATCGACCCAGTCGATGTGGAAGTACTCAATATAGATTATCGAATGTCAACTTGACCACCCCTCTTCCTTAGACATATTTTAATATGCTCATTTAATGACTTGTGCCATTCTTAGTCTTCCCTCCAAGCAAAGCACCACAATAATTACATTTAGCTTTTTCTTCACCCTTTATGGTTATCAATGTAAAGTGATTCCATGCTGAAGATGTTAACTTTCTTTTTCTTATTTTGGGGGTATTGGTGGTACAGGAACGATATTATTAACATCGGTGGGAGGAGTGGGATTTGATTGTACCTCGGGTGATTGTAAATTATTCGCAATCACAGGTGTTGGATGAAAGCCACTATCACCAATAGAATGTTGAGATTCACATGTTCTGGGACTCTCTCCTGCCATATTCTACACATCAAGGAAACAAAAGAAATTAATTCCAAAATCAAATAAAAAAAATACAGAAAAATCAAATAAACAAAGTCATAAACAAAGCAATGAGACTTGAGATTTCATGCTGGAGATGTCAGATGTTAATGGTTGTCAGGCAAAACATGCTAGTTAATTAAACAAGAAAAAACGATTCAGAGAAATCTCGAACAAAAATCAGATCCAAAAATTGATAAAACTTTCATATCACACCACCATATATGTAGCAAAATACTCGTATCATTGTAAAAATTGATAGTCTAATTCTCATATTTTCTTCAAGTGTGTTTTTGCAAGCCAATTATGGCTCTTCTCTCCCTGCCCTCCTAGATGGAGGGATGTATCAATTGTTTCATTTGATCATCTTATTGATTTCTATTTCAAACAGGCTGCCAATGGCAAATTCATTGTTCTTGAAAGTTTTCAACTATAGGCAACAATTAAAGACACCATTTGGGAGACCATAAATGAAGTCATATTTAGGAGTTTTAGGTAGACCATTAATAAAGCATGTAAGAGGTTAGGGGATAAAATTCAGTATTGGTCTACTTTATTTTCTTGCTCTTCTGATCTGGATAGAAATATAACATTGAATGAGGAGCTTTCAGTCCCATTTCAGTGCCAACCAATGAACCAGGAGGAATGGATTCGTGTTGAGGGTTGCATTAAAAAATTGTTGTCATTGCAGCACAGCTTATGATGACAATAAAAATTTAGACCTTACGGACTCTCGTATCGAATTGGAAGTAAGGGTGACAAACAGGAACGAAGCTTGTATGTTGATGATGATAAATATTTTGGAGCAGTGCACTACAAAAGGATGGAAACATGTATGGTTTATGAGCAAGCATGCAAAAATTTCAATGGCATATCCCTAAAACAAACAATGATAAGCATAGTAAAAAATTCTCAAAATTGAATATGTAGTGGAAGTTCATTTAAACGTTTTGATAAGTTAACTCAATCAATAAAAGTTGACATTCCACATTTTCTGTCTAAGACCTTCTCCTCCATAAGAGAATATCTTAAAAAAGCCTTGAGCTTATAAATAAAACAAAAAACAAAATCTCCCATTGCATACTAGCAAAAACCCAACCAGAAAGCACTTAAAAAACAGAACAAATCCAACCTAACTATAGATCAGTCCCCACTTAATAAGCTCTTTTGTAAATCAGTGAAGCAATGGTTACCTGTGTAGAGCAGTGAAGCAATGGTCTCTCTTGTTCCTGATGACAGTGGAGATGACATGTCTTCTTCCACTTGCGTCTATTTTCAAGAAGAGAATAACCCCCAATTTCACTGCAAAGAAGATTTGAGACAAAGAAGATGAAATGCAGAGAGAGAGAGAGAGAGAGAGAGAGAGAGAGAGAGAGAGAGAGAGAGAGAGAGAGAGGAAAGGAGAGTACCTGAAGATGAAATACAGAGAGGAGAAAAGAGGTTGAGCAACGACCGACGATCGTCGAGCGTTGAGCGACTATGAGTCTGCTGCTGTGAGAGGCTTCGTTTTCGACTGTGAGAGCTTCGAGTCTGTAGTTGTGATAGGCTTCAACTTCGACTTCGACTCTTCGAGGCGACTGTGAGAGGCTTCAATTTCGACTCTTCGAGGCGACTGTGTGTGAGAGGCGACAATTTTGACTATTCGTCTTCGAGTGAGAAACTGAGAATGTGAGATGAGAGTGAGATTGTGAGAGATTGGATCTAGGGTTTAATCCCTTTATATATTTCAAGGGTATTTTAGTAATTTTACCGGTTAAACGGATATCCATGGGGCGGAGCGGATATGGCCAAATTCGTATCAGCCCCGAATAATAAATGGATACAGCTTGAATATCCATATCCGCCCCAACCTCCATACACCCTTAACCAAATCTACCCCAAACGGGGCGAGTGGGGCGGATATCAGTGAAAATCCGTCCCACTGCCATCCCTAAGCCGGGGGAGGCTCAATACCCTTTAATTCTCATTTGTTCTTATTCTGTTCTTCATTTATTATTTTATTTTTCATCATTTTATTTTTCTTCTTCTTCTCTTTTTCATCTTCATCTATTTTCTTCTTCAACGCGTTCTTGAGCCTCCCCTAGCGTCGATATTGGCGCTAGAGGCCTAGCTCTTAAGAATTGTTCTGCTTGTATTATTCTGATCTTTGTTGATTTTTACAGAAGAATGAAGTTCTAAGATGTGAATAATTTCTTTCGATTGTGGCAATCACGTGAATCTACAATTTTGATTGTGATGAAATCCCTCACTTTATCTTTTGTATACATGTACGTCTCAAATATGCAAATACAGAATAAAATCATTAAGAAATACATGTTTGGTATATCTTTTTATCGCTTTTATTCTTTTAATATGCCAAAACATTCTTAGTTGTTAGGTTTACTCAAGAGCAGACAGGAGCTATGTGAAGACATTTTCCTAAATCAACAACAATTAATAAATATAATTTTTGAGTTAAAGACTCACAAATTATCCATAAATGTATGTTATTGGAAGCTCCCTATTCTTCTCCTCCGTTGTAAGAATACTGATTTTACTTGCTCCTCTTTGCACCCTGTGCTAAGAAACTCATTTTCCTTGAAAACTTGTTCTCTCCAACTATTCCAAACACTGACGATAACGCATCTGCCACTTGTATCAAACATCCAACCAAACTTTCTAATTTATTGGATGTAGTTTATATATCAAACAACAACGAACTTTCTGACATTGATCAGTAACGAACTTTCTGACATTGAACAATAATGTGAGGCTAGGGAATCAGGATTTGCAATCAGAATGATGTGGTATCGTTAGAGGATGTTTTTTACAACTTCGAGATACACAAACACTTTGAAAATTTTATCATTTTTTCAAGATCACGCCACGTCACCTTGATTGCAAAACCTGATTAAAAAAACTTGGTTTCCTGGCATTTTCATTGTTGGTTCAGGATTGTTTCTTTTGTTTTCGATCTAAAATCATGGAGTACCCTAAGAATTTTGTTCCTGGCATTCACCGAGATCGAACGTTACAGACAATTGAATCCATTTTGTTCAAAGAATTTCCTGGTAATTATCTACTTTTGTTACCCAGGTAAGGCACAAAAACCCTTTACCATATAAGATGAATTATATCGTTTTATACTAACCACGCGTCAGCTTCTCATTAGCTAGATTTGACAAAATAAGTTAACTTGAAACTGAACCCTAGTTTTAACTCTAGTTATACCCTAACTCTCTATTTTCCTCTCTCTGTGTCTATCAAACAAAACAATATATAAACCAAAAACCCCCAAATCAATCTCTCTTTTTCTCCCTCTCGCGCCGTGTTCGCCCAATACCAAAAACCCTTGTTTGAAGGTCCTCCTCTCTCTGTCTCTGTTTCACTCTGTTTTGTTTTTCTGCTTCGAAAGCTTTCATCTTGTTTTCAAAGTTTTGATTTTTATTGATTTTTCAGTTATGGAAACTGAAATTCACTCCGAATCGAAGATGCAAGCAATGGGTTTGGATCAGAAGGGTTTGAACTTAGAGAAAGGTGGAGTCTTTGAAGCTAAGAAGCCGCCTTCGAAGGTCATTGATGGAGGGAGTCCTGATGGAGAAAGCAGGGAATCTGTGGTAGACACTGTGACCCCATTGAGATGGGGTTCTTCATTTCGGTCTGATTCTGGATCAAATGGGGAGGTTTGTGATCTTGATTCGAGTCCGAGAACCCCAAAAGACGACGTTTTCGATCCGTTTGCACCGGGCCGAGAAGAGAAGCTCTTGGCGCCTCAGGTGAAGAAGATTCCAAAAGAGGTGAAGATAAGCATTTCTAGAAGATTGAGCTTTGGGGAAATGGAGGAGGAGGAGGAGGAGGAGAAGGAGGGTTTGGGGTTGGAGTCTCCTTTGCAAGATGAGATTTTGTTGGAGACAATGTATGAATCCATCTTAGATGTCATTGTTTCAAGCCAGGCTGAATCAGTTGTAGATGGAGACATTGTTGATGAAGAAATGGGTGTTTGTGAGAAAGTGGTTCCAAATACCCCAACTAAGATTCCATTTCTCACTGGCATTGCGGAGACTTGTCCGAGCGCCCCGAAGAAAGCCAGATCGAATTCGAGGCATGTTATGGATATGGGGCTACGCCGAAAGCTCGAATTTTGAACAGCAGGGGAGGTTCTCCAATTGGTAATAAATTGATCTAGGGTTTCGGCTAGAGTCGAAATAGGAAATGGTGGAGGGAGTTCTAAGCTGATTTGGGTAGGAGGTAAGTTTTTGTACATTACTAGCTTTTGATACCCAACTTGTTGAATTATGTTCTAATGTAAATGGGTGTTTTAGGTAGAATGTTTGGGGATGTCTAGATTATCTTTTTTTTCTTCTTAGATTGAGATCTGTGGTGGAAACATTGTATAGTATTAGTGATATTTATCTTTGGGATCGAATTGAAAAGGCTTGTGTTCGAACTGAAATGGTGTCGACAATGATCAATAGAGTTTTAAGTCAAGGTTGATTGATGATTTCTTGCTTCTATATTTTCTATACAATGGTCTTCTTCTTATTTGAGAGATATGCAACATATTAGACTTGCAAATGTTCCTTTTGATAATCGATTGATGCAATAGTATTGTCATATGGATTTACTTGTATTCAATTGGTTGTTCATCACCATTTGAAGTTATAGTACATGCTTGTGATTACAGTTTTGACATCTTAGCTACATTTTCCTACTATTATAGTCAATTTAATTGAGGCATTGGGAGTTTAGGGATATTTCTGGGTTGGAAAATTCTAGGCAGCCCACCTATTTGTGCTTGGGAGGGTGCTCCGCACGGACCAACTCTACCCTCTCCAACTTTTTCAAACCCATGGAAAGAAGGGTAGAGTGGTTTGATCACGTACGGACCACCTCCCAGGCACAAAACGGTCGGATCATGCTGCATAGCATAGCTCGGCTGGGTTAGTAAAAACTTGTTTTTGTCCCTATTGTGGTAGACCTTTTTCTAATTTTATCTGTTTCCCTGTTGATACAGATAATTACAGTGTTTTAGTTAACTCTATGCTACCTAGTATTTTCCAGAGTTGAAAATGTTTATATCTCTAGGAACGAAATTTCTAAATGTCGAGGAAGTGGGCGAGGAAAACAGCGAGGGGAGGGCGCTGGAGGGGGTGGGACCGTCCATCCCCCTGGGGATGCGTGCCCTCATTTTCAAGCACGCATCTCGGGGGGATGGACGGTCCCACCCCCTCCAGCGCCCTCCCCTCGCTGTTTTCCTCGCCCACTCCCTCGACAGCTAGCATTGCTCCTCTAGGAAATATTTATGACTGTATTTTCCTAGAAATTTGTGATAACTTCCAAATATGGTAATACTTTACACTTTTACAGTATCCATCAATTACCATTTCTAAACACTACTTAGAAAGAGAGAACTTATTAGGTATGATTAATCTTGACATCCAACAATGTTCCAAGTGGAGTTTGGAGTGGGCTAATGTTCATGAATTTATATGATAAACCAATTACCAATAGTAATGTTCAATAGATGAATAATCTGCTTTTGTTGTTGAATATTCGTGGTGGCATTTCCTTGAATATATGCTCGTGTATCTGATATTTTGTGTTGATTTTCTACACTTCAAGTATTGGACACTTGCTAAGAAAGTTTGAGCTTAAGGAGCGTATAACATTTGCAAATCGATTAAGAGATATTCTACATTCCTTTCTCATTACCATAGCAACTTCTTGGGATTTTTTTCTTGGACACTTCTTGGGATTTTTTCTCCTTGTGTTGAATGGGACAATGTCGCAAACCATTTAGCAACTTCTAAAGATAATTAATAATAGTGCTAAACCAAAGACGGACAACTATTTAGTTCTTAGGCATTTTATTTTGATTAAGTTTTATACTATAACCCACAATCGCAGCAAAAAAACACATTTACTTGGTTTGGTCATGTAAATGTTTATTTTTGAAAAACTGAATGGTTAAAGCTTCTGTGCATAAATGATCAAAGCAGTAAAATCATCTCCTTTCACTTGTTGCTTGAAGTCTTTCCATGAGACATTTTCTCAATGCCACAACTTAAAATATAAATGAAAATTAATAACCTTATGCAGTGTTTTACAAATGGTCAAAAAAAAAAAAAAAAAACTTCATAATGAAACCATTTTATATGATTGTTCTATCCACAAATAGAAGGAAAAGTGAAATGTTTATCGACACTCTAAAAAGCATCACTTTTAGACATTTGATTTTAATCATGTTATATGTTTATAATTAACAAGCTACATGCACCTCTATCTATACATCTTTGATTAGATCCGATATCCTGACCATTTCAAGTTAGAATAAATTTATAGATATTGGAGTCTCATTGTGGACTCGTTTCCTATTAGCAATGAGGCTTTTTGAGTTAAAACCACACTTGAAGAGGTCAACCGTGTTCAAATTAGAGACAATATCGTTGCTTGAAGACTGAAAATCTTTGCACATGATGCATTGCGGTTCAAAGGGTTTAGTACCCTTTACCCATAGTCCCAACAGGAACTTATTGGTTTGCAGTAATCTGCACTTTATAGTATACTCATGCTAAAGTTATAATCGAGAATCAAAATAATTATCTCCAATCAAGTTGTAATTATCATAAAAAAAAAAAACTAGAAATGACATTTAAAACGTTTGTTAAAGTCGAGAGTTTGAGAGGAGCAGAAAGTCCACCAATTAACACCCATGTAATGCTAAAACGAGTCGGGTACATGTTTAAGCTTACCTCTAATTGGGTTGAATGAAGTAAAGTTGGATGTTAAGTTTGCAAAAAATTAAGATCCCACGTATCCCTATAGGTAAAATCAACAACTGTTTATGTTATTGAAATCTTTCTGTTAATTAGTATGCAAAACAACAAACATATTCTGGTATTCCAAATTACAAAAGAAAATCTATACCAAACTTTCATTAAGGTTTCACACCGATAAGACACTTTACTATAACCCAACTAGTTATCAGTCATCTATACCAAACTTCATTCTTCAAACTGAAATAGTAGAAAGTAGATATTAATTCCAAAGAACCAATAATGCCAAAGGATCCAGGTTGCCCTAGCTAGGAGTAACTATGTGCCTCCTCTGAGTAGGCGATTGACTATCAACCAATATCGTTTCTTTCTTCTTTCATGGATCAACCGCACCTCGTCCACACACCATGAGCTTGTTCAACCCCTTTTTGGTACCATGAGGGTGAGCTAGCTAGCTAGCCAGCCATGGCCAGTACTACTACATGATGGGAAAATGATGAAGCTGTAATACTGAGAGGAGGTGATCAATGTATAGCAATGGTTTGATACTTTATATACAATGAGGTTTTGGTTTGTTTGAGTGGGTGGGTGGTGATGAACCTTGATAGCAAAATATATATATAAACCAAGTGTGAGATGACACAAGAAGAAAAGTGACTCAACATGGAATGTCTAAAGAAAAAGTTTTAGAGAAAGTGAAGTTAGGGTTTGTTAAAGGAAGGATCTTCTATGGCATATGCGGCGAGCACCTCTGTAATTGCTGACATTGCCCCATCTTTCTTTAAATTTTTTTATTAGAGGTTTAGTAATTTGATTATTAGCACTATTAAGTTTCTAGATCAATTACTTCATGGAGGTGGGTTTCAACCGTGCTATGTTTTCTCCAATCAAAGAAATATTAATCTATAGCCAATGATAGGAACCTTCGTTACTAATTTTTGCGACCACCAATCCATTGTAAACCACAAACCATGGCTATCCAATCTTCATTTGAGTTTCCACAACCAACATTCATCAATTTGAAATTTGTGTGATTTCCATAACATTTAGCATCATTCCGGAATGGTAAAATTGCATGTCTATCAAGAATAGTTTTTTTTTATTTTTTTTATTTTTTTTATTAAACCTCCAGTATGGAGGGGCACCTATGGAATGCCAGACCTTTATTACTTGTCAAGAAAATTGATTTACAATCAATACGGGGGTACATGACGACTTTACCCGTGATATAACCAAAACAAAAAATTGGGCCGCATCCGAAAACCAAAATACATAAAGCCAACATATCACCAATGCTGACAATGAAGAATTCTGACTCTATGAGCCACAACCATATTTTTTAACCTCCTCCTCGTGGCCTTATTACCAACCTCACGAGCATTCCAAAAATTAAGAATTTCCATCATCTTAAGCTCGGGAGGTAGATTTACCCCTCTTAGTCTTACGACGCTTGCCCGGAAGGGCCGCCGGTTTGACTTTGTGCTGTAGATCCTTATCGGAGTGCGCCCCCAAATTTATATCATTAATAGCATGTGATTCCGGCCCCAACTCCGATTCCGACGCAGCCTCGTCACTATCATCTGTGGCGCTATCAAGAGTATTAGTGGTCATTGATTGTTTCTTTAGTCGCAAAGCACGGTTCTCCTCAAACAGTTGGACGACGACATCAAACAAGCTCCCGTCCTTGTCGTTCCTTGTTGCCGCGGGCACTGAAAAATTACCAGTTACCGCGGATTGAGCGCGCTTGGCCAAAACCTCTGCCAAACGTTCCATCACTGTCAGCTTCACCGGGGCAGCCTCTTCTTCCTGTATCATTCCACTCGATTTTGTTTGCGGCACTAAAGAGTCACCAACGGCAAGCAAGTCGCGTGCTGTCTGAGGTATCGCGTCCCCTGGGTTGGGGCCGTGAAGAGGCTGGGGCCGTGGACTGTCCGTGGCCTGGGGCCGTGGACTGGGAGGTCGTGCTCGGACGAGGGCTGTCTAACTGCTGTCCTGCTTGAGTCAAGGACGGGCTGGGTCCGTGATCAGGCTGGACCCGTGGAGTTCGCATTCTGTTTGGGGCCGTGAGCTGGCTGGGGCGAAGCCACTCCTAATTCCCCTGCCAATGAAGCGCGTGTCTCTGATCCAGGAAGCCCCAATTGAGCGTCCCCAATGTCATCGTGCGACCTTGCCACAAAGTGATGTTCCGGGCGGATAATTTCATTTGGCATGTCGTCGGAAAGACCACTCTTGGCCCCTGAGATTATGTCATCTGTTGGCTGTGTCGGCTGTTCTTGAATTCCAATAGCATTTGCAATCTCCGAAGTTATATAACCCGCCTCTAGGAGGCATTCTTCCGTAGTTTCTGGAACCTGCTCAGCACTAACATGAACCATGTTCTCACTCTCCTTTGCACCAATGTTTGCAGTGAGCGACTCAAATTTGTTTGACAAAAATACCTTACCCGGATCCATGGCCACCGGCCTCTTCTCCCCAACTTCCTCATTAATCTCCTCCCCCTGACTATGCTTTGCGCCACTCGGACCTGCTGCAGGAATGAGAGGCTTATCTTTTTTGCTAACGGGGACATATTGTTGCACAGTGTTGGGTTCAACCTTTGGCTTGATCACCTCCTCATTACCAAGATCCGAGGCTTTCCCTTCGCCCTTAAGACCCGGTTTTTTTCTACAAAACTCCTCTTGGTGCCCAATCAGAGAACAAAAGTCACAATATTTGAAACCGGGATATTCGATCTTCTGCCAGAAACCTCTATTATTGGCCCTGTCAATCCACACTCTAGATGGTAATTTCGCCGCCAAAGTCATCTCCACGCAAACACGGGCAAAGCCCGGGCGTGACAGGCATCGAGTATGATCATCCAACCGCAAAAAATCACCAAATGAATTTACAATTGCTTTTAAAATCGGAGGGTGAAATAAATGCAAAGGTAAGTTAGGTAACTCTACCCATAAAGGCACTGAGATTGGAACTTCTTTCAAACTGAAACCATCATGCCAACGGAAAGCCTTAAAGCGAACACCCCGAATCAGAAAAGAATCCCTCGACAGAACTTTCTTTGCTTCCACCTCAGATTGAAGTCGGACCAATACATGCCGTTGGTTGAGTAAACCAAGCGAAAAATCGCCCAAAATTCCCCAAGTTCTGTGGATCGAGTCTCGAATGTCTGCTAGGGTAGGTCGGTAGCTGGAGAATTTTAGAACAATCACATGTTTTTCCATGAAATCTTCTCCCCGTACTTCATACGTTGCCGTGATGCCGATGGCAGGTGCACCCTCCTTACGAAAACGAGTTCCTTCGACCGGGATCTCTGCAGTATCGGCAACCAAAATTTTTCCCAAAATCTGGGCGAAAGAGGGCTTAGGAGCAGCCGTTCCTTCCCCATGTCCAGGACCCGAGGGGTGGGGGATGTCGGTTGTGGACCCTGACATCACATCAAGAAGATAACGTGGGCGGCTGTATCGTAACGGCAATCAGTCCGTTTGTGTGCCGGCGGCTGTGGTGAAGCAGGCTGTTACGAAACAGAAAGACTTCTTCTCGCGTACAAAAAGGAGCCGCCACCACTGAAACTAAACTCTCTGCTATAGCATCGAGGCGTGACGTAGTGGCGTGACGTAGTGGCGTGACGGCGTATTGCAGAGCGCCTCTAGGCGGAGAAACCTAGGGTATGCGTACGAAAGTCTCAGCCGCCACTGTATTCAACGGCCTGGATGGATTCCAAGCAGCTTGGAACGTCCCAGATTGAAAGATCGCAAAAATTAAACTTTAATGCCCAGAATACCCCTCGAATCGCCTCAGAGCTCGCGTGGTGGGTTCCATCAAGGTTCCCTATCCTCTATCAAGAATAGTTAAGGAAGTATTAGCTCGAAGTGGAGAAATGAAATACAGGAAATGGATAGAATAGAGGAGGAAGGGAGTTATGTTTTGGGGTTGCAATATCCCATTACCCTTCTTGTATAGAAGAAGATACTGAATTACATATTCTCATCTACCCCTTATCAAGATCGACTATCAATCATTCTTACCCTAATCACCAATGTTCATCTTTAGCAAATCATACTCAAACTGACTCTTCGAGGTAAAGTGAAATCACAATCCTTGCTCCGGACTAATAATTTGATAACACATTTTCTACTAACATTCACAATAAACACTAAAATTAAAAATACAATTCTAATTGCATTTTTCATGAATTTAATCTAGTGTTAAGCATTTATCTGTACAACTATTAAAGAAAAAACACATTGTATACTGTAGTCGAATCCTGCTCTCCTTGAATTTGACTTACACAGGGAACGCACGTGAGTCAAAGATCAACATTGTGGTGGTCGATGACACTTCGATGCTAAAGTCAGACAAGGCAGGAGGAAAGATTAAAGCTGTAAATTGGGTTATGTAGCGTACATTTTCTCCTCAAATCTGTGTCTTATTTATAATGCAAGAGTTTTTGTTCGACTAAATCTTTGATGGCGTAGTTTAGGAAAAGAGATCTTGCTGGAGATCCGTTCCTAATTGAGAGTCGTTCAAGTAGGAGAGTTCCCTACATGACTTGTGTTTCTAGATCTGCGGGAGATGTTTCCCTTTTAAAGTGTTGTCCATGTAAGGAAATTTTCAGACACGACTTATACTATGTGATGTGTTTCCTAGTTGGAACCAATGTGTTGTTAGCATGCCCGTCTTAGGATATCCCCCTGATACTTGTCTGATTCGACCTTACGTGTATTAGGCTTTATCATGTGACGTGTGGGCTTAGTAGGGCGTTGCAACTTGGATCCAACTCTCTAGATTCTGTCGAACTGGGCTTACTGTTATCTGGGCTTTGCAGATTTGGTGGGCAATCAGACCCACTTTATCCCGCTGACGAGATCATCTTGACACGCATACGGTGCAGATTAAAGGACGGTTTAGTGTATCATCAGTATATATCAAACTGAGTTGGATATAATATTTTAAGCCAAATTGTAATCAAGTTGTCGACAATTTAACAAATACAAATAAACCTAATAATTAGAATACATGATTAAAATTGTAAAAAAATTAAGATGAAAAATATACAAGTTTAATCTGAAAAAATTGAAATATGCGAACATAATAGGATCATAATTACAAGTTACAGAAATAAAAAAAATTTTGTTATAGAAATAAAAAAAAAATGTGGTAGGGGGTTATGAGCAATCCAACCCCCAACCTCCTCGTCCCCAACTGAAACATCATCTTCCCTCCCATTTTCTACCCTCTTTAAAGCCAATCCCACCGATGCACCTTGTTTCGTTTTCATTCATCAATCACTGCAATCCATCCATAATACATTACAACGTCCAACAAGTCTAAACAAAACCTTGAATCGCTTTATCACCCCAAACATAAAGATCATGAAGGAATTTCATCAAACAGATCAAACCCCCTTAGCAACCCAACATCATCATTAGGTGAGACATTTCACCTTCTCGTCGCCGGATCAACATCCATCACCTTTTGTGTCTCTATGGATGATTCTTGTTGTCAGATAAGGTATAACAACACCAAGTTAAGTTGTCAAAGTTGTTCCTCCCAATTTCGCAATTCAAACTCAAACCACCACCAGACATTGACATTCTCGGTGCGCTCGTCACTGCTGCATTCACTAAATCCCCCATTATTACCAACAAATAGACCAAAGATAGTTTTAGTTGAGTTGTTGTTGTGATGCGACTTTGTTTGTTTCGATTCGATGCAAAAGAGGGAGATGGCTTGTGCTTATGCTTGCGCTTGCACTGTGTATATTGATGAAAATATAATTGCTGCAAATTAAAACAGGAACGGAGTTACCGATTTTTTTTGGGTTGAGTCACGTACTAGGCCACTCTCTTTAAGACGTTTCGCGGCTCTGCCCAAGATTGTGCAAGGAGTCTGATAGCCCTGTCGTCCCTAGGATAAAACAGCCCATAATTCTGTATCTGTCTCATTCAATCACATGCACCGTTGACGAACGGAAATCTATTCACCTTATTACTTTCTTTTGCTCAGAATCACGAAAAACAATGAGTAAATACGAAATTACAAAAACACTGAAACTTTGTGAAATTCTCTGAGACAGACTGTTTCCAAAATAAATAACACTCTCTGAAATATAAACTGTTTACAAAAACAAAACTCTGAAATAGATTGTATTTGAATTTCTGAAACTATTGCTATTTTCTTTATTGATCCGAGAGAGAGCCAGTATATATAGGCTGGTAGAAAATCTTTTTGAGAGAAAACGTGCCTTAAAAGGCGGTGAAAATCACGGAAAAAATGTGGAGAGAACAAGACTGAGTCAGAGGCAAAAAATATTTTATTTTTCAGCACGCTCGCGTGAAGTGGACCAACATTGGTCTAACTCTTCCCTCCTTCACTAAAGTGGGTACTCCTTGCGATCGAAGTCCAACTTCAAACGCTATCCTTATTAACTTCTCCACAATGAGTTACATAGAGGATATGAGACTAAATAATATAAGGAGATTTTCAAAATTAAGAAACCATTTTATTTTAAAATTCAAACTAATGTTTGAACATGTATGGACTTTCGAAAATTCTAGGGGTCGAGGGAGGGAACGAGGAAAAGGGGCGAGGGATTGCTAGAAGCCACCCATCCGCCTTGCGATGAGCGTCATCACGCATCTCAAAGCTGATGCTCTCATCTCGAGGCTGATGGGTGATTACACCCATCCCTCGCCCCTTTCCCTCGCTCCCTCCCTCGACCCCTAGCAAAGCTCATGGACTTTAGTGCGGTACGTTTTATGATGTATTGCTGCGTCGCTCTCTGTCTCACTCAAGCAATCAAGGCAGCAGATGAGCAGAGCAGAACAAGAGCAAGGCTTGATTGATTATATACTTGTTATTGGTTTAGAAAGAGAAAGAGAGAAACGATCTGGTTTTGATTGGGGTAGCTGGCAAAAATTCTAGCCGGTTTGGTATTCATGCCTGGTTTGCATGCCTGAACGGCTAGAATGACTCTTTTGTCCCTCTTCTTTAAAGTGTTTGTGGTTGTGTTTAAAAGAAGAGGGACAAAAAGTGTAAATCTGTCAATCAGATATACAAACCAAGCCGGCAGACCATGATTGTTAACACAATGTGGATGCTTTCGCAACAGGGGAATTTCATTTTATTTAATTCTTTTGCTTGGAAGAAAGGAAGAATTGGAGAAGAAAGACGTCGGCGAAATCATAAAGATAGAGAAAGTCTCTCCATATTTAATTTGAAAATTGTTATGGGTTTTGGTGAATGGGTTTTTAAATTTAGTCTTGGATTAGTAGTATTTGAGTTGATTGGAGAAATGGGTTCTTCTCCTTGTAGATTTTGTTGATGATAGGGGTGAGAAAAATGAGATTTTGGTGGATTGAATTGATGGAATTTGGGTCTCCTTGTTGGAGGAATTTGAATTTGAGCATCAGTTATGGTGAGTGGAGCTTAAGAGAGAAAGAGAGAGATATTTCAAAGACTTGGAAGTTTATAGTTGCATTCCCAAACAACATAGGATTGGAAAAGTTGAAATGGTGTGAAAGTTACATAGAAAGGTGAAAGGGTTGGGGAAGAAGGGAGTTTTGGCCATTCATTTTTTTTATGGAGATACCTATTAGACTTCTAAATCCGGTTTTGTAATTTTTGGTCCGGTCCGTTCTTGTGTGGTTATGAGTGTTTTCGGTTTGGTCCGGTCTTTGGTTTTGGGTACTCAGACCGATTAATCGGATCGGCTCAGTTCTAGTTTAATTAATTAAGGTAAAGGTAAAAATTAGTCTTGACTAATTAATGACGTGGACTTAACAGTTCTGTTACAAAACGAGAGATAGATTCAATTAATTTTCAAAATGATGGTCAAACTCTAATAGATATATTCTATAAACTAAAAGTGCCAAATTATAAAAACCATTTTATATTTATATTTATATTAAAAAATGTTAATAAATGTCAAATTATAAAACTAATGAATGCCAAATTCTAAAAAACCTTCCATCTCTTTTGAAGTCTCCCCAGGGTGGAGGTATTATTGTGTTGCTTTAAGTTCCTTCTACTAGTCTTGAACAATCTACCATCTCACCCTACGGTCAAATTCTCTAGTTTTTTTTTTTTTTTTTTTAAGTAGTAATCAATGTTAACTGATTGTTGAAATAATGATAAATTGTAAAAGAATTAGAGTATGTCCTGTGTCGTTGACACTCCATATAATTTTATTTTTGTTAAATATTTTGTATTAAACACTTATTTCACTGTCCTCATTTTTGCTCTGAATCAATATTGAAGTGTAAGCTTTTGGTATATATATATATTTTAGAGTTAGACTCAGTCAAATTTGAATCAGTTGGGGAAAAAATTTAATCGCCAAGAATGAGTTCTCCCACAATATTTGAATTCACCAAAATATGAAGTTTAGAGTTTTTGTTTAAATGTGCATTAAAATGCCCGACTCATTTTTTCTGGTATGATCGACCCGTCTCATTGCTTTGAAAAATATTAAAAACGTGAAATACTTTATATGTTTTTTAATTATAGAATATATATTTTTAAAATTTTAGTGCTCGTGTTGATCATTGATTTTGTTGAAATGATCTTAAAAAATGCATTTCAACGATATTAATTTACCAAAATCCGATAACGATGTAGATAGTTATGATAATTTTCATTTTGCTAAAAGCAAAACACAATATTTTCTCTTTCCGCCACATGTACATTCCACCAACTTTTTTCTAAATTTTTTCATTATTTATTTATTTATTTATTAAACCTCCAGTGTGGAGGGGCACCTCTGAAATGCTAGACCTTTATTACTTTTCAAGAAAATTGAGTTACAATCAATACGGGGGTACATTTACCCGTGATATAACCAAAACAAAAATTGGGCCGCATCCGAAAACCAAAATACATAAAGCCAACATATCACCAATGCTGACAATGAAATCTACGATCCACAACCATATTTTTTAACATCCTTCTCGTGGCCTTATTACCAACCCCACGAGCATTCCAAAACATAAAATTTTCCATCATCTTAAGCGCGGGAGGAAGATTTGCCCCTCTTAGTCTTACGACGCTTACCCGGAAGGGCCGCCGGTTTGACTTTGTGCTGTAGATCCTTATCGGAGTGCGCCCCCAAATTTATATCATTAATAGCATGTGATTCCGGCCCCAACTCCGATTCCGACGCAGCCTCGTCACTATCATCTGTGGCGCTATTAAGTGTATTAGTGGTCATAGATTGTTTCTTTAGTCGCAAAGCACGGTTCTCCTCAAACAGCTGGACGACGACATCAAACAAGCTCCCGTCCTTGTCGTTCCTTGCTGCCGCGGGCACTGAAAAATTACCAGTTACCGCGGATTGAGCGCGCTTGGCCAAAACCTCTGCCAAACGTTCCATCACTGTCGGCTTCACCGGGGCAGCCTCTACTTCCTGTATCATTCCACTCGATTTAATACATGTTTAATATTTACAAATATGCTTAATACATGTTTAATATTTACAAATATGTTTAATATGTTTAATACATATTTAATATTTGCTTCACTGCCCTTATACTACAAATATGTCATAATAAAAAATGAATCTTAACCCTCAAATTCAATACATTTCTCAACTTTTAATCATAACCATCTTTTATCTCTAATTCTTTCAATTTGATTTTGTCTCAGTCAACAATGAATAGTAAAATACCACTCTAAATTGTAATATAGATATTATGATGTACCTCTATAAAACCGAAATTGTAAGTGGTAGATGGAAATATGTTCAACATCTTCTTCTATATAACAACAGTGTGGGAGCCTGGGAAGTGTATCATATGAGCTTGCAAAATTGAACTGATCTTCTACATTTCCTTCATATTTTCCATCATGTATAATTTCATTTACTTGTTCATTTCCTTAATTTGATCTGCTTCTTTCTCAACTTTTTCTGACATATAGTTTCCATCCACGATTTTAGCATTTGAATGATAAGATGAGTAAGCAAATATCATGAAAACTACATGATAAGATAATCACAAACGATAATGGTTCTGATTTGTTGGTTGTGCACAATTTGAAAACCATAATGAAGGTTCCAATCATTGTGAATTTTGAGGTTTTATTTGGGAAATTACTGGAAGGATGGTTATATATTGTGTGGTTTTCAAGGGGATTAGTGGTTACGGAAACTAGAATGAACAATTCTAATCTTATTTTCTCTTTTAACCAACAAAGCCTAAAAAATGAACAAATTATGTAAACGTACAATTATAAGTCCTCAATGGTAAAATAACCTTCTACTTGCGAAAAACATATAACATCTGCGAAAAGACAATTGAAATGGACCTTCTCCATACAACAATTTTTTGATAAAGTAGAAGTAAGAGTAATTTACACTATGAATCATAAAGTCGTTAAATAATAACAATTTTCATCCTGAACTTAAAAAAATTATATTTTATTATCTTGCTTTTTTAAAGGATTTTTTTTTAATTTGATACTCATCTGTTTATACCTATTAGAGTTTGGCCATTGTTTTGAAAATTATTTAAGTCTAATTCTCGTTTTCTGATGAAACTGTTAAGTCCACATTATTTACTGATCAAGATTAATTTTTGAACTCTTTTACCCATACGTTACGTTAAACCATAGTTAAGCCAAAAAAATGTGTTGAAGAAAATAAGTACTAAACACCGATTATTTAAAAATCTGTACGGGTCAAATAATAAGGTCACATGAACTTTTAAATTGAGTTGAAAAAATGATACAGGAAGCAAATGGAAAACTATATCCCATGAATCCATCTGTCAATAGGCCCATTTATATTCCCCTAAAGAAGCCCAACTGTCACCTACGAGCTTTTGTGACGACTACACAATGCCCAATCCGCAGCAGAGAAATTCTTTTTGGAACAAAACGTCCATTTCGGTAACTTCGTATCAGTGAAACAACTCACTGTCACAACTGCAATTGTTAAACATTTTTTTGCCAATACACTACTCACCTGTTTGAACAAATGCCTCACAGAGAGAGAAGAGCTAAATATTAGCTAAAAAAACTCCCCCATAAATGCAGACAAAGGCTTTGTGTAACTTTTACTCGGGAAATCTCTAGTTCCATGTGATCGTTGCCTTCACATCGTCTCTCCTCCACCCTCAAATCAAACCCCACTACTACCGGTTGGTTCCTCTTGTCTCGCCTTATTCAGATGGTTTGGAATTGAAGCTTTGGTCTTTGGAAGTGGAGGAGTACAGAGTTGGGTTGTTGCATGAGTTATTGAGCTTGACACTTGAGAAAAGAGTTTCAATACATCATATTGTGGAGTTCAAGGAGTTTAGTCTTACTAAGCATACTTACCAGATGGTTTTGAGGCAGCCTAGACTGTTTTACTTGGCTGGAACTGAGATGAATTGTTTAAGAATTAAGAAAGAGATGTATAACCAAGCTAAGGGCAATAAGGTTCGAAAATTAATTTTGACCTGTCTATGACATGGAGTTATCGATTTCGTTAGAAAATAAGGGTTAGATTTAAATAATTTTTAAAATGAGTGTCAAACTCTAATAAGTATAAACAAATGAGTGTCAGACTAAAAAAAAAACTCTTTTTAAACTACATTACATTTTCTACTCTATCTTCCTATCATACCAATTTTTGTCTGTATTAAATAATTAAACTACATTTGCATTTTCTCCCCTCAATTAACTAGATAAATTTATATTAATAGCTTAATCCTCACCTATTATTTATAATTAGAGATTGACTCAATTAAAGATTTTTTTTTCCTTTTATTTTTTTTCTTTCTTACCAAAAAAGATCACATATTATTCTTAACAATTCAAGTCTCCTTCTCATTCTCGAGAAAAAATTATTTTCAAACTTTTTTTAATTATTTCACCGAGAATCAAAATTATAATATTCAAAATAAGATTAATAAACCACAAATAACATTAAAAATGCTTAAAGTCTAATCAAGTAGTTTCAGGTAATATACTACTTCACAAGTTAAGATTTCAAACCCTACAGTGTTTAATGGTTCTAGGATCAAATAAAAATCATGCTCCCCTTTTAAAAAGAAAAAAATATATGTATGCTACACACACACAAAAAAATAATAATAATAATAATTAAAAAAAAAACCCCTCAAACATGGATAATGCAAGAATATTTTTTTCAGAAAGAAAGAAAAGAAAAAAAGAAAGGAAAAACAAATAATTTCTAATTATAGATAATATGTAGGCATTAAGCTATAAGGAAGAATCTATCTAGTTGGTTGATGGGAGAATATGTAAATGTTGTTTGATTATTTAATATGAGCAGAGTTGGTATTTAGAAAGTTGGGATAGAAAATGTAACTCAATTTAAAAAACAAGGTAGTACCATGTAATTTTGTTTTGCGAAATTTGGGAGCAAGGACTGTGATTCCACGAAATTTAGCAAATTTTGAGATATCCAAATTTAAAAAAAAAATACATCATTTCAACGAGTTATTTCAAAATATTTCGTGTCTTTCGTAAATTTCGACATTTTCGTGTAAAAAATCAAAAAGTTATGAAGCAAATTTCATTTTTTTGGCCGAAATATTTTGTCATTTTTTGTAGATTCTATATTTTCATATAAAACCTAAAGAATTATGAAGAAGATTATATTTATACTGATATTTGTGTACGTAGGTTTTATTTAATATATTTATTAAGTTAATTTACTTGTACCTTACATTTTCGCATATTCATATATGTTTGATATACTCTTAAAAATTTTACATATTTTCTACGTACAACAAAATATTTCTTAAAATCAGAATACTTAAATAACTTCGAAAGCTGAAATGACAATCCTTGCTTGGGAGCGCAGTAAAGAAATAGCACAATGGATTGCTTAAAGCTTGGTTGATGCTCTGAATTGTAAAGTCTCTACCTCCATTAATTCATAAACCATCAAATGCAAGTCCCAATCACCTTTAATTTGTCTTCCATGGACAAAGGCTTCCCCAGAAGTTTCTGTGAACTATAGCATCCAAAAGCCAGGAAAAGCAAATTAAAGAAGAACAAAGTTCCCACTGGAGTTGTGTAGATAAAACTCCCCACATCAAGCATTCCCTTACTTTAATTTTCTATAAATCAAGAAAAACACATACTATTGCTCATTTAGACTCGCCATAACATACATTCATAAGTTAGTATGGCTGGTCCGGGATTGAGTCAAGGGGGAGGATTTTGTCGATTCATCGTGGTTGTGATAATCGCGATACTTGTTATCCTGGGGGGTCTCATAGTTCTTATAACTTGGCTCATAATTCGTCCCAAAAATCCAGTCTACTCTGTGGAAGATGGGAAGGTCCATGGGTTCAACCTACAGAACAACCATCTCAATGGGAGCTTTGATTTTGTTATAAAGGCATATAATAAGAATCGTAGAGTTTCTGTGTACTATGATTCAATGGAAACGATTGTGTCCTACAATTATCAAAGAATTGCCTTTGTCACAATAGACCCTTTCTTTCAACCGCGACGGAATGTAACAAGGCTTGAGGTCAAGCCCGTGGCTCAGAATGTGGCATTATCCGGAACTGTTGCTAAGGACCTTAGGGTTGAAAAATCATCGGGGGTGATTGAATTTGAGGTTCGAATGAAAGCAATTATACGTTTCAAGGTTGGGAAGTGGGAATCAAAGCATTATACCTTAAGGGTGTTTTGTTCTCCGGAAGTGCATTTGGATCCATCAAGGGCGTTTGAGAGGGTGAATTGCTATGTACGTACTTAATTTGTTTTATGTTTGATGAAATAGTTGTTCATGTTTTAAACTTTGATGATTGTTTGAAGATTGTATGAAAGGCATTTGAGAGGTCCAATTGTATCTTTTTTTTTCACTTTGTGTTAATTTTCATTACAAGATTGTTTCTTTTGTGAGTGTTACAATTGTATCAATGATCGAGTTTTTTATATTGAATTGTTGTACCCTCTACATTGCAATTTAATTTAGGTTGTGTTCAGTTGCAAGGAAATTTTAATTTAGCATCCCTTCTTTACCTTTAGGCAAGGATGTGACATTTCGAAAAATGTTACGAAATATTTCTTTTTTTTTCGAGTTACCGAAATTTATTTCAAAATTTGAAATATTTTTTTTTATTAGGTCAATCTCAACGGTCGTACATTTTAACATGTTATAACTTATTTTATTATTACAATGTCATTATATAAGTAATTTTTATACAATGTGTAGTTTGTATGATATTATAAGTTTTTAAAATTCTTTGTGAAGTACGTAAGAGTTTAAAACGCTTAAATTATATTAATAACTTCAAAACTACAATCAAAATTTTTACGTTTTTACTATACACAACAAAATATTTCTTAGAATCAACTTGCTGAAATTACCTCTAAAAACGAAATCATAATCCTTGCCTCTAAGGAATGGTAAGGATTGCATTTTGGGAAATTGCCTACAAGACTTTTACCCTTTTATTAGGGTTGAAAATCGAACCGACGGTTCGCTTTTTCACCTAAACTGTTAATCAAATCGACTTTGGTCGGTTTCAAAATTTTCAAATCGAAACCGAACCGACCATTAACAAAATCGAACATATTCTAATTTATGCAAACTGTAACCAAGCCGAACCAACTAAAATTGTACTAAACCGAAATAAATCCAAACCAACCGACTATTTTAAACATACTATATTTATTATATATAATCGGTTGGTTTGGTTTTGTCGGTTAAAATCACACAGAAATCGAAAACCGAACCGACCACTTCGGTTTAAAATTTTTTTTAACCGAAACCGAACCGAGCCAAACTTAAACCAAACCATTTGATGGGATCGGTCGATTTAATCAATTTGGTCGATTTTTGTTCATCCCTACCTTTTGTAGTGGTTTTCATAGGTTTTCTCCCAACATAAAATAAAACATTTTGGTTCTAAAACGGATAGAGCTTGAAATTGGTTTGTCCCATTGCAGAATAATTAGGATATGTTTGGGGCCGCATTGGGCATATCTAAATTGTCGTGATAACTCCTTAATCATAGCTCGACCATGTATTTTATTAACAAAAACTTGTAATTAAAAACTGATTTCACTACGATCTAGACCACAGAAATGAATCACACATGAACTACATTGTGTTTTTAGTAAGCTCAATTAGTTTCATTTTGGAAAATTGCCCATAGATATACATAAAAAATTAGTGTTACCCCAAATTTCTTCCTTCTTCAGTCTTTCTTTATAAATCCAAAACTCACAAACTTTTTTGAGAAATGCTAGGAAATCATGTTTTGTAAACATGTTTTGCAACCAGGATGATGTGTCATGATCAGAAAAGAATGATGAAATCCCTGAAGATTTTATGTGTATCTCAAAATTATAAAAAACTCCTCTAACGATGCCACATCATCATGGTTACGAAACATGTTTACAAAACATGGTTTCCTAGCCTCACTCAACTTTTTTTGTGTTTCTTCCTAACAAATCATCTCATTCCTTAAGCTAAATTTTCTTCTCCAACGTCCACTCGTTTTGAACCTGAATCACCATTACCATGCCCCCATCCCACCTCTATCATTCCCCCCCAATATCATGGATGGAACTGAAGTGAACTGCCACCTCATCCCACCACCATCATCCAAGCCAGTGGCGATCCTGAGTCTCCGGGAGCCCTGGGCGAATTATTTGTATTCAAAACGCGTGCATTTGTATTCAAAACGCGCGCAGTATAGATATGGGATATGTTAAGTCTAAATGACTACATAAGTACAGTGAGGATATAACAATTATTTGATAATATAACCTGTTGATGTAACTATTGGTAAATGTATATAAAATTCTTCAAGTATATATCCGCACGTATCCGTATCCAATTTTAAACACCTATTGCTTCCTACAGACATAGTCAATCTAGTGCATTGAGATGTTGACAAACGTAAATCAATTATATAAGCGGCCTCTCGTTACCGGGAAGGTCTCATTTAACACTAATGTTCCTGTTAATTTGTAATTTTGAATGAATGCTTCATAAACATAAGCTAAGCAGTACTTAAAAATTAAAAAACATATAGAAAAAATGAGTTTAATATCTTATGAGTCATTCTCAATATGTCCTGGTGTTAGCAAGGAAAAAGTAGTAAATGAAAATGAACTCTAGCTAGGTTATATATTCCAAATTTCAAGTAGACTCTGTTACAATCCAATAATACAATTTCTTTCTAGGTATTTCCAGCTACAAAAGTCAACCTATGATCTTCTTTTACTTTCTTAAGATTTCATGCATCAGGACTCTAAGTCAATTTCCTGGATTCTAGGAAATTCTTCTTCAGGGGCTCACAAGATGATATGTACTTGAGAAATGAAGCAAAATTCGTATCCTTGTATCTCCTAGGATTGGCTTCATCTTCAACCAGTTTCGTCGAAGGCCTAATGGTGCATTCGAAAGGTAAACTATGCAAAGAAGCCACTGATATGCGTGGTTTAGATGAGCTTACAAGAACCCTATGTAGCACGCTCTTGTATCTCCCATTGCTAAATATCTGCCAACACAATTAGACCAATATTCAATCAATGTGTGATATTATAAACATGAATGAAAAAACTTGAATCTTTATTAGAATTCACTATGAGTAAATTGAACTTACCTCAAGATGGTCACCAACATGGACAATCAAAGAGTTGGGAATAGGCTCAACTGTGAGCCATTTGCCTTCATGTTGTATCTGAAGTCCTTCAACTTCATCTTGTAGCAAAAGAGTGAGGAAACCATAATCAGAATGGGGTAAAGAATATTATTGCAAGGTAAAAGAGTAATGAGGTCTGGAAAATGGAATAATATTCTCACTATCCTAAAGTGGGGATGAAAAGTTTAAATTTTAAAAACAAAGTTAGCCTATGGTAAATAAAACTCTCAAGGTAAACCTATGATAGTAGTAATATATATCGCAAGGTAAAATGAGTTCTGGAAAATGGAATAATATATATGTCAATGAAAAAGAAAAATGCATTCTCATTCTATTTGGAAGGGAATGATTATTCTCAGGTGTGTTTGATTTTTGGAAAAAATTTAAACGAAAAAACAAAGTTTTTTTTTTTGGAAAAAAAATTCATATTTCAACCAAAACATAGTTTTCATTTTTTCATGAAAAAATTAAATGCCGAAATACTCAATTTTGAGTGAAAAGTTTTCTTTTCCATGAAAAATCGAAACATCAAACACAACCAGGTGCATATTTCTGTCTCAACCATACATGTCAATGAAAAAGAAAAATAAATTCTCATTCTATTTGGAAGGAAATGATTATTCTTACATTCCTATCCTATTGTTGGAAATGGTATGATAGACAAGCATACAAATTCAGTGTGTTCTCTCTAAAGAATTTGACTGAATGACTAGCAGAAATAATCAATTGTTTCTTTGTGTGAAAAGGATATGGAATAATTGAAATAAATGAGGTACCTCGTACTCCACGTTGTAATAAGTGGCAGGTAAAACTATTGATCTTCTATAAGAAGGGAGTTGTGGGATGTAAATATTCTATGAGCTAGCAAGGGAAGAGTGAATGGCCTACGAGCTTTGATTTACAAAGGGATCGGTGGTCACGAAAAATTGATTTTACTTTCATGATTACAAGTTTGTCAATTCATGGCATATGAAATTAACAAGAAATTTTCAAAGGGCATCAGAGACTAAAAATGTAGCTCTTACAATCTAGATTATATATGAAAGTGTAACATGACTTGCTTGTTTATTATTATTATTATTATTATTATTATTATTATTATTATTAACTTTTCAATAAAATATAATGAGATGTTACTAAGTTTATGCGAAACTTTGCAATCATAATTATCACCGTTCCAAAATCTAAAATGTGTTAACAATTGTCTCTTTCTCTCTATTATCCGTCATGTCAAAAGGATTTTCATTAGAAATTCTGAAAGAAAAGAGTGCGTCTAAATGGTGAGGAAATCAGCGAGGGAGGGGGTGCAACCCTCCATCCCCCTCAAACCCTCATTGGTTTCCTCGCCAATTAAAATTCCCAAAAAAAAAATACAAGAGATAGTGAAAGAGAAATTCACTGCCTAGCCCAACATATACCCCAACAAATTGCAAATCAAGATTTTATTCTTTTTTCAGTTAATTATCTTTTGGCCCATATTAGTTTTTGTGTATTCCTTCTTTGACTTTCATTAATTTTTGAAACTCAGTTAAGCTCCCATTTTGAGTTTTAACTCTTAAATCAAAGTCTTTGACTAGCGGAAAAATCTCAACTTTAAGAGCTTTGCTACAGAGCGAGGGAGGGAGCGAGGTAAAGGGGCGAGGGATGGGTGCTTCGAGATGAGCGCATCGGATTCGAGATACACGATGACGCTTATCTCGAAACGAATGGATGCCTTCCACCCATCCCTCGCTCCCTCCCTCGTTCCCTCCCTCGACCCCTAGAATTTTCGCAACTTTAATAATGTCTTCATTGTCTCCGTGTGAGCCATCGGTCTCATGCACAGCCTCGAGATACATTTACTCTGATTGGATGCATGTTTACTCTGATTGAATGCATGTGCATTGTGCACATTCAAAATGGGAATATATCAACCCAAGTCAAGTTATTCTAAAAACGGTGTGAATTCCAAGTTTAAAGATTGGGATCAATGTGACATCCGATACTCTTGTTCCATCCAATTTAATAGAGCCCTTCTAGGGAGGAAGGTGTCAGGACTAGTATCGTTGGTTAGGAAAATCAAGGTTCAGATGCCTTTTAAGACTTTTCTAATGATCTCAAAACTCAATGTTCCATTTTGAAAAGTGCCCAAATGCTTAACATCTATAATATAGGGAGAAGGTTTGAGCTCTTGACTGTGAGGACGTGTTGCCTCCATTGCATAGTCGGGCCAGACTGTACCGCTAGCATTTTTATTATTTTCTTTGCCTTGCTTTTCAACTTCAAACTTGTATTTCCATCGATCGATAGCATCGAACTAGTCTTGAGCAACGTCCTTCCGAACGTTCCTCCCCATTGTAATCTATTGAATGTGAATGAGAGCTTTTACTGACTATTGTGCATTGTTATATTGTCTACAGATTGATATTGTGCATTCTCAAGTTAATATTTGTGTCCGTCAAAGTAACTACTCATAGGCTTACTAGTGAATTGGATAGCTAGTGCCGCACGGATTACTAGTCCGTGACAGTTGGTATCAGAGCCAGAGCTTGTTGAATGCAAACCAGGATGCAGGAACTAAATGAGCGCCTTAGCGCTATGGAGGAACGACAGGCTAGTCGAATGCATAGACTGAAAAGCAGAATGGACCAGTTGAACACTTTGGGAGAACAGATTAGTCGGTTGGATGGACTCTTTTCACTGGCAGACAGAGTGGATTTGCTGGCTGAGCACGTTGATAACTTAGAGGGACGGACAGTCGCAATGGAAGAGTCGCCTCACCCCACAGCTCAGGTGATGAGTGACTTCCATATACAGTTGGAGGACTTATTTGTAAGGGTTGGCTTGCTAACTAAAGCCACAGGGACGACTGATCACCCTAGGATGAAAGTGCCCGAGCCAAAGTCATATGCTGGGGCACGAGATGGGAAGGAGCTAGAGAACTTCTTGTTTGATCTGGAGCAGTATTTTCGCGCGGTGAACCCCGAATCAGAAGAAGCCAAGGTTACCATGGCGATCATGTACTTAGCAGGTGATGCGAAACTATGGTGGAAAACCAAATATGCAGATATGGAAGAAGGTCGCATCCTTATTAGAACTTGGGTAGACCTCAAGAAGGAACTCAGAA
Organism: Berberis vulgaris; assembly: GCA_963556465.1. NCBI lineage: Eukaryota > Viridiplantae > Streptophyta > Magnoliopsida > Ranunculales > Berberidaceae > Berberis > Berberis vulgaris. The sequence continues at coordinate 5,635,345 of OY747133.1, forward strand.
ATCAATTCTTGCCTGAGAACACTGATTTCTTAGCAAGGAGGAAGCTCCACACCATCAAACAGACAGGCAATATTCGAGACTATGTCCGACAATTCTCAACTTGCTTGCTAGATATTAGAGACATGTCTGAGAAGGACAAAGTTTTCTGTTTCATGGAACAAGCTCAGCCGCTTCTACAAGCAGAATTGCAAAGGCAGAAGGTGACAGATATTACAAGTGCTATTGCGACAGCAGAAAAGTTTAGCGATTATATGCCCATGACTGGATCCACTTCGCTCAATCACTCCACATCTAGAACTGGCAGTACCAATTCAAGCTCAGGGTCGAATGCTCGCTCACCTCACCAAAACTGGGGAAACTCAAGTCAGAACCGAGGAAACTATAATTTCCGGCCGTCTAACCAGAATTGGAGTTCCAACAAAAATTGGAATGCCAGCTCTAGCAACTCAAATTACAACAACAAAGGAGGGCAAAACTACTCTGAGCAGTAGAGACCATCTGCCCCTGCCCCATGCATTCTTTGCAATAGCAGGGATCATATATCTGGAGGAGATTTTGCTTCGCTCCCTTACCCTCGCTCCCTAGAATTTCTGAATTTAATATACAAGAACAAAGTTCAAAACTTTTCTTCAATAAAAATAAAAACCATGATTGGGATCATCGTATTCTCCAAGATTGGATAATGTAAATGAATTTCGATTCCAAAAATTTTTGAAACGGAAATTGGAGCGCCTATTTCCGATCCGATCTGTCCAAGACACAGCCCCAAAACCCCAACGCTGTGACAATTTATAGAGATAAGAACTAGTGAAATTCTAAATGTCGAGGATTTGGGCGAGGAAAGGCAGGTGGCGGGGGGTGAACAGTTCACCCCCTCGAGATATGTGCCCATTTTTTGGCTCACGCATCTCGAGGGGGGTGAACGGTTCACCCCCCGCCACCTGCCTTTCCTCACTCATTTCCTCGCCCTTTCCCTCGACACATAAAATCACTCTAAGAACTAACATTTGCACGAGAAGAGTTGTTGGGCTTGGGCTCTTTTATTTTGTGTTTTAGAAAATGTTAATATTTTACAATCATTAATATGCACTAATAACTTCTTATTGCACGACAAGGTTTATTGGGCTTTAGGATTGTGCTTTCTGTAATTTTCTTTCCTTCGTCCATTCAATAATAATTTTCGTGTTTAAAAAAAAAAAAAAAAAAAAAAAAAACCTAATACTAATACATCAATTTGACTTAAGAAAACATGTAATGTAACTTAACACCCACTATATGTTTATTGATAGATTTCTAATAATTGACCCATCCATAAATTTCAGAAGCAACTGCTACCATCTTCATTCATTGCCATATTTTCTTCTATTGGTTTGACAGTTTTTTCTTGTCAGGTTTTCGTTAGCCATCACCAAGTGATTATGATAGTTGGAGATTAACGAGACATAATTGAAAATTTCCATCTCCTAATACCTAAAGTCAATAATTGAAATTCAAACATATATGCCGCTCTCATGTGATGAACTAAATGACTTAGCCGACTTATTCGAAAAAAAAAAAAAAAATTATTCTCCAATCTCTTGTTCATGGTACTGCAACTCCGATCATTCTCTTGAAGCTCATTTTCTTCGTGTTCATGAGACATTCTTAGTGTACCAATTTGACCGACTCACTGCTTATCTTCCGCGACTTAGAATTTACTAAGAAATTGACCAAATTTCATTTCATCAACAAAAACTTCTAAAAGGGTTGAATATGAGGAAGGGTCTATGTGGGTGTTTTAGAGTTGATTGTCCTTTATTCTTCATTCACTGCATGGTCTTGATCCAAGTCTGCATTACCTTTTTATTCCATATTAAATTCCCTTGGCTCCATTGCTATAAATATTAAAGCAAATATTTACGGATCAAGGAATACGTAAATATCATAAAAGTGTAAAAAAAAAAACAAGTCTTTAAAAAATCACAAGTCGAACTCATCCTCCCCTCGCAGGTCAACATATGATTCACCTTAATCATGTTGAATGTGCGGTTTTTCTTTAGTTTTTGTGTTTAGTTTTATTGACTCTAGAGTCGTGTGGAGCCAATTTTTTTCCTAGCCGAACTAGTAACTAATAAAAAAAATACATTACATATACCAAATTGAATCTAGTGTAGTCCAATTTTATGTCGCAATATCAATAACCTTAACAAGGGGCAAATGCTCGTATTAACTAAAATAACAAAATAATTAGGATAAATATCTAATTGAATCTAAAAAAAAAAAAAAATCTGAACTTTGTGAACATTTTGTACAAGTTTGCTAATGATATATATTTTTATTGAATTCTATAATTATTATTTTAGATATTAATTAAAAAAAAATTGTTGAAGGTTTTATACTACGTGAACAAACAATTCATTCTTTAATATTTGCAATTTACAAAAAACGTATTGAACTCTAGTCATTGACTAAAAATGCAACACTTCTACCGGGTCTCGGTATGCTGTCTGGGGGGCGAAAATACAATTTTGGCCCCCCCTCTTTAAAGACCTTTTCCAGGCAGCAGACCCAGGCTGTCTAGAATTTCTGCTAAAAATGAATGGCGTAGGTCAGCAGAAATAAGTCCTTCTTTACCCTGTTAAAAATGCTAGCAGTCAGATATTTCTCTGGACACTGAGATACCGCACAAATTCATAAGTTGGTAATGTAACAACAGATATTCTTAGAGAAATACAGAGAAGACAACACTTGAGATAAACCATCACCTGATGATACTTTACAGAAATATGGAAATAACTAAATAAATAAAGCGCATAACATACCTAGGAGAGGACATCAGATTGAGCAATGAAAGCTCAAGCCCTCAAAATGTTGTTATATGCAGAGAGTACACTGCAGTCACTCCTGACTGCAAGTCCCCTTCCCTCTCTGTGATATCTTCTTCTTCTTCTTCTGTCTGCTGCAATAAAGCAATTCTTCTTCCATCTCCCCTCTTTCCCCAAACCCCAAACTTTCAACTAACGTGTCTCCAAATCACAAATCAACTACCCTAACCCCGTTCATTTTCCCTCTAAAATCAACCAAATTAATTTGATTTCATCCACCCAAACTTCTTTCACTCGCCAATACAAAATGTAGTATAGAATCTGAATGAAAATCGATGACTCAGTGAAGAGAGATCGAGTAGTTGAGAGATGGTTACCTTGATCTGGATGGAATCGTGGAATCGAGAGAGTCCGAAAATAGCTTCAAAACGATGGAGAGCGAGAGCGAGCTCTTCAAGTCGACGTTCCAGATCTGGCGTTGTGTTTGTTTGATTTCGATTTCTTCTACGTTATAGTGGCGGTGAGTAGACTAAGGAGAAAAGAGGACGGGAAGAAGAAGAAGGCAGAACCAGATAGGGATTTCAATTATACGCTCTTGCTCTCTGTGGTTTTGATGGGGATTAACTTGTATCTCTTCATCTTCATGAATGTTGAAGCAAAATGGGCTCTTCATGGTTTTGCTGCGTCTTGGGCATAACAGACATTATAGAAATCGGGCGAGGGCAATTTGGTAAACCAAAGTTCGACCTTACGCAATAAGACAACAACTTCACTATTCCCTAGCCCAATTTTCGTTCAACTCCTCTTTCACAACTCCTCCTCCACAAAATCGCAAACTCCTCACAGACTCAGATCTCGTTCCTTCTTCTCCACTTGACTCAGACTCATTCACAAGTTCCTTCTCTTCTTCACAGACTCAGAGAAAGGTTGGTAGTGAGATTTTTTTTTTTTTTTTGTGCCAGGCAAGGTCGAGTTGTGACTTTGCAAATGCTTACACTTCAATTGGTGAAGGTTATGTAAGTTGGTGGTTGTGTTGTCTTGTTTATCAGAGGAAGTGATCTCTGATTTGTTTGAGAGTAGTCTTTCTAAGTACCTTTCTTGTTTGGTGTAGTTAAGTATTTGATGAAAATGTTTGGATTGAAAGGAAGTAGATTCTTTCAGTGTTAGTGTATGATGTTGTTGTGTCTAGTATGGGTAGCACCAATATTTGTTTCTACTAGGATTGTCTATCACTGCCCTTATGCTGGATGGTTTCCATTCTCTCAAATGGATAATACTGGTCCTAAAAGACTAACCATATTCAAGGGATTGTCACATATGTAGCACCAAAAATACATGGTCCGTAGAAGGCTTGGAACACTATCATAATATCAATGAACTTTAATTGGTAAGGTGTTTCCCTACCTTAAGATGGTAAAGGAATTTTAGGTTGATGTCGTGGAAGCATATTCTTCAATATTCTTCCATTGGTAAAATGTGTGAACTCCAGCAAGAAGTTGCAAATCTCAGTTAAGGAGGCGAGTATATCAAACATTCCAAGACCATTACATTTCAACAAAAATTAAACGACCATTAAATTCCAAGACCATTACACTTCTAACATTTTTCATTCAGTCTGATGAAATTGGACAAACTCTAAAACAAACAAAAATCAGGTTGAGATAGAGCAGCAACTCCACTGGGTCCGGAGCAGCAACTCCATCAATGGCCTTGAACAGAGCAACATCCACAAAATTCTGGTCATCTTTCTTCTCCCGAGGAAGCACATTATTTTCCTACATGTCACCCAATAGCAAGGCATTAGCAAAACACTATCACTACACTAGACTTTACTGAAACAGAGTGATACCCTAAGGAATCCCAATGAAAACTATGTTTCCATGCTTGTGGAATTTATTGCAGATGCATATAGATGCAGACAAAAATGTTATTAAGAAACATCCTTCAACACCAATAGAATAATTCGCCAAACTCAACCTGAGTGAACATACTTCATATATACATGCAGACCCAATAAAAAGCTAAAATCTTTTAGAAACAAAATTCTCAACCAAAGCAAATCCATCTACAAGTTCTGAACTGCTTTTATATCCTTGACTGATTTGGAAAATTAAGGTAATTATCTCCACCACATTCAACTTTCAGCTATAGAAAATCATCCATGACCATATTCTCATGGTGAATAACCTCCCTAGGAGGGTCTGATGGGGTTGTGAAACTCATTAGGAGTGTGTGAGAAGTTTTTCTTTGCATGTCCATTTCCTCTGTAGATTGGTGCAGGTTGTGAGAAGCCCTTCACCTGTCTATTAGAGCTAGATGGTTGTGTTGATCTGAGTCTGTGAAGAGGAGAATGAACTTGTGAAGGAGTCTGAGTCTGAGTCTGTGAAGGAGTTTGAGTCTGAGTCTTGTGGAGGAGAAATAACGAGATCTGAGTCTGTGAGGTTTTGCAATTTGTGAAGGAGGAGTTGTTTGAGTGATTTGTCAAGGAGGAAAAGGAGGAGTTGTTCGAGTGATTTGGGAAGGACGAGATCTGAGTTTTGTTCTTGTTCTTTGGAGCCAAAAATCTCATTTCTTTGGAGCCAAATCAGGCGCACGTGCCCAAGACCCTCTCAGGCGCGCACGTGCTCAGGAGGGTCCAGACAGCTACCAAGGCGTGGTAGAATTATTGATTTTCGTTAGAGAAGATATATATAAAGTCCCCATCATCAATCTTCACCTCGTGCTCTCACTCACGGTATTCCCCCACTCCATGAGGGGGCCTCTCAATGTTTCCCCGGGGTCAATATCCCCATCTCTCTTACCTTATCTCCTGCCTAAAACCCTTCATCACAGAAATGCAGACACTCACACCTCCCTCCTCCAACTCCGCCTTCTACAAATTTCCTATTTTCCCAATTCGATTTTCCTGCCAAATCAAGTTGGTTAAGTTAGGGTTAGGACTTTCTGGTAAGCTCAATTTCACCACCAAACCAACTCCTACCTTCTTTGATTTATCCACCATTGAAAATTTAACATTTGTTCTTGCAGATGATAAGCAATTCACTCGTTTGCGAAAAAATTTCACCTCATTTGGGGAAACCAGAGCTGTTGGTGGAGGAAAAGGCGAGTCTTTGTCAGCTTGGGATGAGAAGCCATATGAAGTATTGCCAGATGGAAAGAAATTTTACTTTGATGAACAAGATGTGTTGTCTTTCATCGATCCCCCGAAGGATTTGATTCCATTGGACCAGTCTTCTTATAATCCAGCCGCGTATCTTTGGTGAGCTTTCAAAGGCTTGATTTTTTTTTTAATGCTTTTTGAGCAAAATTAATGATGGGTTTGAATAGTTTAATAATGGGGCTTCCAAAAATTATAGCTTGGTTGCCAGTGGGCATGTAAGTGTGTTGCACCTTCAGTATGCAGGTTGAAGCATTTTGCAAGTATTTGACGGAATGAATTGTATTACTTTTATATTCAGCCAGTCTCAAACTATTGTTTTTGTAAAAATTATAATGGTAAAATTTGAGGTTTGATTATTTCATATCGAAGTAATCCTATTCTTCAAGGATATAATTTACTTATTTCAACTTAATTAAGGGCGTCTAATTAACTCGATAAATAGTTTTGCTTGTGCGTTTGACATGTTATAAGATGCATTCTTTGTCCAATACTCCAAGAATATAAAGTTTGATACATATGGATATTTCATATAATATCATTGTTTTCTTCAGTGGCATTTGGATTGAATATAGTGAATGGATTCTCCAAAGCAATCAGTTAGTTTGATAGAGTGTGTTTTGTTGAAATAGTGTGGGATTTTCACGGCATTGGAGTACGCAATCTCAAAGGGATACTTTGAAAACTTGATTGTCGATTGGAAAATTTTGTAATGGCAAATGACTAGCTATTGAGCTTTGGGAGTTTTCTTGTATACTTGTATTAAGCTTTGTTTTTCGTGATCAATGAATTTTTACCTTCTCTAAGGATCACTTGTTTGTTTTTCAATTAGTTTGAGCTTGTTACTCTGTGAACAAAATGATCTCATCTTCTTTGGCTAATTAAAGTTTTGTTCTATGACCTCCAGGAAGAAAATTGGAGACATTCCAGAGGAAAGACGATACCGGTTGCTTTCTTTGATGAAACCTAGGTTGTTTCTTGCAAATCTTTGAGTTGTAAAACATAAATGTATGATGTATTTCCAATGTGATACAATCAACTTCCCTTTGACCAAATTATTATGGTAGCTGCATTTATATGTGGTTCAGCCAGTTGTATGAAGAATTTAGGCCCACCAACTATTAAAAGGGCTTTAGTGAGAACTGAGAAGCAATGGGTTGATGGTCTAATTCATATTCCCAAATAACTGAATCAGGCTTATATCAAGGATTTGGGAAATTGCTGGCACACGCCGCAAGGATTCTAAACAAATAAAGAAAATTTCTTCAAGCTTGCTGTTTGATGGAGATAGCGCAACATCTCTTGAGTTTTGGAATTGCCGAACTAGTGGAGGTACTGATTCTATTTCATTTTCATTATGGCAGTATCCACTGTGTTGGGCTGCTTTATGCACTCATAAAAATAACATACAGCTTCTGATTTTGCAAACTATCTAGGATGAGACATCTGCTGTAGTAGTCGTAATTCGGAATACAAGATCTTGTGATTTTTATTTCTTTTTTCCTTAGCACATTTTAGTAGCGGTTCAGAATTATTGTGCGGACATTTTCTCTCATGTGTGCTGTTAACAGTGGGGAGAAGATAGGCAACAGAAAAGTTAGGATTGTTTGTGTTCCATCTTCATGTCGGGGTTCGGGGTGATGGGTGTAAATCATTAGTGATTTGCCCACTTCTAGCACCTGCAAACTTCAGCAGATTGTTCTGCTTGGATATGCATTTGATTGTAACATATTTATTCTTGCCCAGTTAGTGTATTTGTGAAATGCCTCTTTACAGGTCATACTAGAATAGTATAGTTTAAGAGCTATGTAACAACGACACGGGTACATGTATCTTCATTCGAGACGGATACGAAGTGTCGGACACGTTAGCCTGGAAAAACACTATATGAGATATGCTAGAGGACACGCTTGTGCATTTTACTATTATTTACTTTTTAGCAATAAAGTTTGAACTATTAGTAATATTCATTCACTTGTTCGTCAATATTGCTATTCATGTATTAGTAAATTTCCATAATATGCTTGTAACATTAGTATATTATTGATAAATTTTCAAAGATATATGAAAAATAAGCATGGAGTGTCCAATCGGAGTGTACTTTTCTTGAATTTCTGACCATCTGGTGTGGATGCTGTTCAGGACCATGGCCTATTTCTTGGATAAATTTCTTTAAGAAGGTACACTCTACTCTCTAGTTTGTCGTATGCCCTTAAAAGTTAAAATATTTTGTTATTCCATAATTTGTTGCTTTCTTTATATTACATATTTTCATTTGATCCTTCATGCATTTCAGGCCATATTTCGCTGTAAAGATGGGCGGACTTGTGGAAGGATAATTCTTGGTACGTGTGATTTCGAAATATCTATTTTTATTTCTCCTAGACTCATGAGAAAAAGTGTTACTGAAATTGTCTGTTTCTGAAATTCAGCTGTTATATGTTGTATCTCAGTTTTTCACATCAAATCTAGAAATACAGATCTATGTTGTCTGCCTTAATATTTTGCTTCCATAATATGTACAATAATTTTACTGAATCCGTGTATCCAATCTTGTGAGGAGAATGTGGTGTCTTACTTCAAGAAGCATGATTTTGGGGTGGAGAAATGGGGGATTGTGTTTGTTATACATTCACTTTGATTGTATTGGAAGGACAAAGGAGAAAAAGGAGTGGGTGAAAAAGGATTTTGGATGAAGTGAGAATTTGAGGTCATCTCCTTATGGCCTCGGCTTCTGAAGATGGGTTTCCATTGGGGTTCTTGAGGATATCTTAGTACCGTACTAGTTGTGTGTCTAGGTTCATGCCAGGAAGGATATGAATAGGACCCTGAGATGACTAATTACGTGGATAAGTGTATTACATGTTATTTGGGTAACATAACTGTTCAATTTGAATTGGGTCTTATTCCGGAAATTACTCACTTGTCATCATATAATATATCTCGTTCAGGTAGCTTCTTGCATAATATGCAGATTATTATTATTGGGTTGAGAGTTGAAGCCTTTTGTAGTAATGCATATTAATGATGGCTAGAACTCAGTTTAACCATTGGCTAGCACATTCAGGTGGTCCAATTCTTTCTGGAATTGCAAATTCCTATAGTCCATTGTACTTCACCGTGAGAAAAACATGAGGAAGTGATGGCAACTGAACAACCTTGCGACACAGCATATGAATTTGGTGATGGGCTATTGGATCTAAAAGATTTCCCAGGAGGCTTCCCAAGACCAGGTGAGTTTGTTTCTCTTGTCTAGTAGTTAAATCCCACTTAAGGTCTAAACTTCACGGTTTGCAAATTCATATGCTGATTTGCATCATATGTTCTTTACCTTATTTGTTAGGCAAGTGATGTGATTAGTGTTGCATGGACCTCATTATTTTTTTACAAACTCCCCTGGTTACTATTAATTTGTTTTAAAGGTAAAACCCCAATGGTTATTGGGTTATTCTATTCATTTTTCATGTTATGCTGATGGTGTGCCCAACATGGGTCTATTGGTTATTATTTTTATTTTATTTCATTTCATTTCATTTTTTATTTTTATGTTTTATTTTTATTTTAAGGCAACAAAGTATGTGATAAATATGGTATGTAGCTATGCCCTTCTTGAAGTCAGCAACTTTGTATACAAATTAGGTGTGCTTCATACACTAGCCTTAGGAGTTTATATAAGTTCTAAAAATATATAAAATTGCATACAACTAATATCTTGTGGCTGTAGTTTAGTGTAAGAATTCTACGTTGTGGCCGTGGAGATCTGGGCTCGAATCCCAGCAGCCACAGGTAAAAGATTATGCAGCCTCGGAGAAAATTTGCTGAGAAGTTCAGAGAAACTTACTAACCTGTCATTGTGCAAGAAGGTCTTCTCCAGATATCCTTGATAGATTTTAAGGACTTGAGCAAGTGCTTTTGTTGTTGTTACATTGTTCGAATGAATGCATTCCTGACCTCTCATTATTGTAGAATTCTCCTCTTTCTAAGGAGTTGTGGACTTGTTCCACAGATCCTTGCTTCGAGACCCACTGGAGGCATCTTTATTTCGGGGTGATATTCGACCCGTAGGTCGCATCTCGGGAGTAGGTTACGGATCCTATGCTGAAATAACCGGCTTGCCTTTCAAAAAAAAAAAAAAAAAAAAAAGAATTCTCCTCTTTCTAAGGTTGAAGTGAATGCTGTCTAAGGTTGAAGTGAATGTTGTTATACCTCTGAGAATTATGGAGTCTGTATCTTATGCATAATTTTGAATTTTCACAATTTTGATGAGATACTATACATTTATGTTTGGGAGGCCAAAACTTGCAGCACCTCTTATGGGAACTAGGATTCCTTTCTTGTCATCGCACTTGCATGAAGGACAGAGAGTTCATCTTCAGGGCCAAGGTTTTCATCCTTATACGCGATATATGAATTGCTGGCCAAGGTTTTTATCACTTTAGGGAATTTCTCTCTTGACAGAATTCCAACCATGACAAAAGAGGCATTTAGGTGGTTAATTGAAGGACTGCTACACATGGAGCAAGAGCCACAAACAAACAACAAATTACTCGGGATATATGGATACATACTTAGTTTGGCCAAGGTTTAGAAATGCGTAACGGGCATTGAGTGGTAACCTTACACGAGGCGTTTGCATGTTAAAAAACGCTAAAAAAGTGAAAAAATGAGAATTTGTAATGTACCAAATGAAATCAACATAATACAAGCATAGCAAAGAAGAAATACCTTAATGAGCTATAAGAGCATTGTCTAATCAAGATTTCGAGAACACAAACCATATTCATGCACAAGCAACCAGACAACTAATGCTACAATACTACTAGAATACTCCAAAAGCCATAACACAATCAATACGTTCATTGCATACCACATTAGATGATTTATATCAATGTTTGTATACTTTAAAAAAAAAAAAAAACTTCAACAAGTAAAACCCAATAAGCAATAAGCATATTGTACTAACTTTACAACATCAACCATCACCCTCTGATAAGGACAAAGACCACGACAAATAAGAAACCCAATACCACGACGCAGGTCGAACACTTGAAACCAAAATTGAGGTATTTCATACTGTGATGCGCTAATATAAATTTAGTTATTGCAGCGGATACCACAGACATGAATAAGAAAATAACACTTGCATAGTAGAAGAATTTCTGGCTTGAATTCCTAGTATCCACTTGCGAAAAAGTCAAGACTCCGCCACTACCAAAAGTCATGATTACATCCATGATTTGCTTGATATATGCTCTGGTGCCGGAATCTTCAAGGTCCTGCAGCCAGACTCAAGTTCAGTAACAATTGAAATCCTTTGTTATTCAAACTATCAAGTAAAAAGAGTTTACTAGCTACTTAAATTACATTTACGTTCAACATCATTTATCTCTCACACCTGAGTTCCACAAACCTAATAATTAACTCGTCATTTTATTGATTGAAGTAGAATAACACGTTTAACACACATGGTATATATATATTTGGTGAGTATTGGAAGTATGGATCATACCGCGGGTACTCTTGGCCTTGGGTTGCCACTCTCTTGATCGAGAGTCGCCTCCTGGTAAACATTGGAATTAGATTCACATTTATATTTCACATATAGTGATCAAAGAAGCACTGACATATCAAGAAAATTGAATGACCATAAAAGTTGCAATGTATTCAACACTTTAGAAAGTATAGATTTCACTCATTAAAAAAATGGTATAATATTTGGGAAGCATACGAAGTGCATACATACTGTCCAAGGTGGAGATTCATTCACATGGGTTTGTCGATGAATAATTGGAGGAATTAGATCAGCATTAACCACAACGACAATCTTCTTTTGAAAATTTTAGATTACTACGACATGCATAAATATGTACAATCAAGAAAGCCATTTATGGTTACGTACCTGCAATTGCGAATTAGCATTGCCAGCCATTTTATGTCCTGCGTAAAAAAATAAAAATAAAAAATAAAAAATTAATTAATTAATTGAAACATGTTTCATTCCAGGGGTTTGTTCATTTCTGATAATTCATTACTTGTACTGAAATTATAGTTGATGAACATGTTTCGTATTCGCAAAGCTCATCATAGTAATAGTATAGTAAACAGACTACGGTTTCTGTGAAAAAAGTTGGGTGCCTTCTTTTGATGAACCTATAGTGCGTGCGCTTCAATTCCTAACAAAACAGAATCTATTGGGGTAGAAGCTCACTACACTACATCATAACTGAGAAGGGAATTTGCAGTCTTTTAAGCTACTAATGATGCAATGAAATGCATGAGTCAGCAAACTTGAATTTAGCAACCATAATTACAACAGAAAAATAAATGGGCAACAAACAATTAAGATATTTAAGCATAACTAAAATTCTTTCTCACCTGAGCTTTGGGTTCTCTGTTCTCTGTTGTGAGGAATAAGAGTTCTCTTTTATAGAATGAGGGAGGTATAGATGTAATTGAAAGACAATGTATGTTCGCATTAATTGACGATTGAAATTTGGTTATTAATAAATGTTAGAATGAGATGAGGGATGTTAGAATGAGGGAGGTATAGATATTAATTGAGATGTAGTTGACGATACTAGACGATATGTTTTGGTTATTGCTCATTTGGTTGAGCCTAGATTTTTGGATAATGCGATTCACATAGTATTATATTGTCTTTGTAGATTCAATTTCATATATATATAACATATCCCATTCTCTCACTTAGAAGATATGGGACTATAATCTCTCATTGATAGTTTGCCCAATCATTATTGGGATTCACAAGCCTATTGGGCTTCGCCATCATGAGCATCTCCCGCATCTGGCCAGCCCAATACCATCTATCATCCTAGAGATTGGGCTATTTCCAACATGTTGAATTATAGTTTGGGAGAAAAAAAACCCCACCATTGAATTGCTTAAATTTAAGAGTACAAGTCCAAATATGCTTACACATAACATTTTAGTGCATTCAATATTGTGTATACATCTCTAATTGATAAAATGAGAAATCATTGATGTCTCTAAAATGTGAAATTTCTACATAGCAAATAAATGCTACTATGGGTATTAGGGCTGACAATGATACCATATCAAATTCGATATGTATAGATTTTGATTCTATCAGATCCATATTTAATGAATCGGATCCAGTTTCAGAATACATAACTCTATCTCGAAACCATTCACATCAGGTCCGAATCTAATCAGGTTTATTGTCAGCTTATTAAAATGTTAAAATTATACTAATTAAAAATAATTAATTAATACGACATATTAATACCTTATGAAAACAAATAAAATCATGTGATATACAAATGTAACCAACAAAGTTTCGTAATTGAATTATCTAAAAGTTTCAATAAGATTCTAATAACTAAATTAACTAATTTATGATTGTGATTTAAGATTTTTTTTTCCAGAAATTAAAATACAATTCAAGTAAAAGAAGTAAATAGTGAAACTAATTATGGTAAATCTAATAATATATTGTTACAATTGAAAAAATGTTGTCGTCAAGTATATTCGAGGTTATAATATTGAAAAAATTTCAACTCTCACTAGTGAAGCAGAGAAAGCCAACAAACCAGTTCAAAATCAAAATGGTTCATTTTGTTTGAGTCGTATTCTTAGCAAAAATTCTAGTCAGCCTTGTTTACTGGCCTTTTCTTGCTTTTGTTTAGGTTTTTTTTTTAAACTTCTGCCGATCCTAAAGAATCAGTTTTGTGCTCAGGTGATTGACAATGATAAGTTTTACTGACATTCATTTCTTTTTGTAGCACTTTAATTTATCCTTTTCCTATTTTTCTGTTTTTCAGAGAATTATAATTCATGGTTATATGTTCTGCCTTTTGTTTTTGAAGAGCAGTATAGGTCACGAACCACACAGTCTACTCTGCAAGGCAGTCTCCAAAAGCCAGAGGACAGATCAGTCTTGGTCTTGGAGGTAAACTATCATTTATTTTCTACAAAGTTTGTTATCTACCCTTTTAATTCTTTCCCCATTTTAGTTGAATTGAAAATTTCACATTATAGGTTCAGTGGCATGAATTTTCATTGTTCATAATTTTAGTGTTGGAAATGGTAATTAATGCATATCTCAAAGGAAGCAAATAACAAAATATTATGGAACTCTTCACATATTCAATACCCAAAACAAAAACTAACAATGACCTTAGGTCTTATTCACATGGGTTGGCTATTGCTTGGAAATCAACAAATCTAATCTAGAAGGGAAACAGGTTTGGGCCTGATTAAAATTAATTTTGATTAATTGCTGTTATTTCCAATTATTCTCATTTCTCTTGGACTGATCAGGGCCTGATTAAAATTGAACTGCATGGATCATTCACTAAAACCAAACTCCACCAAAAGTGGGGAACCTCAAGGGGATACAAAAGTGCACCATATGCAATCAACCCAATCTTACATGTGCTGAATAAATGCTCAAGGCACATTGATGGAGATAAAAAATGAATTATGTTGTGGGGATTTCTTTCTGAAACTTGAACTATCAAGAGAGATGGTTTTGGCTATTCAATGCCATGCTTGCCAGGAAATAAGATCCCTATCAGTCCAAGTACAGTCACCTGCTTGTTTTCTATATTTATTTGTGTGATAAATAAGTTTCGTGATGTTCTAGTGGGTTTGTTATTATGTAGTTAGGTTGTCACTGTACACATGAATCATTGTGTTAAAGCTGAGATCTTGTTTGCATCTGCATGTTGAGAAACTGTATTCTTCTTGCAGAAGCTCCATTCAGTATGGAAGAAAAGATTTGGAGAAGAAGTGGAAGATGACCTTATATACGTCATTGCTGTGGAAAGAGAGCTTCAGATGGAAGACTCTAAGGAGGTATCTTTCATGTTCTTATTGTTAATATCATATGATGTTTTTGGTATATTCACAAAAATTCTGTAAACTGACGCTCATTGCTGATGAGGCTTTCATAATGTTTGAAAATTTGATAACCTGTTTCAGGAAGAAGTATGGGTGACTTCGTCCTGAGTATAAGAGTGCGAATTCGGTTCCCCTTTGAGATTTTGCAAAAAAAATCGTCTCTACAAAAAAAAATTAATTCAGCAACAGCGTTTTACCGTTGCTAATCATTAAAAAACAGTAGCTAAAATGAATCAACTACAGCTCAACGACCGTCGCAATACCGTAACCATTTCAATTGTCGCTGCAGTATAACAACGGTCTACTATTCCGTAGCTAACTAGAGGCGACTTCAAACCGTTGCTAAGTTGCATATTTAGCGACGATATTTGCCGTTGCTAACACTATCTTGCTGTAGCTAAAAAAATTACTGATGAAAATTTATTTTTTTAAATGGAATTAGTTCTTTCTATTAATTTTCCTTAAATGATGACTAATACACTAACCAATAATAAAAGTGTAATTATTTGTTCAATTGACTAAAATCAAACAACAATATCAACATGTCAGAGCATAAAAATTCCCCACCTACCAATATACAACAATGTGAAGTATGAGATCACAATCAATATACATAAAATAAATACACCCTACAAGCATGGGCATAAAGTTTCCTCGTCAATTCGACAACATCATTTATAAACTTTACCCAACTAAATAAGTCACTTCAATTGCCTGCAACTGCTTATTCATTGAGAGACGGACAACATTTTCTTCATTTGAGATATTCGAATCGAAATCTAGTTGTTCAAGCCATTGATTTGCAAATTCTGCCAGACTTCATTACTGATCCCTGTAGAAGGTCATCAACATGGCTCTACCAAATGTCACAACAGTTCATACCACCTTGGCTTGACACCTCACTTTCTTCATGTCTACCTTCTCCATCCCTTTTTCCACAATAAAACATATTTAACATATGAGATGAAAAAAATACCAATTACAACCAAATATGATAGTGACAATGATGATAATGAATGGGTGCATACGACTGCGATGAAGAACGTCATTGCGAGCAAGATGTTACTCATGGCACATGAAAAGGTCAGGGAGGCGAGCTTTAGCCCTGCATGATAAAAGTTTTGATCAATCACAGGCTGGTAACTTATATAATAAACTGGGTTAGCTAGAGCAATAACTCATGACTACATCTGAAACAGTTCCTCCTCTAGAGTTTGCTCTTGTACAAGAACTGATAGTTTGCTGATATGGTTAAGCAATCAAGACAAGCATTGGACATCTTCTATTTTCACATTGCCTAGTCGTCAAGATAAGTGCAAGTTATTAAAGTTTCTACTGGTTCTGAACTTCTTAAATGCATGCAACTCAATTTAGTTCAGGCAATCATGATTTCCACATATCATGAATGTTAACAGTCCTTTTGGTGGCATAAATAAACAAATGATGCAATTCACCATAATGCATGACATCAAATGACCACGTAAGGGCACCTTCACATGGAGCTAAGCAATTAAGTCGGGAAGTGAGTTATGAAGAAGATAAAATTGCAAGACACTCTAATGTAACAGTCAACCAATTCATACAATTCATGGGTCCAGAGTGTATCTGTTTTTCTAAACTAATCAACCACAAATGCAAAATATCAGATGTGTAAAGTTAAATCCTGAGGTGATGAGGATTGGACAGACCACAAATTTAGCTAAATATACAAATCCTCATGAGACTACTTGCAATCAAAACAAACCTATCATTTGAAGGTGAACTAAATAAAAATCCTTTTTCTGAATTTTTTAAAAATAGGGAGCATATTATGTAAGAATGAGAGATCCTTACTGGATGGAAGTCAAATGGTGGGTAAGAGTTTGATTGGGCACTTGGGGCACCAATTCCTTGGTCTACTTTGTACATGGCACGGTGTGGAAAGCTTGGGACTAGTGGAGTGGGATATCTCTGCACTCATTTTACCCAACAGAGTTTAATTATATTTGTCAATATGGATAAAAAGACTCCAGAAAATGTAAATAAGTTGATTACCGATTGTGTCAGCGTTTGAGGCATGCAAGGAGTCCCTTGTGTAACAAGCGACGGAGTCATCTCCCTCTTTCCTCTGTTTCTGCTCCATATATTTGTTGTCTTTGGTTCCAACTTGCAGCCTCCGCTTCCCTTGCTCTTAAATGTCTCTGATGCGACCTATATTTCTATTCAAATTTCACAAAACATTCATGTTTTGAGTCAGCTATATAACTTAGATCATAATTATACTAAACCAAGTTTCAGATCAAGGTCTTTAGCTTAGAAATAATAATTTACATATACAAGTATACTTGCATGGCTGGTATAATACTATACAAGCTCTCCAAATGTAACAATAATGATTGTACAAGCTACCTTCTTAGAGAGGCTTACTTCATTGCTTCAGCTCTGAGGAAAACACATTATCTTAACCATACAGAAGCAGAAAAAGAGAAAAGTTGTATTATTTCCATGATGCACAGGCAGAGATAAAATTGATTTTCAAAGTATGATTGATCTATCATTTTCTCGACTACCAAAACCAAGAGTAAACGGTTTGAATATTTGGTCAAAGAGTATTGATCTATCATTTTCTCAACTACCTAAACCAAGATTATATATTAAGTTCAAATCGATTTAGTTAACATACTATCAAGTATATTGTACATAAGGATTTAGTTAACAAACTCATAGATGGAACTCTGGATTTAGAGAAGCAGTATGTACTCTTCTTGATGAAAGGATGTTAGATTTGAATAGTACACGGACACTTGAAATACTAATTTTACCATTCCATGCACCAGGTTCAGCATAAGAAGCCCATTGATCATTTTGAACAAATTATTTCTTTACATATTGAACAAATTGACTTACCATTCACACAGGGAGAAAATATATGGACCTTCCATACGATAGTACGATTTGAAATTAATCACATTTATTCTACCAACCATGCGATAGTAAGATTTGAAACAATTAGACACGAAATGAAGGAGAAATTGAATAATGGACAATGCGCAAACCCTAAACCCTCCAACTCAAACACTAAACCCACAGCTCATGGTTGATTCATCTAACACTTCAAATAAATTCAATAAGATAATCAAAATAAGCAAAAATTCATCATATTAAACCTGGAAACCACCTCGATTACAAAAACGCAAGTGATATCGTCATTGAAGTTGAACAAAATTGGCTCATTCTCAGTATAATTCGTCCAATTAGGCAACCAAGAGAAGTAAATTCAACACCAACCAAACACAAATTGATGAATTGGAGCATAAAACACGTAAAAACATTCAATCAGAAACACAAAGAAAAACACTGAAATTGAATATTGAAATGAGAGGAAGTGAAACACACAGATAAGTGACAGAGATCCATTTGATAGTAGAGTAGACCGACGGGATCGTCGGATCGCCAAGAGTTTTTGAGAGACCTCACGGCCGAATCGAATGACTCATTCTCCTTGTTCGTCTCCTCTGAAACTGGCTCTTAAAGCCACGCATTGTACAGATGCATTGCTCTCTCGTTTCTTTTGCAAACTAACTTGACAAAGAAGAAGATAAATCGTTAGTTCAACCTCGCGGAGATAGTGATGCGAGATGGAGATAAAGAGATCGATAATCGCAGAAAGAGAAGTAGAAACGATAGCTCGCAAGGGTTTCAACAGAAACTAAAGAGAGAGATGAGATATCCAATTTATAGCTCGCTCGCTCGAGCTGAGGAGATCTGATCGATCTCTCTCTTTGCTTTGCTTTCGATCGAGACGGGAGAAGAGGAGATGAGAGTTGGGAGGGGAGTTAGGTTTTCTCTATTCTTTCGGTGATCCAAAAATTATAAAGTTTTAAAAGAATGGGGACGGGATTCGATCCGGTGATCTTATAAAGTTTTAAGGAAAATTCTAGATGGCGAGTAATGGGCGGGTGTAAAATTTAGCAACAGCCAATATGCCATGGTTAAATATTTTATATATATATATATATACATATTTCAAAAAAATTTATTAGGGACGGCTTATACCATACCAATTTTTATTTGTAAAACTCAGTGATAGCTAATATACTATGGATAAATGTTTTTGTTTATATATATATATATATATATATATATATTTTTTTTTTTTTTTCAAAATAATCCATTAGTGACGGCGTATACCGTAGCTACCAAATTTTATTTGTAAAACTTAGTGACAGCTAATATACTGTCGCAAATGTTTTAATTAGCTACTGTTTATTCTGAATTTAGTCACAATTTTCCCGTGACAAGCACACTTTTTATGATTATGGTCTTGGTAAGCTATCAAAATAATTAGTAACGGTTTTTTGCCTCGTAAATCTACCATCTCTAATATTTGTAGCTATTGGAGCTTGTTTTTGTAGTGCGAGGATAATATAATAAATACCAACCACATACAAGACTTTGAGAGCGTATGCAACATTTATACGGACTTAGAATTCCAAATCTGAGTCCATACCATTTTTATCACTGAAGGGAATTTCTCTCTTGACAGACTTCCAACCATGACAAAAGAGGCATTTAGGTGGTTAATTGAAGGACTGCTACACATGGAGCAAGAGCCACAAACAAACAACAAATTACTCGGGATATATGGATACATACTCAGTTTGGCCAAGGTTTAGAAATGTGTAACGGGCATTGAGCGGTAACCTTACACGAGGCGTTTGCATGTTAAAAAATGCTAAAAAAGTGAAAAAAAAAAAAAAAAAAAAAAAAAAAAAAAAAAAAAAAAAAAAAAAAAAAGAGTTCGTAATGTATCAAATGAAATCAACAAAATACAAGCATAATAAAGAAGAAATACCTTAATGAGCTGTAAGAGCATTGTCTAATCGAGCCTTCGAGAACACAAACCATATTCATGCACAAGCAACCAGACAACTAATGCTACATTACTACTAGAATAATCCAATAGCCATAACACAATCAATAAGTTCATTGCAAAACACATTAGATGATTTATATCAATGTTTGTATACTTTAAAAAAAAAAATTCAACATGAAATCAACAAGTAAGCATAACTCAAAACTCACAATCCATTGAAAACTAACAAAAAACACACACAACATGTAACATTATCTTCACGGTTTGGGGAATGGGTCAGAAGTTTGATTTTATTTATTTATTGTTTTATAAACACAGTGAAATTATGCGTAAGCCTCACGGCGCTTCTGCGATTAAGTCTCAATACGTAATCTCCAAAAAAGTGGGGTGTAATATTCCTTAGGGCACCTCAGTGCTGATGTCTCAGTACGTAAGCTTAAAATAAACGAGGTGCTGATTGCCTCAGTGCATTTGTATAAACAATAAGTTTGACAATATACTGTGCAGGTTCCTCCAGTGAGATCTTTTTTGCTGTATACTGATATGAAGATAATGTATTCTAAACTACAAATTGAATAAATCTACACAAAAGATAAATAAAACTAAATAAATTTAAATAATCTCTATTAGAGTTTCTTCATTCGTCATTCATCAAAAATCAATTACAATCAATGACCTAACTTGTAAATCAAACAATTTAACCCTAAATACTATGGGAGTCCGAATCTCTCTACTTATTCTATTATGGACTTACTTAGGTCTAACCCCATGACTTAATAAAATTAATGAATAAACTAAATCCTTCATTACATTAAAAGAAAACCTTAAACTGTCTGCCTACATTCATTTCGTCGGGCATCGAAATAAATACACTCTACTTTCTTGGGAGTTGAAAATGAATTAGCGGATTGTGTCGAGGTAAAAATAGGATTCAGGTTGGACTATCTGCCTACATTCATTTTGTCGGAAAAAATGCTAGGAAATCATTTTTTGCAACCATATTTTGCAACCAGGGTGACGTGACGTGACGTGATCTCGAAAGAATGATGAAATATCCAAAGATTTTATGTGTATCTCGATGTTGTAAAAAACTCTTTTAACGATGTCACATCATCCTGATTGCAAAACATGATTATAAAACCTGATTCGCTAGCCTCACTCTTTTGTCGGGAATCGAAATTAATGCACCCTACTGTTTTTGGGAGTTGAAAATGACTTAATGGATTGTGTCGAGGTAGAAATAGGATTCAGGCTGGAAATTGACGCAAGCCTATGACAGAACTGTTTCTTTCTGAGTTAAAAGACACGCTGCAGTTGGATGAAAGATGCTTATACATCCGCCTCATGCTCAGAGCAAGAACCGATGTCAAAATATCCTAAACTGGGCATAAAGTTAATACTTATAGTGGGGTCGAATATATTTAATTTTCTCGGATATTCTTTTTTTTTTTTTTTTTTCTGCTCATAGGTGATGTTCTAGCCAACTTCATTTGTACTCATTTTACTTTCACAGATACACTTCCATCTAATGATATTTTTGTGGCAAACCAGGTGACAGACGCAAAATTGATATCGGTTGGCCTTTTATACACTGTTACGTGAGGTGGATGCGAATCAAGCAATGATTTAGTTCATCTGCTTTTATTTTATCCAGTACCATTTATTTCATTAAAGGTCTTATTGCTACAAGATTGGACATCCTTTTTTGCTGTTTGATGAGCAAAAGGCTGAGTGTTATTAGTCTTATAATGCAATATAAGTTTGTCAAATGTTTTACCTTCTCTGGTATGATACAAGCTACTTCAATTTACGATTGGTGTCGAGTTTTGTTCTAATACTAGGCACTCGATTCTTTGTTCTACTAGGAATGGAGGTCTTCTAGGTGCTATCGCAACAGGGAGTTCCAGTGGGTTTTCTGATTTTGAAATAATTATGTTGTATTGTTTCATGCTTTGGTTCTTGCAACTATTTGTTGAATGGGAATGTCCTTACTCTCCTCAGGGCAAGAAAAATGCGTTGATAAGTGTTATCAACTACACAGAGCCTATAAATATGCCAAACAAATTGAACTCCAATCCGTATAAAAAATGTCATTCATGCATTTACAGCAACACTGATACTCTGCCCATTTGGTGCATTCTCAAGTGGGAGGATCCAATAATCCTACATGACCCCGTGACCGGGCAATCACAGACATGTACGAAGGCCATGAATATGTTGGACATACAGCTTAAAATGTATGCATTGCCATCCATGACCCCAGATTCGTACCAGATAACAGACCCAACTGCAATTTGCAAACATGTATTGTTGGTTTTGATCATCAACAATGATAACTAATTGCTTTGAAAAGTTGTTCCATACACAAACTCTTCTCAGTTGTTGCTCCTTCAAACCAAAACAAAGCCTTGGGTTTGCATTTTTAGTTTGCTCTATATATGGAAGCCTTTTTCTATCATCATTTTCCCAGGAGAGTGTTGGATTCAACAGCTAATTGAGTTGTGGATTCTCTTTCAGAGAGGTTGGGAGTGATCTCAAGCCATTGTAAAGTTGGAGGGCTGGGGATTCATCTTGACTTTATTCATCACCCTTATGCCTCAATACTTGTCGAAATTGTTTATAGTGTTCAAGGACGCACCTACATAAAAGAATGATGAATTGTCCCAAATGCACCAACTTTTAATTTGCATCCTGCAGAATAATCATAGCACACAAGGAGCTTGTTTAAACATGCATAGTATAGTTTTGGAAATCTTCAAAACTTGTCTGCACTCAAGGATTTCAGCAGTTACGTATCCTGAATAAATGAAACAAATTGAACTCTTGGTAGCAACGGTTACGGTTGCAACCAAATTTTATACACATGTGGCCAGATAAGATGAAGGCAAATATTTTACACTTTTGTTCCAAGGAATGATTTGGAGTCACTTTTTTACACATGGCCAGTTAAGACGAGCCATTGTATTTGGTTCATCACTTTTTATCAATTTAAAGGTTTGCGGATCCTTCAAAAATGATTTGAAGTCCGCGCATGTAGTTCTTTATACCCAAACTTGATTCACTGACCCATAAAAAGTGTAAAGGCAAAAAAAGTGATTACAGTTGAAGATGGTTTTAAGTATGACTGAGGATGATGTCATGATGTAATTACAGTCCCCAAAACAGATAAGGCATCACCAAGCATTTAGATGAAAGTTTCACATCAAGAAATTTTGCACTAACATATTATATAATACATAAGAGCTAGCTGAGGAGATAGACAATGTACATTGAGGAATAATGGTAGCTGTTCTTCTGGCACTAAGTAATGCTGATGATTCTCAGTAATCTGTCCATTATATGTACAATGAGCATAAGGCAGGCAATCGAAAGACGATATTTACTGATGTATCAAGAAGTGGCAGCAGTAAATTTTGTCTCCACAATTTCTGAATCTGTGGATGTTTCAGTAACTTCTGTCTCCACAGTTTCTGAATCTGTGGATGTTGCCATTTCATCATTTTGTTCTGGCAGCTGTCCAGTGGTATTGTTGGAATGCAACTCAATCAATTTGCTGAGTACCTACTTGATTCCAATCTTCATCAGAATGAGAATCTGATATGGTTTCATTGTTATCAGAACGAGAATCTGACACGGCTTCATTGTTTTGTTCTAGCTCTTCCGTAGGAACTGCTTGTCCCATTGCAGAAATGCTTTGCCACATTGCTTTGCATTTTTCTGCTAAGGTGCCATCTATCACTCTTGTATATGAAGAGAGCAAAGAAGAAGAAAAGAGACATGACAAATGATAGAATTATATGAACAAACTGAATCTCTCTGCTTTTGTTAAAACTAGCAATACAAAGTATATTGTATCTATTTATATTGATGTATCATATTACATCCTTACAGCCTATCATAACAAACTACAGATTACAACAGATTACAACTAATACTAACAAACTACAGCTCATCCTAACAAACTAGCTGGGATACTTTCTATCATCCCCCCTCAAGTGCAAGGTGCAAGGAACAAGACCAAGGTGGGACTTGAGATGGCCAAACCTTGCACTTGTAAGATGTTTGGTGAGAAGATCCGCAGACTGCTCAGTAGTAGGAACAAAACTGAGAAGCAAATCACCCCGAAGAACATGATCACGGATGAAATGTAGATCAATTTTAATATGTTTGGTCCTTGCATGAAAAATTGGATTCTTAGCAAGGTGATAAGCACTGATATTGTCATATCAGAGAATGGGAGGACCAGGAAGAGAAACACAAAGCTCTTTCAATAAGGCTTGCATCCAGATGACCTCAGAAGTAGCAAGAGCAAGACCACGATACTCAGATTCAGCACTACTTCTGGAGACTACACGCTGTTTGGATGCAGACCAAGAAATCAAATTGCCTCCTAAATAGACCAAGTAGCCACTGGAACTTCGTCTGTCATCAGGGTCAGAGTCCCAGTCAGCATCGGAGAAGGCTTCAATAGCAAGATCACGAGCAGGTTGTAAGAGCAATCCATCATTAGAAGAGCCCTTCAGATAACGCAGAATGCGCTTGACAGCCAACCAGTGAGATGTGGTAGGTGCATGCATAAACTGACAAGCCTTATTGACAGCAAAGGCAATGTCCGGCCTGGTCATGGTAACATATTGAAGAGCACCAACTATGCTGCGATAAACAGTAGCATTCACAAGAAGAGTGCCATCAGACTGTGACAAGAGTTTGCCAACTGCCCTGGAGTAGGAGAAGACTTGCAATCTAACATAGCAGTACGAGTAAGCAGATCAGCAATATACTTTGCTTGGCTGAGATGAAGTGCACCATTATATTGATGAACTTCAATACCCAAGAAATATGATAAAGACCCCAAGTCTCGAAGAGCAAAGACAGAGTTTAAATGAGCAATCAGAGAAGAAATGTGCTGCGAAGAACTGCCTGTAACAATGATGTCATCCACATAGATCAACATAATAAGAATAGAATGTCGATCAAACTTGACAAACATGGAACTGTCAGTCCGAGAGGCAGAGAAACGCCACCTGAGAAGAGCACAACTAAGTTTGGAAAACCAAGCACGAGGAGATTGTTTCAAGCCATACAATGATTTCCTGAGTTGACAAACTTTGGAAGGAAATTGCTTGTCTAAAAAACCAGGAGGTTGAGCCATGAAGACCTGTTATTCAAGATCACCATTCAAGAAGGCATTATGAACATCAAGTTGGCGAATGTCCCAGTTGAAACTGACAGCTAGTGTGAGAACAATACGGATAGTAGCAGTCTTGACAACGGGACTGAATGTCTCAAAATAATCCAAACCATAGGTTTGATTGAAACCCTTGGCAACAAGGCGAGCTTTGTACCTGTCAATACTCCCATCAGGTTTGTATTTGAGTTTATACACCCATTTACAACCTATAATATTCACATTACTAGGTGGATCACCCAAAGTCCAAGTGCCATTTTTATGCAAGGCAGAAACTCTTGTTCCATGGCGTGAACCGAGCTTGGATCCTTAAGAGCTTGTCGTAAAGTAGTAGGTTCAGAAATTTTAACAACAGATAAATCAAGAATATGTTTCCTCTTGGAAATGCCAGCCATAGAACGAGTAACCATGCGAGTAGGAAGAGAAGGACTAGCAGTAGGAGGAATATCAGCTGGAAGCAAAGTACTAGCAGTAGGAGTAATATCAGCTGGAAGCAAAGGACTAGCAGTAGTAGAAGATAGAGCAGGAGATGGAAGAGCAGAAGAATGAACTGAGCTAGGAGAGGACTGGGGAAGAGGAACAAAAGAAGTGATCGAAGTGGGCAAGGGATTGGACGTGGAAACTGATGAATGCAATGAAGAAGAATGGTGCATAGGAAACCTGTTTTCATCAAACACTACATTAGGAGAAACATAGACTCGACCAAAAACTTGATCTAGACACAAAAATCCCTTATGATCTAAGCTATAACCCAGAAAGACACAAGCAACAGATCTAAATTGAAGTTTATGCTTATTATATGGACGAATGAAGGGAAAACATAAGCAACCAAATACATGAAGACCATGATAGTCAGGAAAATGATTAAGAAGAACCTGATAAGGAGACTTATGATGAAGTACTTTAGTTGGCATGCGATTGATAAGAAAGACAACAGCTTGAAAAGCATACTGCCAAAACTGGAAAGGCATATGAGCATGAGCCAACAAAGCAAGACCTGTTTCAACAACATGTCTATGTTTACGTTCCACCCGACCATTCTGGGAAGAAGAATGTGGACAAGAAAATCGATGTCCAATACCAGAATCCAATAAAAACGATTTAAAAACCTTGAATTCACCACCATTATCAGATTGAAAACATTTAATAGAGGTGTTAAATTGGTTTTCAACACGAAGTTTGAACAATTTGAACATAGGCAAGGCCTGATCTTTGGTCTGTAGTGGAAAAAACCAAGTAAACCTGGAAAAGTCATCTACAAACAGGATGAAAAAACGAGCACCAGATGTGGATTTAACAAATGCAGGACCCCAGATGTTCGTATGAATAAGTTCCAAGGGACGAGAAGCATGAGAAGAAGATAAAGTTGTTCGTAAACAATGATTTTTAGCCAGTTGACAGGAAGAACAAACAGAGGACTGAGATTTATTGAATGGCAGATTACAAAGCCTTGGGTTTGCATTTTTATTCTGCTCTATATATGTAAGCCTTTTTCTATCATCATTTTCCCAGGAGAGTGTTGGATTCAACAGCTAATTGAGTTGTGGATTCTCTTTCAGAGAGGTTGGGAGTGATCTCAAGCCATTGTAAAGTTGGAGGGCCGGGGATTCATCTTGACTTTATTCATCACCCTTATGCCTCGATACTTGTCGAAATTGTTTATAGTGTTCAAGGACGCACCTACATAAAAGAATGATGACTTGTCCCAAATGCACCAACTTTTAATTTGCATCCTGCAGAATAATCATAGCACTCAAGGAGCTTGTTTAAACATGCATAGTATAGTTTTGGAAATCTTCAAAACTTGTCTGCACTCAAGGATTTCAGCAGTTACGTATCCTGAATAAATGAAACAAATTGTTATGCATAGTATAGCTTGGCCCCCTTAACCCACCTCTGTCATCTCAAGCATTCACAGATGTATTAATCGAGACCCTGGATACTCAACTTGCTTCCAAGTTGAAACTAAAGCTTCCCCTCCTGTTTTCATTGATGGCGTCGAAGAACCAGATTCTGAAAAGCATTTTCAAGCAGTAGCTAAGTACTACCATTATAAGAAGCTGAGCCCTGAACTCCTTGCTAAACGGTTAGCTTTGCTTTGGCCATAGTTTCATAAGTTTTCAGGTAGATTACTTACCTTGCAAGCAAGATATGATAACCCGAGCATCATCATAGAAAACTCGACTATGTCAAAAACACCATATAGGCAGAAAGAAGCATTTCTTCATTATCGTCCAACGAACGAGTAGTCTTCTTCTCGCTCCTCTAACGCCAGCCTCAGTTCCTCAACCTCCTCGAGAGATTTGCGATCCCATTTTACATCATCTTCGCAGGAAGGACTTGGATGAGAAGTAGCCTCCGTAACATCTTGAACGGGATCCAGACAGGATACAATTCGAGCAGAACCACGAGTAGAAAATCGTTCCTTCCTTGGAACTCCACCAGGAAAAGAAAATCAAATGCTTTATTTTACTTAAATGTGACTCTTCTAGCATTTTGAGCTACAAAATTACTAATTATATTGTTGTAATCAACTTTTTTCGTCAAGTCGCTCTCAATAGACATCATAGCTAATCCATTTAATCTTTTTTGTGACATGGTTCACCGAAGATTCGATTTTATCAATAAATGCAAGAATATTTACTTTCATAATTTTATCATTTTTTTTTACTTCACAATAACTCGGGATCTAATCTCATGGAGTTCTAAGTCTTTCTCCTGTAAATTTTAGGGGATGCATTTCATCCCGATGATATTAAATCGGATTAATATTATGAATAACAATATCTGAGCTATCAAATCTATTTATCATCGAGAATTTAATAATATAACATATGAAGATCTTTTATACATACGGAATAGAATTCCTAATCCAATCATGAATCCTGTTGAATTTTTCATTCTTTGTTTCTTTTTTATACCCTCCCATTTCCTTTATAGAAAGAAAATCAAATAATGAGGTATTATTCTATATGCGATCCATGCATTTGAAAAATTATCATCCATTGTTTGCAAATGATTTAGCACTTCAATAAGTTTTTTTTACTTCTTTAGGTAAGATGCTACACAAAACTTTTAATTCTAAAGTTAAATCTCTTGCATCAATATCATAAAAATTGTCATGCTTCAAAGAGCTCTCAAGCTTAATACAATATAAGGTCACACTTTCATTATCAACGGATTGCAATTTTTTCAAGTCAAACAAAAACCCAAAAGTATCTCCATATAATTGAAGTTGTTCAAACCTACTTCTAAAATAAAAAATAGATTTATCCACCATGTATAAAAATAGTCAACTCTAAAGGATTCCTCAGCTGAACGTATTAACTTTTCGTTGTTAATTTCATCAAATTGTCTTTTTCTTCTAATGATTCTTTTTATTTTAAAAATAGGTTCAATATCCATTGCACTAACTATTTCTTTAGCTTCAATCACGGCCTTCACAAATCCAGTCTCTCTATATTGTTCGAAAAATGAGATGAGTCCACTAAGTTTCTCTATGACAATCTTAATATCCATATCTTCGGCTTGAAGTGTTTTACTAACGGTATTGACAACAAATAATAAATTGTGTCATATTATCAAACTAACCAAGAACTCAAAACTTTAAATTTCATTGGTTGCTAAGGATTGAGATTCACTCTTTGTCTTTGGATCTTCACTATTATTAACCAAGTCAAGTAAAACATCTTAATTTGTGAAGTTTGGTAGCGTATTGCTTTAACACTTTCAACAAAACTTTCGCAACATGTTTGTGAATATGACTTAAGTGTGAAGTTTCCAACATAATGCATCAAAACAACCCAACATTTTGTAGATGATGCAAACAATGAATACATGCATTGTACAACTCTAAAGAAAGATATTGTTTTTTCACAGGAGCTGTCCATGTCACAAAGTACAAGATTAAGGCTATGACAACCACAGGGTGTGTAAAATGCTATAGGATTCTCCTTAAGCAACCTATTTTGAACACCTTTGTGTCTCCATTTCAGATTTGATCCATTGTCATATCCTTGCCCTCTTATATCACCAACATCAAGATCAAGATCAAGTGTTTGCAAAATATCTATGAGCACATTAAAAATCCCTAGCCTTGATTTATCGTCTACCTTTAAAAATTGTATGAAAAATTCCTTAACTTTTATTGGTTTGACCGAAACATCAACACCTCGCAATATAAGAGACATTTGTTCTTCGTGACTAATGTCAGGGGTACAATCGATTATAACAAAAATTATATTTTGTCGACTTTATTCTTCCTATAATTGTACTTCTAATCTCATTTGCTAAGAATAATATCAACTCATTTTGAATTTTTGGACTAAGATAATGGTAAGAAATTAATTTATTTTTTACTTGTTGAATATATTCTTGCATGATTGGATCAAACTCAGCAATCATTTCAATAAAACCTAAAAAGTTTTTGTTCCTCCCTTCATGAAGTCTCTCCCTATGACCACGAAATGCTAAATTATTTCTTGCAAAAGTTTTTACAAGGGGAATATTCGTTTTAACACTTGTTTCCAGTATTTTTTCTCCCTATCTATTTGTTCTTGCACACTCTTATCAATTATTTCTAGTTTGTTTAACCTCATTTGCAATTTCATCCACTTGGTCATGCAAATTAGGTGTTGATATACATGTAATTATTACAAATTATAACCCTTAATTTATATATGTTAGTGCTTCAATTAATATATTTTATTCTAATTATTTCAATTTTTATGTTTTTGTAGGAATCTGCGCGTGTGAACGATAAAAGTGCATTAAGGCGACAAATTTGAGAAAATGATTGATTCGTCGATTCTAGCGGTGGTACAAAAGAGTGATTCACACATCTAAGCCTAACCCAGCTTACTTTAACCGAGCTCAAATCCAAGCTCAAGCCCAAGCCCAGAAAGCTATAATCCTAAACCCAGCCTAACAAAGAAATAGAGAAACCTATTTAGGTTTCTCTGTTGCCTTCTCCTCCACTCCTCTTCTCTACCACGTTTTTCTGCCTCTCTCTCACAGCCACCATCACCACCTCCACCAAGGCAGAGCCCTGTGTCTCTCGCCACTAACCAGCCACCGTCGTCACCACCGTCACTAACCACCCTGTTTCACGCTACAAACCACCACCTCGCCACCGAAACAGGCCACCGTTCTCTCTGTTCAGAACACAGCCGCCACCACCATCTCCCTCCATCGCTCTCATCGCCACCATCACTCGAATACCATCGCCACCGCGCGCGCACAACACTGCCGCGAAACAGGGCACCTCCCTGTTTCGCTCCCTGTTCCTCGCCCTCTTGCCGCTTTCTCTCTTCTCCACGGTTTCTCCCTCCTCCAATCCTCTATCTCTCGACCACCGCCGAAACAGACCACACAAACCACCACCACCACAGTGACAGAATCAACACCACCGCGAAACAGGGAGTTCGCCCCCTGTTCCTCGTCCCCCTTCGGGTTTTTGGTTGTTATCCCGCTGTTCACTCTCTCTCTCTGTTCTTGCAGGTACAGGACTCGGTCGAGAGGAGAAGACACTCGCGAGGAGCGAAGCAGAAGCGGCGGAGCAGACGCGTCGCGCTGGAGAAGACGAAGGAGCTGCTCTGCGGCGAATTCGCGCGGGAGAAAGAAACTGTTTTTCAGTTTTGAAAAAACAGTTAAGGCTATTTACACCCGAGAACCTGTAAGAGCCACCACAGAGCCTATTTAGCTCTTTTTCTCGGGATTCGTGCGCGTACAGGAAGTGATGGATTCTCCCTCTAGTGATGCTGTGACCACCACCACCATGAGTCACTAAACCCCACGCAAGGTGAAGAGGTGAACTCCTAGATGTAACGAACTAAACTAGTAATTGATTCGCTTTAAGTTTTCACGATGAATAATGATGTTTAATGATTTTCACTTTTATTTAATATAGAAATTTATGTTATTTCAGTGAGAAGGATATCATAGATTTCTTTGTAGATTGTTTTTACTCCGGTGATTATCTTTTCTTCTCCATATAAGCTTAGTCACGCTTTTCTTATGTGTGGAATGTTTAAGGATTAATTGATTCCGGTAGGTTAGTTATATGTGATCGTCATTTATTACGGTATTGTCTCCGGATATATCGTAAGTTTAAGATATCACATATGACAAACCTTTGTGTTTTCTTAGAAGAAGTGAAATCTTAAATTCATTTACATTAGGGTATATTAATGATTAAAAGATTATTTTTCCGATTACGTCGTTTGGGATGTGAAACACGTAGTTGAGTCATCATAGCGAATCAATACTAGTTGGCGTGTGAAGTCTAGGAGGGATTCTTGGAACCTTGTGATTTTCTCAAACTTAGTTTTCATTAAATTAAATTCAATTCTGTATTTTAAATTTGTTAGAATTTATTTTAGTTTCGCATAGTTTGTCTTCCTTAACCTTATTTTGTAGATCGTTTTTCCTCGTGGGATCGACACCCCATTCTTTACTGCAATTGACCGCGTGTATTGTTTGGGCGTAATCAGGTGTTCACTATTAGTTTCATGAGTTTTAAGTCGTTCACTAAGATGTTTCCAATCATTATATCCACCCATTGTCAATGGGGACCTTTTTTGGTCTTGCTTGAATAACTTGGAGCAAAAACAAAATACTTTATCCTTAACAATAGAATATACAAGTCATTTCCTATCTACATCATGTCTCTAAAATTTGATTAATTTTATCCCAATTTCCTGGATCGATCATAAATGTTTATTGGCCCAAATTCGTTATCTCTTATTGGTTTATTTGTTTATTCATTCCCATGTTCATTTGTTTCTTTTATTGGTTCATTTGTTTCTACATTTTCTTGTTCATTTTCAATTATATCACTAATCACAGGTGGTAGTTTTATTTCTTCTTCAATATTTGATGTTGAGCCCCCTATTTTACTAGGCATAAATTTATCAAGAGATTCTGCTAAAGACCTAACAAGTTCTTTTTTTTTTTTTTTTTTTTTCAAAACTGACTTATATTTTCTAGACATCATTGTGACCAGCAACAACAAACAAATCAAACAAACATAAATTACACCACGAAAGAAAACAAATTACAACAACAAAGGGTTTATGTATTAGAACAAAATCACCTGATAAGAGACCCTAATTCCACAAATCAATTTTGGACTCACTATACTGGACTCCACAAGTTTTGTCCTCTGTAAACATCCAAACAAATCAATACATATGAATATAATTAAAATCTATTAAAAAAAACTACTAGTACTATCTAATCTCTGTTAAAAAAATATTAAAAATTTACTGTATAATCTTTGTAACTTACTCTTTGTCTTTCTTTAGAATTAGAGAGAATAAAGAAAAGGAGAAGCAGATGGTGTTTGAATAAAGAAGATGAAAAACATATGGCGTTTAGAATTAGAGAGAATAAAAAAGATGAGAAGCAGATGCCGTGGAGAAGAAGAAGAGTCACAATAATTAGTCATTTACTTATGTCCCAAATCCACATTCAATTTATAGGCCTTTTGATCTAAATCTATTTAACGGTCGAGATTATCTAGTGAGTTGACTTGAGATATTTTAGGAGATTGGAAGATTTAATTCCTATTTTAATTGGAAAACCATATCTAGCTTTGAATCAATCTATTTAGAAAAATATCTCAAGCAAAGTTATTTCCATTAGATAGATTTAGATCTAAAGGCCTATAATTAATTTTTAGGGAATATATAAAAAAAAATAAAAAATATGGGGACCTGGTAAATGGGGGCCCCGGGCAGCAACCCATGCCTAGGGACGCCTCTGATCCCAGCTCTGTTCCACCTCCAACTGAACCGCCACCACCATTGCCATCTCTAACTCTATTAACAATCGAACTCATCTGCCACCACCTCTAAATGCACCTCCTAGTTCATTTCAAGCCGATGTCATCAACCCAAACTCAATTGAAGCCACTTCGAATTGCTTTCTTCGATCTCTATCGGAAGGGTGATAAAAGAAGTGATAAGTGTTGTTCACTGACAAACATGTCAGTAATGCTACGCCCTTTCATTATTCACCATAAGTTGGAAGAGGAACCCCAAATCCCAACAACTATGATGAAAAGAAAACCTTCAAACCCCCAACCACTATGATGATGATGAATAAACTCATTCAAGTAGAAGAAATAATAGCACTGAAACCCCATCAAAGTTTCCGGTAAGCTCCACGTCACTCATCCAATTAACCTTGTTTTTAACATTCAACATTTCTCTTCTTCTGCTTATGAGTTAGATTGATTCATTCAAAGGTAGTGATGGTGGTGGGTTTGAACTAATTAAATGTGTTTGTGGTCAGGGTAATGGTGGCGTTGGAGGTGGTGGTGAGATGGGATGATGGTTCATTCCAAGGTGTGGAGAGGGAATCATGAAGGTAAAGGGATGTGGTGATTCATTTTCAAATAAGGGGGTTGAAGAAGATGGATGAGAAGTTTTGATTAGAGCATTTTTCAGGGTTTCTAGGCATAATTTGCACACTCAGTGTGTAGCCTATAGGTTTTGGCCATAATTTGCACTCTCAGATCAGAGGGCATAAATGGAATGAAATGGATTGCATGTTGTAGTGATGTACAAGCCTGTCTAAGTGGACCTCCACTGTGGATGGACCCCCAAGTTCTTTGTTTTGGGCTTAGATCACAGATGGGCTTGGGCTAGAAATGCAGTCACAGAAACATGGCACTGAAAGATGCACTTTCCAGTTTCCATACATGATTTCACAAAGGTGACACCTACTGGAATTTGCTATGCCTGCCATCGGGTATGGAGGCAAGCATTCGTATTCAAAACGCGCGCGGTATAGATATGGGATATGTTAAGTCTAAATGTATATAACAATTATTTGATAATATAACCTGTTGATGTAACTATTGGTAAATGTATATAAAATTCTTCAAGTATATATCCGCACGTATCCGTATCCAATTTTAAACACCTATGTTGTATACCTTTGCTTCCTACAGACATAGTCAATCTAGTGCATTGAGATGTTGACAAAGGTAAATCAATTATGTAAGTGGCCTCTCGTTACCGGGAAGGTCTCATTTAACACTAATGTTCCTGTTAATTTGTAATTTTGAATGAATGCTTCATAAACATAAGCTAAGCAGTACTTAAAAATTAAAAAACATATAGAAAAAATGAGTTTAATATCTTATGAGTCATTCTCAATATGTCCTGGTGTTAGCAAGGAAAAAGTAGTAAATGAAAATGAACTCTAGCTAGGTTATATATTCCAAATTTCAAGTAGACTCTGTTACAATCCAATAATACAATTTCTTTCTAGGTATTTCCAGCTACAAAAGTCAACCTATGATCTTCTTTTAATTTCTTAAGATTTCATGCATCATGACTCAAGGCAATTTCCTGGATTCTAGGAAATTCTTCTTCATGGGCTCACAAGATGATATGTACTTGAGAAATGAAGCAAAATTCGTATCCTTGTATCTCCTAGGATTGGCTTCATCTTCAACCAGTTTCATCGAAGGCCTAATGGTGCATTCGAAAGGTAAACTATGCAAAGAAGCCACTGATATGCGCGGTTTAGATGAGTTTACAAGAACCCTATGTAGCACGCTCTTGTATCTCCCATTGCTAAATATCTGCCAACACAATTAGACCAATCAATCAATGTGTGATATTAGAGCTTTGCTACAGAGCGAGGGAGGGAGCGAAGGAGGGAGAGGGGGCGAGGGATGGGTGTAACCACCCATCCTCCTCGGGATGAGCGCATCACGTTGGAGATGCGCGCGGGCACTCATCACGAGGAGGATGGGTGGTTACACCCATCCCTCGCTCCCTTTCCCTCGACCCCTCCCTCGACCCCTAGAATTTTCCGTGATATTGTAAACATGAATGAAAAAACTTGAATCTTTATTAGAAGAGCAGTTCTAAATGTCGAGAAAACCAGCGAGGGAAGTGAGGTGGAGGGAGGGGAACCCTTCACTTTTTTCGGGATGCGGGCGTTGAATTTTCTTGCACGCATCTCGAGGGGAGTGAATGGCTCCCCTCCCTCCACCTCACTCCCCTCGCTGGTTTCCTCGACATTTAGAATTCACTATGAGTAAATTGATGAACTTACCTCAAGATGGTCACCAACATTGACAACAAAAGAGTTGGGAATAGGCTCAACTGTGAGCCATTTGCCTTCATGTTGTGTCTGAAGTCCTTCAACTTCATCTTGTAGCAAAAGTGTGAGGAAACCATAATCAGAATGGGGCGGCATACCGAGTGTTAGATTAGGTTCAGGGCATGGCGGGTAGCAGTTGACGATCATTAGCTGGCTTCCATCATCGAATTCCTTTAAAATATCATCTTCATCGGCTGTTCCTACTAACCCTAGGCTCTCTAGGACAGCTTCCATCAGCATAAGAAACAAGTATTTGGTATGTTTGGAGAAAGAACCCATTGCTTTCCTGATAAAGATAGTGATTAATGTTATAATTTATTGTTGGTGACAAAAAATAAGTGCTTATTATAATTAGTTGGTAAGCTTAAACTAATTAATGAAATATCAAAATCAAATACAGTGCCCTTAGCAATTGAAGGAGAGTCTCTAATTCTAATTACCTCAAGTCCAAGGGAGAAGTAGGCCAATGGGGAAGAACATCTGGTAATGGATGACACATTAGCTTCAAGAAATCCCTCCAACAGAACACACCATCTTTGCTCTGATTGAAACTTGTTCCATACCGAACCGGTGCAGATGTATCGGCTGACATGTACTTTGCTCTCTCCTCGTAAGGGAGCTCGAAAAACCTTCGGCTTATATCAATCATACTGTGTATTGTTTCATTAGGAATGCCATGGTTTATAACCTACACCATTTAGAACAGTTTAATTAAACTCAATATATCTTTACCAAACAAACAATTAAGAACTTTGTTTACAGAAGAAAATCATAACAAAATCTCTTTTTATTGCATTAAAAGAAACCAAAATAGTTTCTTATTGCATGTGAAAATCAAATCCTATACCTACTTATTCTTCAACAAACATGAAGTTCTAATAAAGCTCATGACATGCAATATGGACTTTTTATTTGCAATCCAACAAAATTGGATTGTTTGGAGACGATAAAGCGATTAAACATACAAACAAATGCGGCACAAGGGTCCTAATACAAACCTGAAAAAACCCGTAACTTTTACAAGCTTTTGCTAGTGAACTAAGAACATTAGCCCTTTTTGGACCTTGTAATTCAGCGAAATTGATCACAGGTAAATTAAGATTAGCTCGACCGGAGTTCTCTTTCCTTGTTTCGTAAATAGGTCGATCAGAAACAGGTAATATGTACTTGTAAGGAACCTTAGTGACTCCAAAATCATATAGATGCTTCACACCTTTGTGGTACAATTGATCATCTTGTTGTTTGGCCACCAAAAGCAAATTCCTTGTAGGTGCCATTAGAGAGGAGAAAATAGAAAATGAGACCAAACGGAGCATAAGATATAAATGGATGAATGACAATGTTGGAATATTTATAGGTGCCAATAATCTTCAACTGTTTTGTAGGGAAATGTAGAAAGACTCTTTGATCTTGTTGTATGTATCTTACTGTTGATGGACTTTAAATGTAGGATAGATTTTGGGGTGTTGTTCTAAATAGATTGACTTTATATATATATATTGGTGGGATAGGTTGTGATTGGTCTTTATCAATTTATTATTTTTGGTTCAAATTTTCAAAGTGTTCACCGAAACTACAATGAGACTTTGAATGCATGTTCGATAGCTTTTATGGTTCAATAGCTTTTGATTGGCCTTCACCTATTTTTGGTTCAAAAACTTCCACATGGCATTCCTTTTTTCTTGACTTATTGACAAATATATACTTTTAAAAAAAAATCTTGTTGGTTATATATAACGTATAAGAGCTGGACTATAGAAAAGGGTAGGATATAATATAATTTACTCCATAGTAATATATATTGCAAGGTAAAAGAGTAATGAGGTCTGGAAAATGGAATAATATTCTCACTATCCTAAAGTGGGGATGAAAAGTTTAAATTTTAAAAAACAAAGTTAGCCTATGGTAAATAATACTCTCAAGGTAAACCTATGATAGTAGTAATATATATCGCAAGGTAAAATGAGGTCTGGAAAATGGAATAATATATATGTCAATGAAAAAGAAAAATGCATTCTCATTCTATTTGGAAGGAAATGATTATTCTCAGGTGTGTTTGATTTTTGGAAAAAATTTAAACGAAAAAACAAAGTTTTTTTTTTTGGAAAAAAAATTCATATTTCAACCAAAACATAGTTTTCATTTTTCCATGAAAAAATTAAATGCCGAAATACTCAATTTTGAGTGAAAAGTTTTCTTTTCCATGAAAAATCGAAACATCAAACACAACCAGGTGCATATTTCTGTCTCAACCATACATGTCAATGAAAAAGAAAAATAAATTCTCATTCAATTTGGAAGGAAATGATTATTCTTACATTCCTATCCTATTGTTGGAAATGGTATGATAGACAAGCATACAAATTCAGTGTGTTCTCTCTAAAGAATTTGACTGAATGGTGAAATGGTAGTATTCTGAATGACTAGTAGAAGAGTAATGCTAGGGTGTCTGGTTGGGTGCCTGGTGCTACTAGGTACTGTAGGTATGCATTGAGATAAGAGACAACTCCTATCTCAATGCAGATTTACGATGACTGATAGCGCCAGGCACCATAGAATTAGCCCTAGTAGAAATAATCAATTGTTTCTTTGTGTGAAAAGGATATGGAATAATTGAAATAAATGAAGTACCTCGTACTCCACGTTTTAATAAGTGGTAGGTAAAACTATTGAACTTCTATAAGAAGGGAGTTGTGGATGTAAATATTCTATGAGCTAGCAAGGGAAGAGTGAATGGCCTACGAGTTTTGATTTACAAAGGGATTGGTGGTCACGAAAAATCGATTTTACTTTTATGATTACAAGTTTGTCAATTCATGGCATATGAAACTAACAAGAATTTCTCCAAAGGCATCAGAGACTCTAAAAATGTAGCTCTTACAATTTAGATTATATATGAAAGTGTAACATGACTTGGTTGTTTATTATTATTATTATTATTATTATTATTATTATTATTATTATTATTATTATTATTATTATTATTATTATTAACTTTTCAATAAAATAAAATGAGATGTTACTAAGTTTATGCAAAGCTTTGCAATCATAATTATACATTACCCCTTTACCATGTTCACTCTCACCACCCTTCCAAAATCTAAAATGTGTTAACAATTGTCTCTTTCTCTCTGAACGGTATAATTCTAGCTGGCCTGGGTCGAGTGCCTGGGTGGCTGCCTGGACGCTCCTTAGCACGTGCATTTGAGAGGGTCCAAGGCACGTGCATGATGAAAATTGGAGGGAGTTTCAGCAGAAGATGAAACAACCCTTATTTTTCCCCAAAAAATCGAATTTGGTTTTGGTTTTTGGCTCCATCGCATCCTCCCTCCCCATCGAAGAAGAAGCTCCATCGCTTCCTCCCTTCCCATCGTCGACTCCACCGAGAGAAGAATCGAAAGAAGAAGCTCCCCATCACACGAAGAAACCAGAGAAGGTAAGTGCCTCTTTCATTTCTTCTTGATTTCTTCTTGTGGGGTTCTAGATCTAGGGTTCATGACAAACAAATTATAAAATGCTTAAACTCATCATTTTCACAACATCTCATATTTTCTATACGCACATACTTTTTTTTTTCTTTTTTTCTATACGCCAGAATTTGCAAGGATCTCAGCAGCATTGGTGATACTGGTATTATTGTGTTTTCAGGTTTAATACCATTCTATTTGATTCCATCTGTGTGTTTTTAGTTTATTTACTAGTTTCTGTTGGTTATCATGAGTAGTTGTCATCTCTGTGACAAAGGAGGGTGTCAAGTTCTCAGCAAAGGGTGACATTGGAACTGCAAATATTGTTTGCAGATAGAATGAATGTGTTGATAAGGTTTGTGCTACTGTTCAGCCTTTCATGTCTAATTTGCTTAAACTTATTTATTTATTTAGCTGTAAGCCCGAAAGGTTTTTTTTTTTAAATCTGATCTATGGTTTTGTTTGCTTTAGTAGTTTATATCCAGATGAAATGTTATGATACATAGTTGGGGTTACGTATTCGATCTTCAAAGTGAGCCTGTTTGATTCATATAATACATCTTGTGAAATTTGATTTTCTTTGGGGAACTGGTGGATTGTTGATATACTCACTTGGCGTAAAACCTAATATTAAGACAAGTTGATGTGCTTAATTTGTTGGCATTGAGCTGAACTGGATCAATTCTCAAAAGTAGATTACTGTGCAAAAATGAGCCCTAAGAAGGTTTATAGTTTCAGTGCTTTGATGAAGATGGTTAGTGACCTATGAACTTTGCCAATATAGTTGTGATTAATTTGGTTGAAGAATCCCACCTAGCAGTTCAAAGGAATATTGAACACATAGCCGAGGTGGTTAGCTTATATGGAAATTGAACTGAATCTCTGATTATCAACTATTAACTACACTGACTGACAAATAAAATGACCAGTCTTAATGTCCTAACATTTGCAAGGCTTGCTGAAAGTTAAAAGAGTCGAATGTGTGTCTTTGCAGTTTGCACTGTCCCTGTGATGTGTCACTTGTTTTTCTGAGTAAGGAACCGCAATGATTTTCTTGAAATTTTAATTATGTTGTTTTGTGATTGTGCAGCCAGAGGAATCTACTATCATAGAGATGCAAGAACCTGTGTCTTTGACATTTGCACTTAGGTACATGAACTCCTTCACCAAGGCAACTCCGTTGTCTAGTGTTGTGACCATCAGTTTATCAACTGAATTACCTGTTGTGGTTGAATACAAGATTGCAGAGATGGGATACATCAGGTTCTACTTGGCTCCTAAGATTGAAGATGAGGCAGAAGAAATGAATTCTTGCTTTTAGGCATACTAGGCTTTTCTTTGTTAGCACTATCTTGTTTTATAGGTTCTATCTTGAATTGTAATTGATGGTTTAAGACCCATGTGTATGTGGGTTTCTATTTGATAGGAAATGGCAATTTTCAAGTGGTATCCATCTTTCAGGCCAATGGCTTATTTTGTTTTTTCGTCGAAGTCTAGACTTAGTTATTGACTTTGTATCACCTCTAATGCATTTCACTTTCTAATGCTCATCCAGAGATTTACCTTTCTGTTGTATGTCAGGTATGGATATTTTTTCATGTTGAGCAAAGGTGCATACAGTTAGTACCTGCGCCTGAGCTTTAATCCCATTAGAGTATTCTTGAATTCTCTGGTGAAGCTGAATTATGAATCTAGGATGTTTTGTGGTTTTTTGATTGTTTGCGAGGAACTGCCCCTCCCTTTATCATTGTAATCACTGTCCTAGCATTGACAGTTAACTCCACTGCCATTTTAATGCTACCTAGCAACCATCTTCCTTCATTTTCATCTATCTGCCTTTTTGTTTTTGATTTTTTGTTCCATCCATTTCAGAAAGCACTTTATGTGTTTTGCTATTTCTTTACTACTAACCAACTGTTACATTCTCCCAGATCTCCCTTTTTGTTCGAATTTTCATTCTGAAGTGTAACGTCTAATTGGAATTGGAAGTTACACAAAACTAATAACCTGTGCATGTCCTTTTTGCTCACTACTTTCATAAGTTAGAACAACCAACCAAACAGTCTTAATAGGATTGCTTCTTTTTAGCAGCAAAAGCAAACCCCGGGGTACAAAAATTGAAACAGGCCAACCTGCAAAGGTATCAAATTAAAACACTCAGTACCATAGCGTTCCGTCAAAAGTTCTGAATCAAGGATTGCAAAATTGAAACTTTCAGTTTTTACAGTATTATCAACTGGTACTGATAACATAACAAGCACACTATCCAAGTGAAAAACGAATAATCAATTAACAGATAATTGTACTAAAACAAACTGATGTTGCAGAGATCTAATTTTTCTCAATGAATAATGGAATTGTGTGAGAGTGAGACTGAAATAAGAACTAAAGTGATCAACCAGTCTTTTATTGAAATTTCTCTATTCTCTAGGTTGTTTGTTGCTGTTAATACAGGTGGAAACCCACATTCCTGGTTTCCATAAAAAAGAATTTCTGAGGTTGCCTGCGAGCACATGTACCACTGTGGCTCTGAGATGGTGCCCCGCCCTCTCCTGCACTAAAAAGAACAAAACAGAAGAAAAAAAAAAAAAAATAATAATATATATATATATATATATATATATATATATATATATATATATATATATATATATATCTGGGATGGGCAGATCTCTCATTTGTTGTTGTTGCTCCGTTTTTTGGCTTCACTGTAAAGGATTACACCAATGACTGTGAGAGTGTAACCAAACATTCCGGTCACAGAGACTGGATTTCTGAAGATCAAAATCGAAACCACCACAGCCACAGCTCCTTTGGCGTTCCCCAGCACCTGAAAAAGTTGACAAATTAGTAAATTGCAAATGCAATTTATAAGACATTCTATCACAAGTTCCAGGTTTTAGAGTCTGATAATAACTTTTCTGTCCACTAATCCAATAAATTCAAATTACCGAGTTTGACCACATTGGACAGCAAAACATGGATAGTATGGCATTGTTATACATCTACAACACTTCATAGATTGCAAGAACCTCTACCTATACTTTTGGAATAACAAAGATTTAAGGCATGAACAAGCCAAAACAAGTAAATTGCGTAGGGTCCCTCACGTTCTCATGTGGTGTGTGTGGAAAGAAAGAAATAAAAGGGTTTTTGAAGGGCTTAACAGATCAGAACACTCTATCTTTATCGAGATTAGAGAATTGTTGTGGAAAATGGGTACGGCATGTAATTTATTTACGGATTTGGGTTTTGACACTTTCATAGTGTCTTGGCATTCCTTGATATAGGAATGTTTCTTGTTGTAACTTGTTTCCCTTTCTTTCATTAATAAACACTTTCATGTTTGACCGGAAAAAAAAAAAAAAAAAAAAAAACAAGTAAATTGCATCTAGAAATTCTCATGAATTGTCCTAAATGCTTCTCATATACTAAAGCAACCCAATATTTGGGTAGTGTAAAGTGAGTTTCTAATACAATTATTCATGTTTATCACTGGTGACAATGCCTAATGATCATCAATGTCAAACACATCCTAAGAGCATTTTTAATCATGAATTTGGCCGAATGGTAGAGAAACATAGAGGTCTATCTTGCTTGGAACATAGCCCCTTCACCACCTAAATAAGGCACAATTGCATAGTTGTAGATGAGATATGCATAATTGATGTCTTGGCAAATGAAAATCAAGATCTATTTCTATTGTGTTAATTCATGCCAAAGGTATGGTACCATTTCCTTCATCTATTTCTAGTGCATAATTGAATTTAAGCATTTTATAATTTGTTTGTCAGGAACCCTAGATCTAGAACCCCACAAGAAGAAATCAACTTGTCTTAATATTAGGTTTTACGCCAAGTGAGTATATCAACAATCCACCAGTTCCCCAAAGAAAATCAAATTTCACAAAATGTATCATATGAATCAAACAGGCTCACTTTGAAGATCGAATACGTAACCCCAACTATGTATCATAACATTTCATCTGGATATAAACTACTAAAGCAAACAAAACCATAGATCAGATTAAAAAAAAAAAACCTTTCGGGCTTACAGCTAAATAAATAAATAAGTTTAAGCAAATTAGACATGAAAGGCTGAACAGTAGCACAAACCTTATCAACACATTAATTCTGTCTGCAAACAATATTTGCAGTTCCAATGTCACCCTTTGCTGAGAACTTGACACCCTCCTTTGTTACAGAGATGACAACTGCACATGATAACCAACAAAAACTAGTAAATAAACTAAAAACACACAGATGGAATCAAATAGAATGGTATTAAAGCTGAAAACACAATAATACCA
Organism: Berberis vulgaris; assembly: GCA_963556465.1. Classification (NCBI taxonomy): domain Eukaryota; kingdom Viridiplantae; phylum Streptophyta; class Magnoliopsida; order Ranunculales; family Berberidaceae; genus Berberis; species Berberis vulgaris. The sequence goes on from OY747133.1 coordinate 5,678,130, forward strand.
GTATCACCAATGCTGCTGAGATCCTTGCAAATTCTGGCGTATAGAAAAAAAGAAAAAAAAAAGTATGTGCGTATAGAAAATATGAGATGCTGTGAAAATGATGAGTTTAAACATTTTATAATTTGTTTGTCAGGAACCCTAGATCTAGATCTAGAACCCCACAAGAAAAAATCAAGAAGAAATGAAAGAGGCAGTTACCTTCTCTGGTTTCTTCGTGCGATGGGGAGCTTCTTCTCTCGGTAGAGTCGACGATGGGGAGGGACGAAGCGATGGAGCTTCTTCTTCGATGGGAAGGGAGGATGCGATGGAGCCAAAAACCAAAACGAAATTCGATTTTTGGGGAAAAATAAGGGCTGCTTCATCTCCTGCTGAAACTCTCTCCAATTTTCATCATGCACGTGCCTTGGACCCTCCCAGACGCACGTGCCAAAGAGCGTCCAGGCAGCCACCCAGGCACTCGACCCAGGTTAGCTAGAATTGCGCTTTCTGTAATTTTCTTTCCTTCCTCCATTCAATAATAATCTTCGTGTTTATAAAAAAAAAAAAAAAAACCTAATACTAATACATCAATTTGACTTAAGAAACACATGTAATGTAACTTAACACCCACCATATGTTTATTGATAGATTTCTAATAATTGACCCATCCATAAATTTCAGAAGCACCTGCTGCAATCTTCATTCATTGCCATATTTTCTTCTATTGGTTTGACAGTTTTTTCTTGTCAGGTTTTCGTTAGCCATTGCCAAGTGATTATGATAGTTGGAGATTAACGAGACATAATTGAAATTTTCCATCTCCTAATACCTAAAGTCAATGATTGAAATTCAAACATATATGCCACTCTCATGTGATGAACTAAATGACTTAGCCGACTTATTTGAAAAAAAATAAAAATTATTCTCCAATCGCTCGTTCATGGTACTGCAACTCCGATCATTCTCTTGAAGCTCATTTTCTTTGTGTTCATGATACATTCTTAGTGTGCCAATTTGACCGACTGACTGCTTATCTTCCGCGACTTATTAGCACATTTTAGAGTACACTGAAATGGTTGAATATGAGGAAGGGTCTATGTGGGTGTTTTAGAGTACACTGAACATGGAACTCATTAGCACATTTTAGTTTTAACTGAAAGCAATCAACTTTCACCTTACAGAAGAACCTTTCACAGTTTTGAATATCAGCCAAAATCAGAATCAAGAGCCACCTCCGCCATGAACCAAAAAAGCTAGTTTGTCCAATTGGGATAATCATCCCTAGCTACAATGCTCCGGCAAGTGCCTCTCTGTCGCAACCCCAAGCGTCGCAGACAACAACTGGGATCAACAGCCAAAGCAGAGAGTACACTGCAGTCACTCCTGACTGCAAGTCCCCTTCCCTCTCTGTGATATCTTCTTCTTCTTCTTCTTCCATCTGCTGCAATAAAGCAAAGTTGTAATTCTTCTTCCATCTCCCCTCTTTCCCCAAACTTTCAACTAACGCGTCTCCAAATCACAGATCAACTACCCTAATCCCTGTTCCTTTTCCCTCTAAAATCAACCAAATCAATTTGATTTCATCCACCCGAACTTCTTTCACTCGCCAACACAAAATGTAGTATAGAATCTGAAAGAAAATCGATGACTCAGTGAAGAGAGATCGAGTAGTGGAGAGATGGTTACCTTGATCTGGATGGAATCGTGGAATCGAGAGAGTCCGAAAAGAGCTTCAAAACGATGGAGAGCGAGAGCGAGCTCTGCAAGTCGACGTTCCAGATCTGGCGTTGTGTTTGTTTGATTTCGATTTCTTCTACGTTATAGTGGCGGTGAGTAGACTAAGGAGAAAAGAGGACGGGAAGAAGAAGAAGAAGGTAGAACCAGAGAGGGATTTCAATTATACGCTCTTGCTCTCTGTCGTTTTGATGGGGAGGAAGAAGAAGGTATCTCTTCATCTTCTTCGTGAATGTTGAAGCAAAATGGTCTCTTCATGGTTTTGCTGCGTCTTGGGCCTGGACATTATAGAAATTGGGCGAGGGCAATTTGGTAAACCAAAGTTCGACCTTACGCAATTTTCGCAAACTCCTCAGTCCTCACAGAGTCAGACTCCTCACAAACTCCTATCTCGTTCCTTCTTCTCCACAAGACTCAGACTCATTCACAAGTTCCTTCTCCTCTTCACAGACTCAGAGGAAGGTTGGTAGTGAGATTTTTTTTTTTTTTTTCTTGTGTGTGCCAAGCAAGGTCGAGTTGTGACTTTGCAAATGCTTACACTTCAATTGGTGAAGGTTATGTAAGTTGGTGGTTGTGTTGTCTCGTTTATCAGAGGAAGTGATCTCTGATTTGTTTGAGAGTAGTCTTTCTAAGTATCTTTCTTGTTTGGTGTAGTTTAAGTATTTGATGAAAATGTTTGGATTGAAAGGAAGTAGATTCTTTCAGTTTTTCAGTGTATGACGTAAAACCCTTCATCACAGAAATGCAGACACTCACACCTCCCTCCTTCAACTCCACCTTCTACAAATTTCCTATTTCCCCAATTCGATTTTCCTGCCAAATCAAGTTGGTTAATTTAGGGTTAGGGCTTTCTGGTAAGCTCAATTTCACCACCAAACCAACTCCTATCTTCTTTGATTTATCCACCATTGAAAATTTAACGTTTGTTCTTGCAGATGAGAAGCAATTCACTCGTTTGCGAAGAAATTTCACCTCATTTGGGGAAACCAGAGCTGTTGGTAGAGGAAAAGGCGAGTCTTTGTCAGCTTGGGATGAGAAGCCATATGAAGTATTGCCAGATGGAAAGAAATTTTACTTTGATGAACAAGATGTGTTGTCTTTCATCGATCCGCCGAAGGATTTGATTCCATTGGACCAGTCTTCTTATAATCCAGCCGCGTATCTTTGGTGAGCTTTCAAAGGCTTGATTTTTTTTTTTAATGCTTTTTGAGCAAAATTAATGATGGGTTTGAATAGTTTAATAATGGGGCTTCAAAAAATTATAGCTTGGTTTCCTAAGAGTATATACCAAATTAAATCTAGTGTAATCTAATTTTAAGCCAAAATAAGGTTACAATATCGATACCCTTAGCCAGGGCAAATGAGCATAATAACAAGAATATATATAATTTAAATCACAAAATAATTAGGATAATTATCTAGTTACCAATAGATCCGCCCCTGGTTACCAGTGGGCATGTAAGTGTGTTGCACCTTCAGTATGCAGGTTGAAGCATTTTGCAAGTATTTGACGGAATGAATTGTATTACTTTTATATTCAGCCAATCTCAAACTATTGTTTTTGTAAAAATTATAATGGTAAAATTTGAGGTTTGATTATTTCATATTGAAGTAATCCTATTCTTCAAGGATATAATTTGCTTACTTCAACTTAAGGGCGTCTAATTAACTCGATAAATAGTTTTGCTTGTGCGTTTGACATGTTATAAGATGCATTCTTTGTCCAATACTCCAAGAATATAAAGTTTGATACATATGGATATTTCATATAATATCATTGTTGATCGAATATAGTGAATGGATTCTCAAAAGCAATCAGTTAGTTTGATAGAGTGTGTTTTGTTGAAACAGTGTGGGATTTTCACGGCATTGGAGTACGCAATCTCAAAGGGATACTTTGAAAACTTGATTGTCGATTGGAAAATTTTGTAATGGCAAATGACTAGCTATTGAGCTTTGGGAGTTTTCTTGTATACTTGTATTAAGCTTTGTTTTTCATGATCAATGAATCTTTACCTTCTCTAAGGATCACTTGTTTGTTTTTCAATTAGTTTGAGCTTGTTACTCTGTGAACAAAATTATCTCATCTTCTTTGGCTAATTAAGTTTTGTTCTATGACCTCCAGGAAGAAAATTGGAGACATTCCAGAGGAAAGACGATACCGGTTGCTTTCTTTGCTGAAACCTAGGTTGTTTCTTGCAAATCTTTAAGTTGTAAAACATAAATGTATGATGTATTTCCAATGTGATACAATCAACTTCCCTTTGACCAAATTATTATGGTAGCTGCATTTATATGTGGTTCAGCCAGTTGTATGAAGAATTTAGGCCCACCAACTATTAAAAGAGCTTTAGTGAGAACTGAGAAGTAATGGGTTGATGGTCTAATTCATATTCCCAAATAACTGAATCAGGCTTATATCAAGGATTTGGGAAATTGCTGGCACACGCTGCAAGGATTCTAAACAAATAAAGAAAACTTCTTCAAGCTTGCTGTCTGATGGAGATAGCGCAACATCTCTTGAGTTTTGGAATTGCCGAACTAGTGGAGGTACTGATTCTATTTCATTTTCATTATGGCAGTATCTACTGTGTTGGGCTGCTTTATGCACTCATAAAAATAACATACAGCTTTGGATTTTGCAAACTATCTAGGATGAGACATCTGCTGTAGTAGTCGTAATTCGGAATACAAGATCTTGTGATTTTTATTTCTTTTTTCCTTAGCACATTTTAGTAGCAGTTCAGAATTATTGTGCGGACATTTTCTCTCATGTGTGCTGTTAACAGTGGGGAGAAGATAGCCAACAGAAAAGTTAGGATTGTTTGTGTTCCATCTTCGTGTCGGGGTTTGGGGTGATGGGTGTAAGTCATTAGTGATTTGCCCACTTCCAGCACCTGCAAACTTCAGCAGATTGTTCTGCTTGGATATGCATTTGATTGTAACATATTTATTCTTGCCCAGTTAGTGTATTTGTGAAATGCCTCTTTACAGGTCATACTAGAATAGTATAGTTTAAGAGCTATGTAACGACACGGGTACATGTATCTTCATTCGAGATGGATACGAAGTGTCGGACATGTTGGCCAGGAAAAACACTATATGAGATACGCTAGAGGACATGCTTGTGCATTTTACTATTATTTACTTTTTAGCAATAAAGTTTGAACTATTAGTAATATTCATTCACTTGTACGTTAATATTGTTATTCATGTACTAGTAAATTGCCATAATATGCTTTTAACATTAGTATATAATTGAAAATTTTCAAAGATATATGAAAAATAAGCATGGAGTGTCCGATCGGAGTATCTGTGCATCGACACCAGTATGTGACACTATACGTGTTGACACATTTTTTTTTATTAGAATAGAGTGTCGTTGTTGCATAGTTTAAGAGTATTTTATTTGGATGTGTGATTGTAGAAATGGTAATTATTACACGTTAAGTTTTTCTAGATTCTGAGTTTTTAATACCTCTTTTCTTGTCCCAAGTCAATACTTTTCTTGAATTTCTGACCATCTGGTGTGGATGCTGTTCAGGACCATGGCCTATTTCTTGGATAAATTTCTTTAAGAAGGTACACTCTACTCTCTAGTTTGTAGTGTGCCCTTAAAAGTTAAAATATTTTGTTATTCTCATAATTTGTTGTTTTCTTTATATTACATATTTTCATTTGATCCTTCATGCATTTCAGGCCATATTTCGTTGTAAAGATGGGCGGACTTGTGGAAGGATAATTCTTGGTACGTGTGATTTCGAAATATCTATTTTTATTTCTCCTAGACTCATGAGAAAAAGTGTTACTGAAATTGTCTGTTTCTGAAATTCAGCTGTTATATGTTGTATCTCAGTTTTTCACATCGAATCTAGAAATACAGATCTATGTTGACTGCCTTAATATTTTGCTTCCATATTATGTACAATAATTTTACTGAATCTTCATATCCAATCTTGTGAGGAGAATGTGGTGTCTTACTTCAAGAAGCATGATTTTGGGGTGGAGAAATGGGGAGTGTTTTTGTTATGCATTCACTTTGATTGTATTGGAAGGACAAAGGAGAAAAAGGAGTGGGTGAAAAGGGATTTTGATGAAATGAGAATTTGAGGTCATCTCCTTAAGGCCTCGGCTTCTGAAGATGGGTTTCCATTGGGGTTCTTGAGGATATCTTAGTACCGTACTAGTTGTGTGTCTAGGTTCATGCCAGGAAGGATATGAATAGGACCCTGATATGAATAGGACCCTGAGATGACTAATTACGTGGATCAGTGTATTACGTGTTATTTGGGTAACATAACTGTTCAATTTTAATTGGGTCTTATTCCGGAAATTATTCTCACTGTCCTCATATAATATATCTCGTTCAGGTAGCTTCTTGCATAATATGCAGATTATCATTATTGGGTTGAGAGTTGAAGCCTTTTGTAGTAATGCATATTAATGATGGCTAGAACTCAATTTAACCATTGGCTAGCACATTCAGGTGGTCCAGTTCTTTCTGGAATTGCAAATTCCTATAGTCCATTGTACTTCACCGTGAGAAAACATGAGGAACTGATGGCAACTGAACAACCTTGCTACACAGCATATGAATTTGGTGATGGGCTATTGGATCTAAAAGATTTCCCAAGAGGCTTCCCAAGACCAGGTGAGTTTGTTTCTCTTGTCTAGTAGTTAAATCCCACTTAAGGTCTAAACTTCACGGTTTGCAAATTCATATGCTGATTTGCATCATATGTTCTTTACCTTATTTGTTAGGCAAGTGATGTGATTAGTGTTGCATGGACCTCATTAATTTTTTACAAACTCCCCTGGTTACTATTAATTTGTTTTAAAGGTAAACCGCAATGGTTATTGGGTTATTCTGTTCATTTTGTTAGATGCAGTTCTTGTTATGCTGATGGTGTGCCCAACATGGCTCTATTGGTTATTATTTTTATTTTATTTCATTTCATTTTTTATTTTTATTTTAAGGCAACAAAGTATGTGATAAATATGGTATGTAGCTATGCACTTCTTGAAGTCAGCAACTTTGTATACAAATTAGGGGTGCTTCATACACTAGCCTTAGGAGTTTATATATGTTGTAAAAATATATAAAATTGCATACAGCTGATATCTTGTGGCTGTAGTTTAGTGGTAAGAATTCCACGTTGTGGCCGTGGAGACCTCGAATCCCAGCAGCCACATTTTATTTTTTGCTTGTTTATCTTGTCTGTTTGTTTTCGTTGGGCTCGAATCCCAGAATTTCTCCTCCTCTGGCATAACAAAAATGACCGGATCTCTCCATTTTGTTTTTAACTCATCAAAATTTTGTTAAGACCTAGATAATATGTTAGGATGAATTTTGTTGACATGGTCGTCACTTACAAATGAAGTTATTACCTAGATAATATGCTAGGATGTAGCTGATATCTTGTGGCAACTAGGAAGGTTGGTATAATAAAAGCTTAGGAACCCGTCTAACTGGCGAGGAAACCAGCGAGGGAGGAGGGAGGAGGGAGGAGGGAGGAGGGAGGACCCTCCATCCCCCTCGCGATATGTGCCTCCCATCCCTTGCATGCATCTCGAGGGGGATGGAGGGTCCTCCCTCCCTCCCTCGCTGGTTTCGTCGACAATTAGAATTTCTGAAAGCTTAGATACTTTTTTCAAAAATTGCATTTAAGATTCTGTAAAGAACTGTGATGTACCACATTTTCATTTGCAGTGAAGCATCCCTGGCCTTTCGATGATCATGTTGTTGTGTATATACGTAATGTGGGACCAGGTGTGTTAGTGGGGCAAGGATGGCAGGAAGGGAAAGTCCTGGCGCAAGTCCCTAAGAAACTCTGTGGTGAAATTATAATGGTAAAAGATTATGCAGCCTCGGAGAAAAATTGCTGAGAAGTTCAGAGAAACTTACTAACCTGTCATTGTGCAAGGTCTTCTCCAGATATCCTTGATAGATTTTAAGGACTTGAGCAAGTGCTTTTGTTGCTGTTACATTGTTCGAAGGAATGCATTCCCGACCTCTCATTATTGTAGAATTCTCCTCTGTCTAAGGTTGAAGTGAATGTTGTTATACCTCTGAGAATTATGGAGTCTGTATCTTATGCTTAATTTTGAATTTTCACAATTTTAATGAGATACTATACATTTTATGTTTGGGAGGCCAAAACTTGCAACACCTCTTATGGTAACTAGGATTCCTTTCTTGTCCTCGCACTTGCACGAAGGACAGAGAGTTCATATTCAGGGCCAAGGTTTTCATTCTTATACACGTGATATATGACTTGCGTGGGGATCCTGAATTGCTGGCGTAGTATCAGTTTTAAAATGATATTGTCCTGCCATTGAAAGTATCCAGAGCTCAGTGGCTTGATTCAATGCCAAACTACGATATTTTTCTTATTACTCCTCTTTTATTGACAAAGGGTAAATCTTCTCGGCATCATTATCCAAGCAAATTTTCAGGATTATGATTCTACAGAAATGAAATTTCTCTTCTTGAGGTATGTCGTGCACAGGCATATATCTTTTGTCTTACTATGGTAGAGTGTGGCACTGGAAGGTTCATCAAGGTGCCCTGGTCCTGGAATTCCTTGAACAAGCTTATTGTTGATCAAAGGAATGCCTGGAACTCAAAATAGTGTCGTGGTTGGATCCAAGTTCCACTTCAAAGATGTGCATACACATGCACACAATTTGGTGCTTTTATTTTATTTGTTTGGGTATTTATTTTTCCACAAAGCAGTTCCAGAGTAATTAAAACGAGATCGGATAACCTAAAGCAGGAAAAGATCGATACCATCAAGGATACCAAGCAATAAGCATAGTGTACTCAATATCATAACTTTACAACATCAACCATCACCCTCTAATGAGGACAAAGACCAAGACAAATAAGAAACCCAATACCACGAGGCAGGTCGGAAACATGAAACTAAAACTGAGGTATTTCATACTGTGATGCGCTGGATTATGTATCATCAGTCTAGTTACTGCAGCGGATAAAGCAGACATGCCTAAGAAAGTAACACTTGCATAGTAGAAGAATTTTTGGCTTGAATTCCTAGTATCCACTTGCGAAAAAGCCAAGGCTCCGCCACTACCAAAAGCCATGATTGCATGCATGGTTTTCTTGATACTTGCTCTGGTGCCGGAATCTTCAGGGTCCTGCAGCCAGACTCAGGTTCAGTAACAATTGAAATCCTTTGTTATTCAAACTATCAAGTAAAAAGAGCTGACTAGCTACTTAAATTACATTTACGTTCAACATCATTTATTTCTCACACCTGAGTTTCACAAGCCTAATAATTAACTCCTCATTTTATTGATTGAAGTAGAAAAACTCGTCTAACACACATGGTATACATATATATATATATATATATTTGGTGAGTATTGGAAGTATAGATCATACCGCGGGTACTCTTGGACTTGGGTTGCCACTCTCTAGACCGAGAGCCGCCACCTGGTAAAAATTGGAATTAGATTCACATTTATATTTCACATATAGTGATCAAAGAAGCACTGACATATCAAGAAAATTGAATGACCATAAAAGTTGCAATGTATTCAACACTTTAGAAAGTATAGATTTCACTCATTAAAAATAATGGTATACTTGGGAAGCATAGGAAGTGCATACATACTGTCCAAGGTGGAGATCAATTCATTCACAGGGGTTTGTCGATGAATAATTGGAGGAATTAGATTAGCATTAACCACAACGACAATCTTCTTTTGAAAATTTTAGATTACTACGACATGCATAAATATGTACAATCAAGAAAGCCATTTATGGTTACGTACCTGCAATTGTGAATTAGCATTGCCAGCCATTTTATGTCCTGCGTAAAAAAAAAAAAAAAAAAAATATATATATATATATATATATATATATATATATATTAATTGAAACATTAAATAAATAAATAATAAAAGAAGTAAATAGTGAAACTGATTTGGGGAAATCTAATAACCACTGTTAAAGTAATAAAAATAAAAATAAAAAAAAAATAAAAAAAAAATGTAGGGATGTCAATGAAGAAATAACATTTGACCACCATAATGAGAAGTAGGGATGTCAATGGGATGGATTTGGATCCTGAAGTTACAAAAATTATCTGGGAAAAGTTAGATGTTTAATCTAAAACAGATCTTACCAAGTCTAATTTAATTAAATTAAATAAGAATCAAGTAAAATAAATAAGTATCAATTAGGTTTGTTTTATTAACTAAATCAAAGGCCAAAACAAATTTTGCAGCCAGTAGGCCCAATACACTAACCCAAATCGACCCAAAAGGAAGACTGAAGCAGTGAGTATTTCTTCTTCAGCTCTTATTCTTCACAGGCGAGCGGATCGAAGTCGAGTCGTCGACAGTTCTTCTTCTTCTTTGTTGGAGAGGCGATCGTTAAGGAACTCAGACAAGAGTAATTGGTGGTGTGTAATGTGTGGGGTTCTGATTCTTCCGCCATTAGGGACCTTTGTCGCTCTCTCTTTTGCTCGCTCGCTCGCTCTCCTCCTCCTCGACGAACACCCAAGTGAAGCTCATAGAATGCTGGAGGCCACAACAGAGATCACGTCGCCACGTTTGATGCCTAGAGATGCGAGTTGGATGTATCAACGGTAGGTTTGTGAGATGGAAGTTCTTTTGAGTAACCCAAAAGGAAAGGAAGTGCGCTTGTCTTCAACACCTCCATATTCATATCTCTTCTCATGAAAATGACTATTGGTTTTGCATGTAGGCATTACACACACTTTTGTGCGGTTTGTTCATTTCTGATAATTCTAATGTATTTTGGTTCATTACTTGTACTGAAATTATAGTTGATGAACATGTTTCCTATCAATTTTAGGACTATATGGAGGACTGACTACTTTATTGGGTTTCGCAAAGCTCGTCATAGTAATAGTATAGTAAACAGACTACGGTTTCTTTTGATGAACCAACCTATAGTGCGCTTCAATTCCTAACAAAACAATATCTATTGGGGTAGAAGCTCACTACACTACATCATAACTGACAAGGGAATTTGCAGTCTTTTAATGAGTCAGCAAACTTGAATTTAGCAACCATAATTAGAACAGAAAAATAAATGGGCAACAAACAATTAAGATATTTAAGCATAACTAAAATTCTTTCTCACCTGAGCTTTGGGTACTCTGTTCTCTGTTCTCTGTTGTTTAATGAGACAGCTTCTTTGTTTCTAAAATTGTTTTAAATGTCCGATATGTTTCACTAAGAACTTCTTTGCAGGACTTTGTATGATAACTTCCGACTTTCCCACTTTGTATGGGTAGAGATGTAATTGACGGATACATTTTGGACTTTTCAGTAAGAACTTCCGACTTTCCGACATGGTTCCTGCAGAGAATCGACTTTTTATTGTGATTGTGAGTTTGACTTTTTTTTGTTTTGACTTTTTTTTGTGATTGTGAGTTTGACATGGTTCCTGCAGAGAATTTATTACGACTTTTGTCACTAAGAGAATTTGACATGGTTCCTGCGGAGAATTTTTCACTAATTTTGGATGGGGACGACTTTTTAAAAGTCACAACCTTGAGAGCTACTGCGATACCTAGATTTTTGGATAACGTGATTCATATAGTATTATATTGTGACAAATAACCGGACAAAAGAAATAATTATGTGAGAATGATGTTCTGGCCTTTTCATTGTTCTATTGCTATTTATATACAACCTATTCTGTCAATATAGGCAACTCATAATCACCCTAACAATCTGCTAACTTCCTTATACAAAGCAATCATCCCAAAGATAATCTTCACAATAGCATAATTTGAGAGCATAATCATGAGAATATTCTCAATTACCATATTCAATAGCATGATCATGAGAATATTCTCAATACCCCCTCTCAAGTTGGTGTATGGAGATCCCGTATGCCAAACTTGCGAAGTAGATATTCATATTGTCGTTTGCCCAACGCTTTTGTGAAAATGTCAGCGAGTTGTGCATTGGACGGGACAAAGGTGAGATTGATATTTCCGGCAACAATGTCATCACGGACAAAGTGACAATCGACCTCAATGTGTTTTGTCCGTTCATGAAATACGGGATTTTGAGATATATGGAGAGTCGTCTGACTATCACAATGAAGAGACATAGGATGTGTATGGGGCATCCCGAGGCTAGCTAAAATAGCTTTTAGCCATTTCAACTCACATGTAGTCATAGCCATAGACCGGTATTCCGCCTCTGCGAAGGAACGGGAGACTGTATGTTGCTTCTTCGTCTTCCAAGATACCGGCGAGTTCCCAATAAACACCAACCACCCAGTGAGGGACCGCCTAGTCAATGGGCATCCGGCCCAGTCAGCGTCACACCACCCATGTAACTGCATGTCACACTTATTACTCAAATGTATACCTTGACCCGGATTACCTTTTAAGTACCGGACCACCCGCAAAGCAGCTGTCCAGTGGTCTGCCCGAGGACGTTGCATAAATTGAGATAAAACATGAACACTATAAGATAATTCGAGTCGAGTAAAACACAAATAAATTAGCCGCCCCACCAAGCGACAGTAAGGCTCCGGATCAGCGAGCTCTTGACTTGTAGACAATGCGAGTCGGTGATTCTGTTCCAGTGGCACCGCCGCGGGCCTTGCCCTGAGCAATCCGGCCTCAGAAATAATGTCAAGCGCGTATTTACGTTGACAAAGTACAAACCCATCAGATCCGCGTGCCACTTCTACCCCCAAGAAATACTTTAAAGGACCCAGATCTTTCATGTGGAAACAAGCACTGAGGTAACCCTTGAATTTCTGTATATCAACCGAATTACGCCCAGAGATGATAAGGTCGTCGACATAAACAAGAACACTGAGCTGAACCGCACCTCTTTGTAGAGTAAACAAAGAATAATCTGAATAAGATTGCTGAAAACCATAATTCTTCAAAGCAGTTGACAGTTTAGCGAACCAGCACCGGGGTGCCTGCTTCAGCCCATATAATGATTTTCTAAGCTTGCACACTTTCCCGGAAGTCCCCACCTGAAAACCGGGTGGTAATTTCATGTATACCTCCTCCGTAAGGTCACCATGTAGAAATGCATTATGAACATCCATCTGATGAACTTCCCAATTCATGGCAGCCGCAACAGCAAGAAAGACCCTCACTGTAACCATCTTAGCTACTGGAGCAAATGTCTCTGTATAATCAATTCCTTCAATTTGATGATTCCCAAGAATAACCAGCCGAGCCTTCAATCGCTCAATGGTACCATCAGAATTATACTTGATCTTGTATACCCACTTGCATCCTAGAGCTTTCTTTCCTGGTGGCAATTCTGCTACAACCCAGGTTTCATTAATCTCAAGAGCCTCAATTTCTCGTCTCATGACATCCCTCCAGCGGCTGTCTTTCGCGGCCTCAGAATAACACACAGGTTCCCGATTCGCTGTCAAGGCTGTAAAAAAATGTCTATGTCGCACAGAAAAATTATCACAATTCACATAATGTGCTATAGGATAGGATGTACCTGAGGAATGCCGTGGTACGGGTGATGCTGGTACGGATGGACTCATTGTTCGAATTGTATGAGTAACATAATCACGGAGTTGTACCGAGGCTTGCCTTCTGCGTTGACCCCTGCCCAACTCATCTTCCTGACTTGCGTCCGGGTTGTCTTTCTGGTTCGCACAAACCGGTTGCCCAGCAGCCTCATCCGGCTGTACAAACGCCTCGGCACCAGCATTTGCCCCATCCTCGGCACACGCCGACTGCCCAGCAGCCCTATTTGGCTGAACAAACTCCTCGGCACATGCCGACTGCCCAGCAGCCCCATCCGGCTATACAAACTCCTCGACACCCCCTCAAAACAGGCGTAGATGTCTCCTCAAAGTCCTCGTGAACCGCCTCGATATTAGGCAGACCATCGTGATCTAAATCAAAATTATCTGCAAAGGGAAAAACTCCTTCCGAGAATACAACATTACGAGAAACAAAGAAATCTCGTTTCTCCAAGTCATACAAATGCCACCCCTTTTTTCCATAAGGGTACCCAACAAAGACGCACCTTCGACTTCTACTGGCAAACTTATCCCCCGTCTGCACATGGGCATAACACAAGGACCCCAAAATGAGCAAGTGATCGTAAGTGGGTGTGCTGCCATATAAGACACTATATGGTGTTTTCCCATTCAAGACCAAGGAGGGAGTCCTATTTATCAAGTATCCAGCCGTCAACACACATTCTCCCCAAAACTCAATAGGAAGAGAGCCCTGAAAACGCAGCCGTCAACACACATTCTCCGTTCAACTCGCCCATTTTGTTGAGGTGTTCCCACACAAGACGTTTGAAAAACAATCCCATGATCAAGAAAATATTGTCGCAGGCAAGTGAATTCAGTGCCGTTATCACTCCGCAAAATTTTTACCTCTTTATCAAATTGTCTCTTAACCATCGAGAAAAACATTTGAAGAGTATTGGAGACTTCTTTCTTATCAACAAGTAAATAAATCCATACAGCACGGGAAAAATCATCAACAATGGTCAAAAAATAAGAAGCACCACAAGAAGAAGTTGTTCTATAAGGTCCCCATAAATCAGTGTGAATAAGTTCAAAAATAGTCGAAGCTTTATGTTCACTAACATGACTTATCTCTACTTTGCTTTGCCCTCTGGCAGACATCACAATTTTTATTCAAGCGATTTTTCGTTTCACTGAAACTTATTTCGGGAACTAACTTTGTTACTTGTAGAGATGGATGACCCAGTCGCTGGTGCCATAGATTAAGAGACACCACATTATTGGCCTTTATTGCGTGAACCTGTGGCAGCCCCCGGAAGTAATAGAGTCCATCGCGTCGTTCACCCGCACCAATCAGCATCCTCGAAGTGCAGTCCTATATAACACACAGATCATTAGTGAATTGGACAAAACAGTTATAGTGATCAGTCAATTGCGACACAGAAATAAAATTGCAAGTTAGCCCTGGCACATAAAGAACATTTTTCAAACAAAAATTTCTTTCAAGAATGATTGTCCCCTCTTTAGTGGCGATAGCGCTACTCCCATCTGGCAATCCCACGGAACATTGAGCAATCGCCCTTAAGTCGCGGAGATCCCCGATCGTGCCAGTCATGTGATTTGAAGCTCCAGTGTCAATAATCCAAGGCTTACCAGTCATCTTATCGGTCGTTGCGGATTTTGACCTGCCCAGAATTTGGAGAAGTGTCTGCCACTGATCGGTTCTAGCCCGGGCAGTGGAGATGCATCTGTCTCGGTCACTCCTGCCCCAGTAGAACTTGTCTGAGCAGCGTTGGCACGATGCATACCCTTGGTTCAACGTTGAACGCTTAAACTCACTAGCAGCAGCAGATCCACAAGCGCACAGCAGCAGTTTCAGTTTCAAAGTTGCTACTATGGTTGTCACATTCTACAACCTCAACTCTCAATCTGGATTGAAAAAGCTTGATGAATACCTCCTGACCAGGAGTTACATCTCTGGATACCAAGCATCAAAGGATGATATCACCGTACATGCAGCACTTTCATCCCCTCCATCAGCTGAATATGTGAATGCGTCTAGGTGGTACAATCACATTGATGCACTTCTAAGGATCTCTGGGGTTTCTGGAGAGGGAAGTGGTGTCACAGTGGAGGGCTTTGCTCCCGTCGCTGAAGAAGTTGCTACTCCTGCTGCAGTTGACTCAAAGGCTGCAGCTGATGATGACGATGATGATGATGATGTTGATCTTTTCGGTGAGGAGACAGAGGAGGAAAAGAAGGCTGCTGAAGAGCGAGCTGCTGCCGTCAATGCCTCCGAAAAGAAGAAAGAATCTGGAAAATCGTCCATTTTGTTGGATGTAAAGCCATGGGACGATGAGACTGATATGAAAAAAACTTGAAGAAGCTGTGAGAAGTGTTCAAATGGAAGGATTGACTTGGGGAGCATCCAAGCTTGTTGCTGTTGGTTACGGTATTAAGAAGCTGCAAATTATGATGACCATCGTAGATGATTTAGTATCCGTAGATAGTGTTATCGAGGAGCATCTCACTGAGGAACCTTTGAACGAGTTCATTCAAAGCTGTGATATTGTGGCTCTGATACCATGACAAATAACAGGACAAAAGAAATAATTTTGTGAGAATAATGCTCTGCCCTTTTCATTGTTCTATTGTTGTTTATATACAAGCTATTCTGCCAATATAGGCAACTCCTAATCACCCTAACAATCTGCTAACTTCCTTATACAAAGCAATCATCCTAAAGACAATCTTCACAATAGCATAATTTGAGAGCATAATCATGAGAATATTCTCAATACCATATTCAATAGCATGATCATGAGAATATTCTCAATATATTGTCTTTGTAGATTCAACCTCATATACATATATAACACATCCCCTTTTCTCACTTAAGCGATGTGGGACTATAATCTCTCATTGGTAGTTTGCCCAATCATTATTGGGATCCACAGGCCTATTGAGCTTCGCCATCATGAGCCTCTCCTGCATCAGGCCAGCCGAATACCATCTATCATCCTAGAGATTGGGCCATTTTCAACATGTTGAATTGTATTTTGGGAGAAAAAAACCCGCCATTAAAGTGCTTAAATTTAAGAGTACAAGTCAGAATATGCTTACACATGACATTTCAGTGCATTCTATATTGTGTATACATCTCTAATTGATAAAATGAGAAATCATTGATGTCTCTAAACGTTCAAACTATTAGAGAGTGTGAAATTTCTACCAAGCAAATAGATGCTACTATGGGTATTAGGGCTGACAATGATACCATATCAAATCCGATATGTGTATAGATTCTGATTCTATCAGATCCATATTTAATGAATCGGATCCAGTTTCAGAATACATAACTCTATCTCGAAACCATTCAGATCAGGTCCGAATCTAATCAGGTTTATTGCCAGCTTATTAAAATGTTAAAATTATACTAATTAAAAATAATTAATTAATACGACATACATGTGATATACAAATGTAACCAACAAAGTTTCGTAATTGAATTATCTAAATGTTTCAATAAGATTCTAATAACTAAATTAACTAATTTATGATTGTGATTTAAGATTTTTTTTTTCAGAAATTAAAATACAATTCAAGTAAAAGAAGTAAATAGTGAAACTAATTATGGTAAATCTAATAATATATTGTTACAATTGAAAAAATGTTGTCGTCAAGTATATTCGAGGTTATAATATTGAAAAAATTTCAACTCCCATTAGTGAAGTAGAGAAAGCCAACAAACCAGTTCAAAATCTAAAGGGTTCATTTTGTTTGAGTTGTATTCTTAGCAAAAATTCTAGCCAGCCTTGTTTGCTGGCCTTTTCTTGGTCTTGTTTGGTTTTTTTTTTTACACTTCTACCCCTTATATAGATAGTGTTTGTGGCTGTGTTTTAAAGAAAATGGACAAAAAATGTAAAAACACCAAAACAAGGCCACCAAAAAAGACTGACTAGAATTACTCTATTCTTAGATGGGAGAGGAGATTTGATCTAATGTGGCTTATCTATCACGCCAAAGTAATCACCAAACCCGCCCACCATAATGACTGGATTATATATTTTTGACAAATGTAGCTTATCTAGTTATCAATAAAGGTAGCCCATATGTAATGAAACTGACGAAATCAAGGCATAGATTGGTTGAAAAGTAGAGTCAGTGTTAACGAGGTTGGTTTCCACCACCACCAACTGGCAATAGCAATGGCAATTAATTATGGAATCCACTTGAAAATTGCAATGGCAATGGGAATGACAATTAATTATGGAATCCACTTGAAAATGTTTTGAAATGAGCACATTATAATCATTTTACTAAAGTCGCGCAGAATAAGAATTTTTTTTTTGTAGATACCTGGGATACCTCACAGTGCACTCTGCGAGCATAAATTGTTTTCCTGTTCTGTGCGACTTTAGTAAAATGACTATAACTTGCTCATTTCAAAACATTTTCAAGTGATTCAAGTTGTGTTTATTAGATAACTGAGATTACTACAACTTTAGTGTTTGATCAACTTGAGAATCGGTCTCGATCGAGCACATAAGTTGGCCGAAAGTCAGGAACACTATTTCGTTTTCATTTTTTGGACAGATTTGCGCGACTTTAGTAAAATGATCATAACTTGCTCACTTCAAAACATTTTCAAGTGATTCAAGTTGTGTTTATTAGATAACTCATAGTACCACAATTTTTGTGTTTGATGAACTTGAGAATCAGTCTCAATTGAGGGTTTAAATTAATCGAAAGTTACCCTATTTTTTTTTATTTTTTTTTGAGTTTGAGTTTCTCTGTTATGTTAAGTTATGTATATTTTTTGAGTTTGGATTTAAGGGTTTCAACTTTGAAGGGATTTTGGGAGTTTTCGAGGGAGAGGGAGAAAATTTGCAAGCGATTTGAGAGTGAGGAGAGATTTTGAAGAGATTTGGAATAGGAGATTTCGAATGGGGGAGGGATGAACCATTGTCGATTTGAATGGTGAGGGGAAAAATGAATGGTTTTTATTTATATAGGTGGTGTGAGAAAGTAAAAAAAAAAAAAAATGAATGGTGGTGTAAGAAGAGAATATGATGGTGCGAGGGAGCCGTTGCCTTCATATAAACCTAATTTGACATTCAGGACTACATCCTGAAATTATGATGTGGCAGTCAGTATGACTATGAACTATTTTTTCACGGAACACTTGAAGTTCAATTTTCTGGTTACTTGCGATTACCACTGATTTTACAAATTTGATATAAAGGTCAATAAAATATTTTCTCAGATTTTTTCTTTTTCTAGAAGATCATAGTTTACCCAAATTTTTTCTTGGAGATGATTCTATAATCCAATTGAAGCGAAATCCAACGCTGACCAACATACAAGCTACAAAACAAAAACTAACAATGACCTTAGGAGTTAGGTCTTATTCACATGGGTTGGCTATTGCTTGGAAATCAACAAATCTAATCTAGAAGGGAAACAGGTATGGGCTAAGCAAATCATTTAACAAAGAAACAACTTAAAGGAAACAAATTAGGCTGTGTTTACCCCGTTAGTTGATCAGTGTGCACACATCCAAATTAAATGTCAATGTCAATGTCAATGTCAATGTCAATGTCAATGTCCTAAGGTTGACAGTCTTGTCCTTAAAATGACAAAGACTTTGGAGAGCGAAATTCGCTCTCACTCTAACCTTTGTTTTTTTAATGAATTATGCACGGTGATAAAAAAGAGTCTGGTCATTATAGAGAACTTTTTCGTCAACCACAAAATTTTCCTTTGCAAGGGCGTTTTAAACTGTAAACACGCGATGGAATCTTGGGATTAGTGTTATATTAAAAATTTATTAGTTTAACTTTGTCCAAAGGACAAGAGTTAGGCTCGTGACAGCCATCCGTAAAAATCTGTCTCATCCCTTTGCATGGATTGTGGTTCAAAAAGATTAATGCCGGATGACCGCATTGCTTGGAGAACCAAAGTATGCGTAGCCCCCGAGAGTATGGGAATGGTCTTTGATGATGATGATCATGAACTCTTTTCAAAGGACAAGTCAATCGTAGATTAGAGTTACATAAAATAAAAATTATGATTTTCTAGTGACAATAAACTCATAAAAATTTCAAGCTTTCATTTGTTGTGTTTCAAAATTGGGGATCGATCACCTATTAAACCCTGATCAAGGAATGAGATTTTGCGAAATCCCGCTGATAATTTCGTTTTTGAAAAGAAAAATGGTGGAATGTAATTTTACATTTTTTTCGAGGATTTTTTAAAAAAAATTCAGGATTTTTCATTAATTTCGGGTTTTTTTTCATAAATTTCGTTTTTTGTTTAAATACAAAAACCAACTACAAAAAAATTACATTTTTTTCAAGGTTTTTCAAAAAATTTCGAGGTTTTTTCAAAAGTTTTCGGATTTTCAAATCAAATCAATAAAAAACACCGAAACTTTTGCGAATCTCGAGGGGAATGAGTGGTAACACCCACCCCTCACCCCTTTCCTTGACGCCTAGAAGGGTTGAAGTTTTAAATTATTTTTTTTCAAAAAAATTCATTAGGGATGGCTTATACTGTAGCTACCAATTTTTATTTGTAAAACTTAGCAACAGCTAATATACTGTGGCTAAATGTTTTTTGTATATATATTTTTTTTTCAAAAAAATCCATTAGAGACGGCTTATACCGTAGCTATCAATTTTTATTTGTAAAACTTAGCGACAACTAATATACCGTGGCTAAATGTTTTTTGTGTATATATTTTTTTTTTCAAAAAAATTCATTAGGGACGGCTTATACCGTAGCTACCAATTTTTATTTGTAAAACTTAGCGACAGCTAATATAAGCTAATATACCGTGGCTAAATATTTTTTTTGTGTATATATATTTTTTTCAAAAAATTCATTAGGGACAGCTTATACCGTAGCTACCAATTTTTATTTGTAAAACTTAGCGACAGCTAATAAAGTGGCTAAATATTTTTGTGTTTACATATTTTTTTTCAAAAAAATCCATTAGGGACGGCTTATACCGTAGCTATCAATTTTTATTTGTAAAACTTAGCGACAGCTAATATACCATCGCAAATATTTTAATTAGCTACTGTTTATTCTGAATTTAGTCACGGTTTTCCCGTCACAAGCACACTTTTTATGATTATGGTCTTGGTCAGCTACCAAAACAATTAGTGACGGTTTTTTGCCTCGCAAATCTACCGTCTCTAGTATTTGTAGCTATTGGAGCTTGTTTTTGTAGTGCGTGGATAATATAAATACCAACCACATGCAAGACTTTGAGAGCATATGCAACATTTATGCGGACTTAGAATTCCAAGTCTGAGTCCATACCATTTTTATCACTTAAGGGAATTTCTGTCGTGACAGAATTCCAACCATGACAAAAGAGGCATTTAGGTGGTTAATTGAAGGACTGCTACATATCGAGCAAAAGCCACAAACAAACAACAAATTACTCGGGATATATGGATACATACTCAGTTTGGCCAAGGTTTAGAAATGCGTAACGGGCATTGAGCGGTAACCTTACACGAGGCGTTTGCATGTTAAAAAACGCTAAAAAAGTGAAAAAAGGAGAATGTAATGTATCAAATGAAATCAACATAATACAATCATAATAAAGAAGAAATGCCTTAATGAGCTATAAGAGCATTGTCTAATCAAGCCTTCGAGAACACAAACCATATTCACGCACAAGCAACCGACAACTAATGCTACATTACTACTAGAATACTCCAAAAGCCATAACACAATCAATAAATTCATTGCAAAACACATTAGATGATTTATATCAATGTTTGTATACTTTTAAAAAAAAAAACTTCAACATAAAATCAACAAGTAAGCATAACTCAAAACTCACAATCCATTGAAAACTAACAAAAAGCACACACAACATGTAACATTATCTTCACGGTTTGGGGAATGGGTCAGAAGTTTGGTTTTATTTATTTATTGTTTTATAAACACATTGAAATTATGCGTAAGCCTCACGACGCTTCAGCGATTAAGTCTCAGTACGTAATCTCCAAAAAAAGTGGGGTGTAATCCTTAGGGCACCTCAATGCTGATGTCTCAGTACGTAAGCTTAAAATAAGCGAGGTGCTGATTGCCTCACTGCATTTGTATAAACAATAAGTTTGACATATACTGTGCAGGTTCCTCCAGTGAGATTTTTTCTGCTGTATACTGATACGAAGATAATGTATTCTAAACTAAAAATTGAATAAATCTACACAAAAGATAAATAAAACTAAATAAACTTAAATAATCTCTATTAGAGTTTCTTCATTCTTCATTCATCAAAAATCAATTACAATCAATGACCTAACTTGTAAATCAAACAATTTAACCCTAAATACTATGGGAGTCCAAATCTCTACTTATTCTATTATGGACTTACTTAGGTCTGACCCCACAACTTAATAAATTAATGAATAAACTAAATCCTTCATTACATTAAAAGAAAACCTTAAACTATCTGCCTACATTCATTTCGTCGGGCATCGAAATAAATACACCCTACTTTCCTGGGAGTTGAAGATGAATTAGCGGATTGTGTCGAGGTAAAAATAGGATTCAGGTTGGACTATCTGCCTACATTCATTTTGTCGGCAAAAATGCTAGGAAACCATTTTTTGCAACCATGTTTTGTAACCAGGGTGATGTGACGTGATCTCGAAAGAATGATGAAATCTCCAAAGATTTTATGTATATCTCGATGTTGTAAAAAACTCCTCTAACGATGCCACATCATCCTGGTTGCAAAACATGATTACAAAACCTGATTCGCTAGCCTCACTCTTTTGTCAGGCATCGAAATAAATGCACCCTACTTTTCTGGGAGTTGAAAATGAATTAAATGGATTGTGTCGAGGTAGAAATAGGATTCAGGCTGGAAATTGACGCAAGCCTATAACAGAACTGTTTCTTTCTGAGTTAAAAGACACGCTGCAGTTGGATGAAAGATGCTTGTACATCCGCCTCATGCTCAGAGCAAGAACCGAAGTCAAAATATCCTAAACTGGACATAAAGTTGATGATCTATGTTTCAAGTTAATACACTGTTACGTGATATGGGTTGATCGGTTGGCCTTTTATACACTGTTACGTGAGGTGGATGCGAATCAAGCAATGATTTAGTTCATCTGGTTGTATTTTATCCAGTACCATTTATTTCATTAAAGGTCTTATTGCTACAAGATTGGACATCATTTTTTGCTGTTTGATGAGCAAAAGGCTGAGTGTTATTAGTCTTATAATGCAATATAAGTTTGTCAAATGTTTTACCTTCTCTGGTATGATACAAGCTACTTCAATTTATGATTGGTGTCGAGTTTTGTTCTAATACTAGGCACTCGATGCTTTGTTCTACTAGGAATGGAGATCTTCTAGGTGCTGTCGCAACAGGGAGTTCCAGTGGGTTTTCTGATTTTGAAATAATTATGTTGTATTGTTTCATGCTTTGGTTCTTGAAACTATTTGTTGAATGGGAATGTCCTTACTCTCCTCGGGCAAGAAAAATGCGTTGATAAGTGTTATCAACGACACAGAGCCTATAAATATGCCAAACAAATTGAACTCCAATCCGTATAAAAAATGTCATTCATGCATTTACAGCAACACTGATACTCTGCCCATTTGGTGCATTCTCAAGTGGGAGGATCCAATAATCCTAGATGACCCCATGACCGGGCAATCACAGACATGTACGAAGGCCATGAATATGTTGGTCCGTCTCGCCTCCAAGCTTCAGAGCGGCGTGAGGAGAGCAGCGCCTCATCTCGCCTCCGACAGATCTGAGTGAGATTGGCTCTCAGGTTTGCATTTTCTGAGTGAGGAATAGCGGGAGAAGAGATCGACGACCCGGCTCGTCTTTGTGAGGCCAGCGTTAGGAGAGAGTTGTTCCCAGATCTGCATCTTGCGAAGAAGGGATCTGAGGGAGAGTTGGCTTGCTTCTCTATCTTTTGTATGATCTAATCTAGAAGAAGATACCCTCTCCTCAAGACAGAGAGAAGACAGGCTTAGAGGAAGACAACCGCCAGAGAGAAACAAGTGAAGCAAAACACGCAATCGAAATCGTCGCCGCCAGAGAGAAGACGAAGAAGCCATTAACGTTTCAGAGAAAGAGAAAGCACGCGACGAACCACTCCGCGCTGGGACACAGGCTTAGAGGAAGACAGCCGCCGCCGCCAGAGAGGGTGCGAGAGGGCCTGCGAAGCACAGTGCGCGACGAACCACTCCGCGCTGGTAGCTTGACCGCCGCTGCCTTTGCTTGGTGCTGTAGGTCTGGCTAGGGCAGGGTACACCGTGGTATGACGGCTCCTCTGGCCGTCAACACTTCCTCTCCCCCAATAGGGAGTAAGGAACCTGCGAAAGAGGCTTCTAAGCCTTCTTTCGCCCAAATACTTGGAAAAATACTGGTTGATGAGGTTAAAGAAACAAATGTCGAGGGAACTAGATTTCGGAAAGAAGGAGAGGTAGCCATTGGGCTTACGGCATCTGATGAAAAAAGTGGGGAAGCTTTCATGGAAAAACATGTGATAGTCTTAAAGTTCTCTAGCTACAGACCAACATTGGAAGATATTCGAGATTCGATACATCGAACCTGGGGGATTCTAGGCGATTTCTCGCTAGGTTTGCTAGATCAACGTCATGTTCTTGTTCGGCTTCAATCTGAGGCAGAAGCAAAGAAAGTCTTGGCAAGGGACTCGTTTTTTATTCGGGGAGTTCGATTCAAAGCTTTCCGCTGGCATGATGGTTTCAGTCTGAAAGCAGACCCGATATCGGTTCCACTATGGGTAGAGTTGCCTAACTTGCCTTTGCATTTATTTCATCCCCCTCTTTTGAAAGCAATTGTGAACTCTTTTGGTGTCTTTTTGCGCATGGATGATCATACTCGATGTCTTTCACGCCCGAGTTATGCCCGTGTTTGCGTGGAGATGACTTTGGCGGAAAAGTTACCGAGTAGAATTTGGATAGATAGATCTAACAATAGGGGCTTTTGGCAAATGATTGAATATCCGGGTTTCAAATATTGTGATTATTGCTCATTGTTAGGACATCAGGAGGATTATTGCAGAAAAAAGTTAGGTCATAAGGGCAATGTGAGAACACCCAACTTGGTGAAAGAAGAGAAGACTGAGAAACAAAAGGTAGAAGCCAAAGTCCTCAAGCAACAATATGTCCCAGTGGTTAAAAAAAATAAAATTTCAACGCCAGAAGCTGGAACTAGTGGTGTAAAGAATGATCAGGGTGAGGAAATTCAGGAGGACGTTGGTGCTGAGAGGCCGATGGTCAAAGATTCGGGGAATGTCATGTTGTCAAACAAATTCGAGTCACTTACGGAGACCATAGTTGAAGACGAGAGTAATCTAATGAATCATCAATTGCCTTGTAAGACGAAGGATCCAGTCAGTGACATGGTAGAACCAGAAACAACGGAGGAATGACTTCTTGAGGCGGGGTACACAGCGGTTGAGATTGCAAAAGCGATTCAAAAACAAGGAGAGACAATTTCAGGGCTTGCTTCGTCCCAGCCAGAGCGTGTTCTGCCAATAATAGAGTTTGCTTCGTCAGAGCAAGTCGCGTCACCAATCGTTGGTTTGGTGAACAGAACATCAAATGCTATAGATGATGATCCAAAGAAGTTGATCCCTAAGAAAAATGCGAATGATGACCAAGCTTTCATGCAAGAATGTGATAATGCTTCAGGTAGCAGCTCAAGGCCGCAGCGGAGAGCGTACGAGTATGTTCACCAATTGGAATCAGGGAGGGCGCAGGGGGTTTCGACCAAGGCTGTAGGCGGGGATGTCGGGATCTCTAGCCCAGGGAAAAAGATGAGCAGTGGGAATGCTTCTCTACAGATAAATGCAATGATTTCAGGCAGCAACTCCGGGCCAACAAAGAAGGACGCAGTAGCTGAGGATGATCATGTTGACAGTGGGTTTGTCTATGGCTCTGGCAGTGGAGCTCACGTTGGTGCTCAGAATCGCGTTCAGAGTGGTGACAAGGTGCATGACCGGAAGGTAGGGTTTCCAGCAGATGCGGGTATTGTACAAGATGACGAAGCTTTAGTGGATGCAATAGTACTTGAAGCACCAAATATAAAACATATTAACTATTTGATTCGTAACGCTAACAGCGAAACCGAAATGGAGACCGATACCGACATTTCGGATACAATCAGTTCAGAAGAAGAAGATTTGGATGAATACACCATTAGGTCAAGAGTAGTGTCAGGTTTAAAGACAGACCAAATTCGAATATCGAAAAGATTTCATGCGACGAACTTCAGAGACATCAAGGTATATCCTCGTCGATCATCTAGAATGAAGAAAAGTAACAGCAAGTATAGACATTAATCTAGGGGTTTGGTCACTATTTATTTTGGGTTTGCTATGATGTAAGTCCTCTGGTTCTTTTTATCGGGTAAATCATGTACTCCCGACTGATGTAAAAGATTTTTTCAAGTAATAAAAAGCCTAATATTCTTATTTAAAAAAAAAAAAAAAATACAGCTTAAAATGTATGCATTGCCATCCACGACCCCAGATTCGTACCAGATAACAGACCCAACTGCAATTTGCAAACATGTATTGTTGGTTTTGATCATCAACAATGATAACTAATTGCTTTGAAAAGTTGTTCCATCCACAAACTCTTCTCAGTTGTTGTTCCTTCAAACCAAAACAAAGCCTTGGGTTTGCATTTTTATTTTGCTCTATGGAAGCCTTTTTCTATCATCATTTTCCCAGGAGAGTGTTGGATTCAACAGCTAATTGAGTTGTGGATTCTCTTTCAGAGAGGATGGGAGTGATCTCAAGCCATTGTAAAGTTGGAGGGCCGGGGATTCATCTTGACTTTATTCATCACCCTTATGCCTCGATACTTGTCTAAACACTCGAGGATAATCATAGCACTCAAGGAGCTTGTTTAAACATGCGTAGTATAGTTTTGGAAATCTTCAAAACTTGTCTGCAGTAATCACAAAAAGGATTTCAGCAGTTACGTATCCTGAATAAATGAAACAAATTGAACTCTTGGTAGCAACGGTTACGGCTGCAACCAAATTTTATACACATGTGGCCAGATAAGATGAAGGCGAATATTTTACACTTCGGTTCCAAAGAATGATTTGGAGTCACTTTTTTACACATGTCCAGTTAAGATGAGCCATTGTATTTGGTTCATCACTTTTTATCAATTTAAAGGTTTGCGGATCCTTCAAACCCCTGCTCACTTTAAAAAAAAAAATGATTTGAAGTCCGCGCATGTAGTTCTTTATACCCAACCTTGATTCACTGACCCATAAAAAGTGTAAAGGCAAAAAAAAAGTGATTACAGTTGAAGATGGTTTTAAGTACAGAAATTCTAGGTGTCGAGGAAATGAGTGAGGAAACGAGCTAGGGAAGTGAGGTGACGGGGGTGGGAGCCGTTCACCCCACTTGAGATGCGTGCGTTGACTTTTCGCGCGCACATCCCGAGCAGGATGAACGGCTCTCACCCCTGCCACCTCATTTCCTCGCCCATTTCCTCGCCCTGTAGAATCAGTATGACTGAGGATGATGTCATGATGTAATTACAGTCCCCAAAACAGATAAGGCATCACATCAAGAAACTTTGCACTTACATATTATATAATACATAAGAACTAGCTGAGGAGATGGACAATGTACATTGAGGAATAATGGTAGCTGTTCTTCTGGCACCAAGTAATGCTGATGATTTCTCAGTAATCTGTCCATTATATGTACAATGAGCATAAGGCAGGCAATCGAAAGACGATATTTACTGATGTATCAAGAAGTGGCAGCAGTAAATTTTGTCTCCACAATTTCTGAATCTGTGGATGTTTCAGTAACTTCTGTCTCCACAGTTTCTGAATCTGTGGATGTTGCCATTTCATCATTTTGTTCTGGCAGCTGTCCAGTGGTATTGTTGGAATGCAACTCAATCAATTTGCCGAGTACCTACTTGATTCCAATCTTCATCAGAATGAGAATCTGATATGGTTTCATTGTTATCAGAACGAGAATCTGACACGGCTTCATTGTTTTGTTCTAGATCTTCCGTAGGAACTGCTTGTCCCATTGCAGAAATGCTTTGCCACATTGCTTTGCATTTTTCTGCTAAGGTGCCATCTATCACACTCTTGTATATGAAGAGAGCAAAGAAGAAGAAAAGAGACATGACAAAAGTGGCAATCATGAAGATGGGGATGCTTCGAAAGCTACAGAGTCGATGGTCATTTGGAGCTGTTACACTGGGTGCAAGAGTCTCACGGCATGTTTGGGATCCAAACCATTTCTTCTGAAGGTCATGCATGTGAGTTCCCTCCGTGAGTTCTAGGATTGTCTGAGAAACATCCGATAGTAGAGAAGAATGTTTTGGAAACATCTGCAAATGAAAAATATACAATGTGAGACAAGGACCCAATTGATGAGTCAAACAAGGACTCAAAGTTCTCCTTTCTTTGTGGCTCCCAATTATATGGGAAGAATGAGGACTCAAAAGTCCTCTATAAATAAGGACTCAAACTCCTCTTCTCTATTTTTAAATAGCAAGCATACACTCTTAAATTAAAAGACTGAAAGAGTTTAAGAGCTCCACTGTCACCGAGCTCTACTCACCCTTCTTCTACACATCTTTCATCTCCTCTTCTCCATTCCCCTTTCTTCCTTCTGAACTATAAGCTCCTCCTTGAGTTTCCTCGGCTGGGTCGTGGTTTTTTCATATTTGTTTTCTTTTGCAAGTCTTAGGCATTGCGCGGCTCCATTTTGTGAACAAGATACTCTCTCTTCTCCTTCCCCATTTTATTTCTCCATCCCTCTATCTCATCTTAATTATCATGAGACCTCCCTGCCGCTTTTCTAACCATCTCAGATTCAGATTCTCAATTAAGTAATCATAACTCCAAGATATGCTTGGAGAGCAATTACTAGCCCAAACCATCCATAATTTAACTCTCATCTTCCTGGGTCAATTGTTCATACACACCATTCTTTTCACTCAATCTTAATGGACCCATCTTCCTCTACCTATCTTGATTCACATTCCGTCACTAATACTTCCTGTTCTCAACAACCCATGTCTTCGCTTCAAACATCCACTAATCCGCAGGATCACCTCTCCTCTCCCACCACTCCGCAGGCTTCATCCTCATAGCTTGGCCCCCTTAACCCAACTCTGTCATCTCAAGCATCCACAGATGTATTAATCGAGACCCTGGATACTCAACTTGCTTCCAAGTTGAAACTAAAGCTTCCCCCTCCTGTTTTCACTGATGGCGTCGAAGAACCAGATTCTGAAAAGCATTTTCAAGCAGTAGCTAAGTACTACCATTATAAGAAGCTGAGCCCTGAACTCCTTGCTAAACGGTTAGCTTTGCTTTGGCCATAGTTTCATAAGTTTTCAGGTAGATTACTTACCTCGCAAGCAAGATATGATAACCCGAGGATCATCATTAGAAAACTCGGCTACGTCAGAAACACCATAGGCAAAAAGAAGCATCTCTTCATTATCGTCCAACGGACGAGTAGTCTCCTTCTCGCTCCTCTAACGCCAGCCTCAGTTCCTCAGCCTCCTCGAGAGATTCGCGATCCCCTTTTACATCATCTTCGCAGGAAGGACTTGGATGAGAAGTAGCCTCCGTAACATCTTGAACGGGATCCGGACAGGATACAATTCGAGCAGAACCACGAGTAGAAAATCGTTCCTTCCTTGGAACTCAACCAGGAAAAGAAAATCCAATGCCTTATTTTACTTAAATGCGACTCTTTTAGCATTTTGAGATGCAAAATTACTAATTATATTGTTGTAATGAACTTTTTCCGTCAAGTCACTCTCAATAGACATCATAGCTAATCCATTTAATCTTTTTTGTGACATGGTGGACCGAAGATTCGATTTTATCAATAAATGCAAGAATATTTACTTTCATAATTTTATCATTTTTTTTACTTCACAATAACTCGGGATCTAATCCCATGGAGTTCTAAGTCTTTCTCCTGTAAATTCTAGGGGATGCATTTCATCCCGATGATATTAAATCGGATTAATATTATGAATAACAATATCTGAGCTATCAAATCTATTTATCATCGAGAATTTAATAGTATAACATATGAAGATCTTTTATACATACGGAATAGAATTCCTAATCCAATCATGAATCCTGTTGAATTTTTCATTCTTTGTTTCTTTTCTATACCCTCCCATTTCCTTTATAGAAAGAAAATCAAATAATGAGGTATTATTCTATATGCGATCCAGGTTTTTGGAAAATTATCATCCATTGTTTGCAAATGATTTAGTACTTCAATAAGTTTTTTTACTTCTTTAGCTCTTTGCACAAAACTTTTAATTCTAAAGCTAAATCTCTTGCATCAATATCATAAAGATTGTCATGCTTCAAAGAGCTCTCAACCTTAATACAATATAAGGTCACACTTTCATTATTAACGGATTGCAATTTTTTCAAGTCAAACAAAAACCCAAAAGTCTCTCCATATAATTGAAGTTGTTCAAACCTACTTCTAAAAGAAGAAATAGATTTATCCACTATGTATAAAAATAGTCAACTCTAAAGGATTCCTCAGCTGAATGTCTACCATATAATTGAAGTCGTTCATAATGAATAGTGGAAAAATGTCTACCAAAGTCATTAACAATAAAATCTACATCATGAATTCTAATTTGAACTTTTTTCTACTAGTAGGTCTCTAAAATTTGATTAATTTTATCCCAATTTCCTGGATCATAAATGTTTATTGGCCCAAATTCGTTATCTCTTATTGGTTTATTTGTTTATTCATTCCCATGTTCATTTGTTTCTTTTATTGGTTCATTTGTTTCTACATTTTCTTGTTCATTTTCAATTATATCACTAATCACAAGTGGTGGTTTTATTTCTTCTTCAACATTTGATGTTGAACCCCCTCTTTTAATAGGCATAAATTTATCAAGAGATTCTGCTAAAGACCTAACAAGTTCTTCTTTTTTCTTTTGTTTTCTTTTTTCAAAACTGACTTATATTTTCTAGACATCATTGTGACCAACAACAACAAACAAATCAAACAAACAGAAATTACACCAAGAAAGAAAACAAATTACAACAACAAAGGGTTTATGTATTAGAACAAAATCACCTGATAAGAGACCCTAATTTCACAAATCAATTTTGGACTCATTATACTGGATTTCACAAGTTTTGTCCTCTATAAACATCCAAACAAATCAATACATATGAATATAATTAAAATCTATTAAAAAACCACTAGTACTATCTAATCTCTGTTAAAAAAAATATTAAAAATTTACTATTTGCAATTTACAAAAAGCGTATTGAACTCTAGTCATTGACTAAAAATCATCGACTAAAAATGATAAAGAATTTAAAGCACCAAATTCATAAAGCACTTAAAATGATATGCGCAGGTCAGCAGAAATAAGTCCTTCTTTACCCTGTCAAAGATGCTAGCAGTCAGATACTTCTCTGGACACTGAGATACCGCACAAATTCATAAGTTGGTAATGTAACAGCAGATATTCTTAGAGAAATACAGAGAAGACAGCACTTGAGATACACCATCACCTGATGATACTTTACGGAAATATGGAAATAACTAAATACATAAAGCGCATAACATACCTAGGAGAGGACTTCAGATTGAGCAATGAAAGTCCAATTGGGATAATCATCCCTAGCTAAATAAAGCGTCGCAGACAACAACTGGATCAAAAGCCCCATCAAAGTCGCCCACATCAACAGCCAAAGCAGAGAGTACACTGCAGTCACTCCTGACTGCAAGTCCCCTTCCCTCTCTGTGATATCTTCTTCTTCTTCTTCTTCCATCTGCTGCAATAAAGCAAAGCAAAGCAAATTTGTAATTCTTCTTCCATCTCCCCTCTTTCCCCAAACCCCCAAACTTTCAACTACCGTGTCTCCAAATCACAAATCAACTACCCTAATCCCTGTTCCTTTTCCCTCTAAAATCAACCAAATCAATTTGATTTCATCCACCCAAACTTCTTTCACTCGCCAACACAAAATGTAGTATAGAATCTGAATGAAAATCGATGACTCAGTGAAGAGAGATCGAGTAGTGGAGAGATGGTTACCATGATCTGGATGGAATCGTGGAATCGAGGGAGTCCTAAAAGAGCTTCAAAACGATGGAGAGCGAGAGCGAGCTCTGCAAGTCGACGTTCCAGATCTGGCGTTGTGTTTGTTTGATTTCGATTTCTTCTACGTTATAGTGGCGGTGAGTAGACTAAGGAGAAAAGAGGGCGGGAAGAAGAAGAAGAAGGTAGAACCAGAGAGGGATTTCAATTATACGCTCTTGCTCTCTGTGGTTTTGA
The DNA here is from genome assembly GCA_963556465.1 of Berberis vulgaris. Classification (NCBI taxonomy): domain Eukaryota; kingdom Viridiplantae; phylum Streptophyta; class Magnoliopsida; order Ranunculales; family Berberidaceae; genus Berberis; species Berberis vulgaris. Next base: position 5,709,688 of record OY747133.1, read on the forward strand.
TGGGGATTAACTTGTATCTCTTCATCTTCTTCGTGAATGTTGAAGCAAAATGGTCTGTCTCTTCATGGTTTTGCTGCGTCTTGGGCATAACGGACATTATAGAAATTGGGCGAGGGCAATTTGGTAAACCATAGAAATTGGGCGAGGGCAATTTGGTAAACCAAAGTTCGATAAGACAACAGCTTCACTATTCCCCAGCCCAATATTCGTTCAACTCCTCCTTCACAAATCGCAAACTCCTCATAGAATCAGACCCTTCATCACAAGTTCACAAGTTCCTTCTCCTCTTCACAGACTCAGAGGAAGGTTGGTAGTGAGATTTTTTTTTTTTCTTGTGTGTGCCAGGCAAGGTCGAGTTGTGACTTTGCAAATGCTTACACTTCAACTGGTGAAGGTTATGTAAGTTGGTGGTTGTGTTGTCTCGTTTATCAGAGGAAGTGATCTCTGATTTGTTTGAGAGTAGTCTTTCTAAGTATCTTTCTTGTTTGGTGTAGTTTAAGTATTTGATGAAAATGTTTGGATTGAAAGGAAGTAGATTCTTTCAGTGTTTCAGTGTATGACGTAAAACCCTTCATCACAGAAATGCAGACACTCACACCTCCCTCCTTCAACTCCACCTTCTACAAATTTCCTATTTCCCCAATTCGATTTTCCTGCCAAATCAAGTTGGTTAATTTAGGGTTAGGGCTTTCTGGTAAGCTCAATTTCACCACCAAACCAACTCCTATCTTCTTTGATTTATCCACCATTGAAAATTTAACATTTGTTCTTGCAGATGAGAAGCAATTCACTCGTTTGCGAAGAAATTTCACCTCGTTTGGGGAAACCAGAGCTGTTGGTAGAGGAAAAGGCGAGTCTTTGTCAGCTTGGGATGAGAAGCCATATGAAGTATTGCCAGATGGAAAGAAATTTTACTTTGATGAACAAGATGTGTTGTCTTTCATCGATCCCCCGAAGGATTTGATTCCATTGGACCAGTCTTCTTATAATCCAGCCGCGTATCTTTGGTGAGCTTTCAAAGGCTTGATTTTTTTTTAATGCTTTTTGAGCAAAATTAATGATGGGTTTGAATAGTTTAATAATGGGGCTTCAAAAAATTATAACTTGGTTTCCTACGAGTTTATACCAAATTAAATCTAGTGTAATCCAATTTTAAGCTAAAATAAGGTTACAATATCGATACCCTTAGCAAGGGCAAATGAGCATAATAACAAGAATATATATAATTTAAATCACAAAATAATTAGGATAAGTATCTAGTTACCAGTAGATCCGCCCCTGGTTACCAGTGGGCATGCAAGTGTGTTGCACCTTCAGTATGCATGTTGAAGCATTTTGCAAGTATTTGATGGAATGAATTGTATTACTTTTATCTTCAGCCAGTCTCTAACTATTGTTTTTGTAAAAATTATAATGGTAAAATTTGAGGTTTGATTATTTCATATTGAAGTAATCCTATTTTTCAAGGATATAATTTGCTTATTTCAACTTAAGGGCGTCTAATTAACTCGATAAATAATTTTGCTTGTGCGTTTGACATGTTATAAGATGCATTCTTTGTCCAATACTCCAAGAATATAAAGTTTGATACATATGGATATTTCATATAATATCATTGTTTTCTTCAGTGGCATTGTCACGCCCCGATTTTCGAAGGAAACGAAAATCCTAAAAATCCACGTAGGATTATCCGTTTCTCCCAAAACTCGGGACGTGAGAATTCAATAGCAAACAGAAACAAATAGCAGCATGAACTAAACATCTGAAACAAATAAAAATCTAACCCGGTGAGACTCTGACGTTGCTAGCTCACTAGCGGAACTCCAGTAACGCAGCTCAAAATCTCTAAACCTGAAAGGCTAATCGGCTACATTCCAAAAGGAATGTACCCAAGAAGCAAAAGCTCACTCGGGTCAGCAATAAAGCTGGTGTGAGAAATCTTCATCCCAAAATCAATAAATCCGCACATGACAACATTAAAATAAACCAAACAACAAATAACCACACCATCAGGTAGTTCCTCAATGAGGCAATGGTGTTATCATCCTAATAAATAAATATGCATTATTTATTACTAATAAATAAAATTTATGAGTTATCAATCTTCATAACTGCAACAACAATACAATTCATAATCATATTAGACTATTATTGAAATATTAAACAAACACATTTTTCTACCTTTAGGAAGACGTGTAGTTCTCATTCAATGGTTGAATGAGCATTTAGTTTCTTCCTTTAAGGTAATCATGCACAAACACCAAAAGAAATCTCGCTACTTTTCCACAATCGCACTCACCTCCTGTGCCGAACACACCTCACCCAAGTGTGCCTCCCTTGCCTTCGAAACCACTCGGAGCGTACATGTTCCAAGTGGGGTGCCACCTCGAGGAACATGTCATCACACCCGAAGTTCGATCCATGGCAAACATTCTTCCTAAATCTACACGTACAACCGAACACACATGGAACGGTGCACCGATATGCAAGCAAGTCTGCATACCCATAATATCACACGTATACAAGCAAGTCTGTATACAAAAATTTCTTTTCTTTTCACATTCTTTTTTTTTTCGGAGTTGTGGAAAAGAGCATAAAAATAAATAAATTCTCAAAACTCTTTTATGGTGACGCTTTGTCAACCATAAATAAATCAATCACAGTATCCACCATTCTTTTGGGGAACAAGTAATATTTGACACATTGGCAGTTCACATATGTCATCTCTTTGCATCATATGAAAAACAATATGCATACCAATTCACATAACAATACAAATACTCAAGCTAAAACAAGTGCTCAGTTAAATTCTAGCCAATAACTATTACTAGAAAATTTTTCTTCTAGACCTAAACTAATTAAGGGTTTAATCATACCTAAAGCTGATATAGACAAGACATTATCCCATAAGCTAACACTTCTAACAAGTTGCAGAGAATGACAGAGGCAACAGATGCTGTCTAGAATGAAATGTTGAGCTTACGAGCGCTACCAAAAGGGTACAACACTGCTTACAATGTCAAGTTGAAGCCAAGTTAACTAGCAGAAACTGAAAAGTAAATTCTGGTGGTACTGTTATCTGCTAATCTATTACTATTATCTCCCGATATACATGTGTTTTATGTCAGAGTGTTCAAGCTGGTATATTAATTCCTCTAATTCTGGGTTTAGTGTCTCAGATCACCAATTCTTTCTTTGATCTAGTTCAAATGACAGCCATGGCATTTCCTTGCAAATAAAACTGAAGGCATGATCACCCAATACCCAAATGAGACTCGCAACGCAGAAAACATCTAAACTATTGGTAGTTCGGCTGACCAACTGGCCAAAATGGGTGCTAGTGCTACCTAAAGGCAGACCTACATCATAACATAACCCAAAGCTTAAATGGTCAAGCATTGCTTCACAACAATGAGGTTCTCTGTGCAAGTCCAAGATAGGAAAAATCCAAACTACTACACTCAACTATTTGAACCCATCACTCAAGTAAAGTTTATAGGTATGCCAAAACAGAAATGCACATCAAAAATCCAAATCCATCAAATACCATAAGCAACTCACCTAACTAATTGAATCCATTAAAATTTCAAGAAAACTAAAATGCACAAAGAAACAGATCAAACACATTCATTGTAAACACCCCCCCATCTGATGATCAATTTTAAAAGGAAAACAAGGTCTGATTTACTCACTAATCAGCAACATGGATTTGGGAACAATTACTTGGCTTGCTAATCCAGTTAAATATACATTGCATTGTTCATTTTATTAAACCACACTACAATAAAGATTTTGTCAACAGCATACTTCATTTTCCTCAGAGAAATTCTAACAAGCACTCAAGGTACATACAGAAAACAAAACATTTATCAAAATGGAGGGATTCAGATTCACTCACCAGTGCTTAAGAAGATTAAGCAAACAGCAGAGTCGACCCTGACATGGAAATCAAATCAGACTTGGAAGTTGTGACAACCTCCTTAATCCAAGCAAAGGGACTCCTCAGGTTCGTTATGCCGCGACAGAAAAAGTTAATAATGTCCAGAGGAATGTAAAAGCATTGCTCCCACTCGTCATGCTTATTCAAGGTCCAGACCCCTATCTCCCTGTGTGTCACCTGAGTGTAACAAAGCCTGTTTTCATATAAGCCGACAGCTGAACTTGCAATCACAGCCACCATGGCCCTTCGCATCTCTCCATCAGACCCTTTTTCAGCCAATCACATAACCTTTCACGCACAGACCTTGCTTCCATCGTACCCATCAATCGAACAACCATCTTGTCTCCTTTACAACCCATCGAACAACCCCTTTCCCTCTTCACCTCAATTGGACACACAGTCCCTTCTCGCCAGCCACGACCACAACGCTCGCCTAATCGCATGCCCAACACCACATCTCCAGCAGCCTCGCCTTCCATTTCTTCTTCGCACAATCTTCATCTCTTCCTCGGCTAATCTTCATCTCTCTTTCGCCTGACCTCTCTTTGTCACCGTCGCCAATAGGTCGTCGCCCTTTCTCTCTCGTCATGCACACAGTCGGAGCAGCTTGCACAGCAGAAGCAGAGATCGTGAGGAGGAAGGAGGAAGAATTTGTGAAGAAGGGGAAAAAGGAGAAGGAAGGAGAAAAGAAAATGGAAGGAATAGGGTTTTCTCTTTATAAGGGGGTGGCTATTCGCCCCCACCGAACTTCCGAATGCACCCACCCTATTTCACAAAATAAAAACCCTACTTATTAGTTTAATAAAAACCCAAAACCAAGCCCAAATACAACTTAGTAGCAACCCATCAACATTAAGGTTTACAAAAGAAATTTTTATATTTATTTAATTAGGCGGGTATTACAGGCATTTGGATTGAATATAGTGAATGGATTCTCAAAAGCAATCAGTTTGTTTGATAGAGTGTGTTTTGTTGAAATAGTGTGGGATTTTCACGGCATTGGAGTACGCAATCTCAAAGGGATACTTTGAAAACTTGATTGTCGATTGGAAAAAATTTTGTAATGGCAAATGACTAGCTATTGAGCTTTGGGAGTTTTCTTGTATACTTGTATTAAGCTTTGTTTTTCGTGATCAATGAATTTTTACCTTCTCTAAGGATCACTTGTTTGTTTTTCATTTAGTTTGAGTTTGTTACTCTGTGAACAAAATTATCTCATCTTCTTTGGCTAATTAAAGTTTTGTTCTATGACCTCCAGGAAGAAAATTGGAGACATTCCAGAGGAAAGACGATACCGGTTGCTTTCTTTGCTGAAACCTATGTTGTTTCTTGCAAATCTTTGAGTTGTAAAACATAAATGTATGATGTATTTCCAATGTGATACAATCAACTTCCCTTTGACCAAATTATTATGGTAGCTGCATTTATATGTGGTTCAGCCAGTTGTATGAAGAATTTAGGCCCACCAACTATTAAAAGAGCTTTAGTGAGAACTGAGAAGTAATGGGTTGATGGTCTAATTCATATTCCCAAATAACTGAATCAGGCTTATATCAAGGATTTGGGAAATTGCTGGCACACGCCGCAAGGATTCTAAACAAATAAAGAAAATTTCTTCAAGCTTGCTGTCTGAAGGAGATAGCGCAACATCTCTTGAGTTTTGGAATTGCAGAACTAGTGGAGGTACTGATTCTATTTCAATTTCATTATGGCAGTATCCACTGTGTTGGGCTGCTTTATGCACTCATAAAAATAACATACAGCTTTGGATTTTGCAAACTATCTAGGATGAGACATCTGTTGTAGTAGTCGTAATTCGGAATACAAGATCTTGTGATTTTTATTTCTTTTTTCCTTAACACATTTTAGTAGCAGTTCAGAATTATTGTGCGGACATTTTCTCTCATGTGTGCTGTTAACAGTGGGGAGAAGATAGCCAACAGAAAAGTTAGGATTGTTTGTGTTCCATCTTCATGTCGGGGTTCGGGGTGATGGGTGTAAATCATTAGTGATTTGCCCACTTCCAGCACCTGCAAACTTCAGCAGATTGTTCTGCTTGGATATGCATTTGATTGTAACATATTTATTCTTTCTTGCCCAGTTAGTGTATTTGTGAAATGCCTCTTTACAGGTCATACTAGAATAGTATAGTTTAAGAGCTATGTAACAACGACACGGGTACATGTATCTTCATTCGAGATGGATACGAAGTGTCGGACACGTTGGCCAGGAAAAACACTATATGAGATACGCTTGTGCATTTTACTATTATTTACTTTTTAGCAATAAAGTTTGAACTATTAGTAATATTCATTCACTTGTACGTCAATATTGATATTCATGTACTAGTAAATTGCCATAATATGCTTGTAACATTAGTATATAATTGAAAATTTTCAAAGATATATGAAAAATAAGCATGGAGTGTCCGATCGGAGTATCCGTGCATCGACACCAGTATGTGACACTATATGTGTTGACACACTTTTTTTTTATTAGAATAGAGTGTCGTTGTTGCATAGTTTAAGAGTATTTTATTTGGATGTGTGATTGTAGAAACGGTAATTATTACACGTTAAGTTTTTCTAGATTCTGAGTTTTTAATACCTCTTTTCTTGTCCCAATTCAATACTTTTCTTGAATTTCTGACCATCTGGTGTGGATGCTGTTCAGGACCATGGCCTATTTCTTGGATAAATTTCTTTAAGAAGGTACACTCTACTCTCTAGTTTGTAGTGAGCCCTTAAAGTTAAAATATTTTGTTATTCTCATAATTTGTTGTTTTATTTATATTACATATTTTCATTTGATCCTTCATGCATTTCAGACCATATTTCGCTGTAAAGATGGGCGGACTTGTGGAAGGATAATTCTTGGTACGTGTGATTTCGAAATATCTATTTTTATTTCCCCTAGACTCATGAGAAAAAGTGTTACTGAAATTGTCTGTTTCTGAAATTCAGCTATTATATGTTGTATCTCAGTTTTTCACATCGAATCTAGAAATACAGATCTATGTTGACTGCCTTAATATTTTGCTTCCATATTATGTATAATAATTTTACTGAATCTGCATGTCCAATCTTGTGAGGAGAATGTGGTGTCTTACTTCAAGAAGTATGATTTTGGGGTGGAGAAATGGGGATTGTGTTTGTTATGCATTCACTTTGATTGTATTGGAAGGACAAAGGAGAAAAAGGAGTGGGTGAAAAGGGATTTTGGTGAAGTGAGAATTTGAGGTCATCTCATTAAGGCCTCGGCTTCTGAAGATGGGTTTCCATTGGGGTTCTTGAGGATATCTTAGTGCCGTACTAGTTGTGTGTCTAGGTTCATGCCAGGAAGGATATGAATAGGACCCTGAGATGACTAATTACGTGGATCAGTGTATTACGTGTTATTTGGGTAACATAACTGTTCAATTTTAATTGGGTCTTATTCCAGAAATTATTTTCACTGTCATCATATAATATATCTCGTTGAAGCCTTTTGTAGTAATGCATATTAATGATGGCTAGAACTCAGTTTAACCATTGGCTAGCACATTCAGGTGGTCCAGTTCTTTATGGAATTGCAAATTCCTATAGTCCATTGTACTTCACCGTGAGAAAACATGAGGAAGTGATGGCAACTGAACAACCTTGCGACACAGCATATGAATTTGGTGATGGGCTATTGGATCTAAAAGATTTCCCAGGAGGCTTCCCAAGACCAGGCGAGTTTGTTTCTCTTATCTAGTAGTTAAATCCCACTTGAGGTCTAAACTTCACGGTTTGCAAATTCGTATGCTGATTTGCATCATATGTTCTTTACCTTATTTGTTAGGCAAGTGATGTGATTAGTGTTGCATGGACCTCATTATTTTTTTACAAACTCCCCTGGTCACTATTAATTTGTTTTAAAGGTAAAACCCCAATGGTTATTGGGTTATTCTGCTCATTTTTCTTGTTATACTGATGGTGTGCCCAACATGGTGTGCCCAACATGGGTCTATTGGTTATTATTTTTATTTTATTTCATTTCATTTTTTTTAATGTTTTATTTTTTTTTTAAAGCAACAAAGTATGTGATAAATATGGTATGTAGCTATGCACTTCTTGAAGTCAGCAACTTTGTATACAAATTAGGGGTGCTTCATACACTAGCCTTAGGAGTTTATATAAATTCTAAAAATATATAAAATTGCATACAGCTGATATCTTGTGGCTGTAGTTTAGTGGTAAGAATTCCACGTTGTGGCCGTGGAGACCTGGGCTCGAATCCCAGAATTTCTCCTCCTCTGGCATAACAAAAATGACCGGATCTCTCCATTTTGTTTTTAACTTGTCAAAATTTTGTTGACCTAGATAATAAGTTAGAATGAATTCTGTTGACATGGTCGTCACTTACAAATGAAGTTATTACCTAGATAATATGCTAGGATGTAGCGATGACACTGTATACCGTCTTTTGGAAGTTTTATTTTGTATTGATATTGGGGCATTGGGTCTTTGTTTTGCAATTAGGAAGATTGGTATAATAAAAGCTTAGATACTTTTTTCAGAAATTGCATTTAAGATTCTGTAAAGAACTGTGATGTACCACATTTTCATTTGCAGTGAAGCATCCCTAGCCTTTCGATGATCATGTGGTTGTGTATATATGTAATGTGTGACCAGGTGTGTTAGTGGGGCAAGGATGGCAGGAAGGGAAAGTCCTGGAGCAAGTCCCTAAGAAACTCTGTGGTGAAATTATAATGGTAAAAGATTATGCAGCCTCGGAGAAAAATTGCTGAGAAGTTGAGAGAAACTTACTAACCTGTCATTGTGCAAGAAGGTCTTCTCCAGATATCCTTGATAGATTTTACAACAATTCTAAAAAGCACCGCTTTTTTACCTGGAAATTTGCCTGGATGGTGCCAAGCACGTGCACCATCCCACGTGCCTATTGGGCTTTCCATTCTTGTCAAGACACCTAATCCAGAAATCAAAAAGTTGCTTCATATCCAACCACCATTGCGAAGTCATCCAATCCGCAAACACGTTCATCAGCGAAGCAACATCAAGGGTCTGTGACAAGGTTTGGATCCTCATCGATGGGGTCTGTTGCAATAAACCCAGAGGTATGAGAGACTGAGTGATTGAAGGGTCCGTGATTGGGGGTCGAAAGTTGGCTGCTTGGTAGAATGGGGTCCCTGAAGAGGGGTTTGGCGGCATTGGGGTTGAAGAATGGGAGTCTGGGGTTGGTTCGGATACGAGTTGGGGCTCTTGGGAGAGGTGGCTGAAGGTGGAGATCATGCGGAAGGAACTGGGGGTGGAAGCTCGGGCCTTGAAGAGGATCGCCATCTTCGACGCCATTGATTATGACTTCAAGATAGAATCTTTTCCTCTAATCTATCTTTCTATCTATGTATCTAATCTAACTGTTCAGTGTGTGTGGAATGAGTTCATGGAGATTGAGAAGAGGATAAATAGGGGTTTAGGGTTTGGTTTTGCATTTTGGGGAAGAAGAATCGAGTGAGAAAGGGAGTGTGGTGGAGATGGTAGTTCTTCTGTGAAATTTGTGTAGTGTTCTTCTTCTCTGTCGATTTGGGTTGTTTGTTTTTTTTTTTTTTTTTTTGATCACCTTAATCGCACGTGCTTGGCATGCCTTGATGGTGCACGTGCCTAGCACCATCCAGGCGAAAAACCAGTTAAAAATCCGGTGCGCCCTAGCATCTCTCTAGATTTTAAGGACTTGAGCAAGTGCTTTTGTTGCTGTTACATTGTTCGAAGGAATGCATTCCCAACCTCTCATTATTGTAGAATTCTCCTCTGTCTAAGGTTGAAGTGAATGTTGTTATACCTCTGAGAATTATGGAGTCTGTATCTTATGCTTAATTTTGAATTTTCACAATTTTGATGAGATACTATACATTTATGTTTGGGAGGCCAAAACTTGCAACACCACTTATGGGAACTAGGATTCCTTTCTTGTCCTCGCACTTGCATGAAGGACCGAGAGTTCATATTCAGGGCCAAGGTTTTCATCCTTATATACGCGATATATGAATTGCTGGCCATGGTTTTTATCACTTAAGGGAATTTCTCTCTTGACAGAATTCCAACCATGACAAAAGAGACATTTAGGTGGTTAATTGAAGGACTGCTACACATGGAGCAAGAGCCACAAACAAACAACAAATTACTCGGGATATATGGATACATACTCAGTTTGGCCAAGGTTTAGAAATGCGTAACGGGCATTGAGCAGTAACCTTACACGAGGCGTTTGCATGTTAAAAAACGCTAAAAAAGTGAAAAAGGGAGAATTTGTAATGTATCAAATGAAATCAACATAATACGAGTATAACAAATAAGAAATACCTTAATGAGCTATAAGAGCACTGTCTAATCAAGCCTTCGAGAACACAAACCATATTCATGCACAAGCAACCAGACAACTAATGCTACATTACTACTAGAATACTCCAAAAGCCATAACTCAAACAATACGTTCATTGCAAACCACATTAGATGATTTATATCAATGTTTGTATACTTTAAAAAAAAAACTTCAACAAGTAAAACCCAATAAGCAATAAGTATATTGCACTAACTTTACAACATCAACCATCACCCTTTGATAAGGACAAAGACCAGGACAAATAAGAAACCCAATACCACGAGGCAGGTCGGACACATGAAACTAAAACTGAGGTATTTCATATTGAGATGCGCTGGATTATGTATCATCAGTCTAGTTACTGCAGCGGATAAGGCAGACATGCCTAAGAAAATAATACTTGCATAGTAGAAGAATTTCTGGCTTGAATTCCTAGTATCCACTTGTGAAAAAGCCAAGGCTCCGCCACTTCCAAAAGTCATGATTGCATGCATGGTTTTCTTGATATTTGCTCTGGTGCCGGAATCTTCAAGGTCCTGCAGCCAGACTCGGGTTCAGTAACAATTGAAATCCTTTGTTATTCAAACTATCAAGTAAAAAAAGCTGACTAGCTACTTAAATTACATTTACGTTCAACATCATTTATCTCTCACACCTGAGTTCCACAAGCCTAATAATTAACTCGTCAATTTAAATTGAAGTAGAATAACACGTCTAACACACATGGTATATATATATATATTTGGTGAGTATTGGAAGTATGGATCATACCACAGGTACTCTTGGACTTGGGTTGCCACTCTCTAGATCGAGAATCGCCTCCTAATAAAAATTGGAATTAGATTCACATTTATATTTCACGTATAGTGATCAAAGAAGCACTGACATATCAAGAAAATTGAATGAACATAAAAGTTGCAATGTATTCAACACTTTAGAAAGTATAGATTTCACTCATTCAAAAAAATGGTATAATATTTGGGAAGCATAGGAAGTGCATACTTACAGTCCAAGGTGGAGATTCATTCACAGGGGTTTTTACGACATGACATATCGGATCCTTCTCCCAATTCTCAACACCACGGCGCACGGTGACATCATCGTGCGCCGTGACACTGTAGTGTAACAGATCTGCATTAAAGTTAAGATCTCGAGACAAGAGATCGTCAACCGTAGCAACGGTGGTGATGCTTTGGATCGCGTTACCGAAGTACAACGGATGAATGCGTGGTTCGATGTCATGGCGACAATTTACAACCATCCGAAAAGTCGTGATCTTCGACGGAGGAAGCTTTCTCACACGTGTGACCGAACGCCAGTACTGGACGCATAGGGATTGGAAAGACGAAATCTGGGCCGTAGGATCTTTCACTTCGGACTCCTGATTTTGTGATAGGGAAACCACGTTCATCAACCAGTTCTCCAAAACGGACGCTATCCTGCCGTTACCGTTCTGCTTCTCATTCTTCCAAGTGTCATTACTTTGCTTACCAATCAACTCAACGCCGTTAATAACTCCGTTATCCTTCCTCATATTTGCCTTGGCTTTGAGTTTCAGAATTGAAGCCCTACTGAAGTGAAAAATTCTCTCCCGCAACGGCGCATTAACGTCGAACGTCACCTTCGGGGCTCCATCAGGGAACTTCAAGACCGCGGGCGAGTCTTTCACGAAATTTCGGGTGAAATCCGGTGATTTCTTGACCTTCTTCGAACCTCTGCATATTTCTGCAAAGGTGTTGAAGAAGTTGCAGAAGGAAGTACCGTCAGTGACGGCATGATTAACGGTACAACCGATAAACACGCCGTCAGCTAACTCGGTAACCTGTACGGCTGCAATAGGCTTAAAATGCCCATCGTAGCTAATGGATCCGTCAAAGGCAAAAAGCTGTTTGAATTCTTGCGGAACATCAGTGATGGAGTCTTGGAGAAGATGTGGAAGAGAAAGGTTGGAGGCAATGAATTCAACACCAGCGTCATTAGAAGTAAGGTAAACAAAGCCGGTAGAGTCTGTTATAAGACGACCAGCGAGTGGAGGGAAAGCAGTGAGAGCGACCGAAAGTGCATGTTTGAGGATAGGAATGAGGGTGTGGAAGGGGATGGGAGGGAGGGTGAAGAGAACCCCTTTCTGAATGTATTGACAAGAGAGCATAGGAAGGTCAGAGACGGAGAGTTTGAGATCTTGGAGGGTGGATTTGTGAGCGGGGGTTATGATGCAGCGAGAGATGATGGTAGGGGAAGGTGGTTGTGGACAAGGCATTTTATTTTGTGTGATTTTATTTGTGGTTTAGACAAAATCTCACTCTCTTCTCTTCTCTTCTTGGTGGTTTTGAGTGGAAAGTGAAGAGGGAAAGAGACGGAGTGGGGGTTTATAAAGGAGAAGATTGGAATGGGGATGGGTTTGGGTTTGGGTTTGGTGGGTTCACGAACGTGGGTTGGGTTATGTTGGGAGGTATTAATTTTGTTTTGACTGATGTGACAACTTTTCTTCGTTTTTATTTATTCTTCATTAATAGTAGCCATGGGATCCAAAATCACAACCTTCCAAAACACATTATCTTAACTAGACAGAAGCAGGAAAAGAGAAAAGTTGTATTATTTTCAATGATGCGTTAGAGATAAAATTGATTTTCAAAGTATGATTGATCTATCATTTTCTCGACCACCAAAACCAAGAGTAAACAGTTTGAATATTTGATTAAAGAATATTGATCTATCATTTTCTCAACTACCTAAACCAAGATTTGGATTCCGGGCAGTTGAAATATTAATTTTACCATTTCAAGCAGGCTTTAAATTGGACTACACTGGATCCAATTTAGTATATGCAATATATTTTTTATAGTTGTATTTTTTTATTAGTTACTAGCTAAGTAGAAAAAAAAAATGGTTTTACCATTGATAACTACTATTATCAACTAATAAGTATTTATCATTTCGCCCTCCTCGACTAAAATCCTGGGTCCGCCCCTGCATGTGGGTTTAACTTTTCTTGATTTATTGTATTTTTTTATGATGAAAACGAGCACTATTTTTGCATTTTCATCCAATTTTGAGGGGAAAACTTCATTCTGGCTCTCAATTCTGATCTTGCTTTCTACTCGCTGATGTGGTAGTCGATTTGGTGTGACTCGTATTTATTAGCGTTTCAAAAGTCATATACACCATTTGAAAAAACAAATAACTTCCATTCATGAGTAGACGCCACATCAGATGCCATGTTAAAGACTAGAAATGAAAGCAGAATATGACAATTTGAATAAAAGTGTGGGTGAGCTTACCATTTTGAATCCACCATTCACGTATTTAGGGTTATGAGTTTCAAAGTGTATGGTGAAAAAGATTTTAGGCCAAATAGCGAACAAATCAATCTATTTATGTCCAAGGCAATGGGAAGAGAACATTCCAACTTATGATATCATTTTCGGATAAGCCACCAAATCCTTCTTTTTGAAGTAGATGAATATACCGCTCCCAAACGGATGACACAATATCAAAGGTGTATTTTTTTTTTTTTTAATATTTTCTCATATACTTGCACATCCTAATAGGCAATTACCACTGCTTAGAGCATCTCCAATGGTAAAAGTTAAAATGGGGGATCAATCATCCCCCATTTTGACCAAAAACAAAATTTATGGGTTCCCTATTTCTTCATCACTCCAACTACATCCCCTATTTTAATTTTTTCATCATTATTTAAATATATATTTTTTCATAGTTTTTGAAATTTTCTATTTAAATTTATTTAATTGGATGAGAGAGAATGAAGAAAAATGACTTTTATAAAATTTATTATGATTTAGGTGATGGTTGGCTGCCCCTAAATTTAGGGTGAATTTGATGTGAAGCTAAAATGGGGAATGATTTGGAGAATCTATTTGAGCATGTAATTTTTCACACGAGATTCCTAAAATCTTAAATAACAATCAAATATTTCAAATCTTTAATTTCTAAATTAAAAACAAAATCAAAAATCAAAACAAAAGAAAACCCTCAAAAATCAAAAATCAAAAATCAAAAATCAAAAATCAAAACAAAATCAAAATCAAAATCAAAATCAAAACCAACCTTCCCCTAAAATCTTAAATAACCATAAAATATTCTAAATCTTTAATATAATTAATAATATTATAATAATGTAATTGAAATTAATAATAGTATAATTATATTAAGTTGAAATTAATAAGAGTATAATAGTATAATTGAAATTAAATTGATATAGAAAAATGAAACCCATTGATAATTTTGAAACCCATTGATAATTTTGAACAAATTATTTCTATACATATTGAACAAATTGACTTACCATTCACACAGGGAGAACATATATGGACCTTCCATACGATTTGAAATTAATCACATTTATTCTACCTGTCTTCTTATAATCCAGCCGCGTATCTTTGGTGAACTTTCAAAGGCTTGATTTTTTTTAATGCTTTTTGAGCAAAATTAATGATGGGTATGAATAGTTTAATAATGGGGCTTCAAAAAATTATAGTTTGGTTTCCTAATAGTTTATACCAAATTATATCTAGTGTAATCCAATTTTAAGTCAAAATAAGATTACAATATCGATAATCTTAGCAAGGGCAAATAAGCATAATAACAAAAATATATATAATTTAAATCACAAAATAATTATGATAAGTATCTAGTCGAAGTTTAAAAATCTGAAATTTGCGAACATAATAAGACCCTAATACAATTTCATAGGAAAAAAAGGTTTATGTGAGCCTCAAATTTTGTATGAGTTGGCTAATGGTATATATTTTCATTGAATTTATAATTATTATTTTAGATATTAATTTCAAATATTTTTTTAGAGGTTTTATACCACTTATGAACAAACAATTCATTGTTTTTTATGTTTGCAATTTCATATAAAACTGCATTGAATAGAAAGTTAACTCGATAAATAGTTTTGCTTGTGCGTTTGACATGTTATAAGACGCATTCTTTGTCCAATACTCCAAGAATATAAAGTTTGATACATATGGATACTTCATATAATATCATTGTTTTCTTCAGTGGCATTTGGATTGAATATAGTGAATGGATTATCCAAAGCAATCAATTTGTTTGATAGAGTGTGTTTTGTTGAAATAGTGTGGGATTTTCTGCTTGGATATGCCCACTTCCAGCACCTGCAAACTTCAGCAGATTGTTCTGCTTGGATATGCATTTGATTGTAACATATTTATTCTTGCCCAGTTAGTGTATTTGTGAAATGCCTCTTTACAGGTCATACTAGAATAGTATAGTTTAAGAGCTATGTAACAACGACACGGGTACATGTATCTTCATTCGAGACGGATACGAAGTGTCGGACACGTTGGCCAGGAAAAACACTATATGAGAAACGCTAGAGGACACGCTTGTGCATTTTACTATTATTTACTTTTTAGCAATAAAGTTTGAACTATTAGTAATATTCATTTACTTGTATGTCAATATTGATATTCATGTACTAGTACATTGCCATAATATGCTTGTAACATTAGTATATAATTGAAAATTTTCAAAGATATATGAAAAATAAGTATGGAGTGTCCGATCGGAGTATCCATGCGTCGACACCAGTATGTGACACTATACGTGTTGACACACTTTTTTTTTATTAGAATAGAGTATCGTTGTTGCATAATTTAAGAGTATTTTATTTGGATGTGTGATTGTAGAAACGGTAATTATTACACGTTAAGTTTTTCTAGATTCTGAGTTTTTAATACCTCTTTTCTTGTCCAAATTCAATACTTTTCTTGAATTTCTGACCATCTGGTGTGGATGCCGTTCAGGACCATGGCCTATTTCTTGGATAAATTTCTTTAAGAAGGTACACTCTACTCTCTAGTTTGTAGTATGCCCTTAAAAGTTAAAATATTTTGTTATTCTCATAATTTGTTGTTTTCTTTATATTACATATTTTCATTTGATCCTTCATGCATTTCAGGCCATA
This sequence comes from Berberis vulgaris, assembly GCA_963556465.1. Lineage (NCBI taxonomy): Eukaryota > Viridiplantae > Streptophyta > Magnoliopsida > Ranunculales > Berberidaceae > Berberis > Berberis vulgaris. The sequence goes on from OY747133.1 coordinate 5,725,944, forward strand.
TTTCGCTGTAAAGATGGGCGGACTTGTGGAAGGATAATTCTTGGTACGTGTGATTTCGAAATATCTATTTTTATTTCTCCTAGACTCATGAGAAAAAGTGTTACTGAAATTGTCTGTTTCTGAAATTCAGCTGTTATATGTTGTATCTCAGTTTTTCTCATCGAATCTAGAAATACAGATCTATGTTGACTGCCTTAATATTTTGCTTCCATATTATGTACAATAATTTTATTGAATCTGTGTATCCAATCTTGTGAGGAGAATGTGGTGTCTTACTTCAAGAAGCATGATTTTGGGGTGGAGAAATGGGGATTGTGTTTGTTATGCATTCACTTTGATTGTATTGGAAGGACAAAGGAGAAAAAGGAGTGGGTGAAAAAGGATTTTGGTGAAGTGAGAATTTGAGGTAATCTCCTTATGGCCTCGGCTTTTGAAGATGGGTTTCCATTGGGGTTCTTGAGGATATCTTAGTACCGTACTAGTTGTGTGTCTAGGTTCATGCCAGGAAGGATATGAATAGGACCCTGAGATGACTAATTACGTGGATCAGTGTATTACATGTTATTTGGGTAACATATAACTGTTCAATTTTGATTGGGTCTTATTCTGGAAATTATTCTCACTTGTCATCATATAATATATCTCGTTCAGGTAGCTTCTTGCATAATATGCAGATTATTATTATTGGGTTGAGAGTTGAAGCCTTTTGTAGTAATGCATATTAATGATGGCTAGAACTCAGTTTAACCATTGGCTAGCACATTCAGGTGGTCCAGTTCTTTCTGGAATTGCAAATTCCTATAGTCCATTGTACTTCACTGTGAGAAAACACGAGGAAGTGATGGCAACTTCCCAAGACCTGGTGAGTTTGTTTCTCTTGTCTAGTAGTTAAATCCCACTTAAGGTCTAAACTTCACGGTTTGCAAATTCATATGTTGATTTGCATCATATGTTCTTTACCTTATTTGTTAGGCAAGTGACGTGATTAGTGTTGCGTGGACCTCATTATTTTTTTACAAACTCCCCTGGTTACTATTAATTTGTTTTAAAGGTAAAACCCCAATGGTTATTGGGTTATTCTGTTCATTTTGTTAGATGCAGTTCTTGCTATGCTGATGGTGTGCCCAACATGGGTCTATTGGTTATTATTTTTATTTTATTTCATTTCATTTTTTATTTTTATGTTTTATTTTTATTTTAAGGCAACAAAGTATGTGATAAATATGGTATGTAGCTATGCCCTTCTTGAAGTCATCAACTTTGTATACAAACTAGTGTAATACCCGTGCCGTTGGCACTATTGCAGATTTCATCCTACATTCACGGATGTTTCGAAAGAGACATGCACACAATATCATTATATCCAAAAAAATGTCATTTTTTGAATAAAGTAATTTATCTGAACATGTCATAAGAAAATTCACATAAGAAAATTCACATAAGTGGCTATAATGACAATCAATGTCATGAACAATTAAAAAATCAAAATTTCGATAGAGTTTCCTCTGTATTTTTCAATATTTAAACTTGTTTGAACCTGTCATAAAAAATTACAATGGCAATCAATGCCATGAACACTATTGCAGATTTCATCCTACATTCACGAATGTTTCGAAAGAGACGTGCACACAACATCATTATAGCCAAAAAAATGTCATTTTTTTAATAAAGTAATTTATCTGAACATGTCATAAGAAAATTCACATAAGTGACTATAATGACAATCAATGTCATGAACAATTAAAAAATCAAAATTTCGACAGAGTTTCCTCTGTATTTTTCAATATTGAAACTTGTCTGAACCTGTCATAAAAATTACAATAGCAATCAATGCCATGAACACCACATAATATATCCACACACCAAAATGATCATTTAATTATAAAAATATTCCAATATAAAACATTTAAGTACATCAAAACTTTTTTTTCTTAAGGAGAACCTTGTCCAATTATGGTGAAAAAACTAAGCATTTTTCTTACAGTTCATTGTACGGCTGAAATGAGAATCTGATTGTATTTCCAAGCAAGCAAATTAAGCTATCACCAAGTAAGCAAGCAAGCTGCCTGCAAGCAACACCTCCCGTTCACATCCATTTCTAAAACACTCATTTCTAAAACCAAATATTAGAAAGTCATGATTAATGACAATAACATGAAATTAAAGCAAACTAAGCTAGCAAACAAACTGCCAGCAAGCAACACACTCCCATTCACAGCCATTTCTAAAACCAAATATTATGAAGTCGTGATTAATGACAATAACATGAAATTAAAGCAAATTAAGCTAGCAAGCAAGTTTTGTGAACAATAATACTACTCTTTGAATTATAACAGACAACCATGCTATGGTCCATGGGCCAAAATATTTGGTTGTTCGAGCTCTTGATAATTTTAGCCAAACTATTGATCCCTCAAATATTCACTAAATCTATTTAACCCATTATCAAAGGCTCCAACTTTCATCAAGTTAGAGGTGTAAGAAGAACTAATTAAATCGATCTCAATTGGAAAAACAAAAATTTCTCAAATACAACATGATGAATGAATAGTTACAACTCAAACTCTAGAACAATCTCAAAAGCAATATAAATAACCAAATCTAACAAACCCCATAACTTAAAAAAACTCAAATAAAAACAAAACAAAAAAGAAGGGATACCTGGACATTGCAATTGGATTGAAGGCTGAGAGAAGTGGTTCGCGCTAAAAAACGGTGGGGTGTGGATTGCGCTCTCCGGCATTATCACCATTTTTCATCCGTTGGCACTACATAAATCAGATTATTTTTCTTTTAGTTAAATTCATGTAATGAACCCATCCGGCATAGCTACCGTGTAATGCCGTAGCATCTACTAAACTTTCAAAATGGTAGTATAGCTAGTTAGGATGAACCATATAAGAGTTGAGATAACATTCCAAAAATAAAACAAAAAAATAAAAAAGGATACCACAGATTAGATAAAACAGAACCAACATACGACATTAGGAAATGGACCTTTTGATACCAGGTTCTGCATTTTCCTTCTTTTTTTTGTATATAAAAATTAAATTGTTCATGCAAGAATCCACCTTTATCTTTGTGGTAAGCTTTTGGACGCCGAGCCCTCCAGTCTTGGTTTTTTTTTTTTTATCCAAGGGGCTTTTTAATAGTAGCTGCAACATGAGGAGCTGAAGGTGATGCAACAAAGTGACTTGATTGATATACAGCTTGGAACATACCCATATGGTCGTATCAAATAAGTCATCACTGAATAATCAAAAAATGGTTCAATTAACAATAAAGTACTTGATCAATCACCGAGAGAGATATATTTCATATCATTAAATCCTCTCACACATATCAAAATTAGCAACCTTCTTCCAGTTATACCCAAAAAGAAAATTATCCCAAATTGGTGTATAAAGGAACAGACCTTTGTCAATAGGATAGCCATCAATGCCAGCTGCTACTTCAGAGGTGAGTTCATGCATGGCACTGATTAAGTCAAGGGTTTTGAACACTACGCCTTGGAGTTGAGGTCTCCAAGTTTCTTTTTCCCTAGCAATATTCGCAAAATGGTTCATAATGTAAGCTATCGCTGCATCTTCTAACTCCACCCTGTTTTCAAATCTGAGGCTCCAATATTGTTGTTGATCCTTATGGTTGATAATGATGAGGCAGAGTTTGGTGCACGTCACCCTGTTTCCCCTATTGTAATCCAGCCTTTTTCTTCTAGCAAATAAAGTTCATTTTCAGTAACTTAGTAAGCTCAATTATGCTCTTAATTCTAATCTCCATTCATTTTGAGTTAATTATCTAGCCTCTTCAATAAGATCTAACCAACAATGCTCATTTGTTTGTTCTCAATAAGGTTGTTGAGCTGACCAAAGCGTTGCCTATTCCATTCTTTGCAGCAGTTTTTTAGGAGCTTGAGCTTGTTTCCAAATAAACAAAGCAAGGTGCCCATCATATTGAAGCTATTTCCAATTGATCTCAAACATTTTGTAGAAATCTTTATCTTCAAACCATATTGTTCCAGTCAGAAAGGTCTAGGGTCTAAGGTAGGGGTTGTTGATTGGATGCTCCAAAAGGATTGCATGATGAACAGATCCAACAGCAGGAAGGAGGAAATCTTGGAAGGAACCAAATATTCAATCCAGTCTACAGAGAGTGGGGGAGAGTTTGTGATTGGACCAAGTAAATCTACCACCCTCGAGGACAAAATCAGCTAAAAAAAAGATACTGGAAATCTTTGATGTGAGCAGTTATACTTCCAGCAATGCTTTTCTCATATACAGAGTACATTGTACTTTAGAATAGAGAGAAAAGAAGTTGGCACTGCTACAGAGTAGATTGTACTTTAAAGGAATTGTCGAATAATCGCAATTGGGTGTTTCTTTCATTTAAAAAAAAACACTTACAATGAATGAGTACAAAGAGTAAATTTCAACAGAGTAAAGAGATTTCAACACCACCACAATGTTTGAGATAAGTTCAACAAAGTAAAGACTTTTCATCAGATATATGACAAAGAATTCAGTCAAAAAAATAGCGGTTTGAACACAATGCTCAACACAACAAAAATGTCATCAAGCTCATGCTTCAAACGGTTAAAACAAACACATTCAAACGATAAACCCAAACGGTTAAAACAAAATCTCATGCTCCACATAGAAAAAATCTCACAGAAGCAAGTATCACATCAACCAAAATTGGAAATACCCAAAAATTATAAAAGAGGGATTAGAATCGTACCTTGAGTTTCTTCTCTTTGGTTGCTCTTCGAGTGTTCATGAATGAGTACCACCACCACCACAAAGTTTGAGAATTGCTAGGAGTTGCATGTAGAATGGGTTGCAAGCCTTGAAAGCCCTCAGCTCTTGCAACTCCTTCTACAACCTCCTGTTCTCCTCTATCAGTGTTTCACAACATCTCTTCAAGTACTCACAGTCCACCTCTGTTTGCTTCAAATTTGTTCTGAAAATTTCACATATTTTCATTGAATCAGAACTAAAATACAAAATTTGAAACACCCATTAAAAGATATTAACGAAGGTTTGAAAAAACAAATAAACAATGTACCTTGCTCATCTGTTCCGAAACCAAACTTCTACTTGTCTGGGTCTGAGATTCAGCTGTTTTGCTAAATCAAGCTTTTGTTTATGAGATTTCAAACAAATGGCAAATGGGATTAGAGAAATATGGAGTATACCTGAAAGAAGTTGGAAAAGGTGAATCATGAAAAATGGATAACAATGGAACAACTTATGAAAATGAAAACCAAAATAAAAAACAACAAAATTGAAGCAAGAATGAGCTTGTATAGATGCTAAGACCCACCAAGTAAAGTCATTAGATTTTAAAACTAAACCTAGCTCCCATTCAAAGCAAGAAATTCATAAACTAATCAACAAATACAAAAGTAAATATGAATAAAAAAATCATACATCAGAACATTGTTAAGTAAACACTTTTGAACTTGCATACCACTTAATTCGGTCATTAGTAGCTATTGCAATATCCAAGTTATCAGCTTTAACAAAAGAGAGCAGTTTTTAAGCACATTATAGAAGTTGGAAAAGGTGAATCATGAAAAATGGATAACAATGGAACAACTTATGAAAATGAAAACCAAAATAAAAAACAACAAAATTGAAGCAAGAATGAGCTTGTATAGATGCTAAGACCCACCAAGTAAAGTCATTAGATTTTAAAACTAAACCTAGCTTCCATTCAAAGCAAGAAACTCATAAACTAATCAACAAATACAAAAGTAAATATGAATAAAAAAATCATACAGCAGAACATTGATAAGTGAACACTTTTGAACTTGCATACCACTTAATTCCGTCATTAGTAGTTATTGCAATATCCAAGTTATCAGCTTTAACAAAAGAGAGCGGTTTTTAAGCACATTATAGAAGTTGGAAAAGGTGAATCATGAAAAAAGGATAACAATGGAACAACTTATGAAAATTTGCATCTGAACAATAGTAAACTTGACCCATTAAGAAGAAATTAGGAAGGCTAGTAAAACACCTAGTAAATGAATTTGCAACTAAAAGTATGATACCCCCAATCGAAAAAAACATATTCATTACCAAATTATGATCTACATAGATGAGAATGAATACAAATCATGAATTTGCAGCAATTCAATAACCAATTCAATACAACTCACTTTAGACACTAAAAACATCAAACCGTATAAACTATAGAAATTTACCTTACTCGAAGATGACGGGTGAATCGAAAGAAAGAAGGAGTTGTGCGAGAGAAAATCAACCCATTGTGCCTTTGTCACAAAATAATCAACCCATTTTTCAAAAATTGTAGAGAATCAATGCATTGAACAGAGATAGCTACATGAGAGGGAGAAATTTAGAGATTAAAGATTAAAAGAGTGGTTAAAATAAGCCCTAAATTAACAAATTGCAAGAGATGAAAGGGATGAAATGGAGAAGAAAAACAAACCAAATCAACTCATACCATTGTGCCTTTATGAAGAAATAAATTGCATAGAATCAACACATTGCACAGATATAGTGGAAATAAGAGTCAGAGATTGGCAACCAAATAATTCAACATAACAAAGAAACCCTAAAGATTAAAAAAAGAGTGAAAGGAAGCCCTTAATCAACAAATTGCAAGAGATGAAAGGGAGAAGAACTGCGTGAGAAGAAAGAGAGCTGCTACTTACAGATTTCAGATGCGTGAGAAGAAAAACTCCTCGCATTTTTCGAATCTCTTCTCTTTGTTCTCCATATATGGTTCACCTCACAACTGAACCAACACCACTCCATCCATCTTCTTCAGTCCACAACCCAAACCAACCATTGGACCACCTTCAATCTCTCCAACTGAACCACATCACCTCCCATAATCAACCTCACACTACCACTTCCAATCTGAGTTCGCCGCCGCCACCATTTCTGAACCTCGCCGCCCCATCCCACTCCCAACCAATCTCACAACCACCATCCCTAATCAACAATCGAGCTCGCCACCACTGCCAACCACAATTGACCTCGCCACCATCACCCTAAACAAAAAATGGGTTCAATCACCCAAAAAATGGGTTTGCACCAGCACTGAAACCCTCTTCACCCCTCACTCCATCAAACACACCCGACAGAGGAAATGAAAAGAAGAAGAAGAAAACCCTAACATTTCAGATGGCTTTTTTACTGTTCACCTAATATAAAGCCATCTGAAATGTTACTAAAGCAAATTGGAGATGTAGAGGAAGTACGAAATCGATGTGGCCGTGCAGTTGGCAAGGAATGCGAGAGGGGATGCTCTGCGAGAGGGGCTGCTCTGCGAGAGGGCTGCGAGAGGAAGAAGAGAATGGAAGAAGAAGAAGAAGAAGAAACAACTTCAGAGGAGGAGATGGAGAGGAAGAGGAGCTTCTTCCTTCTTCTTCAATGCTTGTTTGGGTAGAGGAAGAGAGGGGAAAGGAGAGGGAGAGGAAACTATCGGGATTTTTTTTTTTTACTTAACTTGTGCCAATTACATGAGTGTTGCCACGTAGGACAAACACACTAAAATTACTGTTCATGAACAGTGACAAAACCAATGTGAAATGTTAGATAGATTAGGGGTGCTTCATACACTAGCCTTAAGAGTTTATATAAGTTCTAAAAATATATAAAATTGCATACAGCTGATATCTTGTGGCTGTAGTTTAGTGGTATGAATTTTTTTGCTTGTTTATCTTGTCTGTTTGTTTTCGTTGGGCTCGAATCCCAGAATTTCTCCTCCTCTGGCATAACAAAAATGACTGGATCTCTCCATTTTGTTTTTAACTCATCAAAATTGTGTTGACCTAGATAATATGTTAGGATGAATTTTGTTGACATGGTCGTCACTTACAAATGAAGTTATTACCTAGATAATATGCTAGGATGTAGTGATGGCACTGTATACCGTCTTTTGGAAGTTTTATTTTGTATTGATATTGGCCGGGGCATTGGGCCTTTGTTTTGCAACTAGGAAGATTGGTATAATAAAAGCTTAGATAATTCTTTCAGAAATTGCATTTAAGATTCTGTAAAGAAGTGTGATGTACCACATTTTCATTTGCAGTGAAGCATCCCTGGCCTTTCGATGATCATGTGGTTGTGTATATACGTAATGTGGGACCAGGTGTGTTAGTGGGGCAAGGATGGCAGGAAGGGAAAGTCCTGGAGCAAGTCCCTAAGAAACTCTGTGGTGAAATTATAATGGTAAAAGATTATGCAGCCTCGGAGAAAATTTGCTGAGAAGTTCAGAGAAACTTACTAACCTGTCATTGTGCAAGAAGGTCTTCTCCAGATATCCTTGATAGATTTTAAGGACTTGAGCAAGTGCTTTTGTTGCTGTTACATTGTTCGAATGAATGCATTCCCGACCTCTCATTATTGTAGAATTCTCCTCTTTCTAAGGTTGAAGTGAATTTTGTCTAAGGTTGAAGTGAATGTTGTTATACCTCTGAGAATTATTGAGTCTGTATCTTATGCTTAATTTTGAATTTTCACAATTTTGATGAGATACTATACATTTATGTTTGGGATGCCAAAACTTGCAGCACCTCTTATGGGAACTAGGATTCCTTTCTTGTCATCGCACTTGCATGAAGGACAGAGAGTTCATCTTCAGGTCCAAGGTTTTCATCCTTATATACGCAATATATGAATTGTTGGCCAAGGTTTTTATCACTTAAGGGAATTTCTCTCTTGACAAAATTCCAACCATGACAAAAGAGGCATTTAGGTGGTTAATTGAAGGACTGCTACACATGGAGAAAGAGCCACAAACAAACAATAAATTATTCAGGATATATGGATACATACTCAGTTTGGCCAAGGTTTAGAAATGCGTAACGAGCATTGAGCGGTAACCTTACACGAGGCGTTTGCATGTTAAAAAACGCTAAAAAAAAGTGAAAAAAGCAGAATTTGTAATGTATCAAATGAAATCAACATAATACAAGCATAGCAAAGAAGAAATACCTTAATGAGCTATAAGAGCATTGTCTAATCAAGATTTCGAGAACACAAACCATATTCATGCACAAGCAACCAGACAACTAATGCTACATTACTAATAGAATACTCCAAAAGCCATAACACAATCAATAAGTTCTTTGCAAACCGCATTAGATGATTATGTACCATCAGTCTAGTTACTGCAGCCGATAAAACAGAGATGCCCAAGAAAGTAACACTTGCGTAGTAGAAGAATTTTTGACTTGAATTCCTAGTATCCACTTGGGAAAAAGCCAAGGCTCCGCCACTTCCAAAGGTCATGATTGCATGCATGGTTTTCTTGATATTTGCTATGGTGCCGGAATCTTCAGGGTCCTGCAGCCAGACTCGGGTTCAGTAACAATTGAAATCCTTTGTTATTCAAACTATCAAGTAAAAAGAGCTGACTAGCTACTTAAATTACATTTACGTTCAACATCATTTATCTCTCACACCTGAGTTCCACAAGCCTAATAGTTAACTCGTCATTTTATTGATCGTCTAACACACATGGTATATATATATATATTTGGTGAGTATTGGAAGTATGGATCATACCGTGGGTACTCTTGGACTTGGGTTGCCACTCTCTAGACCGAGAGCCGCCTCCTGGTAAAAATTGAAATTAGATTCACATTTATATTTCACATATAGTGATCAAAGAAGCACTGACATATCAAGAAAATTGAATGACCATAATAGTTGCAATGTATTCAACACTTTAGAAAGTATAGATTTCACTCATTAAAAAAATGGTATAATATTTGGGAAGCAAAGGAAGTGCATACATACTGTCCAAGGTGGAGATTCATTCACAGAGGTTTGTCAATGAATAATTGGAGGAATTAGATCAGCATTAACCACAACGACAATCTTCTTTTGAAAATTTTAGATTACTACGACATGCATAAATATGTACAATCAAGAAAGCCATTTATGGTTACGTACCTGCAATTGCGAATTAGCATTGCCACCCATTTTATGTCCTGCGTAAAATAAAAATAAAAATAAATATTAATTGAAACATTAAATAAAAAAATAAAAGAAGTAAACAGTCAAACTGATTTGGGGAAATCTAATAACCACTGTTAAAGTTAAAAAAAAAAAAAAAAAAAAAAAGTAGGGATGTCAATGAATAAAAAAAGTAAATAGTAAGTATTTCTTCTTCAGCTCTTATTCTTCACAGGCGAGCGGATCGAAGTCGAGTCGTCGACAGTTCTTCTTCTTCTTCTTCTTCACATGAGAGGTTGTTGGAGAGGCGATCGTTAACGAACTCAGACAAGAGGAATTGGTGGTGTGTAATGTGTGGTTCATTACTTGTACTGAAATTATAGTTGATGAACATGTTTCGTATCAATTTTATTGGGTTTCGCAAAGCTCATCATAGTATAGTAAACAGACTACGGTTTCTTTTGATGAACCAACCTATAGTGCGTGCACTTCAATTCCTAACAAAACAAAATCTATTGGGGTAGAAGCTCACTACACTACATCATAACTGAGAAGGGAATTTGCAGTCTTTTAAGCTACTAATGATGCAAATGAAATGCATGAGCCAGCAAACTTAGAATTTAGCAACCATAATTAGAACAGAAAAATAAATTGTTTCTCACCTGAGCTTTAGACAGCTTCTTTGTAATGAAGGGTTGAGATGTAATAGCTTCTTTGTAATGAAGTTTTCTGTTCTTCTTTGTAATGAAGGGTTGTAATGAAGAAGGGAAGCTTCTTTTCTTATTTCCCTTTTCTTATTTCCCTTATGGTTTCTTATTCTTTGTAATGAAGGGTTGAGATGTGTAATTGATGGATACACTTGATGGAAGCTTAATTGACTTCTTTTCTTATTTCCCTTATGGAAGCTTAATTGACTTCAGACACATACCTTCTCAACCCTTCATTAAGAGATACAGTTTCCTGGATCAACTTTGTCTTATTACAACTTTGTAATGAGATGTTTACACATCTCAACCCTTCATTAACGACTATTTAAAAGTCTTCGACACCTAGATTTTTGGATAACGCGATTTACGTAGTTTTATATTGTCTTTGTAGATTCAACCTCGTATACATATATAACACATTTTCTTCTCTCACTTAAGCGATGTGGGACTATAATATCTCATTGATATTTACCCAATCATTATTGGGATCCACAGGCCTATTGGGCTTCGCTATCATGAGCCTCTCCCGCATCAGGCCAGCCCAATACCATCTATCATCCTAGAGATTGGGCCATTTTCAACATGTTGAATTGTAGTTTGGGAAAAAAAAAACCCGCCATTGAAGTGCTTAAATTTTAGAGTACAAGTCAGAATATGCTTACACATGACATTTAAGTGCATTCTATATTGTGTATACATCTCTAATTGATAAAATGAGAAATCGTTGATGTCTCTAAACGTTCAAACTATTAGAGAGTGTGAAATTTCTACCGAGCAAATAGATGCTACTATGGGTATTAGGGCTGACAATGATACCATATCAAATCCGATATGTATAGATTTTGATTCTATCAGATCCATATTTAATGAATCGGATCCCGTTTCAGAATACATAACTCTATCTCGAAACCATTCAGATCAGGTCCGAATCTAATCAGGTTTATTGCCAGCTTATTAAAATGTTAAAATTATACTAATTAAAAATAATTAATTAATACGACATATTAATTCCTTATGAAAACAAATAAAATCATGTGATATACAAATGTGACCAACAAAGTTTCGTAATTGAATTATCTAAAAGTTTTGATAAGATTCTAATAACTAAATTAACTAATTTATGATTTAAGATTTTTTTTCCAGAAATTAAAATACAATTCAAGTAAAAAAAGTAAATAGTGAAACTAATTATGGTAAATCTAATAATATATTGTTACAATTGAAAAAATGTTGTCGTCGAGTATATTCGAGGTTGTAATGTTGAAAAAGTTTCAACTCCCACTAGTGAAGCAGAGAAAGCCAACAAAACAGTTCAAAATCAAAAGGGTTCATTTTGTTTGAGTCGTATTCTTAGCAAAAATTCTAGCCAGCCTTGTTTGCTGGCATTTTCTTGGTCTTGTTTGGGTTTTTTTTACACTTCTACCCCTTATATAAATAGTGTTTGTGGTTGTGTTTTAAAGAAAATGGACAAAAAATGTACAAATACCAAAACAAGGCCACCAAAAAAGACTGACTAGAATTACTCTATTCTTAGATGGGAGAGGAGATTCGATCTAATGTGGCTTATCTATCACGCCAAAGTAATCAACAAACCCGCCCACCATAATGACTGGATTATATGTTTTTGACAAATGTAGCTTATCTAGTTATCAATAAAGGTAGCCCATATGTAATGAAACTGACGAAGCCAATGGCATGATAGCTCAACGGTTAGAGCTTGGCGGATGGTACCACTAGGTCATGGGTTCAAACTAAGCTTGCGGCATCTTTATGGGTTCTGGGATCCTATAAAAACCCTGCTTGTTTTTCAAAAAAAAAAAAAAAAATTGAATGGTGGTGTAAGAAGAGGATACGATGGTGCGAGGTAGCCATTGCCTTCATATAAACCTAATTTGACATTTAGGACTACATCCTGAAATTATGATGTGGCAGTATGACTATGAACTATTTTTTCACCGAACACTTGAAGTTCAATTTTCTGGTGACTTGTGATTACCACTATGGAAGAAAAGATTGGAGAAGAAGTGGAAGATGACCTTATATACGTCATTTGCCGTTGCTAACACTAACTTGCTGTAGCTAAAAAAATTTCTAATGAAAATTCATTTTTTTTAATGGAATTAGTTATTTCTATTAATTTTCCTTAAATGATGACTAATACATTAACCAATAATAAAAGTGTAATTACTTGTTCAATTGACTAAAATCAAACAACAATATCAACATGTCTGAGCATAAAAATGCCCCACCTACCAATATACAACAATGTGAAGTATGAGATCACAATCAATATACATAAAATAAATACACCCTACAAGCATGGGCATAAAGTTTCCTCGTCAATTCGACAACATCATTTACAAACTTCACCCAACTAAATAAGTCACTTCAATTGCCTGCAACTGCTTATTCATTGAGAGACGGACAACATTTTCGTCGTTTGAGATATTCGAATCGAAATCTAGTTGTTCAAGCCATTGATTTGCAAACTCTGCCAGACTTCATTACTGATCCCTGTAAAAGGTCATCAACATGGCTCTACCAAATGGAACAACAGTTCATACCACCTTGGCTTGACACCTCACTTTCTTCATGTCTACCTTCTCCATCCCTTTTTCCCCAATAAAACAACATATTTAACATATGAAATGAAAAAAATACCAATTATAATCAAATATGATAGTGACAATGATGATAATGAATACCTGCATGCGACTGTGATGACGAACGTCATTGCGAGCAAGATGTTACTCATGGCACATGAAAAGGTCGGGGAGGTGAGCTTTAGCCCCGCATGATAAAAGTTTTGATCAATCACAGGCCAGTAACTTATATAATAAACTGGGTCAGCTAGAGCAATAATTCATGACTACATCTGAAACAGTTCCTCCTCTGGAGTTTGCTCTTGTACAAGAACTAATATGGTTAAACAATCACGACAAGCATTGGACATCTTCTATTTTCACATTGCCCAGTCGTCAAGATAAGTGCAAGTTATTAAAGTTTCTACTAGTTCAGGCAATCATGATTTCCACATATCATGAATGTTAACAGTCCTTTTGGTGGCATAAATAAACAAATGATGCAATTCACCATAATGCATGACATCAAATGACCACGTAAGGGCACTTTCACATGGAGCTAAGCAATTAAGTCGGGAAGTGAGTTATGAAGAAGATAAAATTGCAAGACACTCTAATGTCACGGTCAACCAATGTAAAGATGGATAATCCTGAATCTGTACTCTATAGTCATTTAGGCAATTAGACCCTACAATTCATGCGTCCAGAGTGTATCTGTTTTTCTAAACTAATCAACCACAAATGCAAAATATCAGATGCGTAAAGTAAAATCCTGAGGTGATGAGGATTGAACAGACCACAAATTTAGCTAAATATACAAATCCTCATGAGACTACTTACAATCAAAACAAACCTATCATTTGAAGGTGAACTAAATAAAAATCCTTTTTCTGAATTTTTTAAGAATAGGGAGCATATTATGTAAGAATGAGAGATCCTTACTGGATGGAAGTCAAATGGTGGGTAAGAGTTTGATTGGGCACTTGGGGCACCAATTCCTTGGTCTACTTTGTACATGGCACGGTGTGGAAAGCCTGGGACTGGTGGAGTGGGATATCTCTGCACTCATTTTACCCAACAGATAAAAAGACTCCAGAAAAGGTAAATAAGTTGATTACCGATTGTGTCAGCGTTTGAGGCATGCAAGGAGTCCCTTGTGTAACAAGCGAAGGAGTCATCTCCCTCTTGCTTCCTCCTCTGGTTTCTGCTCCATATATTTGTTGTCTTTGGTTCCAACTTGCAGCCTCCGCTTCCCTTGCTCTTAAATGTCTCCGATGCGACCTATATTTCTGTTCAAATTTCACAAAACATTCATGTTCCGAGTCAGCTATATAACTTAGATCATAATTATACTAAACCAAGTTTCAGATGAAGGTCTTTAGCTTAGAAATAATAATTTACATATACAAGTATACTTGCATGGCTGGTATAATACTATACAAGCTCTCCAAATGTAACAATAATGACTGTACAAGTTACCTTCTTAGAGAGGCTTGTTTCCTTGCTGCAGCTCTGAGGAAAACACATTATCTTAACTAGACAGAAGCAGAAAAAGAGAAAAGTTGTATTATTTCCATGATGCACAGGCAGAGATAAAATTGATTTTCAAAGTAAGATTGATCTATCATTTTCTCGACTACCAAAACCAAGAGTAAACGGTTTGAATATTTGATCAAAGAGTATTGATCTATCATTTTCTCAACTACCTAAACCAAGATTATATATTAAATTCAAATCAATTTAGTTAACATACTATCAAGTATATTGTGCATAAGGATTTAGTTAACAAACTCATAGATGGAACTCTGGATTTAGAGAAGCGGCATGTACTCTTCTTGATGAAAGGATGTTAGATTTGAATAGTACGCGAACACTCGAAATACTAATTTTACCATTCCATGCACCAGGTCTAGCATAAGAAGCCCATTGATCATTTTGAACAAATTATTTCTTTACATATTGAACAAATTGACTTACCATTCACACAGGGAGAAAATATATGGACCTTCCATACGATAGTACGATTTGAAATTAATCACATTTATTCTACCAACCATACGATAGTACGATTTGAAACAATTAGACACGAAATGAAGGAGAAATTGAATAATGGACAATGCGCAAACCCTAAACCCTCCAACTCAAACACTAAACCCACAGCTCATGGTTGATTCATCTAACACTTCAAATAAATTCAATAAGATAACACATGCAAAACCACCTAATTGACCTAAAAGGAAGAAAATAATCAAAATAAGAAAAAAAATCATCATATTATATTAAACCTGGAAACCACCTCGATTACTAAAACGCAAGTGATATCCTCATTGAAGTTAAGCAAAATTGGCTCATTCTCAGTATAATTCTTCCAATTAGGCAACCAAGAGAAGTAAATTCAACACCAATCAAACCCAAATTGATGAATTGGAGCATAAAACACGTAAAAACATTCAATCAGAAACACAAAGAAAAACAATGAAATTGAAGACGAAATCGAAATTGAAGATTGAAATGAGAGGAAGTGAAACACACAGATCAGTGACAGAGATCCATTTGATAGTAGAGTAGACCGACGGGATCGTCGGATCGCCAAGAGTTTTTGAGAGACCTCACAGCCGAATCGAATGACTCATTCTCCTTGTTCGTCTCCTCTGAAACTGGCTCTTAAAGCCACGCATGTACAGATGCATCGCTCTCTCGTTTGCTCTTGCAAACTAACTTGACGAAGAAGAAGAAGATAAATCGTTAGTTCAACCTCGTGGAGATAGTGATGCGAGATGGAGATAAAGAGATCGATAATCGCAGAAAGAGAAGTAGAAACGATAGCTCGCAAGGGTTTCAACAGAAACTAAAGAGAGAGCTGAGAAATCCAATCTATAGCTCGCTCGAGCAGAGGAGATCTGATCGATCTCTCTCTTTGCTTTGCTTTCGATCGAGACGAGAGAAGAGGAGATGAGAGTTGGGAGGGGAGTTAGGTTTTCTCCAAAAATTATTCTTTTGTCCAAAAATTATAAAGTTTTAAAAGAATGGGGACGGGATTCGATCCGGTGATCTTGGGCTTGTCTTATAAGCTAGGAAACGGGCGAGGGAAGGGTGCAACCCTCCATCTCCCTCGAGATACGCGAATCCACACATCATCAATCATCACCTCGTGCTCTCACGCTCTCACTCACGGTACTCCCATCTCTTACCTTATCTCCTACCTAAAACCCTTCATCACAGAAATGCAGACACTCACACCTCCCTCCCCCAACTCCACCTTCTACAAATTTCCTATTTCTCCAATTCGATTTTCCTGCCAAATCACGATGGTTAATTTAGGGTTAGGGCTTTCTGGTAAGCTCAATTTCACCACCAAACCAACTCCTATCTTCTTTGATTTATCCACCATTGAAAATTTAACATTTGTTCTTGCAGATGAGAAGCAATTCACTCGTTTGCGAAGAAATTTCACCTCATTTGGGGAAACCAGAGCTGTTGGTGGAGGAAAAGGCGAGTCTTTGTCAGCTTGGGATGAGAAGCCATATGAAGTATTGCCAGATGGAAAGAAATTTTACTTTGATGAACAAGATGTGTTGTCTTTCATCGATCCCCCAAAGGATTTGATACCATTGGACCAGTCTTCTTATAATCCAGCCGCGTATCTTTGGTGAGCTTTCAAAGGCTTGATTTTTATTTTTTTAAATGCTTTTTGAGCAAAATTAATGATGGGTTTGAATAGTTTAATAATGGGGCTTCCAAAAATTATAGCTTGGTTGCCAATGGGCATGTAAGTGTGTTGCACCTTCAGTATGCAGGTTGAAGCATTTTGCAAGTATTTGACGGAATGAATTGTATTACTTTTATATTCAGCCAGTCTCAAACTATTGTTTTTGTAAAAAATTTGAGGTTTGATTATTTCATATTGAAGTAATCCTATTCTTCAAGGATATAATTTGCTTATTTCAACTTAAGGGCGTCTAATTAACTCGATAAATAGTTTTGCTTGTGCGTTTGACATGTTATAAGATGCATTCTTTGTCCAATACTCCAAGAATATAAAGTTTGATACATATGGATATTTCATATAATATCATTGTTTTTTTCAGTGGCATTTGGATTGAATATAGTGAATGGATTCTCCAAAGCAATCAGTTAGTTTGATAGAGTGTGTTTTGTTGAAATAGTGTGGGATTTTCACGGCATTGGAGTACGCAATCTCAAAGGGATACTTTGAAAACTTGATTGTCGATTGGAAAATTTTGTAATGGCAAATGACTAGCTATTGAGCTTTGGGAGTTTTCTTGTATACTTGTATTAAGCTTTGTTTTTCGTGATCAATGAATTTTTACCTTCTCTAAGGATCACTTGTTTGTTTTTCAATTAGTTTGAGCTTTGTTACTCTGTGAACAAAATGATCTCATCTTCTTTGGCTAATTAAAGTTTTGTTCTATGACCTCCAGGAAGAAAATTGGAGACATTCCAAAGGAAAGACGATACCGGTTGCTTTCTTTGCTGAAACCTAGGTTGTTTCTTGCAAATCTTTGAGTTTTAAAACATAAATGTATGATGTATTTCCAATGTGATACAATCAACTTCCCTTTGACCAAATTATTATGGTAGCTGCATTTATATGTGGTTCAGCCAGTTGTATTAAGAATTTAGGCCCACCAACTATTAAAAGAGCTTTAGTGAGAACTGAGAAGCAATGGGTTGATGGTCTAATTCATATTCCCAAATAACTGAATCAGGCTTATATCAAGGATTTGGGAAATTGCTGGCACACGCCGCAGGGATTCTAAACAAATAAAGAAAATTTCTTCAAGCTTGCTGTCTGATGGAGATAGCGCAACATCTCTTGAGTTTTGGAATTGCCGAACTAGTGGAGGTACTGATTCTATTTCATTTTCATTATGGCAGTATTCACTGTGTTGGGCTGCTTTATGCACTCATAAAAATAACATACATCTTTGGATTTTGCAAACTATCTAGGATGAGACATCTGCTGTAGTAGTCGTAATTCGGAATACAAGATCTTGTGATTTTTATTTCTTTTTTCCTTAGCACATTTTAGTAGCAGTTCAGAATTATTGTGCGGACATTTTCTCTCATGTGTGCTGTTAACAGTGGGGGGAAGATAGCCAACAGAAAAGTTAGGATTGTTTGTGTTCCATCTTCATGTCGGGGTTCGGGGTGATGGGTGTAAATCATTAGTGATCTGCCCACTTCCAGCACCTGCAAACTTCAGCAGATTGTTCTGCTTGGATATGCATTTGATTGTAACATATTTATTCTTGCCCAGTTAGTGTATTTGTGAAATGCCTCTTTACAGGTCATACTAGAATAGTATAGTTTAAGAGCTATGTAACAACGACATGGGTACATGTATCTTCATTGGAGACGGATACGAAGTGTCGGACACGTTAGCCAGGAAAAACACTATATGAGATACGCTAGAGGACACGCTTGTACATTTTACTATTATTTACTTTTTAGCAATAAAGTTTGAACTATTAGTAATATTCATTCACTTGTTCGTCAATATTGCTATTCATGTACTAGTAAATTGCCATAATATGCTTGTAACATTAGTATATAATTGAAAATTTTTAAAGATATATGAAAAATAAGCATGGAGTGTCCGATCGGAGTATCCGTGCATCGACACCAGTATGTGACACTATACGTGTTGACACACTTTTTTTTTATTAGAATAGTGTCGTTGTTGCATAGTTTAAGAGTATTTTATTTGGATGTGTGATTGTAGAAACGGTAATTATTACACGTTAAGTTTTTCTAGATTCTGAGTTTTTAATACCTCTTTTCTTGTCCCAATTCAATACTTTTCTTGAATTTCTGACCATCTGGTGACTGGTGTGGATGCTGTTCAGGACCATGGCCTATTTCTTGGATAAATTTCTTTAAGAAGGTACATTCTACTCTCTAGTTTGTAGTATGCCCTTAAAAGTTAAAATATTTTGTTATTCTCATAATTTGTTGTTTTCTTTATATTACATATTTTCATTTCAGGCCATATTTCGCTGTAAAGATGGGCAGACTTGTGGAAGGATAATTCTTGGTACGTGTGATTTCGAAATATCTATTTTTATTTCTCCTAGACTCATGAGAAAAAGTGTTACTGAAATTGTCTGTTTCTGAAATTCAGCTGTTATATGTTGTATCTCAGTTTTTCTCATCGAATCTAGAAATACAGATCTATGTTGACTGCCTTAATATTTTGCTTCCATATTATGTACAATAATTTTATTGAATCTGCGTATCCAATCTTGTGAGGAGAATGTGGTGTCTTACTTCAAGAAGCATGATTTTGGGGTGGAGAAATGGGGATTGTGTTTGTTATGCATTCACTTTGATTGTATTGGAAGGACAAAGGAGAAAAAGGAGTGGGTGAAAAAGGATTTTGGTGAAGTGAGAATTTGAGGTCATCTCCTTATGGCCTCGGCTTCTGAAGATGGGTTTCCATTGGGGTTCTTGAGGATATCTTAGTACTGTACTAGTTGTGTGTCTAGGTTCATGCCAGGAAGGATATGAATAGGACCCTGAGATGACTAATTACGTGGATCAGTGTATTACATGTTATTTGGGTAACATAACTGTTCAATTTTAATTGGGTCTTATTCCGGAAATTATTCTCACTTGTCATCATATAATATATCTCGTTCAGGTAGCTTCTTGCATAATATGCAGATTATTATTATTGGGTTGAGAGTTGAAGCCTTTTGTAGTAATGCATATTAATGATGGCTAGAACTCAGTTTAACCATTGGCTAGCACATTCAGGTGGTCCAGTTCTTTCTGGAATTGCAAATTCCTATAGTCCATTGTACTTCACCGTGAGAAAACATGAGGAAGTGATGGCAACTGAACAACCTTGCGACACAGCATATGAATTTGGTGATGGGTTATTGGATCTAAAAGATTTCCCAGGAGGCTTCCCAAGACCAGGTGAGTTTGTTTCTCTTGTCTAGTAGTTAAATCCCACTTAAGGTCTAAACTTCATGGTTTGCAAATTTATATGCTGATTTGCATCATATGTTTTTTACCTTATTTGTTAGGCAAGTGATGTGATTAGTGTTGCATGGACCTCATTATTTTTTTACAAACTCCCCTGGTTACTATTAATTTGTTTTAAAGGTAAAACCCCAATGGTTATTGGGTTATTCTGTTCATTTTTCTTGTTATGCTGATGGTGTGCCCAACATGGGTCTATTGGTTATTATTTTTATTTTATTTCATTTCATTTTTTATTTTTATGTTTTATTTTTATTTGAAGGCAACAAAGTATGTGATAAATATGGTATGTAGCTATGCCCTTCTTCAAGTCAGCAACTTTGTATACAAATTAGGGGTGCTTCATACACTAGCCTTAGGAGTTTATATAAGTTCTAAAAATATATAAAATGGCATACAACTGATATCTTGTGGCTGTAGTTTAGTGTAAGAATTCCACGTTGTGGCCGTGGAGACCTGGGCTCGAATCCCAGCAACCACATTTTATTTTTTTGATTGTTTATCTTGTCTGTTTGTTTTCGTTGGGCTCGAATCCCAGAATTTCTCCTCCTCTGGCATAACAAAAATGACCGGATCTCTCCATTTTGTTTTTAACTCATCAAAATTTTGTTGACCTAGATAATATGTTAGGATGAATTTTGTTGACATGGTCGTCACTTACAAATGAAGTTATTACCTAGATAATATGCTAGGATGTAGCGATGACACTGTATACCGTCTTTGGGAAGTTTTATTTTGTATTGATATTGGCCGGGGCATTGGGCCTTTGTTTTGCAACTAGGAAGATTGGTATAATAAAAGCTTAGATAATTCTTTCAGAAATTGCATTTAAGATTCTGTAAAGAAGTGTGATGTACCACATTTTCATTTGCAGTGAAGCATCCCCGGCCTTTCGATGATCATGTGATTGTGTATATACGTAATGTGGGATCAGGTGTGTTAGTGGGGCAAGGATGGCAGGAAGGGAAAGTCCTGGAGCAAGTCCCTAAGAAACTCTGTGGTGAAATTATAATGGTAAAAGATTATGCAGCCTCGGAGAAAATTTGTTGAGAAGTTCAGAGAAACTTACTAACCTGTCATTGTGCAAGAAGGTCTTCTCCAGATATCCTTGATAGATTTTAAGGACTTGAGCAAGTGTTTTGTTGCTGTTACATTGTTCGAATGAATGCATTCCCGACCTCTCATTATTGTAGAATTCTCCTCTTTCTAAGGTTGAAGTGAATGTTGTCTAAGGTTGAAGTGAATGTTGTTATACCTCTGAGAATTATGGAGTCTGTATCTTATGCTTAATTTTGAATTTTCACAATTTTGATGAGATACTATACATTTATGTTTGGGAGGCCAAAACTTGCAGCACCTCTTATGGGAACTAGGATTTCTTTCTTGTCATCGCACTTGCATGAAGGGCAGAGAGTTCATCTTCAGGGCCAAGGTTTTCATCCTTATATACGCGATATATGAATTGCTGGCTGTAAACAGAGATTCAGAGAATACTATTTTATTTTTCATATATTGTATTGAGAATATAGCATGTATTTATACACAAACTATTGAGGTTATTCTAGGAAACTATATCAATTTAGGATCTCTACAATTAACCTAATTGACAGCTATATACACACACTGTAACACTCCCCCTCAAGCTGGAGCATAAATGTTAATCATGCCCAGCTTGTTACAAAGATATTCAACCCGAACCCCATTTAAGGCTTTCGTGAAGATGTCCCCAAGTTGTGCTCCAGTTTTCACATATCCAGTAGAAATCAAGCCGTGTTGAATTTTCTCACGAATAAAATGACAATCAATTTCAATGTGCTTTGTCCGTTCATGAAACACAGGATTAGAAGCAATATGAATAGTAGCTTGGTTATCACACCACAATTTCGCTGGTACTGTAGCTTTAAGTCCTACTTCAGTCAAGAGCTGATATATCCACATTATCTCACACACAGACTGGGCCATAGCCCTATATTCAGACTCTGCACTGGATCGTGACACAACGGTTTGCTTCTTACTCTTCCATGAGACCAAATTCCCACCAACAAAGATACAATAACCTGAAGTGGATCTTCTATCTATTTTGGAACCTGCCCAATCAGCATCTGAGAAACATTCAATATGAGTGTGCCCGTGATTTTCATACACGATACCTCGTCCTGGTGCTCCTTTCAAGTAACCCAAAATTTGCTTTAACGCTGCCCAATGATGAATTGTCGGTGATGACAGAAACTGACTGACAACACTGACTGAATATGCAATATCTGGACAAGTCACAGTAAGGTAATTCAACTTCCCAACCAACCTTCGATATCTTTCAGGATCTGCAAATGGTTCCCCAACATCGGTAAGTTGCACATTAGGAGTCATTGGAGCACTACAAGGCTTTGCTCCCAATTTGCCTGTCTCAGTTAATAAGTCAAGAACATACTTTCTCTGAGATAGAAAGATACCTCGTTTACTCCGAGTGACCTCAACTCCTAAGAAATACGTTAACGCCCCCAAATCCTTCGTGTGAAACTGAGTATGAAGGAAAGATTTAAGAGATGAGATTCCTCTAGTATCATTCCCAGTAATGACAATGTCATCCACATACACAACTAACAGAATGATACTAGCTGCTGATCGTTTGTAGAATACAGAATGGTCAGACTTGCTTTTCATCATACCAAATTTCTCAACAGCCTGACTAAACTTTCCAAACCAAGCACGAGGACTCTGTTTCAAACCATATAAAGATTTCCGAAGACGACAAACTCGCCCTGACTCCCCCTGAGCAACAAAACCAGGAGGTTGCGCCATATACACCTCCTCCTGAAGATCGCCATGAAGAAAAGCATTCTAGCTGATGTAAAGACCAATTATGGGAAGCCGCCATGGAAATAAATAACCGAACAGAGGTCAACTTTGCAACAGGAGAGAAAGTGTCAGAGTAATCCACCCCATAGGTTTGAGCATAGCCCTTAGCGACAAGACGTGCTTTCAATCGGGCAACTGACCCATCCGGATTGACCTTAACTGCGAAGACCCATTTGCAACCTATAGCCCTTTTTCCTGAGGGTAAATCGACCAAGTCCCAAGTACCATTGTCATCTAAAGCATTCATCTCCTCTATCATTGCATTATACCAACCAGGATGAGATATGGCTTCACGAACAATTTTAGGAATAGAGGTAGAATCAAGGGAAGCAATAAAAGAACAAGAGGAAGACGACAAATTATTATAAGAAACAAATGAAGAAATAGGATAAGCACACTGGCGTTTACCTTTGCGTAATGCAATAGGAAGATCATTGCTCGGGACCGGATCTGATGACGAAGGAGCAGGTGCAGGACAAGAATCAAGAGGTTGACGCCTGGAGTAAACCTGAATAATAGGAGGCTTGACTGAAGCTGGGTCCGAGACAGGAGCTGGGGCGGAGACAAGAGCTGAGGATGTGATAGAATAGACCAACAAATCCTCATCCTCCCCCTGGTGAGTGGGAATGGGCGAAGACGGAAAATAAGGTGTGTCTTCCAGGAAGGTAACATCAATGGAGACCAGATATTTGTTAAGATTGGGACAATAACGCCGATAACCTTTCTGAAGACGAGAATAACCAAGGAAGACACATTTCAAAGACTTGGGATCTAGTTTAGTGACATGTGGACGAACATCCCGAACAAAACAAGTGCTACCAAATATCTTCGGGTCAACAGGAAACAATGACTTATCGGGAAAAAGGATTTTGTAAGGTATCTTACCATGAAGAACAGAGGATGGCATGCGATTAATGAGAAAACATGCTGTAGACACTGCATCAGCCCAAAAAGGTTTAGGAACATGCATTTGAAATAAGAGAGCTCGTGCTGTTTCAAGAAGATGTCTGTTTTTACGTTCTGCCACACCATTTTGGGATGGTGTATCAACACACGAAGTTTCATGAAGTATGTCATTCTGAGTCATATAAGACTGAAATAAAGCTTGTGTATATTCTTTAGCGTTATCACTTCGCAAGGTTCGAATGGAAACATTAAATTGAGTTTTAACTTCAGCACAAAACGCACAAAACAGAGAAAACAACTCAGATCGTTTTTTCATCAAATATAACCAAGTAACTCGAGAATAATCATCCACAAATGTAACAAAATACCGAAATCCAGTTTTAGACAAAATAGGACAAGGACCCCAAACATCAGAATGAACTAATTCAAAAGGAACACTAGCACGTTTATGGACTCGAGGACTCGAACTAAGACGATGATGTTTGGCAAACTGACATGACTCACAATTTAATGAAGACACCTTATGATACTGAGGACAAAGCTTTTTGAGTAGAGGGAGAGACGGATGACCCAACCTACAATGAGCCTCGAAAGGAGACGTGACACTGGAGCAAGCAATAGAACTCGGAACCGATGTATCAAGAATGTAGAGGCCTCCAGACTCATGTCCTTTACCAATAATCTTCTTCGTCATAAGATCCTGAAATAAACAATGATCAGGGTAAAATGAGACACAACAGTTAAGATGATGAGTAAACTGGCTTACAGAGAGCAAATTAAAGGATAAATTAGGTAAATGTAAGACAGAGGACAGAGATAGCGAGGGGGTAGGATTGATGGTGCCAGACCCGCGAACACAAGATGGTGACCCATCGGCTAAAGTGACGGTAGAAGTAAAAGCATTGGATTGAAAAGAAGAAAATATACTAGAATTACCTGTCATATGATCGGTGGCACCAGAATCAATGACCCATTTGGAGGATGATGAAAGAAGACAAACATCGGGTTTACCTGAATCGGCAATAGCTGTGACAGACGAAGATGAAGACTTGAGTGATTCCTGATACTTTGAGAACTTGGCAAATTCATCAGCAGAGATAAGGACTGATTTGTCAGAGGCATCAGTAGTGATCGCAACATGAGCTGAGTGTTTTTGCCGGTTTTTAAACTGTAGCTTTCGACAGTCAAACTTGGTATGGCCCGGCTTCTTACAATAGTTGCAAATAATACTTTCAGAATCCGACGTGCGAGTATCAACCCCGTGTGAGCTGCCTCCTTTGTGTCCACTGTGATAAGACGGTCTCCCAGGTGCAGAGCTGTTATTTCGACTTATCAAAGCACCACTAAGCGGAACAGTGGGAGTACTCTCGGTGCGGAGAACACGACTAAAGACATCTTGTAGAGAGGAGATATCAGACCCAGAAAGAATTTGGGCCTTAGCAGAATCAAATTCAGGAGAAAGCCTGCGAGAAAGCTCATGATAGCCATTTGCTCCCGTTGGCGTTGCTGAACCTTCACATCAGGGCTAAATGGCAACAACATATTAAGCTCCTCATACGTTTTCTTAAATGCCATAAAGTAGTTGATAAGGGACTGATCTTGTTTTTCCACACGATAGAATGCTTGGCAAACCTCATACATGCGAGAGAGATTCCCTTTCCCAGAGTACAAAAATTCCAAATAATCCATGAGTTCTTTAACAAATTCACAATGATTGATCAAGCCAATTACCTCACTATCAATAGAATTTCGAATCTGAAGGAACAAGTGAGCATCTTCCCTAAGCCAGGTCTGCCGTGAATCCTCAGGAGGATCATTAGTCAAATGGTCATCTTTGTCAATACTTCGTAAATAAAGACGAACAGTCTTACTCCAGTCGTGATAATTCGAACCATTTAACTTATGGTCCGTAATTTTAGACATCACAGGAATCAGATCAGATACAACTACTGACTTTGTTTCAGCCATAACAGGTCAAATAGGTCAGAACTGGGAATTAAAACTTCCAAAATCGAATTTTTTCAAATGGACTTGTCAGAAATCTTGCAAAATCTCCCCCAAAGCAAGAGAAATCAGAAAAGAGGCTTGAAAAACTCACAAAACAGAGAAGGACCGACTGAGTCGACTGACTGCGTCGACTGGAAGAGTCGATGGCTGGAAGTGTCGACTGGAGAAGACGACTGGAGGAGTCGATGGCTGGAAGTGTCGACTGGAGGAGTCGACTGGCTAGAGGAGTCGATCGGACTGGCTGGAGGAGTAGATCGGAGGGCTGGATCGACTGGAGGACTGGATCGACCGGCTGGATCGACTGGAGGAGTCGATCGGACGGTGAGAACCAAACTTCGAATATTATGCCCTAACTTCAAACTTCGAATCTTAATCTCAAGCCCTAAGTGGCCTTGATACCATGTAAACAGAGATTCAGAGAATACTATTTTTCATATATTGTATTGAGAATATAGCATGTATTTATATACAAACTATTGAGGTTATTCTAGGAAACTATATCAATTTAGGATCTCTACAATTAACCTAATTGACAGCTATATACACACACTGTAACACTGGCTAAGGTTTTTATCACTTTAAGGGAATTTCTCTCTTGACAGAATTCCAACCATGACAAAAGAGGCATTTAGGTGGTTAATTGAAGGACTGCTACACATGGAGCAAGAGCCACAAACAAACAACAAATTATTCGGGATATATGGATACATACTCAGTTTGGCCAAGGTTTAGAAATGCGTAACGGGCATTGAGCGGTAACCTTACACGAGGCGTTTGCATGTTAAAAAACGCTAAAAAAGTGAAAAAAGGAGAATTTGTAATGTATCAAATGAAATCAACATAATACAAGCATAGCAAAGAAATGTTGATTTCATAATTATTCTCTGTTCTCTGTTGTGAGGAATGAGAAACAACTTCTTTGTAATGAAATGTTGAGATGTAATAGCAATGAAACTACGGTATTTTTCTTATTACTCCTCTTTTATTGACAGGGTAAATCTTCTCGGCATCATTCTCCAAGCAAATTTTCAGGATTATGATTCTACAGAAATAAGCAATAAGCATATTGTACTAACTTTACAACATCAACCATCACCCTCTGATGAGGACAAAGACCAAGACAAATAAAAAACCCAATACCACGAGGCAGGTCGGAAACATGAAACTAAAACTGAGGTATTTCATACTGTGATGCGCTGAATTATGTATCATCAGTCTAGTTACTGTAGCGGATAAAGCAGACATGCCTAAGAAAGTTACACTTGCATAGTAGAAGAATTTCTGGCTTGAATTCCTAGTATCCACTTGCGTAAAAGCCAAGGCTCCGCCACTACCAAAAGCCATGATTGCATGCATAGTTTTCTTGATTTTTGCTGTGGTGCCGGAATCTTCAGGGTCCTGCAGCCAGACTCAGGTTCAGTAACAATTGAAATCCTTTGTTATTCAAACTATCAAGTAAAAAGAGCTGACTAGCTACTTAAATTACATTTACGTTCAACATCATTTATCTCTCACACCTGAGTTCCACAAGCCTAATAATTAACTCATCATTTTATTGATTGAAGTAGAATAACACGTCTAACACACATGGTATATATATATATATATTTGGTGAGTATTGGAAGTATGGATCATATCGCGGGTACTCTTGGACTTGGGTTGCCACTCTCTCGACCGGGAGTCGCCTCCTGGTAAATATTGGAATTAGATTCACATTTATATTTCACATATAGTGATCAAAGAAGCACTGACATATCAAGAAAATTAAATGACCATAAAAGTTGCAATGTATTCAACACTTTAGAAAGTATAGATTTCACTCATTAAAAATATGGTATAATATTTGGGAAGCATAGGAAGTGCATACATACTGTCCAAGGTGAAGATTCATTCACAGGGATTTTTTGTGTATATATATATTTTTTCAAAATATTCATTAGGGACGGCTTATACCGTAGCTACCAATTTTTATTTGTGAAACTTAGCGACAACTAATATACCGTGGCTAAATGTTTTTGTGTATATGTATTTTTTTTTCAAAAAAATCCATTAGGGACGGCTTATATCGTAGCTATCAAATTTTATTTGTAAAACTTAGCGACAGCTAATATACCGTCCCAAATATTTTAATTAGCTACTGTTTATTCTGAATTTAGTCACGGTTTTTTCGTCACAAACACACTTTTTATGATTATGGTCTTGGTCAGCTACCAAAAGAATTAGTGACGGTTTTTTGCCTCGCAAATCTACCATCTCTAGTATTTGTAGCTATTGAAGCTTGTTTTTGTAGTGCTTGTTTTTTATCACTTAAGGGAATTTCTCTCTTGACAGAATTCCAACCATGACAAAAGAGGCATTTAGGTGGTTAATTGAAGGACTGCTACACATGGAGCAAGAGCCACATGGATACATACTCAGTTTGGCCAAGGTTTAGAAATGCGTAACGGGCATTGAGCGGTAACCTTACACGAGGCGTTTGAATGTTAAAAAACGCTAAAAAAGTGAAAAAAGGAGAATTTGTAATGTATCAAATGAAATCAACATAATACAAGCATAATAAAGAAGAATTTGTCATTTTATTGATTGAAGTAGAATAACACGTCTAACACACATGGTATATATATATTTGGTGAGTATTGGAAGTATGGATCATACCGCGGGTACTCTTCGACTTGGGTTGTCACTCTCTTGATCGATAGTCACCTCCTGGTAAAAATTGGAATTAGATTCACATTTATATTTCACATATAGTGATCAAAGAAGCACTGACATATCAAGAAAATTGAATGACCATAAAAGTTTCAATGTATTCAACACTTTAGAAAGTATAGATTTCACTCATTAAAAAAAATGGTATAATATTTGGGAAGCATAGGAAGTGCATACATACTGTCCAAGGTGGAGATTCATTCACAGGGGTTTGTCGATGAATAATTGGAGGAATTAGATCAGCATTAACCACAATGACAATCTTCTTTTGAAAATTTTAGATTACTACGACATGCATAAATATGTACAATCAAGAAAGCCATTTATGGTTACGTACCTGCAATTGCGAATTAGCATTGCCAGCCATTTTACTATAATTGCAAAAGGTAAGGAAGTGTGCTTGTCTTCAACACCCCCATATTCATATCTCTTGTCATGGAAACGACTATTGGTTTTGCATGTAGGCATTGCACACACTTTTGTGCGGTTTGTTCATTTCTGATAATTCTAATGTATTTTGGTTCATTACTTGTACTGAAATTATAGTTGATGAACATGTTTCGTATCAATTTTAGGACTATATGGAGGACTGACTACTTTATTGGGTTTCGCAAAGCTCATCATAGTAATAGTATAGTAAACAGACTACGGTTTCTTTTGAATTGATGAACCTATAGTATGGTAAAATCTATTGGGCTAGAAGCTCACTACATCATAACTGACAAGGGAATTTGCAGTCTTTTAAGCTACTAATGTTGCAATGAAATGCATGAGTCAGCAAACTTGAATTTAGCAACCATAATTACAACAGAAAAATAAATGGGCAACAAACAATTAAGATATTTAAGCATAACTAAAATTGTTTATCACCTGAACTTTGGGTTCTCTGTTCTCTGTTCTCTGTTCTCTGTTGTGAGGAATAAGAGACAGCTTCTTTGTAATGAAATGTTGAGATGTAATAGCAATGAAGGGTTGAGAATAAGAGACAACTTCTTTGTAATGAAGTTCTCTGTTCGCTGTTGTGAGGAAGAAGAGACAGCTTATTTGTAATGAAGGGTTGTGCCAAGGTAATGATGGATACTGGTATATTGTATGTTTTGCCAAGGTAATGATGGATACATTTTGTTGGTATATGGATACATTTTGTTGGTATATGGTGTGTTTTGCCATGGATTAGTGTGTTTTGCCATGGATTAGCTTTGATGGATACATTTTGTTGGTATATGGTGGTGTTCTGCCATGGATGAGCTTATTCTTTCGTAGGGTGCGATGAAATGTAGGGTGGAGATGTAATCTGTGATGAAATGTAGGATGGAGATGTAAGGCTTCTTTCTGCGATGAATTTGACATGGTTCCTCGATGACGACTTTTTAAAAGTCTTCGCAAAGATTCTTAAGTGCACCGAGATTGTGCCCGGTTTTTGTGCCTGGTAGCGGGCACAATCCCGGTGCACTGTAGTATTACTCAAGTCTTCGACACCTAGATTTTTGGATAACGCGATTCACATAGTTCTATATTGTCTTTGTAGATTCAACCTCATATACATATATAACACATTTCCTTCTCTCACTTAAGCGATGTAGGACTATAATATCTCATTGGTATTTTATCCAATCATTATTGGGATCCATAGGTTTATTGGGCTTCGCTATCATGAGCCTCTCCCGCATCAGGCCAGCCCAATACCATCTATCATCCTAGAGATTGGGTCATTTCCAACATGTTGAATTGTAGTTTGGGAGAAAAAAAAAACCGCCATTGAAGTGCTTAAATTTAAGAGTACAAGTCAGAATATGCTTACACATGACATTTAAGTGCATTCTATATTGTGTATACATCTCTAATTGATAAAATGAGAAATCGTTGATGTCTCTAAACGTTCAAACTAGTAGAGAGTGTGAAATTTCTACCGAGCAAATAGATGCTACTATGGGTATTAGGGCTGACAATGATACCATATCAAATCCGATATGTATAGATTTTGATTCTATCAGATCCATATTTAATGAATCGGATCCAATTTCAGAATACATAACTCTATCTCGAAACCATTCAGATCAGGTCCGAATCTAATCAGGTTTATCGCCAGCTTATTAAAATGTTAAAATTATACTAATTAAAAATAATTAATTAATACGACATATTAATTCCTTATGAAAACAAATAAAATCATGTGATATACAAATGTAACCAACAAAGTTTCGTAATTGAATTATCTAAAAGTTTCAATAAGATTCTAATAAGTAAATTAACTAATTTATGATTGTGATTTAAGATTTTTTTTTTCAAAAATTAAAATACAATTCAAGTAAAAGAAGTAAATAGTGAAACTAATTATGGTAAATCTAATAATATATTGTTACAATTGAAAAAATGTTGTCGTCAAGTATATTCGAGGTTATAATATTGAAAAAATTTAAACTCCCACTAGTGAAGCAGATAAAGCCAACAAACCAGTTCAAAATCAAAAGGGTTCATTTTGTTTGAGTCGTATTCTTAGCAAAAATTCTAGCCAGCCTTGTTTGCTGGCATTTTTTTTTGTCTTGTTTGGGTTTTTTTTACACTTCTACCCCTTATATAGATAGTGTTTGTGGTTGTGTTTTTAAGAAGAGAGACAAAAAATGTAAAAACATCAAAACAATGCCACCAAAAAAGACTGACTAGAATTACTTTACTCTTAGATGGGAGAGGAGATTCGATCTAATGTGGCTTATCTATCACGCCAAAGTAATCACCAAACTCGCCCACCATAATGACTGGATTATATATTTTTGACAAATGTAGCTTATTTAGTTATCAATAAAGGTAGCTCATATGTAATGAAACTGACGAAATCAAGACATAGATTGGTTGAAAAGTAGAGTCAGTGTTAACGAGGTTGGTTTCCACCACCACCAATTGGCAATAGCAATGGCAATTAATTATGGAATCCAGTTAAAAATTGCAATGGCAATGGGAATGGAAATTAATTATGGAATCCACTTGAAAATGTTTTGAAATGAGCACGTTATAATCATTTTACTAAAGTCGCGCAGAATAAGAATTTTTTTTGTAGGTATCTGGGATACCTCACAGTGCACTCTGCGAACATAAATTTTTTTTCCTGTTCTGCGCGACTTTAGTAAAATGACTATAACTTGCTCATTTCAAAACATTTTCAAGTGATTCAAGTTGTGTTTATTAGATAACTGAGATTACTACAACTTTTATGTTTGATTAACTTGAGAATCGGTCTCGATCGAGCACATAAGTTGGCCAAAAGTCAGGAACACTATCCCATTTTCATTTTTTGGACAGATTTGCGCGACTTTAGTAAATTGATCATAACTTGCTCACTTCAAAACATTTTCAAGTGATTCATGTTGTGTTTATTAGATAAATCATAGTACTACAATTTTCGTGTTTGATGAACTTGAGAATCAGTCTCAATTGAGGGTTTAAATTAGTCGAAAGTTACCTTTTTTTTTTTTTTTTTTTTTTGAGTTTGAGTTTCTCTGTTATGTTAAGTTATGCATATATGTTGAGTTTGGGTTTAAGGGTTTCGACTTGAAGGGATTTTGAGAGTTTTCGAAAGAGAGGGAGAAATTTTGCAAGCGATTTGAGTGTAAGGAAAGATTTTGAAGATATTTGGAATATGAGATTTTGAATGGGAGAGGGATGAACCATTGTCGATTTAAATGGTAAGGGGAAAAATGAATGATTTTTATTTATATAGGTGGTGTGAGAAAGTAAAAAAAAAATCTAAATGATTGTGTAAGAAGAAAATATGATGGTGCGAGATAGCCGTTGCCTTCATATAAACCTAATTTGACATTCAGGAGTACATCCTGAAACTATGATGTGGCAGTATGACTATGAACTATTTTTTCACTGAACACTTGAAGTTCAATTTTCTGGTTACTTGTGATTACCACTGATTTTACAAATTTGATATAAAGGTCAATAAAATATTTTCTCAGATTTTTTCTTTTTCTAGAAGATCATAGTTTACCCAAATTTTTTCTTGGAGATGATTCTATAATCCAATTGAAGCGAAATCCAACGCAGACCAACATACAAGCTACTTAACACCCTACCACCCTACTATAGTAGATCAAACATTTCTTTAAGCTATATATATCTTCCCAAACTGTAATCAATACTAGTTCTTCTTCAACTTTTCAAATCTATAAAAATCAAATCTTGACTGTCAGATCAAATGCTACCCCAAGCTCAACCCTTCTGTGCCCACCACCTCCCAAACTCAGAATAATAATTTCATGTAGAGTCTACTTAATATGATTGTTTTATGGACCGACTTAACTTTCTATTAACCTTTCTCTTGATCAAAGTTCATGGTACTTTACTAAACAAAGTTTATGCTACTTTAATCGCATTTCCACTCATATGATGGAAAGTAATAAATTTAGTTTTTCACCACAACAACCTCCCACACACGCTGCCACATTATAATTTTACGCCCTCTGTAAAACCTGTCTAATTATACAAATATAAATAATATTTAACTATAAATTTGTAATGTATTATAATATGATAATGTGTAAAACTTGTTTTATTTTTAGTGGTTAAATAAGTAGAAAATGTGTGTACATTTAGCAAAAAAATTAAATAAATAAAAATAAAAATTAGGAAACCCTAATAAGATATTTGTAAAAGAGTTGGAAAAACCTAGCCTCATTCTTTTTTTTACACACACAAAATAATGAGAGGAACTTACGTAAAAAATTAGAGGAAAGATGTGAAACAAGAAGAAGAAGAAAAAAAAAATAATGCTTAACACCGGTGAGTAGGGGTGGGCATCCCATCCCGCAATTTCGATCCCGTCATGAGATTGAATAATTTCATCCCGATCCCATCCTGTCCCGATCTAGAATGGGATGGGATGGGATGAAGATTTTCAATCCCGTCCCATCTCGAACTAATTTTTTAATATTTATTATTATTTTTATTTATTTATTTATTTATTTTTATTCATATAAACTTACAGATGACTGACAGAAACTCATGGTGTTTGCGGTGGTAACAGAAATATTACTTCAAGAAATAAATATTCATTAAGCAAGGGAAAGATAGCAGACTATTGTTTGGATTCCCAATAAAAGTGGCTCCAATTATTTAACTTACAAATATTGATAATACCCAAGTGAAGATGAAAAATAAAAATTAACTGAGTAATACATATTCAGAAGGGAACATTCAGGGGCGGAGCCAAGAATTTGAGATGCCCCGGGCTGTAGAAATATTTTTTTATAATTACATGTATTGATGGAAAACCTTGATGAATATGTTAGAACATCACCGATAGGTCTATATTTCTTCCCTAACAAAAGATGAAATGTCATTTTGTCAAGGAACCATGAATTTTGTTTCCCACAGTAATGAAATTGTAAAATCAGTTGGGAGGTCATCATAGCAACACAATACTCTTAGTGGGTCCCATTTATCATGTCATTTTCTAAAAGTCAGCCCACTCGACTTTATTGTTAGGGGATTTAGTGGCTACCCTTATATTTTCATAAAAAAATTATTTTCACACTCTTATATGATGATAATCTTCGCAGCAGTCACAGGCAGCACGCTGATCCCGTCCCGTCCCGATCCCGTATGAACGGGATTGGATATGGATGGGTATATCTCGTCCCATCCCGTCCCGTGCCCACCCCTACCGGTGAGTCTTCTTCGTTCTCTTTTACTTTTTTAGATTAATCAATTGATTAAGGTTAGAGTTTAATACAAATATAAATCTGAAATATGAAAATTTTATTGTATTTTCATAGGAATTGGTTGAGTTAAAAGAGAAAACCTACAACTAGATTTTTATTTAAATCCCGTAATAAATACAACTTTGCGCAGTCTTAGTATTTTCATTGGATCGAGACAATTTATAGTTCAGAGTATCTTCAAATTAAATCCGTAGATTCATAACAGAAGTATGAAAAACAAATCGTTTGTTAGGAGTTCATCCAACGGTTAGATCGCCATCGAGGCAGAAACAAATGTCACTAATTGAATTTTAGAAATTCATGTATATAAAAATTTTGGTAGAAATTAGTGAGTTTTCCTCAATTTTATTTTCATATATTTTTGCTTGGAAATTTTTTTGTAAGTGATATGGATTTTTTTTTTATACCTAATAAGCTTGAAAATTATATTTGGGATGAAGTGGAGTTCAAGAAATCAAGGTCGAAAACATTTTTCACTTATGAGCTAAAACTTGTTTGTGTATTCTATCAGTCTTGATTCTGTACATTTTTTCTATGCTAGTTTTGATTGGGTTCCTTAGAGTTTACTGTATCATGCTATATATCAAAATTTTTCTGTTGGAGTCTAGTTTCTAAAGGATTTTACGATATCACAATCTGAATTTTGTGCAGAAAGATATACTTATTTTAGTGACAAGAAGTAAATCTGGACGAATGTTGACAGATGACCTATTTTGTTTGTAAAATCTGTAATGTTACAGACATCATCAGGGGGTATGTTATATATGGTTGGAAACCTCTTTGTGTCTACTTTCTATAGCCCTTAACAGTAGTCAATTTGGAGTTCTAATGTGAGAATTATGTATATTTGAGTAATGACTTGTCAAGCTGTCTAGTTATGACAACTTGTTCATTTCAGTATTGTTTGGAGGGTTATTTACCCGACTGTTTGGCAAATAAAACTAGGCTAGTTACAACTGAGTTGGGGGTTGTTTAAATTGATTAGGAAGTCGGAAGGCTTGAAGAGCGTTTGACTAGGTTCTGGTTGGGTAGTGAAACTGTAGTTGAATGTTTCGGAGTGTGTGATTTGAATTGTTGCAGCAATCATCTTCCCCAACGCTTCCTTAGATGTGGAATGGGTAGTGGAGTTAAGGACTTCGATTGTTTTATGAATGAATTGTTTTGTTTAATTTATTTTCATGGAGTGGTGATGTGTGTAGAATAAGGTCGAAGACTTGATGTATTTTTTTCAAGTACACTAAATATGTAGGGATACAATACTTTTGGTATAAAAAAATATATAATGATTGTGTGTTGGTTCAGAATTGATATTGTTGTCTTATTAGCCTGTGACATCATGTAGAATGAATTGTGCAGTTTGGGTTGAATGTGTTATTACTCATGTCCAGATTGTCAACACTCTTTGTATATTGTCCGAATTATTTTTCTTTACATATACACGAATGAAGACATAGTGACATAGCATGAAAAAAAAGCGTATTTTATAATAAGGTATAATTTGATTGTCGGCTCATGAGATGAACCATGTCAGTCATGCACATTCGTAGGCTGTAACATGCATGAACAAAGACTTGGATTAGGCCTATAAGTATTTTTGTATTACAGGATTCCAATATGAACAAGTTTGCTTACATAGTCCAAAACTACTCACTAAATTCCTTTTATCATCTTGGAAGATCATCTCTTTATGGTTCTCAACCTCGGAGGGCATGCTTGTTTCGTTTTTTATTTTCTCTTGCATTAGAAACTGAAATCTGTCCGGTAATTGGGCTGATCATGGGTAATGTTTCCTGGAGTTTTGATTGGGTTTTTTTAGTAGGAATAGTATCATGAGATATACCAAAAGTTTCCTGTTTGAGTCTAGTTTCTAAAGGATTTGACAATATGACAATCAGAGTTTTGTACTGAAAGATATATTTATTTTAGTGACAAGAGGTAAATCTGATAAAGGCTGCCAGCTGACCTGCTTCGTTTGAAAAATATGTACTGTTTATGGCAAAATCTTCGGGTATGCCTGATATGGTTAGAAACCTCTTTGTATCTATTTTCTATAGCCCCAAACGGTATTCAATTTGGAGTTCGTATGTAAAAGTTATGTACATTTGAATGATGACTTGTCAAGCTCTTCTATCAGGATCACTTGCTCATTTCGGTATTTTTGCAGGATTATTTTACTTGACAGTTTTGGGACTGAAATGTGGTTGTTTTTGGGTATGTCTTGGAGTTTCATTTAATGTTAAAATAATTGTTGTTTGGAGGTGAATTGGGTTACAATTTCTCGCCCAAACATGGCTACTTGTTGGGCTGCATGTAGGGACAAATTGGTTTATGTCGACACTCAAATATGATTGTTTTGGGATTGTTGTGGGAACTGAAATCGGGATATTTTGGGCTAGTTGAGCAGTCTGCAACATAATTAATTTGAGACTCTTTTTACAGATTGAAACTAAGCTTTTCCAAGTGAGTATTGGGGTGGTTTCAATTGAGGCCAGGAAGGGTGTATCAGCAGAATTTTGGCATTGTTTCCAGCAAAGTTTGAGGTTTATTTCAATATAGTTAAGGAGGACTTTTCAGCAGATTTTTGGGGTGGATTTAGTTGGGTTGAGAGGGTTGAATTACCTGAAGTTGAGTATTTGTTTAGTTAATGCAAATGATGGTTGTTTGTAGCGTTGAATTGTTAAAGTCTTGTCGCCTAAATAGTAATGTTTGCATGGTTGTTCACGGAATCGTTTTAAGCTTTAATATGGGTTGTTATTCGACTTCCAAATAGGTTTATTTTAGGATTGGATTTTCTTGGGACTGTGTTATGGGCTGCAACTAGGATGTTTCTGGTTGAGTTTGGGGAAGGCTATGATTGACCTTAGATGGTTGGTTTTAGTAGATTTTGGAGGTTGTTAGTAGCTAATTTAAGCGGGCGTTTCAGCTGAGTTTTGGATGTTCTAATCAGTTGATTTAGGGAGATGTTCTAGTTGATATAAATTGTTGTATGAATCAGTCCAAGCTGTTTGTTTCAGTTGAATTTAGAGTGTTCTTTTTATTGAGTTTCATGCTTCGATTTCTACAGTTTGATGGATCTAAAATACAATCCTTTGAAGCATATTATGTGTGTTGTTTATGGTTAACAATGTTATTAAGTAATGACGTTTTATTTCATAGCTTGAATTAAACTCAATAAGGAGCTATGATTGAAAGTGTGATGTTATCATACTCGTATTTACTTGAACACTCTTATTGAATGAGTTTGATCCCCGCTCTTCTATATAAAATTTGTTTTCAACAATGCTATGTTTCCCCAAAAATATGGGCGGAGATTGTGGTGAATCGATTTATAAATGACAAAGTGTCATTGTGAGAGAAAATTGAAATATCAAAAATAAATGATATTGATAAACTTTGACTCCTAAAAATTTAATCACCTGGAATTGTATCAATTAGAACTACCACACCTCTTTTTGTTTATTATTTTCCGTCTATTATAGAGAAACTAAATAACCTGCGGGTTGTCTTGTGAAAAGGTGGTGGTTTTGGAATGCCTAAAATATGCTTGATATTTGTCTGTAAAAAATGTGACGTGACTTTATGCGCATTGATAGACCAATAGTGGCTTTTGTTACTCATATAGTTAGGAGTATTCGGTGATGCATGCATGTATGTGATGTGTCCCTACTTGGGCATGGATGATGGAAAAGTCATCCTTTATATGAGAGAAGCATACAGGCATGTATGTTCGACACGGAGGTGGTGCGAATGTGGTATTGTCTAAGTGATCAATCCGTTAAAAATGAATAATATGCTTAAGTCAAATATGTACGAAGATAACTGTTTTAATTAATAAATTTCATTTATATTGTTTATTACTTTTTTCATGCAGAATGACAGGTCCACTAATATTTTTGTAGGCCAGACTTGCCATAGACAACATCTACTAAAGCTGAAAACCGAACCGTGAACCAAACCGACTTAGGTCGGTTTTAAAATTTCAAACCGAACCGAACCGACTAAAATCAAATCAAAACTGAAATAAAACCGAACCGACCGACTATTTTAAACATATTTTATTATTTATATAAAATATATATTATTTATTATATATATTCCGTCGGTTCGGTTTGGTCGGTTAAAATCACATATAAAATATTCCATTTTTGAAGAATGGCCACTATTATAATTACATCTTCTATTTTAGCAATTTTCATAAGCTCTTTTGTACTTTTATGAAAAAGATCATATAATGTCGGTCGGTTTGATAGTTTTTTGTTCAGCCCTAACATCTACAGTGTAAGTAAAAGTCAATACATATTTACTAATTAGGGTGACATGATTGCCTTGTTGAGGAACTAAATTCTTTAAACTATGTTTTTCTTGCATGACACATTTGCCTCATTGAGGAATTACCTGTTGGTCTGGTTGTTTATTGTTTGTGTTTAGTTTGATGTTATCACGTGCGAATTTATTGATTTTGGGATGAAGATTACTCACACCAACTTTATTGTTGACCCAAGTGAGCTTTTGCTTCTTGGGTAAATTCCTTTGGGAATGTAGCCGATTAGCCTTTCAGGTTTAGAGACTTTTGAGCAGCGTTACTAGAGTTCCGCTAGTAGGGCTAACAACGTCAGAGTCTTACCTGATTAGAGCTTTTATTTGTTTCAATAATTAAATCATGTTTAAGTTGTTGTTGCTAAATGTTTCTATTGTTATTGAATTTCACGTTCCGTGTTTTGGGGAAACGGATAATCCTACGTGGATAATAGGATTTCGTTTTTCTTGAAAAACGGGGCGAGACAATTTGTTTATCTGAGTTTTCTATATAAAACCTCACCAAGATTGCTTAGCTAAACCAACCCCAGACACCATATTGAAGAACCCACTTTTGAAGAAGAGAAAAAGAAGAACCCACTGTTGTGAATAGGAGAAGAATCCACTTTTTTTTTAATTTTTTTTACCCACTTTCCCTCTCTTTTCAACACGTGCTAGAGAGCAGGTATTGGCGTTCTCTTGACACTAGGGGCTTGTCTCTCTAGACTTTTTGTTTCAAAAATTCTTAAGAGCCAGGCCCTTAGCGCCAGATCCGCGTCAGAGGAGGCTCCCTGCATGTTTTTAGGAGAGAGATCTCCTCAAGATCTTCTAAAAAACTCCTCAAGAATTCAAGATCCCCTCAAAATCTTCGATCTCTCTCCTAAAAATGTGCAGGGGAGCCTCCCCTGACGCGAATCTAACGCTATGGGCCCGACTCTCGAGGGAGATGAGCGGTCACACCCCCTCCCTCGCTGGTTTCCTCGCCATTTAGAATTTCTACTCTTAATAAGATGGTAAAAGTCACTAGAGGTCAAAATGTACTTATTGTTTCGACAAATTTTTTAGAGTAATTCTACAGGGCCTGGGTCCCTCTGCCTGGTTTGCTGCCTAGGGGGCAAAAATACACTTTTGCCCCCCCCCCCTCTCTTTAAACACTCCAAAAAGGTTGTTAAAGGGGGGGGGGGGGGGCAAAAGTGTATTTTTACCCCCTCCCAGGTAGCAACCTCGTTGGTTTCTCAGGCCAGGAAGAATTTCAGAACTTTTTATTTAACATTTTAACGAACATTGGCCTGATACGGTGTTGGCGTCCTCATTGCATTTATTGTGAATTTACCATTATAGCCCTGTTGAAATATTTACTAATCAATTAGTCTAGAGAGCTAGGACATGCTCTCGCACACGTGACGAGGAGAAAGAGTGATTAAAAAAAATTCTATAAATAGAGGGGAAATCGAATGGATTAAAGAAGGAATCTTGGAATATGTGCCATGTAAGAACCTCCAAACCCTTAATACCCTTCTCTTCTTCCCTGCATTGCAAGTTAACCAAAATCCAAATGAAAATGTCTTTTTTTTTTTTTTTTTCTTATTTCTCAAATTCAAAGCAATTCGATTTACTGACCAAATAGGCTGCTCTCCTTGGTCTCACAAACCATGGGTCGTCGCCGGAACCAAGGGAAGCTCCGGCGACTAAACAGAGAGATGGGTTTGAAGGTTTGTCTGTTTAAGAGGACAAAAAACGTCCCTCTTCTTTCTCTGTTGAAAGAAAAATGGGTTTGAAGGTTTGTTTGTTTGCCTCTCCGTTTGTTTGAAGAAGCTTTTGTATTTTCTTCTTCTATATTCGTGGAGCACCTCTAAATTTTATAAAGTTAATTTATTTTATTTTGAATTAAATAAAAAAATTACATTTAATTGAATTAAAATTAAAATTTTAGAGTTTATTTTTCATGAGTTTTATGGCGGACTGTCCTTAGAATTTTAGTGAAGGCAAATAGCCACCCATAATATATATATATATATATATATATATATATATATATATATATATAACCATTTCTTTCCTTCTTCCCTGCTGCAACAGAAAGAAAGCAAACTTTGTTTTCCTCATCTCCTTCTTCGGTGATGGCGGATGGCGTTGGAAAGATGGCGTTGGCTGTGAAGTGCATTACGTTGATCGATTACATCAATTTGAAGTGGGAATGTTGCACGAGATAGTAGTGATGAAGAGGGCTGGTTCGAAGAAGGAAATTAGGTGTTAAGGGACT
The DNA here is from genome assembly GCA_963556465.1 of Berberis vulgaris. Classification (NCBI taxonomy): domain Eukaryota; kingdom Viridiplantae; phylum Streptophyta; class Magnoliopsida; order Ranunculales; family Berberidaceae; genus Berberis; species Berberis vulgaris. The sequence goes on from OY747133.1 coordinate 5,766,942, forward strand.
GTTTAAGGTGTTGTTTGCAGTGGCTTTGAGGGTTGCTTGCAGGGGTATGAAGGGTTGTTTCGGGGGTCTGAACCAGGGCGTGTTGCAGGGATTAATCAAGGTCTGTTTCAGATCTGATTCGGGTTGCTTCAGGTCTGTTTCAGGGCCAGTTTCAGGTCTGATTCGAGGTATGTTTCAGGTCGGATTCGAGGCGTGTTCCAGGGGCTGATTGTGAGCAGGAGGGGATGACAATGCCATGGTGATGGTTGGGTGTATGCCAGAAGAAACTGAATCAGTGAGTGTTCTTCAATCTCTATCTATTTGTATTTGGTGTTTTAGTGTTTTCTTTTTGTTGCATTTAACATCTTCTGAAGTTCACTGGTGTGCTCTTGCACTTGTTATTTATGTATGTGTTTGTGTGTTGTGTTTGATATTCTTGCTATAAATAGAATGGCTATGGTGATAGGCTTGTTGATACAATATACTTTTGATTCAAGAAAATTTCTACTTAGCTTATATCTTTTCACAATCATTCTTGCTTGTTGACATTCTTTTTGTTTCAATTCCTCACAATTATAATTCCATTGAGTTCTTGTACCTAGTAGTGACATAGCATGAAAAAAAAATGTCTTTTATAATAAGGTATAATTTGATTGTCGGCTCATGTGATGAACTATGTCAGTCATGCACATTCGTAGGCTGTAACATACATTAGCAAGGATTTGAATTAGGCCTATCAGTATTTTTGGATTATAGGATCCCAATATGAACAAGTTTGCTTACATAGTCCAAAACTACTCTCTAAATTCCTCTTATCATCTTGGAAGATCATCTCTTTATGGTTCTCAACCTCGGAGGGCATGCTTGTTTCGTTTTTGATTTTCTCTTGCATTAGAAACTGAAATCTGTCCGGTAATTGGACTGATCATGGGTAATTTTTCCTGGAGTTTTGATTGGGTTTTTTTAGCAGGAATAGTATCATGAGATAAACCAAAAGTTTTCTGTTTGAGTCTAGATTCTAAAGGATTTGACAGTATGACAATCAGAGTTTTGCACTGAAAGATATACTTATTTTAGTGACAAGAGGTAAATCTGCTAAAGGCTGCCAGCTGACCTGTTTCGTTTGAAAAATCTGTACTGTTTATGACGAAATCTTCGAGTATGCCTGATATGGTTAGAAACCTCTTTGTATCTATTTTCTATAGCCCCAAACGGTATTCAGTTTGGAGTTCGTATGTGAAAGTTATGTACATTTGAATGATGACTTGTCAAGCTCTTCTGTCAGGATCACTTGCTCATTTCGGTATTTTTGCATGATTATTTTACTTGACTGTTTTGGGACTGAAATGTGGTTGTTTTTGGGTATGTCTTGAAGTTTCATTTAATGTTAAATTGTTGTTTGGAGGTGAATTGGGTTACAATTTATCGCCCAAACATGGCTAATTGTTGGACTGCATGTAGGGACAAATTGGTTTATGTCGACACTCAAATAAGATTGTTTTGGGATTGTTGTGGGAACTGAAATCAGGATATTTTGGGCTAGTTGAGTAGTCTGCAAGCTGAAACTAAGCTTTTCCAAGTGAGTATTGGGGTGGTTTCAATTGAGGCCAGGAGGGGTGTATCAGCAGAGTTTTGGCATTGTTTCCAGCAAAGTTTGAGGTTTATTTCAATATAGTTAAGGAAGACTTTTCAGCAGATTTTTGGGGTGGATTTAGTTGGGTTGAGAGGGTTGAATTACCTGAAGTTGAGTATTTGTTTGGTTAATGCAAATGATGGTTGTTTGTAGCGTTGAATTGTTAAAGTCTTGTCGCCTAAATAGTGATGTTTGCATGGTTGTTCACAGAGTCGGTTTAAGCTTGAATATGGGTTGTTATTCGACTTCCAAATATGTTCATTTTAGGATTGAATTTTCTTGGGACTGTGTTACGGGCTGCAACTAGGATGTTTCTGGTTGAGTTTGGGGAAGGCTATGATTGACCTTAGATGGTTGGTTTTAGTAGATTTTGGAGGTTGTTAGTAGCTATGTTTAAAGCTTCTTTCAGCTAATTTAAGCAGGCGTTTCAGCTGAGTTTTGGATGTTCTAATCAGTTGATTTAGGGAGATGTTCTAGTTGAAATACATTGTTGTATGAATCAGTCCAAGTTGTTTGTTTCAGTTGAATTTAGAGTGTTCTTTTTATTGAGTTTCATGCTTCGATTTCTACAGTTTGATGGATCTAAAATGCAACCCCTTTTGCGATTCTCTTGCATTTTAGTTGTTTACTTTGCCTTAAAGGATGAGTTGGTATAAATGCAACTCTTGTGATGAACATTTTGAATTTCTTTGTTATGAACATTTTGAACATATATATATATATAGGTTAACAATGTTATTAAGTAATGATGTTTTATTTCATAGCTTGAATTAGACACAATAAGGAGCTATGATTGAAAGTGTGATGTTATCATACTCGTAGAAACTTAAACCCTCTTATTGAATGGGTTTGATCCCCGCTCTGCTATATAAAATTTGTTTTCAACAATGCTGTGTTTCCCCAAAAATATGGGCGAAGATTGTGGTGAATCGATTTATAAATGACAAAATGTCATTGTGAGAGAAAATTGAAATATCAAAAATAAATGATATTGATAAACTTTGACTCCTAAAAATTTAATCACCTGAAATTGTATCACTTAGAACTACCACACATCTTTTTGTTTATTATTTCCCCTCTCTTATAGATAAACTAAATAACCTGCGGGTTGTCTTGTGAAAAGGTGGTGGTTTTGAAATGCCTAAAATATGCTTGATATTTATCCATAAAAAATGTGACGTGACTTTATGCACATTGATAGCCCAAGAGTGGCTTTTGTTACTCATATAGTTAGGAGTATTACTATTTGGTGATGCATACCTGTATGTGATGTGTCCCCACTTGGGCATGGATGCCGGAGAAGTCATCCTTTATATGAGAGAAGCATACGGGCATGTATGTTCGGCACGGAGGTGGTGCGAATGTGGTATCGTCTAAGTGTTCAATCCGTTAAAAATGAATAATATGCTTACGTCAAATAATGTATGAAGATAATTGTTTTAATTAATAAATTTCATTTATACTGTTTATAACCCTTTTCATGCAGAATGACAAGTCTATTAATATTTTTGCAGGTCAGACTTGCCATAGACAACATCTACAGTATAAGTACAAGTCAATACATATTTACTTATTAGGGTGACATGATTGCCTCGTTGAGGAACTAAATTCTTTGAACTGTGTTTTTCTTGCATGACACATTTTCCTCATTGAGGAGCTACCTGTTGGTGTGGTTGTTTATTGTTTATTGATTTTGGGATGAAGATTACTCACACCAGCTTTATTGCTGACCCAAGTGAGCTTTTGCTTCTTGGGTAAATTCCTTTGGGAATGTAGCCGATTAGCCTTTCATGTTTAAAGACTTTTGAGCAGCGTTACTAGAGTTTCGCTAGTGGAGCTAACAATGTCAGAGTCTTTCCTGATTAGAGCTTTTATTTGTTTCAGTAATTAAATCATGTTTAAGTTGTTGTTGCTAAATGTTTCTATTGTTATTGAATTTCACGTTTCGAGTTTTGGGGAAACGGATAATCCTACGTGGATAATACGGTTTCGTTTTTCTTGAAAAACGGAGCGTGACAATTTGTTTATCTGAGTTTTCTATATAAAACCTCACCAAGATTGCTTCACCTAAACCAACCCCAGACACCATATTGAAGAACCCACTTTTGAAGAAGAGAAGAAGAAGAACCCACTGTTGTGAAGAGGAGAAGAATCCACTATTTTTTTATTTTACCCACTTTCCTTCTCTCTTCAACACGTGCTAGAGAGCAGGTATTGGCGTTCTCTTGACACTAGGGGCTTGTCTCTCTAGACTTTTTGTTTCAAAAATTCTTAAGAGCTAGGCCCCTAGCGCTAGATCCGCGTCAGAGGAGGCTCCCTGCATGTTTTTAGGAGAGAGATATCCTCAAGATCTTCTCAAGAACTCCTCAAGAATTCAAGATATCCCCTCAAAATCTTCGATCTCTCTCCTAAAAATGTGCAGCGGAGCCTCCCCTGACGCGAATCTGACGCTAGGGGTCTGGCTCTCTATATAAGCTCCTTTTTGTTTACTAATGTCCATTATCAGGTTGTAGTGTAATAAATCAGTTTATCTAGGCAGCCAGGCTTTAAAGCCATTTTTTGGCCAGGTTTGGGTGTTTTTACAGTTTTATCCATTCTCTTTAAAACACAACCACAAATATTAGATATAGAATGAGTAGAAGTGTAAAAAACCTAAAACTTGACTATAAAGCCTGACTACCTAAAATTAGAGGTAATAAATGGTTGGATTTATTGGTATTCCATTGAGTTCTTGTACCTAGTAGTGACCTAGCATGAAAAAAAAATGTCTTTTATAATAAGGTATAATTTGATTGTCGGCTCATGTGATGAACTATATCAGTCATACACATTCGTAGGCTGTAACATAAATTAGCAAGAACTTGGATTAGGCCTATCAGTATTTTTGGATTACAGGATCCCAATATGAACAAGTTTGCTTGCATAGTCCAAAACTACTCTCTAAATTCCTCTTTATCATCTTGGAGGATCATCTCTTTATGGTTCTCAACCTCGGAGGGCATGCTTGTTTCATTTTTGATTTTCTCTTGCATTAGAAACTGAAATTTGTCCGGTAATTGGACTGATCATGGGTAATTTTTTCTGGAGTTTTGATTGGGTTTTTTTAGCAGGAATAGTATCATGAGATATACCAAAAGTTTCCTGTTTGAGTCTAGTTTCTAAAAGATTTGACAGTATGACAATCAGAGTTTTGTACTGAAAGATATACTTATTTTAGTGACAAGAGGTAAATTTGCTAAAGGCTGTCAGCTGACCTGTTTCGTTTGAAAAATCTGTACTGTTTATGACAAAATCTTCGGGTATGCCTGATATGGGTAGAAACCTCTTTGTATCTATTTTCTATAGCCCCGAACGGTATTCAATTTGGAGTTCGTATGTGAAAGTTATGTACATTTGAATGATGACTTGTCAAGCTCTTCTGTCAGGATCACTTGCTCATTTCGGTATTTTTGCAGGATTATTTTACTTGACTGTTTTGGGACTGAAATGTGGTTGTTTTTTGGTATGTCTTGGAGTTTCATTTAATGTTAAAACAATTGTTGTTTGGAGGTGAATTGGGTTACAATTTATTGCCCAAACATGACTACTTGTTGGGCTGCATGTAGGGACAAATTGGTTTATGTCGACACTCAAATATGATTGTTTTGGGATTGTTGTGGAAACTGAAATCAGGATATTTTGGGCTAGTTGAGTAGTCTGCAACATAATTAATTTGAGACTCTTTTACAGATTGAAACTAAGCTTTTCCAAGTGAGTATTGGGGTGGTTTCAATTGAGGTCAGGAGGGGTGTATCAGCAGAGTTTTGGCATTCACTACAAGAAAAAGTCTCATCAATAGCGTTTCAAAACCGCTATGGTATCCTACTATAGCGGTTTAGTAACCGCTATGACAGCCAAAGCTATAAAAGAAACACAGGCTATCATAGCGTTTTTAAACCGCTATGGTAGGTAGACTATTGATAGCGGTTTTAAAACGCTATGGTAGCCTATACATAGCAGTTTAAAAACGCTATCGAAGACTATAAAACCGCTATGGAATAATCTACTATAGCGGTTTAAAACCGCTATGGTAGCCTATACATAGCAGTTTAAAAACGCTATCGAAGACTATAAAACCGCTATGGTATATCCTTTTATAGCGTTTCAGAAATGCTATGGTAGACTTTACCATAGCGTTTTAAAAACGCTATGGTCAGTATACATAGCAAAAAAAAAAAATTTTTTTTTTTTTTTTTTTTTGGCTATCAAATGACTTTTTATTACATCTTATAAGTTTTATTTCTAAAAATAAAAATTTAAATGTGCCAAACTTAAACAGTTTCATGAATGGAAGCAAATCAATAAATGGATTGAAAAATCAATAGTATTATTGTTCCTACAAGTAACACATCAATTGTTTACATACTTGTGTTCCAATCAAGAACCTTCCAACCCAAAGTTGGAGAGCACATGAACATATTGCAAGTCCATACGTAATCCAAGTCCAAGACCTTGAACAAGACTTATCAGTATACCATACCGCAGAGTTGCGAGCATCAATCTTCTCCTTGACCTTCTTGTCCTCCTCTGCAAACTCCTCAGCTTCGCGAACCATGCGCTCAATTTCTTCCTGGCTCAAACGACCCTTGTCATTGGTGATGGTGATCTTCTCAGCCTTTCCAGTGCCCTTGTCTTCAGCCTTGACATTCAAGATACCATTGGCATCAATTTCAAATGTGACTTCAATCTGAGGGGTTCCCATGTTCAAACAAATAGATTGTTAGTGCCTTTTAACAATGCAATGCAGGAAATTTCCGAGAGAAAGCTTACTTATACAAATCCAAAGAAAGACCAAATACAAACCTTGGAGCTGGAGGAATTCCAGAAAGATCGAATTTTCCAAGCTCCCTACAGTCCTTGGTCAGACTCCTTTCACCTTCAAAAACCTAAAGACCCATGTAGATTGTCAACATCAGAGATTGTTTGTTTCTCAAGAAGCAAAATGATTATTCATCTCAGACAAGGGATAAGATTGCAAAGAAAAAACAGTACCTGAATGGAAACGGTGGTTTGCTGATCTTGGTAAGTTGTGAAAACTTGTGATTTCTTGGTTGGAATGACTGTGTTTCTTGGAATCAACTTGGTCATCACACCTCCAACAGTTTCAATACCAAGGGTAAGTGGCGCCACATCCAATAGAAGGATATCTGCAAAAATATAAAATCATAAGTTGCATGAAGAAAATAAATAATTCTAACATAGAAAATAAAATTCTTATAGGCTACTGCAAGCCGAGTAAGAATATAACCACATGAGGAGACATACCTTTGGTTTCATCACCACCCTCTCCACTCAAGATGCCTCCTTGTACAGCAGCACCATAAGCAACAGCCTCATCAGGATTAACACCCTTGTTTGGCTCCTTTCCATCAAAATAGTCCTTGAGAAGCTGTTGAACCTTGGGAATCCTGGTGCTTCCTCCTACAAGAACAATCTCATCAATCTGGCTCTTTTGCAAACCGGCATCCTCCATTGCCTTTTTCACTGGTTCCATTGTCTTTCTGAATAGGTCATTGTTCAATTCCTCGAATCTTGCTCGGGTAAGTGGTTCAGAGAAATCCACTCCATCATACATGGACTCAATCTCCACGCGGACTTGGTGCTGATTACTCAAGGCTCTCTTGGCACGCTCACACTCCCTTCTTAGTTTCCCAAGGGCTCTGTTGTCCTTGCTGATGTCCTTTCCGTGCTTCTTCTTGATCAATTTGATGAAGTACTCCATGACTCTCTGATCAAAATCCTCACCTGTACAAGAATAAGAGTTCCCATACTTAGTACTTGCAACTAAACATTTCTATCAAGAAAAAGTGTGGATAATGCACTGCTAAGGTTAAGAAAGAACCACAAATTACCTCCCAAATGAGTGTCTCCATTTGTGGCAAGAACTTCGAAAACACCATTATCAATTGTCAAGATATATTGCAATTCAGCGTAGCAGCAAACAACAGCAGCAATGCGTAGCAGCAGCAACAGCAGCAGCGGCATCAGCGACTCAGCAGCAGCATCCGCAACAGCAACACAGCGCAGAACAGAGCAGCTCTGTTTTGCAACAGAGTGCTCTGCCAGAATTCTGCCCCTGTTTAGATGTGTCGCAACCGCAATTCCCCGCATCATCCAGGCCGCATACCATCACTAGACAACAAAAATGTGGGTTCATTCGAGATTAACATTATGGTAACATGTGAGAGATTCATGGAGGCGATTCATTGATGTTGCCCAATCGAAGCAGTTTTTGCAATGCCATGTATTCCATGCAATCATTAGCAGGTATAACAGACAGTCTCATTATTATTCTAGGCATGACAATTTCATATGCAACTGATTCAAGGATATCAGTCATATACAGACATGCAAAGATTGTATGAATCCATAACCAAGGATCAAACTGAAATATGAAAGCCATCAACGGCCTTCCAAGGTAAACATTATCAAAGGACAAACATTATCAAAGGACAAACATGAAACCCAAAAACACAACGAACACAAGGTAATTCACCACAGTATGATCAATATTTTTCATTTATAAACATATCATTTTTTGTAATGTGTTTGTGATACAATCAAATGATCAATAGGTATCTAATATCATCACAGAGTGACAGCAGCAAAATCATGCAACTAACCTCTTCTTAGTTCACTTTCTTTCTCATTTCTTGCAATTCCCCTATAGCTCAATGTACTTCAATTACCACTATCCCTGAATCTAACATTGAAAAAATTAAAATTTGGTTGCTCAGATCTTCCATAATAGACTACAGTAAAATTATTATAAACCATTAAAAGAACATAGGTAAAACAGATCATCAACTGGAAAAAAAAACCCGCCCCAAATAGGTGTATATACAATTATGTCAGGTGAAAATTCTGAGTTATTTCAGCCAGATAAAGCTTGGCATATAGGGTGCGTGTGGTTCAAAAGAGCTTTTTATTGAAGATGAACATATATTTTGGACACGTGTTCTTCAACAATTCTGATTTACCATTTTATTATTATTCAAATTCAAACATTAGTATTCATATTTCAAGATGACAGCTTTGCCTGTAACCTGCAAATTCAAGAAAATCCCATGCAAATAAACAACTACGCCTGAAGTAAATTTTGGTGAAACAATAAACAAATTGCAAAGCATAAATCATAAGCTCCATAAAATACCTTGTTGTAACCAGGTACAAGCTCCTGAAGAAACTTCATCCTTTCACTGATTTTTTCTCTTCTAACCTGTTATGCAGATGCAATACAAATGAAATTAAACCAATAAGCAACTATTAATGTCATAGAAACTGAATTTTGGATACAAATCTTACTCTTTCTGCAAGACTATGGCTGTTTGTAGCTTGGCCTCTTCTAGCGCGAACATGGATATATTCTTCCTTGCCAGCATCAGAGGGTTGAGAACCATCTTTAACCATTTTCCCAGACGCCCTACTGGTAGAGGAAGTTTGATTTTGATCAACCTTCTCTTTGCTTTTGTTGTTACCTTTTACAACCTCTGCGAGAAGTGGCGATGTTCCTTTATCTTGGTCAATTTCAGTATCCTGCATAAAGGAACACTGAAGGCAGTGAGATTATAAGATAACTCAGAAAATGCAACACTCAGAAAATGAACAATCAACTTTTCACAATGTCTTACATTCTTATCTCCAACAAGGGCCATGACCTTACTGTACATGGAATTGCAAACAGCATATGCTGCGTAGCAAGAGGTTTGACCATCGGTGCCTGAAAAACATTACTTGTCAAACAGTGTGCATGGCTTTTAATGCTTAAGGAATAAAACCATATTTTCACCTAACGGATGTTTCTTCAATAGTTGAGAATAAATACAAGCAAAAGTGTGAATGTCATACAAGGAAACTAATAAGGATAAAATCTAAAATACAAAGTATTACCACAAAGTTTGATTGCTAATTCACATGCTGGAAGCATCCTGTTTATTCTCTCAGAGTCAGATTCTGTAATTAATTTCATATCCAGCGCGTAATCTGTGTATGCTTTATACTGGATAGCGGGATTTGTAAGTCCATTACCAATAGCGAATCCCTGTACAACGAATTACCAGTTTAGTCTTAAGAAAAGCAGTCTAGAAAATCATATACTGTAAAACTAAATCATGAGCAATCACATGTACCTTCAAGTTTATGTGAATTCCTTCCTTAGCTTTGTTTCCCTGGTGAACTCGAGCAGCAAAAGCAGGGATGTAGTGTCCAGCATATGACTCTCCGGTAATGAAGAAATCATTATTTGCATACTGAGGATGCTCAGCAAAAAATGCCTGACATCAAAAGGAGGAGGCCTATTGACAGTTTCTACAGTGGAAGAGGAAGGAACTTCGTCCTTCCCCAATGCAACCCCATATTTCTTCTTTAAATTGCTGGCTTTCTGATCAATAACATAACAGCAATTCAATCAAAAGGCAGAAACCAAAACTTCCAATGACTATTCTGATGTGCGAAAAAACAGATAAAAAGTGTTCTTAAGACCTCCTTCTTCTTCTCCTTGGATTCAGGACTGAATGCCTTCTTTACTGCAACAAACCAGTTCCCCTTCTTCCCCATCTTTTGAACATTCAACAATTCGATCTGTAACAACAACCCACAACATTGCAAATCCAGATCAGATCAAATCAGCCACTTTCACATATAACTCAACTAAATAACTACAACTGTGACTCCTTTCAGGAAAAAAAAAAACAGAAACACAAGGGAATGAAATGAAATTGCACCCACCTATTGACTGCATATCAAACAATTCAAAGGGGCAGTGAAAAACCCATTAACAGATCTACAGCAAATAACACGTATAAGCTCTCATTCAAACTAAACCCATCATAAAAATTCAATCTTTGTTCAAAATTTCCAGCTCAAATAACAAATGAAGCAATACCCAGACACTAAAATTGAAAGATCTTCAACAATATCAAATACCCATGATTACCTTCTAAAAAAATGAAGAGGAGGAGGAGTTTCAAAACAGCAAAACATCATGCTTCTCCTTAACCCCAGCAAGAACAAACAAAGAATCATGAACAACAAGCAAATCGTCGGGTTTCAAAACAGAGGAGGAGGAGTCGACCACTCGGTCTACAGACTCTTCAGTCCTAATTGAGATGAGGACCTTGGAGCCCCCACCGATATTTTCAGCTGAGATGATTCGATTGAGTGTTCGGGTTTGTTGTTGGGGTGAGATTTTGGGGTCTGAGTCCATAAAGGACCAGTCCTTCTCGACCAATTCTTCGAAGCTTACCACCTCGATTGGTCCTTCGGTTGTGTGGGGTGTGCAGTAGGTTAGAAAGCGAGAGCAAGGAGGGAGGAGAATGGCAGAGAGAGGGAGGGAGGAGAATCGCAGGCTGTGTGTTTCTCTTGTAGGTTTTAAGTTGGAGCGAGCTGAAATATTTGGGCGGTTAAAGATTTTTAATCTCCCGCTCAACTCTCTAAGAGCATTTTGAGATTACAATGATACTAAAAGTAGGTTTTTTATAGCATTTGTGTAAAAAACGCTATCCTCAAATGCTGTAAAAGATCATTTTTGTTGTAGTGATTGTTTCTAGCAAAGTTTGAGGTTTATTTCAATATAGTTAAGGAGGACTTTTCAGCAGATTTTTGGGGTGGATTTAGTTGGGTTGAGAGGGTTGAATTACCTGAAGTTGAGTATTTGTTTAGTTAATGAAAATGATGGTTGTTTGTAGCGTTGAATTGTTAAAGTCTTGTCACCTAAATAGTGATGTTTGCATGGCTGTTCATAGAGTTGTTTTAAGCTTGAATATGGGTGTTATTCAACTTCCAAATAAGTTTATTTTAGAATTGGATTTTCTTGGGACTGTGTTACGGGCTGCAACTAGGATGTTTCTGGTTGAGTTTGGGGAAGGCTATGATTGACCTTAGATGGTTGGTTTTAGTAGATTTTGGAGGTTGTTAGTAGCTATGTTTAAAGCTTATTTCAGCTAATTTAAGCGGGCGTTTCAGCTGAGTTTTGGATGTTCTAATCAGTTGATTTAGGGAGATGTTCTAGTTGATATACATTGTTGTATGAATCAGTCCAAGCTGTTTGTTTCAGTTGAATTTAGAGTGTTCTTTTTATTGAGTTTCATGCTTCGATTTCTACAGTTTGATGGATCTAAAATGCAATCCCTTTTGCGATTCTCTTGCATTTTATTGTTTACTTTGCCTTAAAGGATGAGTTGGTATAAATGCAACTCTTGTGATGAACATTTTGAATTTCTTTGCTACGTGCAGTAATGTATGATAATGAGAATTTGAGTATGGTTTATATATATATATATATATGTTGTTTATGGTTAACAATGTTATTAAATAATGATGTTTTATTTCATAGTTTGAATTAGACTCAATAAGGAGCTATGATTGAAAGTGTGATGTTACATACTCGTAGGAACTTGAACCCTCTTATTGAATGGGTTCGATCCCCGCTCTGCTATATAAAATTTGTTTTCAACAATGTTATGTTTCCCCAAAAATATGGGCGGAGAATGTGGTGAATCGATTTATAAATGACAATGTGTCATTGTGACAGAAAATTGAAATATCAAAAATAAATGATATTAATAAACTTTGACTCCTAAAAATTTAGTCACCTGGAATTGTATCACTTAGAACTACCACACATTTTTTGTTTATTATTTCCCCTCTCTTATAGAGAAACTAAATAACCTGCGGGTTGTCTTGTGGAAAGGTGGTGGTTTTGGAATGCTTAAAAATGCTTGATATTTATCCGTAAAAAATGTGACGTGACTTTATGCGCATTGATAGCCCAAGAGTGGCTTTTGTTACTCATATAGTTAGGAGTATTCGGTGATGCATGCCTGTATGTGATGTTTCCCCACTTGGGCATGGATGACGGAGAAGTCATCCTTTATATGAGAGAAACATACGGGCATGTATGTTCGGCACAGAGGTGGTACGAATGTGGTATCGTCTAAGTGATCAATCCGTTAAAAATGAATCAATCTGTTAAAAATAAATCAATCCGTTAAAAATGAATAATATGCTTAAGTCAAATAATGTACGGAGATTACTGTTTTAATTAATAAATTTCATTCATATTGTTTATAACCCTTTTCATGCAGAATGACAAGTCCGCTAATATTTTTGCAGGTCAGACTTGCCATAGACAACATCTACAGTGTAAGTACAAGTCAATACATATTTACTTATTAGGGTGACATGATTGCCTCGTTGAGGAACTAAATTCTTTGAACTATGTTTTTCTTGCATGATACATTTGCATCATTGAGGAACTACCTGTTGGTGTGGTTGTTTATTGTTTGTGTTTAGTTTGATGTTATCACATGCGAATTTATTGATTTTGGGATGACGATTACTCACACCGGCTTTATTGCTGATCCAAGTGAACTTTTGCTTATTGGGTAAATTTCTTTGGGAATGTAGCCGATTAGCCTTTCAGGTTTAGAGACTTTTGAGCAGCGTTACTAGAGTTTCGCTAGTGAGGCTAACAACGTCAGAGTCTTTCCTGATTAGAGCTTTTATTTGTTTCAGTAATTAAATCATGTTTAAGTTGTTGCTGCTAAATGTTTCTATTGTTATTGAATTTCACGTTCCGAGTTTTGGGAAAACGGATAATTCTACGTGCAGAATAGAATTTCGTTTTTCTTGAAAAACGGGGCGTGATAATTTGTCTCTCTGAGTTTTCTATATAAAACTTCACCAAGATTGCTTCACCTAAACCGACCCCAGACACCATATTGAAGAACCCACTTTTGAAGAAGAGAAGAAGAAGAACCCACTGTTGTGAAGAGGAGAAGAATCCACTGTTTTTTTTTTTTTTTTTACCCACTTTCCCTCTCTCTTCAACACGTGCTAGAGAACAGGTATTGGCGTTCTCTTGACACTAGGGGCTTGTCTCTCTAGACTTTTTGTTTCAAAAATTCTTAAAAGCCAGACCCCTAACGCCAGATCCGCGTCAGAGGAGGCTCCCTGCATGTTTTTAGGAGAGAGATCTCCTCAAGATCTTCTCAAGAACTCCTCAAGAATTCAAGATCCCCTCAAAATCTTCGATCTCTCTCCTAAAAATGTGCAGGGGAACCTCCCCTGACGCGAATCTGACGCTAGGGGCCTGGCTCTCTAGATAATCTCCTTTTTGTTTACTAATGTCCATTGTCAGGTTGTAGTGTAATAAATCAGTTTATCTAGGCAGTCAGGCTTTAAAGCTATTTTTTGGCCAGGTTTGGGTGTTTTTACAGTTTTATCAATTTTCTTAAAAACACAACCACAAATATTATATATAGAAGGGGTAGAAGTGTAAAAAGCCTAAAACTTGACTATAAAGCCTAACTACCTAGAATTAGAGGTAATAAATGGTTGGATTTATTGGTATTACCATCAGACACGTGCTCATGGGCGGACCTACTAAGGGGTGACCCCCCCTCAACTTTTAAAATATTTTTAGTATATATATTTTAGTCTTAAAAAATCGATTATATAATGTAGAATACAATATGTTAATTGTTTATGAAAATATTCAAATATATCTTTGTTGGTGTAGTGGTTGGAGGTTTATCACTTTTAGTAAAAGACCTGAGTTCAATACTCTTCGAGTGCATTTTTTATTTTATTTTCAATGCAATTTTATTAGTAATTGCAAACATTAAAAAAAATTTAGTTTAATAAAAATTTATTAACATTAAATAAATGAATTATTTTTCACAAGTAATACCCCTAACAAAAAAATATTTAAAATTAATATTTAAAATAATATTGAAAAATATATACCATTAGCCAACTCGTATAAAATTTGAGCCTCATATAAACTATTTTTTCTTTGAAATTGTATTATGATCATATTAGATTCGCAAATTTCAATTTTTTTTAGCTTCACCTAGAATTTATCCTAATTATTTTGTGATTCTCAATTCTAGACAACCAGACTTTATAGCCACTTTTTGGTCAGGTTTTAAGTTTTTTACATTTCTATCCCTTCTATAGATAACGTTTGTGATTGTATTTTAAAGAGAATGGGTAAAGGTGTAAAAATGCTCTAGCCTGGCCAAAAAATGGCTTTAAAGTCTGGCTGCCTAGACAAACTCTTTTGTGTTATTAGTTATATATTCTAGTTATTATGCTTGTTTGCTCTTTGCTAAGGTTATCAATTGTGACCTTATTTTGGCTTAAAATTGTATTTTTATAGTTGAATTTTTTTTATTAGTTACTAGCTTCGGTAAAAAAAAATTGGCTTTACCATTGATAACTACTATTATCAACTAATAAGTATTTTCCATTTTGCCCCCCTCGACTAAAATCCTGGGTCCGCCCGTGCACGTGCTGCATACTTATTACGGGTAGAAGGATACAAATCGAAACAAATAATTCTCATGGTTAATTAATGTACAATAATAAACCCCTATAAACGTTACTAGAGCATCTTCAATGGTAAAAGTTAAAATGGGAGATGAACATCCCTCATTTTAACCAAAAGTTAAATTTAGGGGCCCCATTATTTATTTACCATTCCAATCACACCCTACATTTTAACTTTTTAATCATTATTTTAATATATCTTCAATTTTTTCTGTACCAATTTAATTTCAATTATACTATTATTAATTTTAACTTAATATAAATATACTATTATTAGTTTCAATTATATTATATAATATTATTAAATATATATTATTATTAATTTAAACTTAAATTCCATAATATTATTATTTTCAATTATACTATTATTTAGATATTTTTGAATTATTCTATTATTAATTTAAATTTGACTAATTAAAAAATTTGGGAGTTTAAAAAAAAATTGTATTAATAATTAGTATTAATTTGACTAATTAAAGAAAAGGGGAAGGTAGTTGAGAGTTTCTTTTGTTTTTAATTTAGAAAATTGTATGTGGAGTTATTATAGGGGATTGTTTAAGGAAATGATCGAAGATGCTTAATAATAAACCCCTATAAAATTACCCTAATTTATGATCATAATTTTGATTTCATCGATTTCAATGAACCATTGATGCCCATACGGAAACCTTCATTGGCTTGAAGAAAATCCATCACTGGGCTATATTGAGTCCCACAGTCCAACAACAGTAATCATCAAAAAAAATTGTTTCGAAAACTTAGGTGCAAAAGTCCCAAATTTTATGTTGTATCTGTTCCTATTTCCCCAATACAAACCCAAATCCTATTTAAAATTTGACCATGGATCAGTTAAAATCTTCTGAGCCCAAGCCCAATATATAGTCCAAAATTTTCATGTTAGCCCACTTCGCAGAAAAGGCTTCTTAAAAAAAATTGGAATTTTGCAACGGCCAAAAGTAATAGCAAAAATTATAAACATCGCAGCAAGAAACACATTTAAAAAAAAAAAAAAAATTATTAAGACAATTTAAAAGTGTTGCTTAAGTTGAGTGGTGTTGAAAATATCTTGGCACAATCATTACCTCATCTTTCGCGAGCCTTCTAATCCTTACATCCTCATTTTCTTGAAATTTGGGTTTTTTTTTTTTTTTTTTTTTTTTTTAAGGCAAGATGAGGTTTTGAGGATCCTAGAACCTTATTTTTTCGAAATCTGAGGTTTCACAACTTGAATTGTTCAATACGATTATATTTTGGACGATATTGATGCCCTGAGGAAGGTGATTAGACTAAGAAATCATACAAGGAATAGAAAATTTTCACATTCAAAATTTTTTGTATCCCATTTTGTACGCGTAACAGGCTTCAATCCGTGCAATTAACGGTAGGACTATCGCTAATGAAATATAGAAAAACAATATTATTAAACACCCAAGGTCAACAGTCAATCATTGACAAACTAATAAATTTTTTTGACTAATGTTTTTGAAATTTTTTGAATGATAAACAAATGTAATTAAAACAATATAATTAAACCAAAAATGTTTTTGACTAATTTGAGTGATAAAAACAAATTTATGACGAATGGGAAATACCAATATATAACTATGCTTATAAGGTTATGGGATCCTTAAAAACCCAGCTTGCCTTTCAAAAAAAACTATGCTTATAAGACTTATGAAGACTCATTCAACTTTAACATCATCAATCATAGGTCAACACAAATATTTCGTAATTAAGGTGAGAGTTACAATATATCAAACATAAATGGTAACTTTGAACCCCCCACCATTATAAATATGAACTTATAAATATGGGTGTTTGTAAACTTTCGAGTTCTCTGCATTGATTTGAGCATTGGAGTGCCTTATCAAGTACAACCTCAGACAATTCATGCCAACATCACAAGAGGCGAAGGTAAGAATGCAAATAGATGATATTTAACTCATCCGTCAGGTTTGTGTCCCTATTAACTACCTATATATGCACCTATGATTTGATTATTTCGACAACATGTCTATCTACCGCGACAACGTTGTTTAGGGAAAACTCCACATCAGTTCACATTAGACAGACTGTATCATGGACCAGCACATTCTTAGCTACGGCACGTATAATGCCAAACACATCACTATGTAATATTCGCAACTCATAGCTATCACATTCCTTTCTTTTTCTCATCACATCTCACTCAATAGCCAGTATCCATCAGGAAAAACGTAGAATTCAAATGCATAACAAATCATACATCACTATGGTTGTATTCCTAACTGTGAAGATAAGGACATATTTATTAAGGAATTATCGACACATTTTCATTGACTAATCTTCAAGGTCGATCAGTCTATCTACTTGTCCTTAGACTTAATAGCACCGCATGGATTTGCAAGTCATCCGTGAATTATCAGATGACCCACATTGTCCCTACAACTATTAGGATAGGAAATAATTCAACATTTGATTCCACAGATTTGTTTATTACAAACAACTTGTTAATTGTTTGTTCCATTGAAATAAGGACAACAATTGATACTCATAGTCTCCAACAATGTATTTAGAAACGTAATTAGCGTTGTTGGTCTCTCTCTCTCTCTGTCATATTTGTTTCCTCCTCCTTTCAACGCGGAGTTTTTCAGATCGCTATCTCTAACAGATAATTCAAGATTTGGAGTCTCGCTCTCTCTCTAGCTTGTATTTATACTAATATGCACTTGCACAGTCTTGTTATTTCATCAAACTCTTGTCACTAATTTTTCTTTCTTCTTCTGTAGCTACAAGCAATGGTTGCTGTTGTTGTTTTCATTGCCCTATTTTGTGCTAACTGTTGCGTTGCGTTAGCCTCCATTGATGGTAAGCTCTAGGCCTTCATGTCTTATATGTTGTTTGAACGCTTATATATTGTTTGAACACGTTATAAAGTTTTTTTTGTTTCTTTTGGTTCAAAATGATCATATTGAAGGCTAAGATGTCAATTGGGTAGTTCTAATATTGTCGCGAGCCATCCATTTCTTACTGTTTGGCATATTTAGTTCTCTTTAAATTGGCAGTGGATTTAGTACCCGGGGAAAATCTTTTGTGGTTTATGTAGGGCACATCATGTATGGTTATTATTATTTTTTTCTTCGAGTAGCAATTGATGAGATGTCTTGCTTATATGTATGTCTTAATTCATACATTTTGCATAATCTAAAGGAATAGGTTATTATTATTTTTTCCTAGTTCCTAACTTTAAAAAGTGTGTCCAATTCAACAGGATTATTGCCTGATGGGGGCTTCGAGCAGGGGCTAAATCAGTCACAGTGGAAAACTTCAGGTTCTGTGCAATACATAAAATCTGGCCAGAAGCAAGGCGATTTGATACTGGTAGTACCAGAAGGATCATTTGCAGTCAAATTAGGGAATGGGGCATCAATTACGCAGAGAGTGAATGTTGTTAAGGGGACTGAGTATTCCATAACATTCAGCGTGGCTCGTACATGTGCAAAAAGTCAGGTATTGAGTGTGTCTGCTACCCCCAGCTCCGATGCCAGTGTACTCAATGTACAGACCATATATGATAGTGCCGGTTGGGATGCATATTCATGGGCCTTCAAGGCCGCAACTGATGCTGTTGACATCACTTTCCAAAATCCAAATGCCGGCGAGGATCCATCTTGTGGCCCTATTTTGGATTCTGTGGCAATCAAGGCTCTCAGTTTCACCCAGGGAAACAAAAGTATGTTTTCAGACCTCGAAATTTGATGTTTTAAGTTAGACTAGTAGACCAAAAATGTTTTCAGACCTCGAAATTTGATGTTTTAAGTTAGACTAGTAGACCAAAACAGTATGCAATATCTGTGATATTGGCCTAGATTATCAAATTTCCTACTGCATTTTGATTTTAAGATATATTGTTAAACATTTTTTTGTTCTACCTCTTCAGGTAACTTATTGACAAATGGGAACTTCGAAGAAGGTCCTTACATGTACCCTGACAAATCAATTGGCGTCCTAATCCCAGCAAATACAACCACCGATCACTCCCCATTGCCTGGTTGGGTCAGCAAATCCTCAAAGGCCATCAAATACATAGATAACAATCATTTCTCCGTACCAGAAGGAAAGCGTGCAATCGAACTCATAGCCGGATATGAGAGCATTCTTGGACAAGTAGTCAAAACCACCCCAGGGAAGGACTATGTCCTAACTTTCAGTGTGGGAGATTCAAGAGACTCTTGTGTTGGGTCTATGGCTGTTGCTGCATTTGCTGGTCCAAAGTCACTCAAAGTGCCTTTTGTGTCTCAAGGCAAAGGTTCTTCCAAGCTTGCACAGATCAAGTTCACTGCCACATCCACAGAGTCTGAAGTAGTGTTTTATAGCTTGGGCTACACAATGACAAGTGAGGGATCTCTTTGTGGACCTGTAATTGATGATGTGAAGTTGATCGAGTCTCCATGAGCCATATTTGTGTTGTTTACTCAATAAACAAATATGTACAAACAAAGAATATGTTGGATCAAAATATCTAATTTCATTCACTTGTATTTGTAGTTTGGGATCAAATACTTCAAAATTTTATGAGATGCATGGATATGGATTATTGATCTACATTTCTTGAATATGGTTCTGTTGAGACTGAGGTCCACTCCACCCGTTATCCGTGAACCTAACTAATAGGATTACGTCTTCTCTAACAAATTAAGCTTGGTTATATTGCAGTGGAGTGTTTTTTTTTTTCAACCTGTTTACTAAGGATCCCCACGACTGGATGGAAGCTAGGGGCAAATTTTAACAATACTTTTATAATCTCTCAACTTGACTGGGATCATTTTTGATACGAGATTCCAAATTTCTAAGATACATCGTTCAATTTTAGTTCCACATTGTTGAAACTCTAAATCAATTCTAACAATGAATTCAATATTACATTGTGTTGTCCATTGTACATTTGATATATATAGGCATCTAGAAAACAGAGAAGCTAGTCAACAGAACCTAGAAACAGAAAACAAATTGACAGCTAGCTATGAACAGACTTTGAACAGATTATCTAACAAACTGGTTTACATGACAAACTGATTTGTTTATGTTAACATTCCCCCGCAAACTAAGTGTAGTCTCATTGACAACACTGAGTTTGTCACGAAGGAGTAGAAATCTAGATGTACTTAGAGCTTTGGTAGAACATCTGCAATCTGATCCTTGGCAGAAATATGAAGCACATTGATAAGTTTCCTGGCAACCTTCTCTCGTACAAAGAAAATATCAATTTCAATATGTTTGGTTCTAGCATGAAGAACTGGATTTGCACTGAGGAAAACAGCACTCATGTTGTCACACCAGACAGTAGGAGTGACACTAGCAATCCTTAACTCAGAGAAGAGTGTTTGCAACCATGATAATTCAGCAGTTAATGATGCTAGGCTCCTGTACTCAGCTTCAGTACTACTTCGAGAAACAATGCTTTGTTTCTTTGATGACCAGGATATTAGATTTGATCCCAAATACACACAATACCCTGAAGTTGAACGTCTATCAGTAGCATCTGATGCCCAGTCTGCATCACAATACCCAGTAAATTTGAATGAAGAAACAGGAACTATGTGATCGAAGACCATATGTTGAAGTTGCTTTCAGGTATCTCAAGATTCACTTAACAACTCTCCAGTGAGCTTCAAGTGGGTTTTGCATAAACTGACATACCTTGTTGACAGAATAAGCTATGTCAGGTCTAGTGATAGTTACATATTGCAAGGCACCAACAACACTCCTATACATCTGAACATCTTGGACTGAATCACTCCCTGAATCCATCAGCTTCTCACCTCCTGACATAGGGGTAGGCAACCCATTAGCATTTGGCATTTTTGCTTTACAAAGAAGGTCCTGAATGTATTTGGTTTGAGAGAGGAACATGCCAGTAGTTGTGTGTTGAACTTGAATACCCAGAAAGTATTTAACCAATCCCATATCTTTCAAACTAAACTGAGCATGTAGTTGAGATATCAACTGAGAAATATCAGATGTACTTGACCCTGTCACTAGAATATCATCAACGTATACTAGAATAAAGATGGGAGAAGGTGAGTGTTTGATGAACAAAGAAGAGTCCGACTTTGTTGCAGTAAAACCAAATGTGAGAAGGGTGTGTTGAAGCTTGTCAAACCAGGCTCTAGGTGCCTGTTTTAGACCATATATGGCCTTGGAGAGCTTGCACACAGCATCAGGCCGAGATGGATCTACAAATCCAGGTGGTTGCATCATATATACCTCCTCTTGTAATACCCCATTTAGGAAGGCATTATTGATGTCTAACTGGAACACTGACCAAGAATAAGTAACAGCAACTGATAAAATGATTCTGATAGTAGATGGTTTAACCACTGGGCTGAAAGTTTCCTTGTAATCAAAACCTTCAGTTTGTTGAAAGCCCCTAGCAACTAGGCGAGCTTTATATTTCTGTATTCTCCCATCTGAGTTCTCCTTAACTTTGAAAATCCATTTACAGCCAACAATGCTCCTATGAGGAGGATAATCAACCAGTGACCAAGTGTGATTACGTTGAAGAGCAAAATACTCATCTTGCATGGCAGCAAGCCAATGAGGAGTGTTCAATGCTTCCTTTAAACTGGATGGTTCTGCTGAGGCCAGAAAAAGCTTTGGTTTGTATATTCCTGATTTAGATCTAGTGATCATCTGATGTCCAGTAGGCAGAGTAGATACTGAAGGAGATTCAGTACTAGGAGATGTATTAGCAAGAGGTAAGTGACTAGATGATGGAGTCTGATGAGCACTAGGAGATGTATTAACAAGAGGTTGATTAGCATTGCAAGTAGAATGCTGAGTGATAGAAGGACTCTGCAGTGTGGGGTTAGAAAACCTTGCAGAGGGCACTGTGGGTGTGACTATGGATGGAACTGTCATAGGAATATGAGCAGGTGTAAAATCAGGAAAGAGTGAATTGGGTTTGATAGAAGAAGGGTTTACATTGTGAAATGGAAAGGAATTCTCATTGAACAAAACATCTCTGGATATGAATATACCACCATTAGGAGACCTACACTTATACCCTTTGTGTTGAATGCTATAACCAAGAAAGGTACACTCTTCAGACCTATATTGCAACTTATGAGCATTGTAAGGCCTGACATTGGGATAACATGAGCAACCAAACACCTTGAGATGACTATAATTTGGTGCTTTGTGGTAAAGACATTCAAAAGGAGAAATCCCATTCAAGACTGAGGTAGGAACTCTGTTAAGAAGGTAGACAGATGTTCTGACAGCTTCATCCCAAAATTTTAAAGGAATAGATGCATGAGCTAGCAAAGTGAGGGCTGACTCAATGATATGCCTATGTTTGCGTTTAGCTACACCATTCTGTTGATGAGTAGTAGGACAAGCTAATCTATGAAGAACTCCATTTTGAGCTAAAAACTTGGAGAAAGATCTGTACTCACCTCCCCAATCAGATTGAACACACTTAATAGGAAGATCAAATTCAAGTTCTACTTGAGCTTTAAACTTGAGAAAAGTAGGAAAAGCATCAGATTTGTTTTGTAAGAGATAGACCCAAGTAAACCTACTATAAGCATCTATGAAATGTATATAGCATTTATACCCTGAAGAAGATACAGTTGATGCAGTACCCCATAGGTCTGTGTGAATAAGCTCTAAAGGTTTGTGGTAGACAGTTGAAGAGCTAGTATAAGGCAGTCTATGAATTTTGCCTAAACAACAAGATGAACAAAACATAGATGCATCTGGACTAGGAGCAGAAATGTTACACTGTTTTAAAATCCTATGAACAAGAGAAAATGAAGGATGACCCAAACGGGCATGCCAAAGAGATAAGGGTGATGAAGCCTTAGGAGATGCTGTATGCACTGACTTACTGGAAGTTGAAGAAGAGTCAGATGCTGAATTAACTGGAGCAGCTAGAGATGGAGATGGAAAAACATACAGTCCATTGCTAAGTGTGCCTGCCAAGAGGATCTTCTTGGTGACCTGATCCTTAACAAAACAAGAATTAGGATGAAACTCAAAATAAACATGATTATCTTGAGCAAATTTGGAAACACTCAAAAGATTTTTAGTAAGCCTAGGTACTTGCAGAACACTCTTCAGATGTAAAATTCTGGAAGAATTGAAAGTAGGTAATGTGGACTCACCAACATTTTGAATGGGCAGACCTGAACCATCCCCAATAAAAAGCTGGTCATTTCCATAATAAGGAGAAGATGTCTTCAAGTTATGAGTATGAGGAGTGCAATGATTTGTAGCACCAGAATCAGGAAACCATCTATTATCAGATGAACTAGAAGCAGAAAGTAATCCATGAGGCTGATAATGTTGAGATTCTGAACCACCTCCCCAATGTTCTTCAGTAGGATGATTGGAGTAAGCTGATAAAGCATTCCTAGTAGCAAGATGTGCTTGCACATTTGCTTGCTGAGAGACTGCTGACTGCTGAGATGCAGTGTTTGAACTCCAAGGATTTGAAATGTTGTTATCAAATCTATGATAGCATTTGAAAGCCATGTGACCTATCTTGCCACAAATTTGACACTGAGGTCGAGCATTGTGAAAGTTAGGTGGTCGAGAACCTCTCACTGATCCAAACCGTGCACCACTTCTGAATGAGACATTATTAGTAGGTGACCTGAACTGTGGACGCCAAGGATTTGAAGCAAAGGACCTAGGAGATGGCTTATAGGTACTGTGAGCTACATTGACAGAACTAGATACATCAAGATGTTTATTATGTCTCTCAATTCGTGTTTCTTGAGCCAGAAGAAGAGATTCTATCTCAGCAATACTGTAAGTATCTGACCTTGAAGAAACAGATACTATGAAGGTATCATAAGACTGAGGAAGACCATCAAAAATTGCATTGATGTGTTCTTGAGTTGACAGGGAATGGCCAACAGAAGCCAATTGATCAATGCTAGTCTTGATCTTGAGTAAATAGTCATTGATGTTCATATCACACTTCTTGATGTTCTGAAGTTGTGTTCGAAACTGTGAAATCTTTGCAGTGGTTTGAGAATTAAAGAACACCTCAAGTAAACTCCATATGTGAGCTGAAGATTCACATCCAACTAACCTCGTTAATAAGGATTCCATCATGGATGAAAGGAGCCAAGAAAATAGCAATTGATCCTGTTGTTCCCAATTGATGAACTCTGGATTGACACGACCTAGAGCTTGATCTTCAGTTGATAGAAATCGAGGTGGAGAAGCATCTTTTTCAATGAACTTTTGCAACTTATGACCCTTAATGGTTGCTAACACTTGTTGCTTCCATAGCAAGTAATTGCTCTCACTCAGTTTAACAGACAAGACATGAGTGAACATTACAGGTTTACCTTTTGTAGAACTAGAATTACTGACAGAGGCAGCATTGGAAGAGCTGGAATCTGCCATTAGTAATGTTGAAGAAGCAGAGAGAAAAGAAAAAAAAAAATTAGAACTGACAGAGATGATAAGATGAAGAGCTATAATGGTGCTCTGATACCATGTTGAAACTCTAAATCAATTCTAACAATGAATTCAATATTACATTGTGTTGTCCATTGTACATTTGATATATATAGGCATCTAGAAAACAGAGAAGCTAGTCAATAGAACCTAGAAACAGAAAACAGATTGACAGCTAGCTATGAACAGACTTTGAACAGATTATCTAACAAACTGGTTTACATGACAAACTGATTTGTTTATGTTAACACACATTAACTAAAAGCAAAGTGCCAAGTGATGAGAAATTATTGAAAACACATGAGCATCTTTTGTGCCTTCAAATGTCACATTTGAGGGGGATTCAAGTGCCCTCAAACTCTGTAGGTATTTGACTTTCTTCTTCCACAGCTACAAGCAATGGTTGCCGTCACTGTTCTAACTGCAATATTGTGTGCCACCTGCTGCGTTGCGTTAGGCTTCCCTGATGGTAAGCTTTACTCCTTCATTTTCTTGGTTTTCTTACTTGGATGAGCAGATCCACTACTTGGCAAAACGATGTATATAAGGCTGTGAAGTACATCGATAGCAATCATTTCTCACTACCAAAAGGAAAGCGTGCAATCAAACTTGTTAGCGGGGACGAGAGTTTCCTTCCACAAGTAGCTCAAACTACACCAGGGAAGGAATATGTGTTATCTTTCAGTGTAGGAGATTCAGGGGACTCTTGTGTAGGGAAGTTAGGTGTGGAAGAATTTGCTTATAAGATGTCCATCAAGGTGAATTATGTGTCTCAGGGCAAAGGTGGCCATAAGCCTGCACAAGTGAAGTTCAAAGCCACAACCAGCATGACAAAAATTCAGTTCAATTCTATAGCTTGTTTGACAGAAAGACAAATGACGGATCTCTTTGTGGACCGGTAATTGATGATGTTAAGTTGATTGAGTCTCCATGAGCCATATTTGTGTTGTTTCCTCGATAAACAAATTTATTGTATATTCTATATCAGGGGTGGACTCAGGATTTTAGTCGAGAGGGAGCGTAATGGAAAATATTTATTAGTTGACAATAGTAGTTATCAATGGTAAAACCAATTTTTTTTTCTACCTGAACTAGTAACTAATAAAAAAAATACAACTATCAAAAATACATTTGGATCCAATGTAGTCCAATTTTAAGCCAAAATAAGGTCACTATCGATAACCTTAGCAAGAAGCAAACGAGCATACTAACTAGAATATATAATTAATATCACAAAATAATTAGGATAAGTATCTAGGTGAAGCTAATTTTTTTTTTGAAATTTTCAAACCTAATATGATCATAATACAATTTTATAGAAAAATTAGTTTATATGAGGCTCAAATTTTGTACGAGTTGGCTAATGGTATATATTTTCATTGAATTCTATAGTGATTATTTTAAATATTAATTTTAAATATTTTTTTGTTGAAGGTTTTATATAATTATACCACTTGTGAAAATAATTCATTTCTTTAATGTTAATAAGTTTTTATTAAACTAAATATTTTTTAATGTTTGCAATTACTAATAAAATTGCATTGAAAATAAAATAAAGATGCACTCGAAGAGTATCGAAAAATAATAAATCTACAACCACTACACCAACAAAGACATATGTTAATATTTGTATAAACAATTATCATATTGTATTCTATATTATATAATCGATTTTTTTAAGACTAAAGTATATATACTAAAAATACTTTAAAAGTTGAGGGCGCTGCCCCCCCTCGCCCCTTAGTAGGTTCGCCCATGTTCTATATTACAAATCAAAATAATGTTTGAGGTCGGAGATAAAAGAAGACTGAGATTTACTCAAACATAAGAATTTAATGGATCACATAAAACTTAAAGCACCGATAAGTTTGTAGATAAACATAGTTCATGGTTGAGATTCATTTCATCTAATGGTTGGGATATAAAGTTAATCTTTATGTCTTACCTTCAATCAATCCCCAATAAGAGTGCATGGGTTTGATTCTCATACCCAACATTTTGATATTTATTTATCTTGATATTTAAAGTAGAATAAATTATATTTATAAAATTAAACTTTTATCGTGTCAACAGTACATGGAATATCATAGTCCCAACTATAACAAAAACTCAGTTTTACCTTACAATCTAGTATTCTTTTGTTCTTGGTCTTGTTTTGTCAAGATTGTTCTTATTTCTAATTTCAAAAATACTAGAAAATCAGGTTTTTGCAACCAGAGTGACGTGGTCGTGATCTTGAAAGAATGATAAAATCTCCAAAGTGTTTATGTGTATCTCGATTGCCACATCATCTTGATTGCAAAGCACGATTCCTTGACCTCGCTCTCGCTCTTCTAATTTAGGTTTTGACCTCGGTGTGATACTTTATGCTATTACATAAAAGATCGATATCTCATGTGTCATGGGACTATGCATCACATGTAAGGGGCTCATCATAATTCACATATACTCATCATGTAAACCCTATTTCACATTTTCACACGTATCTGAAAATGTATGTGAGATCAGAATGCATCATAATAGGATTGTGTAAACCCCAGAACACGTAACCTCAAACGTGCAATGACTAGAATTTGTGACATAGAATAGCGATTCTAGAAAGAGCAAGTAAACCATTTTTCATTAAGCCTCCATTTGTTTCATGGAAAATAAATATTTAAGGAAAAAATTCCGAAATTTTCTTAGAAATTTTCATGTTGTTTGGTTATGTCATGGAAATCATTTTTCAAATAATCAAATATATATTTTTTCGGATAACAGTTGTGTTGACTATGGTGGCAATAAGGGAGGTGGTGATTGATTTTGCAATTGAAGTGGTTGTAGAAATGACAGTGTTGTCATTGTAATGGGGTTAGTAGTGGTGGGAGTAAGTTGTGGCCTGAAAGTGATGACGGTGACGTGCCATGGTGGTGGTATTAATGGTGGTTATAGTGATGGTGGTGATGATGCTAGCGATAGTGGTTGTGTTATGGTGGTGGTGCTTGTGTTATGGGGTGATAGTAATGGTAGTATTAGTGATGGTGGTGGTTGTGTTATGGTAGTAGTAGTAGTAGTGATGAACTGATGATATTAGTGATGATGGTGGTAGCGGTAGTGGTAGCGGATGTTATGGTGGTGGTAGTAGAAGTGGTATTACTGGTGGTGGTGGTGGTTGAGTTTATAGTGGTGGTAGTACGTAGTGTTGGTGGCAGTGGTAGTAGTGATGATATTAGTGATGATGGTGGTGGTAGTAGTAGTGGTGGCGTTTGTGTTGGTACATTGCGGTATGGTAGTGATGTTAGTATTAGTTGTGGCATAGTGGTGTCTTCTAGAGTTTAAATGAAGCGAATAAAAAACTAAGGGTCTCTTTAGTTAGCCATTTTCTTTGGAAAATGAAATCTATTTTCTTAGTTGTGTAGATTTTTGTTGTTTGGTTATTTATTTACTAACAGGAAATCGATTATTCATCAAACTATTTTTTCACTATTTATGAAAATCCAAAATTTGATGGGAGACCTGGGAATCGGATTCACGAAAACAATTTCTATTTTCATATCTATTTTCTGTGCAACCAAATAGACCCTAAGAAAAATCCTGAAAAATTGACATCCTATAAAAAAAAAAAAAATCGGTATCTGCGTATAAATTATTGATTAGTGGTCAAATGTTGACTATCTGCATATAATGCTAAGAGCTGTTCTACACAGCGAGGAAACGGGCGAGGGGAGGGAGGTGGCGGGGTGGGGACCGTCCACCCCACTTGGGATGCATGCCGTCGTTTTTGGTGCATGCATCCTGAGCGAGGTGGACGGTCCCCACCCCGCCACCTCCCTTCCCTCGCCCATTTCCTCGCCATTTAGAATTTCTCTAATGCTAATGAAGACTCATTCAACTTTACATCATGAATCAACACGAATATTTCCTAAAAGTAATTACAATATTTTCAAAGGGAGAGTTATGAGATACCTACATAAATGATAATAAGGGAGAAATATCAATTAATGTGTGAGAGGTACGGAATATAGGTGTATTTTTTATTTTATATATATACAGGGGCTTAATAGATTGGAACACATAATTTCTTTGGATATTAGAGAATTATTGTGAAGAATGAAAAATGTATATAATATTTTCTTTAGATACCAATTAATATATTTTTTTTTACATGTTCATGATGTCATGGCAGTACTTGCTTTAGGATTGTGCATTGTGTAATTTTCTTTCATTCGCCATTTCAATAATAATCTTTGTATTTTACCACAAAAAAAAAAAAAAAAACATCAAGCTTCATCCAATTTTCTTCGTAGACTTGTAGTTTAGATTTCAAAAGTTAATGTGAATGCAAACATCCTATCAAAATTTCAACTATCCGAGCAATATTGGAAAACCCATAACCAACCAGACCACGGCATTTTATCTCAAAAACCAACAACAATATTGAACTAATAATTTACATTTTTTTTTCAAACATGAATTTGCAGTTTCCCTTATTATTTCAGCTCAATCGGAATAATAAAAGGTTTATAAAAAAATTAAATAAAAAAAATGATTCCATTAATGCAATCATGTGCATATATGAAATCAAATGCAAAATAAATATTGTATTAGTGGTAAACGATCCAGTAAAACTTACCTGGCTGATTTCATTTTTTTTTTTTTTTTAATCTTCCATTGACTAAGAACAACCAGACCAAAATTAGGGGCTTGAAGCAAAACTTGGTGGGGATTTAATCATCGAAATATGTCTATTTATGATCATCATCAGATTTTCAATGTTAAAACCATCAAATTAATTTTGATTATTCTAATATATAAAATTCTGATTTTTAAAGATACTCTTTGACTATATTTGACTTTTCAAGACATGCAAAAGAAAAAAAAAAGGGCAATGTTGTAAAACTTCAAACATCGATCGCATTTAGTGAGTTTTGCTTGTATATATATATATATATCCATGGAATTATCTTTTTGGTATTGTTTTTTGGTCTCTTCAACCTTGGCAAGTTTTCTTCTTTCGAAGTTTCAATGCTGGGTGTCTCTGTTCTAATGGTGCTATTGTGCGCCACCTCCTATGTCGCGACTGCTTTAGCTGCCAGCCATGGTAAGCTCCCACACGTTTTATTTATCGCTGAATGAACATTTTGTTTGTAGGTTAGAATCTGGGGACTTTTTTTTTTTTTTTTTTTTTCCTTTATTTTTTTTTTTCACTAATTCTGAATTCTAAGGTACACATGAACATGTTGAATATGTTTGCGACTCTTCACAAAAATTGGAAATACAATTATTTTAGTCAGTCGCATTTCTTCCATCTAATAATAAGTATATATATATATTTCTTTTTTTGATAATTGAAGCTTCATTCCAAGCAAAAGAGTTGTCCCAACTAGGTCTACTGCATGTTCTAATGGAAGCATTAAAAAAAATGATGTTTATTGAGAAAAAAAATGTTCTTTTTAAAGGGTTTTTATTTCCAAAGTAATCACACATTTCATTTAGTACTTGCATCACGTCTATCACATCCAAAACCAATGTAAAAGAATCTTTCTATGGAGCCGGAAGAGAGCTGATTAGTGTTTAAATGGAAAGAGGAGTAGAGTTGGCATTCACATGTTTGACATCTCCCCCAAAAACTAACCAAGCACAAAGACCAGACTGAGTAGATTTTTTCCAAATTCTCTGGCCTTAATTCTTAATTTGTCTAGACCCTAGCTACGGGTTTTCGCTGTTTCCAGTAATTCAATTCAGCATCAAAACTACATATCTTTATATTTCCTTAATTTTTATGTCGAAAGCTGTATAGGAAGTGAAAATAGCAGAAGAAGAACAAACAATATCAATGTATTTAATTCTCTTTTATTTTTCAATGAAACACAGCAGAGCCCTTCAGTGCCTTCACTGAAACACAGGCATACAAATATACTATGAAATAAATGTAGTCATTAAACTTTCAATGAAACACACATACTATTTTCTCGTGTTTTTAATCTAGTCCTTAAACTTTAATTTTAGGAAATAAATGTTTTTAAACTGTAGACTTGAGCGAGTTCATATATTTCATGGACATTATGACACCAGTTTTTCAAGAAAAATTATGATAATGATCTTAAAAAGACATGGCATAGAAAAATATCAAAAAAAAAAAAAAACAGTATAATTTTTGTTAGTCCCCCGTCCCAAAGAAGTTTTTGGCTCCGCCCCATCTCGTGTGCATCAACACCTTCACGTTTCCTACGTGAACGCAAAATTGCATGTCACACAACCCGAACTACAAATAAAACGTCTAAGTAAACCTGTTGAGCAACCTTGTTTGTTTGTTGGAGAAAATGATTACAAAAGGTAAGTTTCGAAGGAAATAAACGTGATAACAAATAGTTGGGGGACAAAAAAAAAACATCATAAAAAAAATAATAATAATAATTTTGAAGCCAATTTTGTGTTTCTTCGGTGTTTTTTCTATCATCTAATCAAGCAAAATGTTGCAACAGGTATATTGCCCAATGGCAACTTCGAGCACGGGCTAAATCACTGGACAATATCAGGTCCCATGGAATACATAAAACACAGCGAAAACAAGGGCCAAGATGTACTTGTTGTACCAGAAGGATACTATGCAGTAAAATTAGGGAATGGCGCATTGATTAGGCAGAAGGTGAATGTTGTTAAGGGGACTGACTACTCCATAACATTCAGTGTGGCTCGTACATGCGCAAAATATCAGCAATTGAAAGTGCAGGCTGCCCCCAACTCAGCTACTGGTGTGCTTGATGTACAGACCAGATATGATAGTGTTGGATGGGAAGCCTATTCATGGGCATTCAAGGCCAAAACCGACGTTGTGGACATTATTTTCCAGAACCCAAATGCTGGCGAGGATCCATCTTGCGGGCCTATTTTGGACTCTGTTGCAATCAAGGCTCTAAATGTCACCCAGGCTGACAAAAGTAAGGAACAGGATTTTGGATTTTGCATTACCTTTTATCAGATCAGATTTTAGGATTACATAAGTGTAAACATAAACACCCCACGTAATTTTTTTTCTTCTAGATACATTTGTAACATTAGTTTTGTATGATTTTCTGCAGAGAACATACTGATAAACGGGAACTTTGAAGAAGGTCCTTTCGTGTACCCTAACAAATCACTAGGTGTCCTAATCCCTGCCAACATCACTACTCATCACTCCCCACTGCCTGGTTGGAAGAGTAAATCCTACAAAGCCGTGAAGTATATTGACTCTGAACACTTCTCAGTACCGGAAGGAAAGTATGCAATTGAACTTGTTGCCGGGAAAGAGAGTGTACTTGCACAAACAGCTAAAACCACCCCAGGGAAGAAATATGCCTTATCTTTCAAGGTAGGAGATGCAGGGAACTCTTGTGTAGGGTATTTGGGTGTTAATGCATCTGTAGGTAAGAAGACATTCCAAGTGCCTTACACTTCTAAGGGCAAAGGTGGTGCCAATTCCATCCCTGTAGTGATTTTCACAGCCGATTCTACAGAGACAGAAATACGGCTTTCTAGCTCTTTTTACAGAATGACTAAGGGGGGATCTCTTTGTGGAATTGTGATCGATGATGTAAAGATAGTTGAGGTGGATAAAAGTACCTAACTTCGTTAAGTTGGTTTTGTAATTTGGACATAAATATTTCAGAAGTAATTAGAAGCAAATATATGTTTGGCCTCTTTAAATGACTGTTTTTCTTCGGACTGTCTTCTAAATGGAAGTAAAACTTTTAAATTCAGTAAGCAACGAGAAAGTGTTTACAAGAATTTAGCTAATATCCTAACTTCTTCCATGAAATGGTATGTATATGCGCGAATAAGTCATCTCAGTTCCTAGCCTTAGTTTTACATCCGGATTTACTGATGTTTTCATTTTCACAATGATAATAATACATGATCTCTTTGAATCCCATGCCAATATTGTATAATTTTTTCTTCATTTTTTTAGTTGTCTCTTCGGCTTTGTCTCCATTTCTCTCTTTCAAAAGCTAGAATTTCTGCAGTCCCTGTTCTAACTGTGCTATTTTATGCCACCTGCTACACTGCAGTTGCCTAGCTCTCACGACGGTAAGCTGAAAGCTCTGATGCTTTTAGTTTCCTGATTATTTTTTTTTTTTTTTTTTTACATTTTTTAGGCTACTTAAACTCCATTGCATTGTTTTACATATTAGTTCACCTTGGAGCTCTAAATGCAAAATCTATCCAATTCAACAGGATTATAGCCTAACGGCAATTTTGAGCAAGGGCCTCAAATTTTGCAGATGAAGGCCACAACTCAATATCACACTGGGAAATATCAGGTCTTGTTGAATATGTAAACTCTGGTCAGCAACAAGGTTTAATGAGACTACTAGCACCAGAGGGATCCTATGCAGTAAAGCTAGGGAATGGGGCCGCAGTTAAACAGAAAGTTAATGTGGCGAAGAGGACTGACTATTCAATAACATTCAGTGTGGCTCATACATGCGCACAAAATCAGGCATTGGTCATGTTGGTGGCACCCAACTCCGGTACCAATACATTCTCGGTGCAAACTGTGTACAACATTTGATGGGATTATTATGCGTGAGGCTTCAAGGCAATGACAGACACTCTGGAGATTATCATCCAAAACCCAAGTACTAATGAGGATCCATCTTGTGGTCCTATTTTGGACTCTGTTGCAATCAAGGCACTAAATGTAGCCCAGGCAAACATTGCAGTTGACATATTGGCAAATTGGGATTTTGAAGAAGGTCCCTATATTATGCACCCAAATACATCGCAGGGTGTCCTTATCCCACCCAATGTTTTGGTTGATGACAAAATAATTGCACGGTATCAATCCCTGTAACTCTCGCATGCTAAGCAAGCATTCTACCATCTGAGCTACATCCCGGCCCATTGTGTAAATGCCTTCTGGGGTCAGTTTTTTAAAATAACATGTAATTTTCTTTAAGCTCAATAAAAGAGGAAAATTGTTGTAGAGAGGTTTATGCCCTCATTATACTTGCATAAACTCATCCCATTAAAATGCTAAAACATACAGAAAAGTACAAGTATAATAATGTAAAATAAGAATGCACAAGGAGTGTCGAAATGTTCAATAAGTACGTTAGAAATTTTCAAGGGCTTATCTCCCGTAAGAGCATTTATAGGTGCTTGCTAAATTTATTGTTGCTGTATAGTTTTTAGTAATTTTTTCACTAATGCAGGGTTTGGGGAAGTAATGCCAAATGGGGTCACAGGCTAATTCTATGTGCTACTAATCTTCAGTGAGACTGAGGGAACTCTTGTGTAGGCTGTTGAGGCATTTGCAGGTAAGGAGTCCATCAATGTGGCTTATAAGTCTAAGCAAAGTTTGATAATGAGCCGCCATGCCAATACATTGAAAAACTGTAAGCACCAATTGGGACAAGTTTGTATGTACAATAGATGTCTCCAGCTCTACAAATCTCACACAAAATTTGTGAAAACGGAACTCCAACTCGACCTCTAATTGAATAGGGAATCAAAGATGTGACTTCATGAGTTGATGAAACTCACAAAGAACTATTGGTTTTTTATGAAGGCAAATGGCAACTAAAAAACCGGCACTGCAACAAGGCCTACTGCTCCATGTATGTTTTCAAACCCTTTATAAGCATCTCTTACATCATGATTTGTTCATGTTAAGCAGCAAAAATGAAGTCTGCGAAGCCTCTACCACCCCGCACTGCAGAGTATTTCATCCCTTTAATGATCTCCATGGTGGGTATTTTCTTGATAGCTGTATCAATAGTAACATACCATTTCATAGTAAGCATCCATGGCGCAAGGCGGCTGGTGTTGCAGGAGAGTGGTGAACAACACAATGTTGGCCAATTACAGAAAGGAACAAGGCTTGTTCCATTTTTGGAGCAGAGCGAATGTGCGATATGCTTGAGTGAGTCGGATGAAAGGGTGATGGTGAAATTGTTGCCTAATTGTAATTTGTAAACATGCATTTCACCTGCACTGTATAGATGAGTGGTTCCGGTTTCATTCAAATTGTCCTATTTGTCATTAGGCCATTTCTCTAACGTCGCCAATTCCATCAAGCACACATGATCAAGTTGGAAATGGTGGTAGTGAAAACGATGATAATCCAGTTTCTCGACTTAGAAACAGTCTTTTGCTCTTCTCGTATGCTTCCTTGAGATTGTGTAATATTGAGAATAAACCATCAGAGTTACCTCCCATGCTAAACCAGTCATTGTCCATGGGCTACTCCTGTTTCCCTGAATATTCAAGAAAGTTATGAGAGAAGCTTATCATCCTCAACGGCATCAACTTCTTCAGGGAATGAACCAAATTCAAGTAGTTCACCCAAGATAAGGAGAACATTAAGACGTTTAGACCGTGCATCATCGAAGTTGGTGAACTCCTTCACACAATTTCAATCACAAGAGGGTGGCAGAGCTTCTAGTATTCTTTCCCAGGGAATCAATTTTGATTCTATTCAATCCATTTGTGTCAAACATTTCATTCATTCCATACAAAGAAAATTTGGAAACAACCAAAAATTTCAAGGTCTAGCAATGATCAATGGATTTTTAAAGGTTTTCAAACATCAAATACTTGTTTGATCTCCGAATATTTTCAAGCAAATAAATATTCGTTTCAATAAACTTTGCAGCTTTACTATTAGGCACATAAAGTACCATCAAAAGTAGTTCTTGTTTGATGCCTTCAGTGATCAAAATATTGTTGACAGTATGGATATATCAAAGATCTGATCACAAACATGACTGATATATCTTTGAACAGCGATTCACAGGCACGGGTAATTAACTATCCGTAAATACACAACTGGTAGATGAATCACATACTAGTACAACTAATTACAAAACTACCAAAATATTTGGCTATAAATCGATCATATTCTTCAATAATGTCAAACAAACATAGTCATTGAAAACAAACTAACACTTGAATAT
Source organism: Berberis vulgaris (assembly GCA_963556465.1). Lineage (NCBI taxonomy): Eukaryota > Viridiplantae > Streptophyta > Magnoliopsida > Ranunculales > Berberidaceae > Berberis > Berberis vulgaris. The sequence continues at coordinate 5,802,300 of OY747133.1, forward strand.
CATCCCCTCTCAAATGAGCTTTCAAAAATTTATCAAGCACGACGCATTCTAAGCTACTACGCTAGCTGCAGCCTCAACTTTCATGGCACCTTTGATGACTTCTGCAAGCTGGTTATAGGCCTCAGTCCAGGCGCCGCACATTTCATCACTCCATTTCTCTCCTACTGCTCCTTTGATTGTCTTCAACAATGATTCACCAACCACCTGAATTCCGATTAAAAAAACACATATAAAAAAAACCGAATAATGTAATTCAGATCCTGCTCGGACGAAATCAAAATTTTCAATGAATATAGCACTTTGACATAATGTCATAGGAATCAAATTGTCATTTGGAAAAAGTTTTAAGAAGTATACCTCAAACTGGGGATCAGTAATGCCCTTCTTGTGATGCACCGATCCTAAATTCTTGAGAGTATTTTCTGGAAGCACAACCCCACCCGTCTTTCGAAGCTGAACAGCGGCTTCACAACTCTATTCAAATTCCAGTTAAAATACAACCTTATGTTACAATAATTTCTTGTCGATTATCCAATATGGTTGATATTAGAGTTTTAGTATTTGGTTTTCAACTGTAACATTGGTATTTCTAACATTAACAATGTTATTCTCATGTTTCTATTAAAATATCGTCTTCAATTTTTTTTTTACTACTAAAATATCTATATACACGCAATCCAAAAATTACACTACTTTTAAGATTTTGTACTAACCAAATAAACTGCTGACATTAGAAGGCTAAAATAAAGATGAAATGAATGAGTTCAGAAGCACTGACCATTCGAAAAACTTTCATAGCATGGACTTTGAGTCTAGGATTGTTCGCAGAGATCTCATCATTCTCCTTTAGAAAAGAGAAAAGCGCCTTCGCCTCTGGGGCTATCTCGAATATCCTAATGATTCACAGAACAGATAGATGTGAAAATTCAGATGTCAATCAAACTATATGGAATCTTTCTATGCACAATTGACCTGAAAACTATGAAAACAAACTTAGAATCAATAGGTATCAAGAAACATAAGGAGTCTGCATGGATCAAAATGTAGTGTTCAAATATCTATAAATCTGAAATTTAATTGCTAAAATGAAATAAAACTTACGTTCGATAGAACTGAATACTCAATTCACCAATGTTTGGCTTCATAATCTCCCATGAATCCTTCACCAAAGCTTCTTGTTGCTCAGTAAACACCATTTTCTCTTTGCTCTGTAATCTCTCTCTCTTTTTCTAATCTTCAAGGAACTTTGAATGTGTGATAAACTCTCATAGCAACTCCTATTTATTACCTAAACTCCTGACTCCCTGAGAGGTTGAAGAGACAAATTGACTGAAATAGGAAATAAACAAATTGTCCACCCATAAAGTTGACAACCAAAATCATTCCTATCCAAACCCATCCAAGTTTTGATTCAAATCAAAGCATGCCTTGTTTTCCAAGTTTCTTCCAGAATGAAAATGTTTACTTCATTATGTATTAGATTGGAATTTCCTCCTAAATTTTTGTTCTTAAAAATTTCCGGTTTATGTTTGGTTAGCCATTTTTTTGGGAAATTAAATCAATTTTTCTTAGTACGAAGATTTTCGCTGTTTGGTTGTCTATTTACTGCAGGAAATCAATTATTCATAAAACTGTTTTCCCACTACTCATTGAGAATCCAAGTTCGAAGGGAGATATCAAAATCAAATTCACGAAAATAGTTTCAATTTTCATATTTATTTTTTGTGCAACCAAACAAACCCTAAATTTCACACGAAATATAAATTAAATTTCTGCAATCGTTATGTTGTTAGGTGTCATCTACTAGAGGATCATGATCAAATAATTGACTTGTTTGTCAATTAGTCTGTCTCTATCAAAGTAGTGCTTCCTTGACTCGGATGAACCTATAGCAAATTCTTCTTATAAAATAATATTCTGCCCACAGTTTTATAGGCTGTAATGAATCTAGGGGCAAAAACTCTGTGTGCACAAAAAAGAAAGATTGGAAATTTGGGATGGTTGCTGAGGACAACAATTGACAGTGGCCAAAAGCCCAAACTAATAAGATTGGACCGAGTCCAAGCCCAGAATTAGCCCAACATGGATAGTGCACAAATTTTGGACTTTGTTCCTGGACATTAGGAGTGGGCATTCCATCCTGCGATCCCGATCCCGTCCCAATTTTTTCGGGTCTTAATGGAATTGAATAATTCCATCCCGATCCCGTCCCGTCCCGATCTAGAATGGGATGAAGATTTTCAATCCCGCCAATCTCGTCCCGTCCCGAACTAATTTTTCAATATTTATTATTAATATTTTTATGTATTAGTTGGAGTGAGTCAATTTCCGTTATTCTCGAGTTTTATCCTATGACTATTGCATTTTGTTCTCTTTATTTTTGAAAACTGCTGCTACCTGTTATTGCATATTTTCTTAACCTTATATAGACAAAGTGATTGCCTTATGACTTTTCTATGGGTTTATAAGCTTGATACAAGCAAAATACAGTCCTGAGTCCTGATTCAAAATGGTATTGATATTTGGTCATTGAAAAAGAAAGAACTGCCTCAATTTTTTTTATCCTGAAATGACATGGATGGGTTGAAGTTCCTTTTGAAACAGGAGCTTATGTTATGTGTTGTGGTGTAAACAATCTCAGTACTTAATCAATTTGGTAGGGTAGAACTGTAGTTGCATTGCCTTAATCATCTTATTTATATAGCCAACTTCCCAAGTAAATGATTGGATTGCCGAACCCTTGTCGATGATAATCTTCGCAGCAGTCACAGGCAGCACGCTGATCCCGTCCCGTTCCGAACCCGTTTGGGATGGGACGAGGTCGGGATGAGATTTTTCCATCCCGTCCCGTCCCGTCCCGTCCCGTATGAACGGGATGGGATAGGGATGGGTCTATCTCGTCCCATCCCGTCCCGTGCCCACCCCTACTGGACATAAAATGGGGAATGGCATAAACCATTCGATACAGTTCCGGGTTTCCTTTGCCAGAATCCTAACTTTTGAGCAAGGAATGTGATTTCTCAAAAAATGTTGAAATTTTATCGAAAATTTCTCTTTTTTGAATAATTGAAATTTCTTTCGAAATCCGACATATTAATTTCTTTCGTCAGACCAATATCAATTTTTCTACATTTAGATATATTTTAACATTATTTTAGTATTAAAATTTTGTTATATAAGTGATTCTTATGCAATATATTATTTGTACGACTTTATGAGTTTTGTCATACCTTTCATGTATTATATAAGAGTTTAAATTGCTTAAAAACCAAAATTTTTACATTTTTTCTGCCCACAACTAAATATTAAAATCACTATCGAAATTACCTCGAAAAACGAAATCACAATCTTGCTTTTGAGAGCTCAAACAGTTAACATTCTTTGATTGAAAACCAAAATTAATTCCCACAGCATGCATGTGAGAACCAATTTAAGACCAGATTCTTAAGAGATAGGAACAGAGCTTAGGTTGTGAGATACAAAAATACGTCGCCCCTAATTTGATAGTAATATATAGTTATGTTGGAACATTTGTTTTGGTTTTTAAAAAAAATAAAACACTTTCTTTATAAACGAATTTAAAATTCTGTTGAGTGGAGGATGATGAGTGGAAACGAATTTAAAACTGAAGTGGACAGGGTGGCTCCATGTTTTCTGGCGTAAAACACTCCCTGTTTTCATTGTCGTTTTTTATTCTATTTGTGTTCTCTTGTTTTAGAGCTTAAAGCTTGAGAGAATATAAAAGCAACAGAGTCTTGCTTAGAAAGAGAGTTAAGAGCAACAAGCTTCCAAAAACAGAACTGAAACAGACAGAGTGATTTAGTCTTTCTGAAGAGAGCTTCTCCCAGTTCTTGCTTCTTCTTCTGATGAACAGTTTTTGAAAAAACAGAATGAACAACAATGAAACTGAGTTGTTCTTCAGTTCTTGCATCTTCTGAAACAGCAGTCTTGCTTCCGCCATTGAAAAAATCATTCTTGCTTCAATCAGCTCATACAAAAACAGTTTAGCTTATTTGAATTTCGAAAAACAGTTCTTAAGATGGTGAGCCTATTCGAAATGATAGAACAGAGCTTATATGTTTTTCAACATGAAAACAGAGTGATAGCAGAAACACAAACTCAGTCTTGATTGCTTCTTCGAACTCTGTATTTGCAAAACAGAGTATTGCTTGCCTCTTCGAAATCTGTATTTGCAAAACAGAGTATTGTTTGCTTCTTCAACATAGTTTTGCTTGCTGCTTCAAAATCTGTTTATTGCAAACACAGTGAGATTCAGAAACAGTGGTTGCGTTTTTGCAAATTCAGAAACAGTTCTTGAGTTTTGTTTTCAAAACAGAAATGCATCCAGAACGTGTTTTCTGATTTTTGATTCCGAGCAAATGATGAGAGGGTGATATGTATTCCGTTCAATTATTGTGCATTTTTGAACGAGACAGAGAAGATTCTGGGCTGTTTTATCCTGGGGACGGCGGGGCTACGTAACTGCTAGCACAATCTTGGGCAGAGCCGCGAAACGTCTTAAAGAGAGCGACCTAGTCCGCGACTCAACCCAAGAAATACTGGTACATTTGTTCCTAACTATTTCTTTGGATTTATTTACAGCAGTTGAATCTTATACAGCAGTTACGACAAACAGGTATGTTACGTATGAATTTAATTCATAGATTACATTTGTTTGTCAAAGTATGTATGCTTACCTTATGCTTAATGCTTGGATGAAAATTATGCTTATAATTGCATATTAGAAATTACTTGAGTAGAACATCCTATACATTATGCTAGCAAAATACTTAGAAATGTCTTACTGTGACATAATATGTGCTGATCCATGTAATGGCCCCAACAATTTTAAGACGTTGTTCTTTCTGCCATGATTACAAATACTGAATTTGCTAAACAAAGTTTGCATATATTTGTAATACAAGAATGCACACATGTGATCACACTAGAAGTGAAGTTGAGTTATGATACTGACTTTAGCTATGGACTATTCCTTGATTCAAAGGGATCCAAGGATAGGTTGGCAAACATTACTTTGATGAGAAAAATGTATGTTATTGCCATGTTGCTTGAATGTGTCTGTTTGTTATGGATCTCATTCACCGAAGCAAAATTTGTTCCAAGGATTGGAATTTAGTTTTGTTTACACTATGATGCTTTTATGTATCCTTGGGTAGTAGTGTTTTGTTGTGAAATTGGGATGGAAGCATGTTTCTCCATTTATTTATTTAATAAATTGGTTATGGTAGAATCTATGCAATGACACAATCCATGGTAATATTTGAAAAGTTCAGAAAGAGGGTTATATTTAAAGATCCACATGATTTAGAGTTTTACAACTACGTTTGAAATATCAGATATCTTTAGCTATAATGGTGTTTACCATGTTGTGTGATTTTAAAGATATTTTTATGGTGACTTTACTACCATATTGAAATCATATTAATTATGATTAACGTAGTTAGAGATTGACATACATATACACATGATGAGATGTAAAATGTAGTCTAAACTCTAAACCTTGGAGGAATAGAACACCATTCATAGAAATGTAACTATGAAATTGATGCTTTCTGAGTAGGAATATCATGAAATCTGAATCAATAAATTCCAATTGAACATTTCATGAGAAGTGAATAATATCATTTATGCATGTTACTCTTTAGATAATGAGTATGCAGTTCTATGATAATTATGGATGATTCAGTCTATTTTGTTGAGAACAATAATTGATCTATTGTGAAAATTAGAATGCCTCAAATTATCAACACTATTGATGGAAAGAAAAACCATGTGTTTAATGTAATAGTTGATGTTTGATGTTAATAAGGAGGCTATAAGGAATCATTTATATAAAGATTGACCTGTAGATTTTGTTCTTGATGTCAATACATAAATGATTTTGCTTAGACCATAAGTTGGTCGGACTTCCACATGAGGACATGTATTCTTATGGAAAGGATATGTTCTCATGATGATGATGTTGATGACAATATAGATCAATTGAAGCTATTGCTTGATTTTGTTGCGAAACTTTGTTTTCAAAGTCTGCAACTAAATTCTCAGAGGCTGAACACAGAAAGCTTGATGTTTATATCAAAGTTTGAAAAATTCAGAAGCTGAATTTAAGGTACGTGTTCTAATGATATTTTTAGTTGATCCTTGAACTTAAAAGAAAAAATGAGAATAACGAGATGAATAGAATGAGTATTTTATTCGATATTCTCATTTTATGGGTCCTTAAGAGTTGAATGCATGGTCCGCTTCAGATAGCAAGAAGACCGTCATTTAATATGCATTCAAAAAGGTAGTTAAACCTGTTTTTGACAAAAGTGAGAAGGACCGAAGTTCAAAAGTCCCTTAATGGGAAGCTTACGTATATTTTTATACATGCTAAAAATAATTTTGTGGATTCTGATTTTTTGTGAAAAGATTTTTTGTGTTTCTCAAGAAATTTTTCATGAAAAGATAAATTGCATTTATTTTCAAGGCATAGTGGGGGTTATTTCGAGGAATAGTGGGGGTATATCCTCAAATAACGTGCCTATGATAAGTATGCATGAAACTGATAAAGTCATAGAATCTGAGCCTAAGAGAAGTAAATGGAAATGAACTTCTTGGCCCCGATTACTATGTCTTTTCAGTAAAGAAGGTTGTCCTTAGATTTCAAGGAGCCTAATAGATGCAATTGAAAAGGTCATGAGGTACCTTAAGAGGACTACGATCCTCGACTTACAGAAGTTTACCGCTGTCCTTAAAGGATTTAGCGATGCTGATTGGAATACCCTTTCAGATGAGACTCCAAAGCCACCAGTGGCTATATTTTCAATATAGCTGGTGGAGCTGTTTCTTGGAAGTCACAAAAACGGACCATGTTGGCACAGTCCACGATGGAGTAAGAGATTAGAACATTAGCTACGGCTAGTGAAGAAGCAGTTTGGTTGAGAACCCTGCTAGTAGAGAACCCTTTATGGGAAAGACTGATTCCAGTTGTCTTGATCCAATGCGATAGTTCCGCGGCTATTGCAAGAATAATACAGAACCGTTATGATAACGGCAAGAAACGACAAATACGTCGTAAGCACAGTACGGATAGAGAATTCTATCTACTGGTGCTGGGAGAAATCGGATCAAGTACGAACTGATGTGAACTCGGCTAATTCTTTGACGAAAGTATTAGCTAGAGAGCAGGTTTTTGAAACCTCGAAAGGAATGGGACTAAAGCCCTTAGATGAATGAGTCATTAATGACGGTAACCCGACCTATAGACTGGAGATCCCAAGAAATAGGTTCAATGGGTAATAACAAGTCGTGAATGATATGATGTGAATCATGCTGACAAAATAATAATCTCATTCCTAGCATACAGCATGAATTCCTGAAGCGATAGTAGGATGAGTTGAAAAACTCTTAATGATGTCTATACTCTATGTGGAGTGGAGTACCTAGCTACAGGAGTACTCTTGATAGACTCACCTAAGTGATTGTGGAAGTTTGGCCGCTTCCTATGGAATTTGTGGGCAAAATTCCTAAAGCCTTCACTTACTGGGATATACGTGCATGGCCGTAAAGCACAGGCTTTTTAGACTTCACCCAGGAAAAGGTTGTGCGTGTCATGTCTGTTAGAGATAGAGTTCAAAACTACGAGTTACTCTAGTAAAATCTAAAGCATGAACACTATGCAAGAGTTCAAGTCGAAAGACACTTTTGTTTATGCACAATCTTATATTTGATAGATTGCTCGATGAAAATTGTTTTTTCAATCCAGTGTAGGATTGTAAAATTGTTTTTTAAAAATCCAAGTGGGGGATTGTTGGAACATTTGTTTTGGTTTTTAAAAAAAATAAAACACTTTCTTTATAAACGAATTTAAAATTCTGTTGAGTGGAGGATGATGAGTGGAAACGAATTTAAAACTGAAGTGGACAGGGTGGCTCCATGTTTTCTGGCGTAAAACACTCCCTGTTTTCATTGTCGTTTTTTATTCTATTTGTGTTCTCTTGTTTTAGAGCTTAAAGCTTGAGAGAATATAAAAGCAACAGAGTCTTGCTTAGAAAGAGAGTTAAGAGCAACAAGCTTCCAAAAACAGAACTGAAACAGACAGAGTGATTTAGTCTTTCTGAAGAGAGCTTCTCCCAGTTCTTGCTTCTTCTTCTGATGAACAGTTTTTGAAAAAACAGAATGAACAACAATGAAACTGAGTTGTTCTTCAGTTCTTGCATCTTCTGAAACAGCAGTCTTGCTTCCGCCATTGAAAAAATCATTCTTGCTTCAATCAGCTCATACAAAAACAGTTTAGCTTATTTGAATTTCGAAAAACAGTTCTTAAGATGGTGAGCCTATTCGAAATGATAGAACAGAGCTTATATGTTTTTCAACATGAAAACAGAGTGATAGCAGAAACACAAACTCAGTCTTGATTGCTTCTTCGAACTCTGTATTTGCAAAACAGAGTATTGCTTGCCTCTTCGAAATCTGTATTTGCAAAACAGAGTATTGTTTGCTTCTTCAACATAGTTTTGCTTGCTGCTTCAAAATCTGTTTATTGCAAACACAGTGAGATTCAGAAACAGTGGTTGCGTTTTTGCAAATTCAGAAACAGTTCTTGAGTTTTGTTTTCAAAACAGAAATGCATCCAGAACGTGTTTTCTGATTTTTGATTCCGAGCAAATGATGAGAGGGTGATATGTATTCCGTTCAATTATTGTGCATTTTTGAACGAGACAGAGAAGATTCTGGGCTGTTTTATCCTGGGGACGGCGGGGCTACGTAACTGCTAGCACAATCTTGGGCAGAGCCGCGAAACGTCTTAAAGAGAGCGACCTAGTCCGCGACTCAACCCAAGAAATACTGGTACATTTGTTCCTAACTATTTCTTTGGATTTATTTACAGCAGTTGAATCTTATACAGCAGTTACGACAAACAGGTATGTTACGTATGAATTTAATTCATAGATTACATTTGTTTGTCAAAGTATGTATGCTTACCTTATGCTTAATGCTTGGATGAAAATTATGCTTATAATTGCATATTAGAAATTACTTGAGTAGAACATCCTATACATTATGCTAGCAAAATACTTAGAAATGTCTTACTGTGACATAATATGTGCTGATCCATGTAATGGCCCCAACAAGTTATAGACACATCCACATTTACGGTCAAGAGCCTGAGATTGGAAAGGCTAAATTCAAACTTTGAAAGGAAGTTAATTATCAAAGGTGTACTAGTTGAGTTGATCGAATGTGTGGCCGATGATATCACGGCATAAAGGTGAAAAGGGTTTTTTTTTTGAATTTTAAAAAGTTGTTAATTATAATTTTTTGACAACTAAAATACTTATTTGACCGAGTAAAATCCAATCCGAAGAGCTAATCTTGGCAACGTAAGCCATTTAAAAGAGATTTAACATCAAGGTCCATTGTTATTGCTATTACAGGTAATAGATATAATATAAAGTTAGCAACAATATGGCGTATATTCGCCACGGGGACGGGTTTTCAAATTGCTGCAACTCAACGCGTAGCTGTTGTTCGGATGCGTATGGGTGCTCTCTGCGGGTCTGATGCGTTGAGGCTGCTGCTGTATGCTGATGTCGCTGCGTCTGCTGTTGCGGCTGCTGATGCGGCTGCTGCTGTCTGCCGATGCGGTTGCGTTTTGATGCTGTCTGCCGAGGCCGTTGTGGATGTCACTGCTGCTGAATGTCGCTGATGTTGCTCTGTATGTCGCCGTTGCTGCTGTTGCTGTGAAGTTGCTGCTGCTGCGAAGTTTGCTCTGCTGCTGCTGCTGTGCCGTGATGCTGCTGCTGCTGCTGAGCGTTTCTGCTGCTGTTAGATTTTCAGCGTATTGCGTGGTTGCGGTGTTGTGGGTGTATGTTTTTGTTTCGGCAATCTTGGGGGAGCTCGGGCTTCTATTCTATTCCTAGCTGGTCCTCAGTTTTAGTGGTTATTTCTATCCAGGAATTTTGCTTTAAATTTTAAGTTACTCAATTTTGTGATTAAAATCTTCTTTGAGCATTAACGCGGGTAAAGTCGTAATGTACCCCCGCTATGATTTGTAATTTTTATGATTAATTAATAAAGGTCTGGCATTCCAAAGGTGCCCCTCCCCACTGGAGGTTTTTTTTTTTTTTTTTTTTAAAAAAAAAAAAAAGTTAGCAACAATAGATAGAAACAACCAAAATTTCAACATCAAAGAATGATCAATGGACTTTTTAAAGTTCCTAATTGTCAAATAATTAATCGAAACAACCATTATTTTCAACTTTCCATTCAATAAGCTTGCATTCCAATATGTTCCAAACTTTCAACATCTTCTCAATAGAACTAAAGAAAAAAAATGAAATGTAGCATAAACCCTTCACTAGAACAATCTGAAAAGGTTTTTTTTATCCCTAAGCTCATCATGAGTTCCGGCTTGATCATCAGCTAGAGCGAATTAAGCCGCCACCTTGGCATTCTCTTCAGCTAATGCCTCTGCCTTCATGGCAACTTTAATGGCTTCTGCGAGCTGATCATAAGCTTCAGTCCAGGCACCACACATCTCATCACTCCATTGATCTCCCAATGCTTCTTTTATTGTCCTCAACAAAGCTTCCCTTACCACCTCAAAATGGGCATCGATGACACCTTTCTTGACATGGACAGAACCCAAATTCTTCAAAGTATTCTCAGCTATTACCACTCCACCAGTCTCTCTTAATTGCACTGCAGCTTCGCATGTCTGTTACAATCAACAAAAAAATATGTTCCGTAAACCAAACACAACCTAATATAATCTCCAAGATGAAGTAAAAGTAAACTTAGAGGATGAAAATGTTCATATACCATCTTGAACACTTTCACAGCATGTGCTTTTAGCTTGGGGTTGTTCTGAGGTAGCTCATCAGAATCCTTCAAAAATGAGAAGAGTCCCTTTGCCGCTGGGGCAATCTCTATTATCCTATATAATTATTCAAAAATAGAAAACTAAATCACTCTTCTAGACAAATGAAAAAAAAAAAAAAAAAAAAAAAAAAACTATATAACGAATAAGAAGCTTACGTTCCAAAGAACTTGAGACTCAATTCGGGAACGTTCTGCTTCATGACCTCCCATGAACTCTTCACCAACACTTCTTGTTCCTCTGTGAAAACCATTTTCAGCTTTCTTTGATTCTTCTCAAAGTCACTTAGAACTCAATCTATAGCATTCTCAATGTGATTGGTGGTACTTATATAGCCCAGTGGGTTCAAATAGCTCCCCACGAGACGCGCGTGGGTTTAGCACACGACTCATGATGTTCTCTCGTGACAACTATTTTCTCAAATCTGGACATTCCCTATCCTGTATTCCTAGTTGTTAAGTTAAAATCTTACCTCCTTCCTTCATTTGCAACTATTATTATTATTATTGTTTTTTATTTTTTATTTTTACTGCAAAATACGAAGATTTTTATTGAAAGGACGAAGCAAAGAAAATTACACAGAACGCAATCCTAAAGCAAGGACTGCCACAACACTTTGAACATGTAATAAAAAAAACCCCTAAAAATATTACACGTCTTATTCATTCTCCACATGGTATTACTAAACTCACCATTTAAGTGTGGTACATAGAGATATGTCATATGACAATCATCAAATTTCATCACAAATTATGTTTTGTAAGTTAAAATTTGTATATCGAGTCATTTTTAATGCACCTGATTGAGGGGTTCATTTTGCAAGATCTGCGCAATAGTTTGGTTAGCGAAATTCAATTATTTTAATTTTGTTCTGAGAGCGATATACACGCTGACATGTTAGACTCGTAAGCATGTCGAAAAGAAATATTTTTTTATAAATTTAAGCATGTCGAAAAGAAATATTTTTTTATAAATTAAAACAATAATATCTTTCAGGTGATCCACCGTAAGAAAACAATAATATATATCCTAATGGTTCTCCACCATCTATAGTTAATGAAAAATTCTAACTGTCGAAGGAATGGGCGAGGAAAACAGCGAGGGGAGGGGGGACCGTCCATCCCCTTGGGATGTATGCCTTCATTTTTCTTGTGCGCATCTCGGAGAGATGGACGGTCCCCCCTCCCTCCCCTTGCTGTTTTCCTCGCCCATTCCCTCAACGGTTAGACAAGCTCATATTTAATACATTATGATTAATTAATTATTTAAGTTACTCGTAGAAGAGTAAGTCTATCTAGTTAAGTTTACTAATCATTTTTATATTAAGTTTTAGTTTTTACACTTTTTACTTCTTATCTTTTAAATACGAGCACAAACACCATTTATAAAAAAAAAAGGTTAGAAATGTAAAAAAATTCAAACTTGACCAAAAATGACTAGCAAACTTGACTTAGTAGAATTGTTGCTCGTAGAATATTACTTTCGATGTGGTAAAACACAATTTGTGTGTTTTTTGTCAGGTTTAAATTTTTATATTTTTATCCTTTCTTTTTAAAATACAACCACAAACATTATTTATAAAAATAGTAGAAGTGTAAAAAGCCTTAGTGTTCCGTGGTTATTTAGAATTGTTGTTCGCAGAGTGATTTTTATGTCAAGATCACCCTCTTTTAGTAAATAACTAGAAATTTACCAAACTTTAAATGTTCCTCCATTCAAAATTTCTTCTACCCTTTTGCTTTATGTTTGCTACACCACGATTGCTGACTGCTTCCTTTTTGTTTTCACCTCTCAACCTTTTCAACTAAACCCATTATTTATTTTATTTGTATGGTTGAATTCTTTTTGCCCATAGTTTTGCTTCTTATAGGAGTCTATATGGGCTAAAAGTCGAGGGCAAAAATAGGTGAATGTGTAGATTGACTCAAAATTGGCACGAACTGATCAAAGTAATGAAGCAAAAATGGATGTGATCACAAAAACAAGGATGAAGCAGTGAATTAACTAAGTTAATCATTGTACTTTGATCTAATTATATAAATTCATAAATTAGAATTGACAACTGATTGCAACAAAGTCGACCATTTTCCATGAAAAGTGAAACATCCCTCTAGTGGGTAGGCACTTTAAGTATTGCTCTATCATATGCTCCCTCTTTATTATACATTTTCCGTATTAAGTTTAACGATCTCATCAGTTTTCTTTATGTTGGCTCAACATAATACCCTATCAAGATAATATCAATGTATGTGATTCAAGCGATATATCAAATTATATTTTATAAATGATAATGTGAAGACTGTTGCTTAAGTTGTGTCGTAAATATATTTTATAAAGTCAACAAATTTGCATCTTAATAGCGATCCATTATTATAAGCTTATAACTTTATAACACTAATTTTTCGCTGTGGTAAAACAGAACTTTTGTGTTTAATATCTGTGAAAGTGATTTAGATGTCAAGATCAAACTCTTGTAATAAATAACTCAAATGTTACAAATTTAAACTTTTGAGTTGCATTGAAATTGTCTTCTAATCTTTGATTTATGGTTACTCGACATAAACCTACCTATTGCAACTATTATTGTACTAATTCGATAACAACAAGGGTTTAAGGTATATAAAATACTCGCAAAGCACCAAAATTCTTGATATGTAAATAGAAAGTCAACAATTCTAGGATGCCCGGCTTGATACCCGGTTTGAATGCCCGGTGCACTGTAGCACCGTAGATCTGCATCGAAATCAGAGACAACTCATATCTCGATGCAAATCTACGGTGCTACAGTGCACCGGGCATCCAGCTGGGCACTGTAGCATTACTCATAGAAAGTAATACAAGTTTTTAACCTAAAGTTCACACACACCCTTATTTCTCCTATTTGAAAATTTTAGAATAAGTTTATTTTTTTAGGGGATGGTCTCGTATTCATGTAGATCAACTTCCATGATTAACTATCAAAAAAAAAAATCATTAAATATTGTCTCCAAATTAATGGTGAAATTGAACTGTTAGGCTTGGATTAAGAAAGACTAGTGGAAAGACCGGACTGTTTGGAAAATCAAAATTCATATAGTCGACTCTAAAAATAATGGAAATGAATTTTGATGATGATGATTCAACCTTCCTGTAGAACTAAAAATTTTCTGATGCTAAAGGTACCTTGTCACAAAAAATCAATTTATTCTAAAAATTTTGAGTGAAATAAGCGTGTGTATAATAACTTTTACCCTACTACATGTAGTACGAGAAAATAGATTGAATGTGGTTGTGGTTTGGCAGACCTTTGTCATGAATGAATTATTTGGCAGACCTTTGTCATGGTTGTGGTTGTGGTTTGGCAGACACGAATGAATTATTTGGCAGACCTTTCTCATGGTTGTGGTTGTGGCATCAAGATAAAATAATTGACTCGACCATTTTTTTCCCCACTAATATCACTCTCTCAAAGTGATACTTTCTTTTCATCAAAAAGAAAAAAAAAAAAAAAAAAAAAAAAAGCGTCTAACTGGCTAGGAAACCAGCGTGGGAGGTGGTGGAAACCCTCCATCTCCCTTGGGATTTGTGGCTTTATCTCATTTTACGCATTTCGAAAGAAATGGAGGGTTCCCACCCCCTCCCTCGTTGGTTTCTTCGACAGTTAGAATTTCTGAAAAAGAAAGAGAGCGTCTAACTGTCGAGGAAACCAGCGAGGGAGTGGCACTTTCTTGACTCCAATAATCCACAATTTTTGTTACATCGTTTTCTAAATTGAATTTTTCTGTTTGCCCATAGTTTTATTATTTGATTCTTCATTCATGGAGGAAAAATTCTGTGGCCGAGAAAAGTTTAGTAGGTTGCTTGGCTGGTGTAAACTTTGATGCAAGAATTAGAAGTGACAACTGATGGAAACGAAGTTGACCATTTCCATGTAAAGTTGATGAATATCACAATTGACATGTGATGCGCCTAAATATGTCATCAATAGAGATTTGATCCTTAAAATAAGGTTATAAGGCCGAAGACTATCTATTTGGTGGTCGAAGATACTTTGATGTTTAAGTCAGTTAATTTGTAGGAGAGAATAAATTTGGACAGAGTATAGTTCAGTTGTTTTTGCATACCTTTTGTTGAATGTTCATTTTATCTTATATAATGTACATAATTAATTTTCTGAGTGACTTAAGCATGTAAGGCGTGATGAGAGGAAACATTCCTCACAACAATCTTCTCCTTCATTGAAATATGTCCTTGGACCTGGACTTGGGCATTTAATTATGGTATATTATTAAAAATCTTTTTGGGCTTTAATGACTGGGCCTATTATTCGTGTTAAGATTAAAGTGTTTGTTTCTCGTGATTGATTATCTTTGGGACATGTACGATCGAGATTAGAGAATTATTTGATGTATTATCGACAAGTATTTGTGGATGCAACATACAGGAATGAAAGAATATTTGGTTCAAGATTAGGTTATCTTCTTTATTTGCAAATAATATACTTGTGTTAAGAAGATAAGGTAAGGCTGATAATGGTCAATGTCCATATGATTCATGATCCACACTTGTTTATCATAGATCACACCCTCTGTTTGGGTTTCATTTTTCATATCAAAAGCCCAACACATGTGCTGATGGCCGATATTAGATTAGATTGGGCTCGATCCAAATTGTAGTACCTTTTTATCAACCCCCGCCCCATCGACAATGCCATCACAACAAAGTACCTTCTAAAATTGAATGTGAGCTTCTAGTGCACTACTAGAGAAGAAAAGAGATACTGAACATGAACACTGAAATGAAATGTGAGTTACCTTATGTTTTAACAACAATTCAATGAACCTTGATGGAAGTCAGGCAGGCAGGCAGGCTCAAGAAGTTGGATTGTATGCTCTCTAAATAGAGCATTGTTATTAAAGGGTTAATTTACACAACATATAATGCTTAAGAGTCGTGTAATGTGTCACACAATGGTTTCAAAACACCTTGAAAATAAGTGTGAAATCAATTTGGAAGTTATTCGATTTGGACCAATGATCTAACCTAATTAAAACTCAGAACTATTTTTTTCTGGTGAAAAAGATGATAAGTGAATTGTTGTGGAGAATGGTTTGGCTTGTAATTTGTTTAGATACTTGATTTTTGACACTTTCATGATGTCTTGACATTTCTTGATATATGAATGATTTCCTTGTATTTTATTTTCTTTCTTATTTTTAATAAACATCTTCGTATTTGGCAAAAAAAATTTTTTTGATAAAGTGATTTCCTTAAGAACAAGAGAGATAAACCATGAAACCAAATAAGTTTCACTACATTTGCTGCTTATAACATTACTCGTGCGATGAATTTCCTTTGGTGCAGGTAATAATCCTCTAATCTTTCCTCACAAAAAGTTTGTAAAGACTGATCAGGTAAATCAAATGTTCTCTTTTCTTCCCCCCTTTTCCCATTTTGTTCCTTATCTAATTTCTTTTTCGATGTCTTTCAGTAGAAGCAGCTAATGTTTTCCTATATTGGGCTAAGAATGTGAGTCAAGACTAAGATATATAAGACACCCATTTCAACATGGGCGTTTCATACTTATAAGTTATAAGTGCATTTTAAACTCTATTTCCTACCTTTCAATTAACAAATACAAAATTTGCTCATTTGTTGTTTTTATTTGAACCGTGAGATGATGAAAATACAAATGCAAGCAAATTTGAATTCGATGATGAAATTATTGATTCTAGAAAAAAACAAGGTGTTTCAGGGATCGTTATCAAATTAGATTTCTCCAAAGTCTTTGACAACGTCTCTTGGAGATACTTGGATTTGGTAATGGCTCGCATGGGGTTTGACTCCAAATGAATTCATTGGCTTCACACTTGCAGATCTACAGCTAATTTCTCTCTGAAAATTAATGGTCAGCTAATTTTTCTGGCATGATGTTTGGTGTAGTAACCAATCTTTGAAGGATCTGTTTCCAATGTTGTTTATCATTAACAACAATCAATATGGGAGTGTGAGCAATTTTTGGTCTATCGACAATTCTTGGGATCTTTCCTTTCGAAGACACCTCAATACTGAGGAACTAGATGAGTTCGCTAATCTAATGCATCTGTTAGATAGACAAATGCTCTCAGAGGGATCAGATAGTTTGGTGTGGAAGGGTAAAGGTGTGGGCTTCTCGGTGAAAGAATTTTCAGATATGTTGGCTGCATCTCATTATGAGACCCACTCTAACCCCTTCATTTCCTCCCACAAAAATCTGGTATGGGTGAAAAACTTTTTTCCTCGGATTAATTTCTTTAGTTGGTCAGTTTTGCATGAGAAAATCTTGACTAAAGATAGGTTAAGAAAAAGAGGAATCCTCACAGGGAGTCTTTGTGTGCTTTGCAATGAATTTGACGAGACACTGGACCATTTGATGCTTCACTGCAGTTTCTCCAAATCCATTTGGAGCAGTTTCTTGGCGGAATTCGATTTGAGTTTGATGTTTGAAGGCTCCATTTTAGATTGGCTAAGTTGGTGGTCTCAAGCTAATCCTTCCCGTCGGGGGGAGTGGTTATGGCGTAGGGTCCCTCACGTTCTCATGTGGTGTGTGTGGAAAGAAAGAAATAAAAAGGTATTTGAAGGACTCAACAGATCAGAGCACTCTATCTTTATCGAGATTAGAGAATTGCTGTGGATGATGGGTACGGCATGTAATTTGTTTAGGGATTTGGGTTTTGACACTTTCATAGTGTCTTGGCATTCCTTGATATAGGAATGTTTTTCTTTGTATTTTGTTTCCCTTTCTTTCGTTAATAAACATTTTCGTATTTGAACAAAAAAAAAAAAAAAAAAAGGAATGTAGTCAATTTGCTACCCAAAAAGTTGGGTGCCTCACAGGGCAGACGGCATCACAGAAGGCGTTCGGTTAAGGTGCACAAAAATGTTTAAGTCCCTTTACAAGTTTCATAATGAATATAATCGGTGTTTTAAAGTCCACAAAGCAACCAAAGTGACAAAATCTACCAAAGCATTGTGAATGCCAACAATGCTACCTTAAGGCCCTCCTTTGAAGTTTCAAATGTCTTTAGAGGAAGAAAACTAATTAAAGTGATTAAGCAAACTATGTAACTGTAATTTATTAGCTTCCAAACTTACCTTAGACCCTCTTTTGAAAGCTTTCATTATGTCTTTATTTATAAGTTATGCTGTCCCCTCTCCTCTCATTGTATTCCAATATTCTTCATCAGACCATGCTCTCTTTATTCAGTCAAAAACAGTGTGGCTTACACTCTAAGCTCTCTCCCTCAAAATTAAGCTCATTATTCTTCATGATTTCATGCATGCATGGAACAGTATAGTATTGTATATATTAATTACTCCAATTAAGTACTACTATACTTGTAAATTACTCCATGATACAGTGAGTGTCAAAACCCAAATTCCTAAACAAATTACATGTCGTACCCATCCTTCACAGCAATTCTCTAATCTTGATAAAGATAGAGTGCTCTGATCTGTTGAGTCCTTCAAATACCCTTTTATTTCTTTCTTTCCACACACACCACATGAGAACGTGAGGGACCTTACGCCATAACCACTCCCCCCGACGGGAAGGATTAGCTTGAGACCACCAACTTAGCCAATCTAAAATGGAGCCTTCAAACATCAAACTCAAACCGAATTCCGCCAAGAAACTGCTCCAAATGGATTTGGAGAAACTGCAGTGAAGCATCAAATGGTCCAGTGTCTCGTCAAATTCATTGCAAAGCACACAAAGACTCCCTGTGAGGATTCCTCTTTTTCTTAACCTATCTTTAGTCAAGATCTTCTCATGCAAAACTGACCAACTAAATAAATTAATCCGAGAAAAAAGGTTTTCACCAATACCAAATTTTTGTGGGAGGAAATGAAGGGGTTAGAGTGGGTCTCATAATGAGATGCAGCCAACATATCTGGAAAAAAAAATTCACCGAGAAGCCCACACCTTTACCCTTTCACACCAAACTATTTGATCCATCTGAGAGCATTTGTCTATCCAACAGATGCATTAGATTCGCGAACTCATCTAGTTCCCCAGTATTGAGGTGTCTTCGAAAGGAAAGATCCCAAGAATTGTCGTTAGACCAAAAATTGCTCACACTCCCATATTGATTGTTGTTAATGATAAACAACATTGAAAACAGATCCTTCAAAGATTGATTACTACACCAAACATCATGCCAGAAAAATTGATATTCACTAGACTCAAAAAAAAAAATTTGTAGATGGGATTGCTGATTTCCCACTTTGTTTGGTCTTAAGGTGATAATGATTGATATTCACTACTAACAACCACCCCCGACTGATGTAAAAGATTTTTTCAAGTAATAATAATCTTAGTATTCTTATAAAAAAAAAAAAAAACATCATCATAATATTAAGACTAAATTCTTACGCAAAGACTATCACAAATTCATGCTTTCACATGCCCATTTCTTTAATTGAATTTAGTATGTTCTTAGGTAATGTCTATTTTGTTGCATTTAGAGAAAATTGATTTCTTTGTGAAATTTTATTTTTTATTCTGTTGGTATATATATAGGACTTGGTCCTGATTTTTTTTTTTAATGAACGAATGAAAATAGTTATTTTTTAGGCGTAAACGGGCAACGTTTTCTTAGTAAAACTACGAAAAGAGATAATTATTTTGGCCACTCAAAATATTTTGAAATCAAATTTCTTAACCACAAAAATAATAAATAATAAAAAAATCAGTGGACGTAAATTTTGGTAATTTAAGGATTTTCTTTCATTGAATTCCTGTGATTTTTTTTTTTTTTGATAAGCATATAGCCAGTATTATAACTAATAAATATGATTACACAAATTTTGTCCGGCAATTGAAGCTAAGTGATGTGCTTCTTGATTATAATGTAATTGAATTCTTAACTTTCAATTTTACACCTCTAAATTATAATGTAATTCATAATTGATTATTATGTATCAAGCCAGTAATATGTAGATTAAATAAGGTGAAATTGATCATAGAAAAGTAAACTGAATATTCAAATTTAATTTTGGTTTTTACACTTTTTATCTCTTATCTTTAAAATAAGAGTAGAAACATCATTTATAAAAAGGATTAAAAGTGTAAAAAAATTTAAACTTGACTAAAAAATGACTAGCAAACTTGACTTACTAGAATTGTTGCTCGTAGAATATTACTCTCGATGTGGTAAAACATAATTTGTGTGTTTTTTGTCAGGTTTGAATTTTTATATTTTTACTAATTTTTTTAAAACACAATCACAAATATTATTTATAAAAAGAGTAGAAGTGTGAAAAACCTTAGTGTTCCATGGTTGTCTAGAATTGTTGTTCGCAGAGTGATTTTTATGTCAAGATCACCCTCTTTTAGTAAATAACTCAGAAATTTACCAAACTTTAAATGTGACTCCATTCAAATTTTCTTCAACCTTTTTGCTTTATGTTTACTACACCACGATTGCTGACTGCTTCCTTTTTGTTTTCACCTCTCAACCTTTTCAAATAAACCCATTATTTATTTAATTTGTATGGTTGAATTCTTTTTGCCCATAGTTTTGCTTCTTATAGTATAGGAGTCTATATGGGCTAAAAGTCGAGGGCAAAAATAGGTGAATGTGTAGATTGACTCAAAATGGGCACGAACTGATCAAAGTAATGAAGCAAAAATGGACGTGATCACAAAAGATAAGTTAATCATTGTACTTTGATCTAATTATATAAATTCATAAATTAGAATTGATAACTGATTGCAACAGAGTCGACCATTTTCCATGGAAAGTGAAACATCCCTCTAGTGGGTAGGCACTTTAAGTATTGCTCTATCATATGCTCCCTCTTTATTATACATTTTCCGTATTAAGTTTAACGATCTCATCAGTCTTCTTTGTGTTGGCTCAACATAATACCCTATCAAGATGGAGCCGTATCCTAAATAGTATATAAAAAAATTAGACATATCTCAATAGCAACGAGATCTTTTTTGAAACAATTAATTAGTAGCAGTTATTTAAGTTGGAGACAATATCTCATTCTTTAAAATGTATCTCTTGCACTCAAGCGGAGGAAAAAAAATCAATTTATTCCTTCTAAGCCTTCTAAGCTAGCTAAAAATGCATCAGCCACCTTATTGCACTGTCTCAACACATGATCAATTTTCATGGACATCAAATGATTTGAACTCGACGTCGTTCTCGTTGAAACACTTCAAATAATGAGTTCTCATTTGGAGTGCTATGATTTATATCCTTGCTAATCTTGAGACCTCCACGAGACAAGCGTGGGATTGTGACCACCAACTATGCTTCAGCTCGTGATCGTGAATTCGCTTTGCTTTGGTATCGTATACTCTCGGATGTTGTTGCAAAATTTGACTACTTGACTTAAACCTTTTTTTTTTTTTTAATTTGGCAACAAAGGAGTTATTAGGCATTTCTTGTTCATATCACCTTTGCAAGGTTTGTATATATTGCTGTAAATCAACAAATTATTAATACAATTTTCGTGAAGCAATATATCATATGTCGCGGCAATATCAATGTATGAGATTCAAGCGATATATCAAATTAGTCATAAGAATGCGGCAGTCCCATTAGCAAAATTTTGTGAACACAGGAAAATTATAATGTGAAGACTGTTGCTTAAGTTGTGTCGTAAATATATTTTATAAAGTCAACAAATTTGCATCTAAAAATTTTGAGTGAAATAAGCGTGTGTATAACTTTTACCCTACTACATGTAGTACGAGAAAATAGATTGAATGTGGTTGTGGTTTGGCAGACCTTTGTCATGAATGAATTATGGCATCAAGATAAAATAATTGACCATTTTTTTCCCCCACTAATCACTCTCTCAAAGTGGTACTTTCTTTTCATCAAAAAGAAAAAAAGAAAAGAAAAAAGTGGCACTTTCTTGACTCCAATAATCCACAATTGTTTTTTTAGGGATGGAGGGTAGGGGTAGGCATTCCATCCTGCGATCCTATTTTTGTTCCGATTTCGTCTCGTTCCGTCCCAATTTTTTTGGGTTTTAATGGGATTGAATAATTTCATCCCGATCCCGTCACGTCCCGATCTAGAATGGGATGGGATGAAGATTTTCAATCCCGCCAATCCCGTCCCGTCCCGAACTAATTTTTGGAGAATGAGGTGAGTTCTATATCATACTTGGTAATTCCACCTTTTTTTTTTTAAGCCAATGATGTTATCTTATGATCGCCCATGTTGTTTTTAGGGATCCTGCTTGGAGCTGTGCATGGAATTGTCGAATCTCTATTCAGAAGGTATACTAAGAATGGGATGCACGAAGACTTGGCTTACAAGTACATTGTTGAATGCATTACAAGAATTATTATGGCGTCTCTTATGCTTCTCAATCTAACCTGTTATGTTGCTCAACCAGGGTATGCTGTCAGTCTATAACTCTCTGTCAGAGGAAGGTAAAAAGGAATTCCAGGCTGCATACAGTGCGTCCTACTATCCTTGTATGGATATCCTATATGAGTGCTACGAAGATGTAGCCAGTGGGAGTGAGATCAGGAGTGTTGTCTTGGCTGGGCGCCGGTTTTATGTATGTCTATATATTTTTTGTACTTGTTTTTTGGTCAATTTTACTACTGTAGTATTTTCTTTGTACTTGTGCAATCTTGAATGAAAGAGTGACATCCTTTATGGCTAAGCATGTAATTGGAAGTCTTCAAGCCTATTTAATGCATGTATTCTCATAGAAGTGTTTACAAATGGTTGTTAAATGGATTCTTCTTTCAGATGCCTGTGTATGTGTTTGTGCTCGAGGTTGTTGATCCAATGCTTAGTTTTGATGGTTTAGGGAGTTGGTTCTAATAGTGTTCCTCTTTAACTTGAGCCATTTTCTTCTACATCTAAGTTTAGAGCAGGTATCTAATATCATTTTAGACGTGCCAGTGCAATTCCAAGGTGTAAATGGTTCTGGTTGCCACTGATATGTCATGGAAGGTAAGCTTTCTCAATGTGTTGAATCTTTGATATCATGTCAGTGGTTGCGCAGAAGAATCTCAATTGCTGGTTTACAACATTTGGTGAGTCAGCCTTTGAATTGAAATGGGGTACCAGCTAATTTCGTCCCGTCCCGTCCCGTTCCGATCCCGTATGAATGGAATAGGATAGGGATGGGTATATCTCGTCCCATCCCGTCCCGTGCCCACTCCTAATGGAGGTTCTCCCTCCCCCCCTCACTGGTTTCCTCGGCAAATAGAATTTCCCTTTTTGTTATATCGTTTTCTAAATTGAATTTTTCTGTTTGCCCATAGTTTTATTATTTGATTCTTCATTCATGGAGCAAAAATTCTGTGGCCAAGAAAAATTTAGTAGGTTGCTTGGCTTGTGTAAACTTTGATGCAAGAATTAGAAGTGACAACTGATGGAAACAAAGTTGACCATTTCCATGTAAAGTTGATGAATATCACAATTGACAAGTGATGCGCCTAAATTTGTCATCAATACAGATTTGATCAGTAAAACAAGGTTATATTGCCGAAAACTATTTATCTGGTGGTCGAAGACACTTTAATGTTTAAGTCAGTTAATTTGTAGGAGAGAATAAATTTGGACAGAGTATAGTTCAGTTGTTTTTGCATACCTTTTGTTGAATGTTCATTTTATCTTATATAATGTATATAATTAATTTTCTGAGTGACTTAAGCATATAAGAGGAAATATTCCTCACAACAATTTTCTCCTTCATTGAAATATGTCCTTGCACTTGAACTTGGGCATTTAATTATGGTCTATTGTTTAAAAATCTTTTTGGGCTTTAATGACTGGGCCTATTATTCGTGTTGAGATTAAAATGTTTGTTTCTCGTGATCGATGATCTTTGCGACATGTACGATTGAGATTAGAGGATTATTTGATGTATTATCGACAAGTATTTCTGGATGCAACAGACAGTGGCGGATCTATAGCTTGGGTAAGGGGGTCAATTGACCCCCTTAGGTTTTAAAAAAAATCAATGAAAGTATATAAAATTTTAATCTTGCCCCCCTTAAAAATTTTATGTTGCCCCTCTTGTCTGGGTTTCTCTCCTCTTGTCTGGTTCCTCTGAGTTTCTCTCTTCTTGTCTGGTTCCTCTGAGTTTCTGAGTTTCTGATTTTCTCAGAGAAGAGTTTCTCTCCTCTTGTCGATTTTCAATGAAAAGATCTCCTGAAAAGAGTTTCTCTCCTCTTGTCTTTTAGGAACTCAATGAAAAGAGAGACATATGAGATGAAAATAGAGCTAAAGTGGGTTTTGAAGAGAGAAATATCAGTTTGGGTATTTAATAAAAAGATAAAAAAACTTCATTTTATTAAATTTGTTCAAAGGTTTATTCTAATCAATCAAAGAGATAGAGAAAAAATCCAGGACGTAAATTCTTTTCTTTTATCCGAGGAGAAGGAGGTTATTTTATTGCAGTTGCTCATAAATCAATGTTTTTTTCTAATGAAAAAGAGAGATAAAAAAAAAATCATACTTTGTTAATCGCCTTCATGTTTAGGTTGGGGGTATTTGTTGAATCACCTTGATGTTTAGATTGGTAGGTATTTGTTTAGTTGTTTAAATTTTGAGTGGGTTTCATATTTGTTCAAGTTTAGGTGCGGTATTTCATGTTTGTATAAGCATCTGATTTATCATATTTCTTTATACAGGAGAACTTCATATTTGATTTTTAATTTAATTTAATTTGTTTAGGCTTTGACAAAGTGGGTATTTGATCCTTGAAGCTTTTACCTAAATTTACTGTGCATCTACATTGACTCATTATGTATGTTTCTCGTGTAATACTTTTAAAACTCTATTTTAATCATATTTATGTATTTATTTTAAAAATTAAATTATCCATAACTTTTTTGCCCCCCTTTGTCTGCAATCCTGGATCCGCCCCTGGCAACAGACATGAATGAAAGAATATTTTGTTCAAGATTAGGTTATCTTCTTTATTTGCAAATAATATACTTGTGTTAAGAAGATAAGGTAAGGCTGATAATGGTCAATGTCCATATGATTCATGATCCACACTTGTTTATCATAGATCACACCCTCTGTTTGGGTTTCATTTTTCATATCAAAAGCCCAACACATGTGCTGATGGCCGATATTAGATTAGATTGGGCTCGATCCAAATTGTAGTACCTTTTTATCAACCCCCGCCCCATCGACAATGCCATCACAACAAAGTACCTTCTAAAATTGAATGTGAGCTTCTAGTGCACTACTAGAGAAGAAAAGAGATACTGAACATGAACACTGAAATGAAATGTGAGTTACCTTATGTTTTAACAACAATTCAATGAACCTTGATGGAAGTCAGGCAGGCAGGCAGGCTCAAGAAGTTGGATTGTATGCTCTCTAAATAGAGCATTGTTATTAAAGGGTTAATTTACACAACATATAATGCTTAAGAGTCATGAAATGTGTCACACAATGGTTTCAAAACACCTTGAAAATAAGTGTGAAATCAATTTGGAAGTTATTCGATTTGGACCTATGATCTAACCTAATTAAAACTCAGAACTATTTTTTTCTGGTGAAAAAGATGATAAGTGAATTGTTGTGGAGAATGGGTTCGACTTGTAATTTGTTTAAATACTTGATTTTTGACATTTTCATGATGTCTTGACATTACTTGATATAGAAATGATTCCCTTGTATTTTGTTTCCTTTCTTATTTTTAATAAACATCTTCGTATCTGGAAAAAAAAAATAAAAATGATAAAGTGATTTCCTTAAGAACAAGAGAAAGATAAACCAGGAAACCAAATAAGTTTCACTACATTTGCTGCTTATAACATTACTCGTGCGACGAATTTCCTTTGGTGCAGGTAATAATCCTTTAATCTTTCCTCACAAAAGTTTGTAAAGACTGGTCAGGTAAATCAAATGTTCTCTTTTCTTCCTCCTTTTTCCCATTTTGTTCCAAATCTAATTTCTTTTTCGATGTCTTTCAGTAGAAGCAGCTAATGTTTTCCTATATTGGGCTGAGAATGTGAGTCAAGGCTAAGATATATAAGACACCCATTTCAACATGGGCGTTTCATACTTACAAGTTATAAGTGCATTTTAAACTCTATTTCCTACCCCTTTCAATTAACAAATACAAAATTTGCTCATTTGTTGTTTTTATTTGAACCGTGAGATGATGAAAATACAAATGCAAGCAAATTTGAATTCGATGAGGAATGTAGTCAATTTGCTACCCAAAAAGTTGGGTGCCTTCACAGGGCAGACGGCATCACAGAAGGCGTTCGGTTAAGGTGCACAAAAATGTTTAAGTCCCTTTACAAGTTTCATAATGAATATAATCGGTGTTTTAAAGTCCACAAAGCAACCAAAGTGACAAAATCTACCAAAGCATTGTGAATGCCAACAATGCTACCTTAAGGCCCTCCTTTGAAGTTTCAAATGTCTTTAGAGGAAGAAAACTAATTAAAGTGATTAAGCAAACTATATAACTTTAATTTATTAGCTTCCAAACTTACCTTAGACCCTCTTTTGAAAGCTTTCATTATGTCTTTATTTATAAGTTATTCTGTCCCCTCTCCTCTCATTGTATTCCAATATTCTTCATCAGACCATGCTCTCTTTATTCAGTCAAAAACAGTGTGGCTTACACTCTAAGCTCTCTCCCTCAAAATTAAGCTTATTATTCTCCATGATTTCATGCATGCATGGAACAGTATAGTAATTACTCCAATTAAGTACTACTATACTTGTAAATTACTCCATGATACAGTGAGTGCAAAACATGTTTATGCAACAAGTTTAGGACATCGAGCAAATCTGATATAGGTTGTGTAGACAGTCTAACCAACTAAACAATCAACAACTAGATCTAAATGACTGGGTTCAGTGTAGAACAGATATGACATAGGATCCCATTCCCATCTGTTTTTTTATCTCATAATCCACCGCACAAGGTCATAGTCCTTCATTTAACTCGAGAAAGATTTATAAATAACGAAATAGTGATATGATATACAAGTATTATAAATTAAGTATTGTATTATCTATCCAAAAAAAAAAAAAAAAATTGTAGATGGGATTGCTGATTTCCCACTTTGTTTGGTCTTAAGGTGATAATGATTGATATTCACTACTAACAACCACCACATCATCATAATATTAAAGACTAAATTCTTACGCAAAGACTATCACAAATTCATGCTTTCACATGCCCATTTCTTTAATTGAATTTAGTCTGTTCTTAGGTAATGTCTATTTTGTTGCATTTAGAGAAAATTGATTTCTTTGTGAAATTTTATTTTTTATTCTGTTGGTATATATATATATATATATAGGAATTGGTCTTGATTTTTTTTTAATGAATGAATGAAAATAGTTCTTTTTTAGGCGTAAACGGGCAACATTTTCTTAGCAAAACTATGAAAAGAGATAATTGTTTTGGCCACTCAAAATATTTTGAAATCAAATTTCTTAACCACAGAAAAAAAAAATTAATCAGTGGACGCCAATTTAATCAGAGCGCTCTATCTTTATCGAGATTAGAGAATTGCTGTGGAGGATGGATTCGGCTTGTAATTTGTTTAGGGATTTGGGTTTTGACACTTTCATGGTGTATTGACATTCTTTGATATAGGAATGTTTTCTCTTTGTTTTTTTGTTTCCTTTTCTTTCCTTAATTAACATCTTCGTGTTTGACAAAAAAAAAAATTTTCCTGCGAATTTTTTATTTATTTTTTATAATATGCATATAGCCAATATTATAACTAATAAATATGATTACATGACAAATTCTGTCCGGCAATTGAAGCTGAGTGATGTGCTTCCTGATTATAATGTAAGTTGAATTCTTAACTTTCAATTTTACACCTCTAAATTATAATGTAATTCATAATCGATTATTATGTATCAAGCCAGTAATATGTAGATTAAATAAGGTGAAATTGATCATAGAAAAGTAAACTGAATATTCAAATTTAATTTCTCAATTCACAAACTTGGACTTCCACAGTTTAGTTCTATCTCAATCTCTTCAACCAATTCACAACCTAACAAGCCAACTTCATCTCTACTACAAGTCTACATCCAAGTCCACCTTGTTGCTCTAACAACTCATTGACCTTTCTTTTTAAATCTGTGATCTCATTTTTAAAACCAATCAGAAAGATTGCATAATTCAGAACCAAATGATGTATGAACATAACAAATAAATTTATATGAATGAATTCATCAAGAACAGTGTATAGTACATTGTTTAAGAACATATTTGGAGACTTATTACATGGAACATACAAGAGAATTGTAGTAGTTAAGGGCCTTAAAGGCCTAAAATTAACTCCATGTAGTGATGACCAAATATATAGTTGAGATGATCATTTGAAGCACTCTGAATCACCAAACTCGAATTCCCATCTACTTCGAGCAGCTAGCTAGCATCGCCACTTGTATCTGAATCCGATCTAGTCCAAGAAGCGTCGCCTTTTACTTGTGCTTGATCCTATAAATGACGCTTCTAGGAAAAAAGCCTCAACCTCTTCACGATCTGTAGTTTCAAAGAATTGTAACTTCCGCTTACACAAAAAAGCTCTTTGCCTAATCTTTTTTGGTGCCGGCGGACAAGTTTTGATCACCGGTATCTTGTTTTCATTCGATGTAGGTGTCTTACATGCTTCATCACCACCCTTGGACAACTGAATTGCCTCAAATTCACCAAACCTGCGCCCTTGGATGTTTCCAATCGATGCCAAAGGTTTTCGGACTTCTAGATCTCTGAACATGGTGAGAGTGAGATGGTGGTAATAATAACTTGTATCAAAGCTGTGTAAATTCAGCTAACAAGGATGAGTGTTTGTTCTGAAAACTAAGTATGTTTATATATATATATGCAAAGAGTCGAGGAGACTTGTATAGGAAGGTTGGAAGAGTCGTTGGATGGCTATTGCTTTATCATGTTCCATGTTTGGATCTTATTCTCTCTTTTTTATTTATTTTTCTCTTATCTTCATTTATATTCCATCTACCTTCCATCAATTTACACCATATAAACACAACTTTGATTATATCAGATTAAATAGATATCAAGCAATCTCTATATATGTATGTATATAGGTAGATCTAAATACGTACGTCATGTGAGACATCAATCAATCAACTTTTACTTTTGCATGTGGTCACGTTGGAAATGTTTGGGATTTGATTTGCAGTTTAAATCGAATATTTGGTATTATATAGTTGTAATTGTAAGCCTTTTAAGCTTATATTAAATATTTGATTGTACACTTTTGGGGAAAGAAAAGAAGTGGCTCCTTGCCCAAGGAGCAAACATATATAGATCGAGCAACCTTATAGAAATTAATATTCCATTTAACACACTTTGGGTTTGGGTTTTGCTTCAACATGACCTGCAAATAATTGTAGGGATGACAAGATACCTCTGTATACATCTTAAGCTTGACTCAATTCTAAACATGATTAAAATTAACATCAAAACATGATCTTTGTCACTGAATTACATGACACATGAATTAACAAAGTTTTTTTTTTTGAACTTAATTAAGCAGATTCACTCACTTCATAAGCTTGTCTTTTAGGCCTTTATTTTTTTGTAATCTCAATGTCCAAACAAGAGAAAAGCATAGGATGCCAATTCTCCCATGTTATGTTGGTGGCACATCTAATTTAATATTTGAAGGTAGCCATCAACCAACTTAAAGTCCTCAAGGCCAGGCCAAGGCTATTAGAATGGGGGTTGCTTCTATTTCTCTTATCAAACAAACAAATGTGGGGTTTTGCCATCACTTGTCCCATTTATTTTCCATGTGATAGCTATCAATTAATCCCAATATTTAATATTTTCCTTTCTCTACTATATATTTTGTCCTAGCTTTCTTTAGTTTGTTTATATCATATAAAAGTTTGGTTTTAAATTACAACTTAATGAATTAAGGTTTGGTTATATATATAGATTTTGAGGAAGGGGTTTGTTTTATTTTTTTGAAAATTGACTTGCTTTTGGAAATTGTCGGATGAATGATCGCTAGGTTGTCATGCAACTGGCCTAATTATTTGGGGTCTAGTCGATTGATGTAAGTTAGGCACGGATTCATGTGAGGGCAACTGGCCCCATTGAATTTTGAGAATTTTTTTTTCTCCAATTAGTTTTTTTATTTGCCCATTTATTCTCACTTTTCACTTCAACCAGGAATTCATCTTTTAAATCATGTACATATCAAATCCAAACTCTATTTTTAGAGTTAGAGATAAAAGTTAAATCCTTCAGATCTCTCCAAGAAATCAAAATTCACAGTTTCTTCTTCACACTCTATCAATTGGATAAGATGAGGGAAATCCCCATATTTCATCATCTTCAAAGATCTATAACTATTGAGTTATTTGAGCTCATCTTCACAAGATCCAGTAGGGTCCAAACCACTTTATTCTTCTTCTTCTAAGTACCAGGTGTCTTCATTAATCACTGTGTTGGTTAGCTCCACAAAAAAAATCAGAAGCAACCCAATTTCCTCTTCATTTTCTTCATGTAGTAGTAATCAACGATTCAAATCCCTTATCTTGTGTTGTGTTTCTAGAAGTAGTAATAATCTTCAATGAATATAATAGTAATAATCTTCAATGTCTGTCTTTGTTATACTCCCATTTTTGTTGTATTTTAAAAAAATTCATGTTAAAGTAACTAATTTTTATATTATATTTAATTAATTATGACATCACTCCCCCCTCCCCCCGCCCTCTCTCAACAAAAATCCTGGCTTCGTCACTGATGTAAGTGTTCGCGTGGAGTTTGTTGTTAACTAGACGATCAAGAGGTCATATTTTAGGAAGCAATAAGCAACCATTTTGATTATGGATATAGTTCCAATATTCACTAATGGCATACAAAAGCCCTCCATGTTTTCACTACACCAAATTGGCACTTTTGTAACAACTCTCAAAACAGTATCACTTTTGAGATATTACAATTCACCAAACAATTTCAAGTCAAAACTAAATTAAGTCAAAAAAATGAAAAACAGTAACACAAAAAAAATGATACAATAAGTTGGATCACCATGAATAATATCACTTTTATAACCATACTCTTCATGGTGATACAATTATTGTATCATTTTGTTTTGTAAAATTGTTAGGTGGATTGTTACACTTCAAAAATGATACTGTTTTGGGGGTTGTTACAAAAATGCCAATTTGATGCAGTGTTCCCTTTTAATGCTAGGTTTTTATTTTGAACTCAACTTGTATTAAGGCTGGCTTACAAGTTTAGGGGATAGAAAAACTAGGCCAAAACTTGTATTTAGTTTTGCATTGTTTTATTTTTCTATCCCCATTTAATTTAGTTTTTTAAATCATTTCAATGTCAAAAATCTATATTGCCCAAAAAAAATAGAAATTTTGTATCCCCTGAAACCAAATAAAGGTTCATCCAGAATTTCATTTGTATCTAATGATTCACAACTATCATGCATTTCATACTATACATTAATTCCTATTAGACATTTCTTGTAAAGTAATAGCTTTCGACTACCTCACGCTGCCATACTGGTAGGC
The DNA here is from genome assembly GCA_963556465.1 of Berberis vulgaris. Taxonomy (NCBI): domain Eukaryota; kingdom Viridiplantae; phylum Streptophyta; class Magnoliopsida; order Ranunculales; family Berberidaceae; genus Berberis; species Berberis vulgaris. Next base: position 5,833,701 of record OY747133.1, read on the forward strand.
TAAATAGAAAATTCTTATCTTTTGTTCATGATAACATATCAGTCTTGTGTTTGACATAAGCAGGAAAGTCGAGAATGAATAATGGACTAACTTTTCCTTGCGATCCATCAACGTATCACTCAGATCCGCACCTGTGCCAAACGGAAACATTAAGGATTACTTTCAATGGAAAAATGAGAAAGATTACCCATAACTTATGTGGATTGAGAATAGAAATTAGTTTAACTAGATGGCCAGAGGCTGAAAATATTTGATCATATATATTTGAAAAGGGCTTTATTCTCCTTCTTTCTGTGAAAGCAACTGCGTGGAGTATTCAAATAAGCTTGGGATGGGATACTCGTGAAAAGCATATGAAATAATTAATTAAAGATGTTTTGGTACCACCGACACAAAACAATACTCCCATTGTCTTGACATTAGCCTTCATTACCCCACTTTATCAGGAACACTATTAGCTTCCATCTCTTCAAGTGAAATGGTACAAACATTTTGTTACAGATGTTTATTTTCTATTGTTCAATTAGAATTGATGTCAACATGCAAGGAGTGAGAAGAGTATAACAACACAAGGACTTGGGTGATGGCGGGACATCAGTGAAAATATGTGTACATATTCCATAGTATATAAACAGTGGAATTTGAGCCTTGAAGGGTAAATAACATTTAATTTTCATTTAGAGTAGTGTATTAGATCTTGAAGGTAAAGTCAAGATTTGAACCAGCGTAGAAATATTGCCAACGAATTTGCAATCCATCCCCATTAATCACTCGGGCATCGACTCAGGAAGAATCAATTCTAGACTTGTTGATAATCCATGAACAACTCCCTTTTGTAGTACCCTACTACAACGTAGACATCCCGAGCCTTCAGATATTGGATTTTATTCAAAAGGCTTCGTTACAATTAGGGGGAAAGCTACATCTTTATATCCTTTGCCGACTACTCAAACATGCATGAGATATGATACTTGTAACACCCTTACTTTTTCAATGACAATAAAATTTATTCAACTAAAATTCAATTAAAAATTTTATTTTAAAATCTTCTTTCGTTTGACAAGTTGTATTTTTTGAAATTCGCTTAACTTTCTTTCCTTCCGAATCTCGGGACGAGATTCTTTTAAGGTGTGTATATTGTAATACCCGCCCAATTCACTTATCAATATACTTTTATTATTTTAGAAGTTAATAATATTTATTTATTGGTAGTAATTACTAATTGGTAATAATTACAAATAATTATATTTTATGATTTTAATTTAGGACCTAGGTTTATGCTGGTGGTGGGTAAGAGATGAGGGTTGTGTTTAGCCAAAGAAACCCTAATTAAAAACTCATTAAAACCCTAGCCTCCTTTTTCTCTCTGGATACACACAGAAGAAAATGAAAACTTGCGTTGAAAAAGGTGGGAGGTGTTGAAGGAAGAAACTTGCTCAAATCTTGGGATTCTTGCAAAAAGAGGTGAGATTTCTCCTTCTTCTTCTTTTTACATTCATCTCATCTGTTTTTGCTTAGATTATTGATTTGATTGTCTTGTTTGCGGCTCGTTCCTGAAACATTGCAATCTGTGGTAGTGTTTCTTGTTGATTCATTTTGCTTTCTAAGTGTACGGTAGATCTTCGAGGTAGAAGTGAGAAATAAATTAGAAGGGTTGTTTGTTTACTGCAATTCTTGTAACAATGTTTGGATTATTTCTATGTTCATGGTTCTGTTCATTTGCTTTGACTACAAATTCTTGTTTCAACTATATAACTGCAAATCATCCAACATTGTTTAGCAAGATGCGTATGGATACATATAAATTAGTTGAACTTTTTCATCACTGGTGCACCCTAGGCTAGCGTGATTCAAAAAATAAAACTATTAATGACTCGACACTAATAATTTTCATTAGGGGATTCTACATTGTTAAGCTTCGAATTAGTATCAATATGATGGGTATCATACTTTGGTGTAAAATAACATGAAACTCCCATTAGCTGGTTATTAAATCGATATTCTCATGCCCCTTTTGTGTTTGATTGAGGAATTCATTTAAATCCTTTATTTTTATTGTTAATTCACTGTCTTCACATTTAAAAGGTCTCCACACTGTTCCTTCAGCACTATTTGCACATTATTGAACAAATATACCATTACATTGGTGTCTGACACCACCAATATGGGTTCACTATATTCTTGTCAGCTATAAACTCAATTTTATTAGTCATATACAACTTGTAGACCAACATTTTTTACATATGTACTATTAACACACTTATGGGGTTTTCTATTACTTGTGTACTATATTACACATGGGGTTTCATCATTTGTTTTTTTTGGGGTTTCATCTTTTTTTTTTTTTAGGGAAACGGATAATCTTACGTGGATTTTAGAATTTTTGTTTTCTTCGAAAATCGGGGCGTGGCAGTTTGGTATCAGAGCATTTGGTTAGTCTAGGCTGGGGTAGAGTCTAGGTGATCCTCGGAATGTGGATATGGGATAGTAGTAGTGTGAACGCCTAGAGACAGTGACAAGGGTGAACCTTGAACTTTCAGTATTGTTTCTTTTTCTCCGTGAATCTCGTGATGAGGTTCCTTTGACCTAAGTTTTCGAGGCTAATCACACCTTATTCTTAATGTCAGTAGTGGGTGACATTATTCTGTTTAGATTTTTATTTAGTGGTTTTGTATCCGGAACGTTTAGTTAGCCCTTTCAGCGAATCTCGGGACGAGATTCCTTTTGAGTTGTATATATTGTAGCACCCCGTAATTTTTATACTTACTGAATATTTATAATATATATTTTATGTGTCGGTATTCATGAAGTTATGGGCATATGCATGAGCTATTTGTTTGTCCATGTGATGTGTGGTTTGTTTCTTAATGAGGGTGAATCGAAAATATATTTTGGAATAGTTTATTATTTGAACTCTAGTGTTGTTTCATTTGGTAAGTTGTTGGCGTATTGAATAATTAATTACCTACTTATCCCTTCTATCGAATCTCGGGACGAGATTCTTTTGAGTTATATTGTAACACCCTTACTTTTCCAATGGCAATAAAAATTTATGCAACTAAAATTCAATTAAAAATTTTATTTTAAAATTTTCTTTCGTTTGACAAGTATTTTTTAAAATTCGCTTAACTTTATTTCTTTCTGAATCTCGGGACGAGACTCTTTTAAGGTATGTATATTGTAATACCCGCCCAATTTAATTATCAATATACTTTTATTATTTTAGAAGTTAATAATATTTATTTATTGGTAGTAATTATTAATTGGTAATAGTTACAAATAATTATATTTTATGATTTTAATTTAATGATTTTAATTTAGGACCTAGGTTTAGGCTGGTGGTGGGTAAGAGATGAGTGCTGGTTGTGTTTTGCCAAAGAAACCCTAATTAAAAACTCATTTAAACCTAGCCTCATTTTTCTCTCTGGATACACACAGAAGAAAATGAAAACTTACGTTGAAAAAGGTGGGAGGTGCTGAAGGAAGAAACTTGCTCAAATTTTGGGATTCTTGCAAAAAGAGGTGAGATTTCTTCTTCTTCTTCTTTTTACATTCATCTCATCTGTTTCTGCTTAGATTATTGATTCGATTGTCTTGTTTGCGGCTCGTTCCTGAAACATTGCAATCTGTGGTAGTGTTTCTTGTTGATTCATTTTGCTTTCTAAGTGTACGGTAGATCTTCGAGGTAGAAGTGAAAAATAAATTAGAAGGGTTGTTTGTTTACTGCAATTCTTGTAACAATGTTTGGATTATTTCTATGTTCATGGTTCTGTTCATTTGCTTTGACTACAAATTCTTGTTTCGACTATATTACTGCAAATCATCCAACATTGTTTAGCAAGATGCGTATGGATACATCTAAATTAGTTGAACTTTTTCATCACTGGTGCACCCTAGGCTAGCATGATTCAGAAAATAAAACTGTTAATGACTCAACACTGATAATTTTCATTAGGGGATTCTACATTGTTAAGCTTCGAATTAGTATCAATATGATGGGTAACATACATTGGTGTAAAATAACATGAAATTCCCATTAGCTGGTTATTAAATCGATATTCTCATGCTTCTTTTGTGTATTTGATTGAGGAATTCATTCAAATCCTTTATTTTTATTGTTAATTCACTGTCTTCACATTTAAAAGGTCTCCACACTGTTCCTTCAGCACTGTTTGCACATTAATTTACAAATATACCATTACATTGGTGTCTGACACCACCAATATGGGTTCACTATATTCTTGTCAGCTATAAACTCAATTTTATTAGTCATATACAACTTGTGGACCAACATTTTTTACATATGTACTATTAACACACTTACGGGGTTTTCTATTACTTGTGTACTATATTACACATGGGGTTTCATCTTTTGTTTTTTTCTAGAGGAAACGGATAATCCTACGTAAATTTTAGGATTTTCATTTTTTTCAAAGATCGGGGCGTGACAATACTACTCAAGCAAACAAACTAACGCAACATAAACCAATCATGCAAATGTCTAATAGGTTGATGTAAAAGAGCTTAATTCAACATCTCTGACAAAAAGTAACCCTACGACGATTGTGTGTTTTGTTGAGGTCCAGCCCAATAGGGTGGATCCAACTTTGGTAATTAATCAAATATAGTTTCAAGTTTGGTTGAATAAGGAAAAATGTTTTTATAGGATCCTATAAAAACCCAGCTCGCTTTCGAAAAAAAAAATAAAAAAAAAATAGAGTTTTTGTTTTGAATAAGGAATGAGTTGGCAGCTGGTTAATTAAATAGAAACAAAATTCTATTTGAGATGGTGTTGGGCGGCTGCAAACAAGTATAAATAGGTGCATAAAACAGAGTTTTATTGATAGTGTTTTCAGAGAAGTTGTTGCGTGAATAAACAACAGAGAATATAGTGTTCTCTTTGGTGTTTGGTGCGGCTGTATGCGCGTGGATGGTAACTTTGTGTCTGATTCTTTGGACGCGATTTTGTGCGACAAAGTGTGACGCGTGGCTGCGATATCGACTTAGTTTTGTCGATTGATTTGGTAGAAGAAGTTGAAGGAGGTTTTGGGTTAATTTGCTATAAGGTAATCTGACTCCTTGTATTACTCAAGCTTTGGGCAAAAAGCTTGAGAAGGAGATTGTTGGGATGGAGTTGGCTTGAATAGTCCCACATCAAGTAAGGTAGAGTCGTCACTAAGGTTTATAAGGAGATGATCAACTCCCTGATAGCAACGGGGTATTTTAAGATAAAAACTCCACACCCGTAGCTCGGATGGTAGGCTCAAGACAGCGGGTGTTTAAGTTGAGGACAATATCATTACTATGTATAGTAGATCTAGGTGCGCACACGCACTCAGCTCGCCAACATATTTGAGAAGATTGAAGCAAGAAATAGGTGGATTGGCCGGGTTGACGCAAATGAAATGTTTATTAGTGGCTCGGATAATTTAGTCAAGTAACATGCCAACCCTCGTAACACTACACATTACTCGAGCCATTGCCTCACCTAACTACGATTGATCGATCATTCAACAAAAATTCTATGGTTGTTATCTATGAGTTCACCAAGGACTCTCTAGCTAGTTTGGTCCAAGTATGTTCTCTCCAGTTATGGATCAACTGATTTTGGGTATTTCCCTTATTGAAGAAGACCATTCATTCTAAGATGTTATGTTTTGGCTCCTACGGAGGATCTGGGTTTTCTTGTTTGAGAATTTACTACTTTGAAGTTTTCATAGAGATTTGAGACCAATTTAAAGCTTTGTTTTTTGTCACATCTGGATGATCTTATACACTTTGACACCCTAAATTCGTATGGGGTTGCAAAGGCGGTTAATTCAAGGAATGGTGATGGTTATGTCAATGTGTATCCGACATGGTTAGGTAGTCATTTTAGTGAAGATTTTTAAGTGCAAATTTAAACTCTTATAACACTGAGGCTTTAATGCAAACTATGATTTATAACACAAGATTCTGTAGGATGCTCTTATGAATGTTTTATGGTTGTTGAACCTCGTCTGTAGGATGCTCTTATGAATGTTTTATGGTTGTTGAACCGCTTTATATTTAGTGTTTTTTTTATCTCTTTATTTAGCTTGAGTATGCTAAACGGTATTATATAATAATGTCAAACAAAAAATAAAACAAAAAAAACACCTGTGGCAAATAGAATCACATGTTTAGGAATCGAACTTTGCTAGTGGCATTTGAGATGGGAGGAGTTAAGTGATAAAAAAAAATTAATGTTCAAAAAATTCAAATTAAGGTGCCTTGTTTTCTTACAAATAATTGATATAAACGAAATTATTTTACAGAGTTTTCCATGTTAAATTAAAAATTAGTAATAAACAAATTACAAAATTATACAAAAATGAAATCAGTTATTCGTTTTACATGGGATTCATTCGGTATGTGCTGAAGTCCATCTCAATCTGAATAAATGGGAGATAGTATTCAAACATCCCAAACATTCTCTAGGGCTTTGGAATAGAACTTACAAAAGGGTTTGAGAAAGCACAGAGATAGATAAAGAGAGAGACATCACAATAGGGGTGGGCATTCCATCTCGCGATCTCGTTCCCGTCCCGATCCCGTTCCGTTCCGTCCCGATTTTTTCGGGTCTTAATGGGATTGAATAATTTCATCCCGATCCCGTCCCGATCTAGAATGGGATGGGATGGGATGAAGATTTTCAATCCCGCCAATCCCGTCCCATCCCGAACTAATTTATTAATATTAATTATTAATATTTTTATTTAATTATTTATTTTAGAATTGTGGATGCCCATACAAATATACTGATGTATATAACATATTTAATTTCTTAGCATCTCCATGAATATCTCACACATCTCTAAATTTGTAATACTGATCTCAGTATCTCACAGTTCTCAGTTGTCCGCCCATGAATGTGGCAACTAAATGGAGCTCTTATATGAGCCATATCGGTTTGAGAGTGTGGGTACGTAGCTTTGCTGCTTCCACTTTAAAAACACCCATCCCACTGTGTCTCATTCAGATCCGTGATTCCTGTTATATACAAGAAAAAGAAAAAAAAAAAAAAAAAGCTCGGGACGGAGCTTTCATAGTGTTTTAGGGGAAACACACACAAGGGGTAGAAAAAAAATCAAAACTTCGATAGAAAAGACTGTTCCTTTACATCCCACTACACAATTGCAGAGACTACTCGATCCAGATTTCAATCGCTTCTCTTCACGTTCCTGTACGTCCTGATCTTAAATTTACCAACTTTTCTCTGATTTGGGTACCCAAATGACGGTTCTAACTGGGTTTTGTTTTCTTTTCAGGAATTCGAGTTTGTTCTTGCTGGATCTGTATTTCTCAACTCTGTTCGGTGAGATAGATTACACCTTGTTTTTCTTGATATTTATGTATGATTGATTAAGGAGTTCTTGGCTGGTTTGTGGTTTTGATGAGTTTATGCTCATGGGTTGGTAGTGAGCAACTGAGCACCAGCTCTGACTGGGTTCCACCATTTAAGCTTTATATTATACTCATGGGTGCTTGCAAACTGGGGCCTGCAAGTGAAGAAGATTGGCACGCTGATCCCATCCCGTCCCGTCCCGATCCCGTATGAACGGGATGGGATAGGGATGGGTATATCTCGTCCCATCCCGTCCCGTGCACACCCCTACATCACAATCACAGAGAAGAAGAAAAGAAAGAAGAGTAATTCCAATTGTTTTCACCATTGTTTGATGTATACATACATTTAGGGGTGGGTAATATCGGTTTGGTTTGGTTTTGAGTTTTAAATTGATTTTATTTGGTTTGTGTAAAATCCAAATTCAAATCGAATTTCGTATTTGTAAATCGATGAATTCAGTTGAACAGAGTTTCGGATCGGTTCGGTTGGGCCGAAATTTCGGGCTCAAGCACTTGAAAGACTTTTATTAAAACATGCCAATTTTTATACAGACCCAATTTTAGCCCAAAATTGAAAACTTTGAGAGAAAGGGGTGATTCAGTGCAACAAGGTGTACTGCAGTGCATTTGTTGCGCTAATCAGGTATTGACACCTACCTGTTATTTACTTATTTATATATATCTAATTAATTGGTCGGTTCTGTTATTATTCGGTCGGTTCAAAACCGTAAATCGATTTCGAACCGTTTATAATCGGTTCGGTTCGGTTTAAATTATTTTTTTCTACTCATATTTCGGTTCGGTTACCGAACCGAATTTGAAAATCGATTCGATTGGTTAACCAAATTTAAATCAAGTTTTGCCCACTCCTACATACAACAATAATTTTAGGTAGCCAGACCTTTCAATCATTTTTTTGCCAAGATTGAACCCTTTTACAATTTTACTACTTTTGTAAATTATGTTTATAATCGTGTTTTTCGTAAAAAAAGTTAAAATTGTAAAAAGGCATTTCTGACCATTTTTTTTAATAATAATAATAAATGACTTGCTGGCAATTTTATAAAATTTGAATGTTTGGATGAGCTGACATGCATGATGAATCTTAACTCTTTCTGCAATTTCCCAAACATAGATCCACGTGCACGTGTATCAAGATCATGTCAGAGTTGTTAAAATTTTGGCCGCCATTGCATGCATTATTGATGCGTCGAATCTTGAATAAAAATTGAAGAAAATTTGAAAAATGCAAACATTGATAGAAAATATTCGCCTTAATTTGGAATATGGGTGTACAAAGCGGTGTTTATAATATTCGAGATATTTTTGTATTTTATGTATCCTATCTCGATCTTGTTTTTGAATTGCTATGACATACAATTTTCCATTATTGCTCGCTCTAACTTATTCTACGAAATTTCGAGTGAGCATAAGCGGTAGTGACCGACTGATCCAATGGCTTATGATCTCTGTGATAATTTTGTGTGGGCAGATCTGAGGGGAGAATAAGGGAGAAAGTCCAAAAGTCCATAAATTTCAATAGAGTTGATAAATTATAAAGGAAAGATCATAATTCCACATTATCGCATGGATGCGAGATGATGATGTATATATATATACGAGTTTGAATTTCTATGACATAAAATTTCTTATTGCTAACTCAAAAATACTTAGAGCTGAGGTATCCACAATAAAATAAGAATATCTCAACATTTTAATAATTATATGAAGTTTCTTGTTGTATTGGATATGGGGTAATTACAACTTCACAAAAATTTAAGAATGTGGAATCAAATTTCATATAATTTCATAGTGGGTAATTATATGTAGCCTTGTAATCAAATTTCGAGATCCAAACCTGGAATGATTCACAGACCCACTATGCAAATTACCCATGGGTACGGTAGTTTAAGCCCACTCCAGAAACGGCATTAAGGAACACTAGTCGCGAGTGCCCGCTGCATGCATAAAATTATGTTATTTTATTTTTATGATTAATTAAATGTTAGAATTTTCTATCCTTCAACGATTAAGCATCGAATCTATATGCATTGAGCACTTTAAAAGAAATGTGGAGGATAAACGTTTAAATTAATATATTAAATTTTAAGTTTCTTCAAAAGGTAATAAAAAAATTGAAAAATTAAATTCATGAATAATATAAAAAATATATATATATATAACTTAAGAGTTTAAGTATAATTAATCAATGTTTCAGATATATTAATTTTAATTATTTAAAATATAAAATATAAAATGTGAATTACAAAATTGTAAAAATTATAATAATATTTTTCATGTAAAAGACACAATAACTCTTTTCACTTTTTAACTATTTTTATTTTTCTTGTAAATATTACAAAATTAAAAGGATAAAATGATAATAAAAATCAGTTGGAAGACATCAATACTGTTCATCAGTGCTGCAGTCGTTATTGTATTACAGACATTCAAGACTTTCACCATTAAAACCTTTTTTAATAATCGATTAACATCATATCAAAGTGATGGGTCTTGAGAGATTGATTATATTGTAAACTTTAGATGAACGCATGCAGTAGCTTGAAGTGTTAAGCGTCCACCGATGCTAGTAAGATGCAGCAATCCATGTTCCTGATCACTAGGTTCACAAATAGCTATCAATTTTAACGAAGTTAAGATTTTTCAGAGTGAAAGAAAAATTGGCATGTAATTAGGTTTGGATGATAGGGAATCAGGTTTTTGCAATTAGGTTCTGCAATAGGATGACATAGCATTACATTGAAAAGTTTACACGTTGAGGATTTCATTATCCTCCCAGATCATGTCACATCACCGTGGTTGCAAACACCTGTTTTTTTTTTTTTTTTTTTTTAATTTTAAATTAAACCTCCAATGGGGAGGGGCAATTATGGAATGCCAGACCTTTATTACTCATTATAAAAATCGATTTACAATTCAAACGGGGGTACATTACGACTTTACCCGATTTAAAACCAAAAACATAAAAACCATGGACCAAAAATGCTACCACCTATAACAAAACTGTCAACCTAGCCTTGTAGGCTAAATACCCAACAAGAAAGAGCACTACTCCTCTCAATGCACATCCCGACACCGAGCAATAGCAAATACAAGTTAAGGAAATGTACTTGCTTGGAATCCAAGACCTGCGGCAGGAATGAGTGCAAGCAGCGAAATGCAACACCCAAATTACTAAATCCGCAGATCATAACTGCCAGGACAAGCCAGGACAGTGGGTACTCTGCAGTGAAACAGAGCACACTCTGTTTTGCAACCAGCAACAAGCTCACAGCAGTGCGTCCCTCGCAGAGCAGCAGTTCGTCCCTCGCAGCAGCAGTAGTGATTCCCTCGCAGCAGCAGCAGTGCGTACCTCGCATCATCAGCAGATTGTCCCTTGCAGCAACAGCATTGCGTCTCTCGCAGCAGTAGCAGCAGCATCAACCGCAGTTCGTCCTTGGCCCTGCCCATAGAATCAGACCAAGAGGGAAAAACAGCAAAAACCTGAAACATCTACTCATCCCCGTTGTCACGGACTAGTAATCCGTGCGGCACTAGCTATCCAATTCACTAGTAAGCCTATGAGTAGTTACTTTGACGGGCACAAATATTAACTTGAGAATGCACAATATCAATCTGTAGACAATTAACAATGCACAATAGTCAGTAAAAACTCTAATTCACATTCAATAGATTACAATGGGGAGGAACGTTCGGAAGGACGTTGCTCAAGACTAGTTCGATGCTATCGATCGATGGAAATACAAGTTTGAAGTTGAAAAGCAATGCAAAGAAAACAATAAAAATGCTAGCGGTACAATCTGGCCCGACTATGCAATGGAGACAACACGTCCTCACAGTCAAGAGCTCAAACCTTCCCCCTATAATATAGATGCTAAGCATTTGGGCACTTTTCAAAAGGAAACATTGAGTTTTGAGACCATTAGGAAAGTCTTGAAAAGCCTATGAACCTTGATTTCCCTAACCAATGGTACTAGTCCTGACACCCGTGGCGTATATACGCCGTATGCCAACGGTCAAGCATAACCAAACCTGCCACTCGCCTTGGAAGATCATGCGCACCGAAAGAGGTTTCCAAGTACTATCGCAGCAAGTATGGGTGTACTCTTCGGAGTTCCGACTTCCTATGGGCTTCAATCTTTCCGGTATACTTTCAATTCTAAACAGCCCATTCTATTGTGTTGCCTTCTGTTGTATTTTGGGCCCAATCCTCTTGGAGTTCTGTCCTATGATGGCTGAAGCATTTCATAGTTTCATATGAATGTGTTATGCATTTCATGCTAATTTTGCGCTGATCTACGGTCCGTCGACTCAACCAGACCCATTCACCACTGGTAGCATACAAACCAGTTTGCCAAAGTAAAATGAAAACTTTGGAGGAATATATATCTTGAGGTCGTTGGGGTTAATAACTTGGTTCACCCTTTCAAAGGTCGCCCACCTTTGGAAAGGCGCACCAAGCACTGCTAGAGTTGGCTGGAAAATGCACCATGTATAAATCCACTAATAACATGATAGTCGTACGTACCTTTGGATGAGGTTGATATTTTAAAAACTGGGTTTTAAAATATCGGATATGTAGGATATTTTAATTATAAAAAAAACCCAGAAAATGACCATGATTGAAGACCTACTTTTTAACAAAAAAAACCATTTAGGTATTATAGTTAAATAAGGCTTAATTTGTTAACTAAGATTAAGAAATAAATTAAAGAGACATTCCTACCATTTTCAATCCCAAAATTGAGAACACAAGTCTCATGGTATCACCTACCAACAATTCTAGGCAGCCAGGGCTCTTAGCCACTTTTGGATCAGGATATAGGTTTTTTTTATGCTTTTTACCTATTATTTTTAAAACACAACCACAAACATAATCTATAGAAGGGGTAGAAGTGTAAAAAACCCTATCCTGACCCAAAAGTGGCTAGAAGCTCTGACAGCAGAGAATTGATCGTCATCTAACGCCCTCCGAATCAACTACCAACGCAGAATTTGAGGGAGATATATGACAGGTAATTGTCTCCTTCCCCAAACAACCCGGAACTCAGACCCTTTATAAGTTAAGAGAACATTGTGAGGTTCGCATGTACGTGACTAAAAGTTAGCTGCATTGGTTGACAACACCGTTGTATACATGAAGTCATACAAATAACAATATTAATCTAAAAAGTCCTAAACTTTATAGTTGTAAATCCCAATTAATTAATATGTTACATAAGAAATAATTGAAATAAAACTATGTCATAAAGCCTTGCTTTGTTACAATTCACACGACATTCATGGTGGAAAGTAGTATCAACTTTTCAAGAACTTGCCTAAACTCCAACCCTTAAAAGTTGATTTGCCCATCTTTCAATGTGAATTAAAAAACTTTCAAAAGCAAAATGGTTGCTTTAATCAAACTGTCCATGTGGTGGATGGGCCAACTTTTTACTATTAAGCGGATTCCACAAAGACTTTAATTTAATCAATTAAACTAATAATTATATACAAACCTTGCAAGTTTCACCAATAATTCATTCATATTATTGCTTCACCATGAGGAGAACGGGAGAGATTAAGATGGGTCCGATTAGGACATAATCCGAATACTTATTAGGCACCCGCACGCCATTTTCAATGGTTACTAACTCCTTCACACACATCTTGAAGGTATCAAACGATGGTGTTTTTTTCCATCTCTAAAGGTACATTTTAAAAGGGTGCCCTACGAGGAATGCTTTTTCTTCGTCTTGTGTTAGCAGAAGGTGGTGGTGGTGGCGTGGACGGGTCTATGTTGTGGAGTTGTGTTCCTTGAAGCAATTGATCATCTTTTCCTCTCGATGTTCTTTTTGCTTTTCCTTCTGGTCTTTGGATGACTTCATTTTTCGCGTCAAATGTCATGAAACTTGCATCCCCATTCTTCCTTATTCCTACAAGCTAGCCAAGTTAAATGAAAGACGTCAAAAAACAAAAAAGCTAAGTCACCCCATTTACTAGAAAATTAAATTGATAATAATTAAATCTCATGTGCCGGTACATGTGAAATAACTTCAGTGATGTAATAAGAAAATATTACAAAAGAAATTAGGGTTGTACATGGATCGGATTCAAGTGTTGAGATTGCGAGGTTTAGTCCTATCTAAACCAGAAATTGGATATAATAAAAGGTAATGTCAAACATCGGAAATTCTAGGGGTCGAGAAAAGGAGCGAGGAAAAGGGGGCGAGGGACTTCAAACATAATCAGCTGACAACCCTTGACGATGAAACCTAAAACAATAAATTGGATAGCAAGAAAAACAAGGACTTCATGACACACATTTTCCTTGAATCTTACATTATAGTCAACAAAATGATAATTATAGCTTGAAAAACCATAGCATTATGTGTGATTGACTTTTTAATTTTGTCTACAATTTCTTGGTTTTGCTTATAGTGATTGGAGGGATGAAATGTGAGAAAGTGAAACAAATGTGATCAGAAATGGAGAAGGAGATCGAGAAACAACAACTAACCTTACAACCCAATGAGCAGAACCTAAATGTATCCAAAAGGCTTCTTCCACATATTTCACAAATATGAGATACACCTTTCCCTGACTTTGGTTGAGGTCTCTCATTCAGAAACAAGACTCTAGCACTGTTGATCACATAAGTCTGAACCCCACTTATGTCAAGCACCTTTTGGATTTCATTCACTCTCACCACATCATGGTATGATGATCTTCTTATCTGCGTATTGATCATCAATCGATCAAACCATCTTCCCCAAACTTAATCTTATAACAATTACGCAATATATAAGATGTAGTCTGGAGAAACTTACTTGCATTACGCGGTGATCTTTATGTCTAGATGACCGGCAGTCGAAGCAAAATGCATTACAATTGCAATCTAGGCAGTACATGTTACATTCACTCCTTGGGGCATCTCCATGTATCCGGCAAACTGAGAAAAAGGCGGTCGTCAGCAATGGTTCTAGCCATGGTGGTACCAACATTGATCCCTGGTTAACAACAATGACACAAACTTGTCAACATATGCAATGTGATAGCTAGCTACATAGATAGATACTAACTATGATCTTGGTACCAACACACACAACATTACCATTGTTGAGAAAGCGAATTCCGTAGGGTTCCGAGTGATTGATACCACGTAAATTTTGCCTTGATAGCTGGTTATGATGAATTTCCTTGATGAAGGAGATTGAGAGAGTTAGAGACATGGAAATGAAGAAGACCAAGGCTTAGAATCTCCCAAAACATAAAGAGTGCCTCACTTGGGGACAAGGACTTAAACAAATGTGCTTGAAACACACTAAGAAATTCGACGGTAGAGATTGATCGAGGTGGGTCAGGTGTGACGTGAGACGTTGGATGGGCAAAAGGAGAGTTGGTTTTTGGTGCTTGCGTTACTTGTGGGAGAGGTCGGCAACTTAGCTTACCATAGGCACAAAAGCTGGTCATGAAAACGATCCCTTTATCGGTGGACGCCACGTGTAATCTTGCTCCACCTGTCGATGTTCGATTCGTTCATTTAAGTTTTTGTTGACGTTTTTGCCCTTTTCACGAGTCGTAAAGGTGCAATTGCTAGGAAACATGCATAGTGGAGTCTTTTAATTCTTTTTGCTGAGCATTACAAGGCAATAATTAATTAAGCCTTTCTATATTTGTCAAAATTATTATCTATAATCATTAAATATGGAGATAATGTATTTAGTTTTTGCTACAATTTTAAGGTTTGGTGTGTGCCATGTGGTGTCAAGGATGTTTGTTTTATCATGCAGGTAGGCTTTTTTAATGGATAATCGAAAATTTGTATTACCAAACATTTTTTAAAGACTTATGACAGATGATTTCACAAGTTCAAAAATATAAAGTTTGAAATGCTTTACAAACCAAAGCAACGGAAAAAATGTCACTCTTAAAGTACTTAAACCTATATATGTTGGTTAAAGAAGTGCAAATTTGAGACTTTTACTCGTAAAATATACAATGCATATCGATTTCTACCTTCATTTTAAAATCCAAATTTTGGAATTTCTAATGCCCTTAGACTCTTGTTGCACGTTGGGCTGTTACTTTCCTACCACCAACTCTTTTTTCCCGGGGAGGTCAATTTTGAAAAAACATAAACTACATTATAAAATAGGTTAAAAGGTTTGGTTACATAGCAAAATGTATAGACAACACGCAACAAATATTCCTAAGGAGTTAGTTGCATGCCTAGATTTCTTCTTTAACATTTTTAGCAAATATTCCACCAACTACAAAGAAAATGTCAAACTTTTTAATTTTTTTTTAAATGTAGTTGTTAAGTGTATTCGATTATTTGATTTGACTTGAGCAGCATTTTGGAATTTTCGACTTTGTTGCACGGACATGAAATATTTACCATTGCTTTATCATTATTTTTATCCATAAAAACCATTTGATGGTTAAAAATTTTTGTTTGCGAGCATTAATTTGTTCATGAATAAAAATACATGTTAATTATTTCTTCTCTATGCATAATTTAAAGTGCATAAGAGTAAAATGTGTTAATCAAACACAAAGAAGTTGACAAAAAATGTATTAATAATAAACAAACAAATAAATATGTAAGCGAGTTCATAAATTTTTTAAAAAATTGTTGCAACTATTATAACAAATTAAAAAAAAATGCATAAAATCTAAAAGATCCTACATCAAAAGTTCATAATTGTAATCCCTTCTACAAAGTCCCTAATCAATAATATGACTACGTGAGTATTTTTTTTCTCTTGGTAATTAATTAGATGTTTTAGGGTTAGCAAAATGTTGTTGAATACACTAAGCATTTTATATAAAAAAAAATTTAGGGACTTCGAGCTAAACAATCGGATACACATAGCAACTCTCTTTTTTTCAATCAAATTTTTTTCTTTTGTAATGGCAATACTGTAATGTAAAGTATATTAATCATGAGCGATGAATGTATAAGTGTATTAATCAATTAGGATTTCTTTCAAACAATACAACACACTTAGTCATGGGCCTTTACAAAGCCCATAATGAATTTTGTGAAATTTCTGCTGGTTGATAAATCTGGGCATTCTATGTCATTGGACTTTTTAATATCCCGTTACATTCTTGGGCTTCATATGGCTCAGGGCCTGTGATCTGTTGGGCTTCTGTAATCTTAAATGGAGACTCGTTTGGAATTTTGATCAAAACACAGTTACACAGACAGCAGGACTAAAACTGGAATTGAGTTGATAAAAATAAACAAGCAAAAAGCTTCAACATTTTCAGTAGTTTGGTATTGAAAATGAAGCATTTGTAAGTTTATTTAAAAAGAAGACAATAAAAATAAAAGAAAATACTTCAATTCTATGCGCAAAAAAACGATTAGAAAGTCGATAAAAAGAACTTCTCATAGGTGACATTTTCTTCATTCATCAATAGAAATGATTGTGTATTTGACGCATTGAATATAGTGATGTAAAATCCGATTCCTTTAGCTTTATGTTAATTTCCATCCCCACACTATGATAACAAGAAGGGTGAAAACAAAAAGAAACATAGGGACCCTATGAAATTTGTATGGGAGTGCAAGATTCAGAACCAGAACTGGATGCTTGGGTTTGAGTAATGCAAGAGTACAAATTCGAGACTGATGGAGTCAAAAGCAAAACTGTTTTTAGAGATATGGTGTTGGAATTATGAGAGGAAACTGTTCTGGCTTGCTCATTGTGTTGCTTGGTATCCTCTTCATGTGACCTATTGTCACGCCCCGATTTTCGAAGAAAACGAAATCCTAAAATTCACGTAGGATTATCCGTTTCCCCCAAAACTCGGGACGTGAAATTCAATAATGACAGAGACATTTAGCAGCAAAGACAAAATATATTTTAGAAAATAGGAATAAACTAAAATTAATACAAAAGTCTAACCAGGAAAAACTGACGTCGCTAGCCCCACTAGCGGAACTCCCGTAACGCTGCTCAAAAGTCTCTAAACCTGAAAAGCTAATCGGCTACATTCCCAAAGAAATGTACCCAAGAAGCAAAAGCTCACTTGGGTCAGCAATAAAGCTGGTGTGAGAAATCTTCATTCCAAAAATCAATAAAATCGCACATGATAAACATCAAGCAAAACACAAACAACAAACCATCACACCAATAGGTAGTTCCTCAACGAGGCAAAGGTGTGATGCAAGAAAACACAGTTCCAAGAATTTAATTCTTCAACGAGGCAATCATATCATCATCCTAATATGTAAATATGCATTTACCTGTACTTACCCTATAGGGGTTGACTATGGCAAGTCGGATCTGCATAAATATTAGTAGACTTGCCATCCTGCATAAAAAGAATTAGAAACAATGCAACATCATTTATTTTTTTTATTTGAATTAGGTTCATCTTTTTAACGGATTGATCACTTCGACGATACCACATTCGCACCACCTCCGTGCCGAACATACATGCCCGTATGCCTCTCTCATATAAAGGAGGACTACTCCGTCATCCATGCCTAAGTGGGGACATCACATACAGGCATGCATCGCGGATACCCCTAACTATATGAGTACCAAAAACCACCATTTTCTCTTCTCTGCTAATTAAATTCGCCTAACAACAACAACACGGACAACAATGAACCAGAACCACCACCACCACCCATCTCTTCTCACTTCGGCTTCGGCTTCGCAGTGCAAACGAGAGGGAAGAAGAGAGATCGAGATAGAGGGAGGCAGAGAAGTCTGTTTAGGAGAGAAACACGAAGGAGAAAAAGGGAAAAGAAGAAGGAGAAAGAAAATAGGGTTTTCTTGTGGGTGGCTATTCGCCCCCACTAACATTCTGAGAGCACCCGCCCTTTAACTCTCCAAATAAAACCCTAATTTCGAAATTCACATCAATTAAATATAACCATATTTTATTTAATTAAAAATAAAATAAATTATCTTTATGAAATTTAGGGGTGTTACACCTATCTGGACCAGCTTCTTGCTTGTCCAATTATACAAAAAGAATCGATGAATTTTTCGAAGAAAATATGGTATGTTTCATTTTGTATATCAATATACAAAAAATATTAGGAAATCGGGTTTTTGCAATTAGGGTGATGTGGCGTGATCTTAAAAGAATAATGAAATCTTCAAAGTGTTTATATGTATCTTGAGGTTGTAAAATAACATCATTCTAATTGTAAAACCTGATTCCTTAACCTCACCCGATCATAATATGAATCTTGATGGGCATACCTGTACCCTATCCTATCGAAAAACCTATTCCAAAACTTGTTAGAACAAATTTATTGTTAAAGTTAATACTATTGCTATCCAATATTCAGTTAATTAAGATTGTTTGTTACATTAATGAACCCTTTGTAATATTATAAAGTTAAAAAAATATTAATTAACAAAAACTAACACATCAAACCAGGGTTAGTGGCTAATAAGGATATCTGTAGCATGGTCAATTTGTTGATCATTCAATTTCAATACTATATTTGTTTATGCAAGACTTAGGTGGTAGCATGTTTTTTTTATTATAATTGGATTCAATAGTTTTGAATAGAAATGGACAACTTATTCAATGCATTTGTTGTCAAGCTTTAAAGAAAAATTTACCCGATTCAGTAAGCAATACAGGCTACTTAAAAAGCACGTGGTTGGACCACGCTAATACATTAATATAAATTGATGTGTTCAAATTCTGTCTCATAGAGATTTGACCTGTAAAATAAGATTAGATTGTCAGATAATGCCTTTTTGATGACTGAAGGCACTCCGATGCTTAAGTTAGATAATCTGTGAGAGAAAATTAAATTTGGACATAGTGTCGTTCAGTTAAATTTGCATTGTGTTGATGTAATATCATTATCTTACATTTTTCGTTACCTTATATAATGAGTGCATTAATTATTACATTCAACTATGTGGATGACTTAAGTTCGAATGACACAGTGAATAGGGGTGGGCAAAAATCGATTTAAATTCGATTAACCGTCCGAACCGAAATATGAGTAGAAAAAAAATATTTTAAACCGAACCGATTATAAACAGTTCGAAATCAGTTTACGGTTTTGAATTGACCGATTTATAACCGAACCGACCGATTAATTAGATATATATAAATAACTAAATAACAAGTAGGTGTCAATACTTGATTAGTGCAACAAATGCATTGCAATACACCCTGTTGCACTAAATCACCAATTTTCTCAAAGTTTTCAATTTTGGGCTAAAAATTGGGTCTATAAAAAAATTGAGCCTGTAAAAAAATTGGACATGTTTTAATGAAAGTCTTTCAAATGCTTGAGCCTGAAATTTCGGCCCAACCGAACATAACCGATCCGAAATTCGGTTCAACCGAATTCATCGGTTTACAAATACAAAATTCGGTTTCGGTTTGAGTTTTGGGCAAACCGAATGAAATCGGTTCGAAATCGATTTGGAGCTCAAAACCGAACCGAACCGACATTGCCCACCCCTAACAGTGAACATGGGCGTTTATTATAACGGTTTCCTCCTTCATTGAGATGTGTCATTGGGAGAGTGATTTTTGTCATTACTTATTTCTTTCGTAACAATCCTCTCATAATTGAGATGTGTCTTTGGGGAAGTGATTCCCGCCATACCTTATATCCTTTGTAACGGTCCTCTTTTAATTGAAATGTGTCATTGAAGGAGTGATTCCCACTACGACTTATTTTATTTGTAACAATCATCTCTAATTATGATGATTTGTGTCACATGCATAACCACAATCAAGTAACAATTTGATAGAGTTATTTTACATGGCGAGGAAACGAGCGAGGGGAGGGAGGTGGCGGGGTGGGGACCGTTCACCTCCCTCAGGATGCGCATGCAAAAAAAGACGGCATGCATCCCGAATGAGGTGAATGGTCTCCACCCGGCCACCTCCCTCCACTTGCTCGTTTCCTCGCCCACTTCCTCAACATTTAGAATTTCTGTTTGATAGATCATGATGAATAATAACAATGATAACATTTAATTAAAAATTAAATGTAATCCTCTCATGCTTTTGTACCCCTTCAATGTGGAAAATGAAAGGAAATATTACCTCATTTCATCATCAAGGTTCCTTCTCGAAAAGATAGTTTCTCATTGGTTCTTAAAAATCCATCCATCCTACACATAAGACTGCTGACTGACTGAATGGAGTAAATTTTACAGAATTTTGATTGAAATACAATTCTGTAAATCAAGCAAACAAAGCCACCATTTCACGCAACCTTTCCTTCTCTTCCATTTCCATCAACCCCACCACAATCAACTCAAGTTTTCACTTCCCAATAGTTCCCATGTCATACACTGTTGATCACTTTCTTTTATAGCAAGTTACTTCACAAAAACATTATAAAAATCTCTCCTTTTTTCATGTAAAGTTTTAACCTTTATGCCTTTTTCTGTTACAACATTGACGCAACACAAAGTTTCCCTTTTAATAAGTCTGCTGTGTTCATTCAGACCATCTGTGAAGTGGGTTCTGTTGATTCCGAAATTCTCCCCCTGTTGATTTTGGTTCTGAAATGAAAAAAATGTCTCCTTTTGTTCTTCTTCAAGTCTCCATTATTGGTATTCTGCTGCATGGTGGACTTTTTGCAAGTGCTGCTCATAGTGAAGATGGATCCGAGCAATGGGGTTATGTCAGAGTTCGACCAAGTTAGTTTTAATGCCTCAAAGATTTGATCTTTATTGGTTTTTAGTTTTCCATTATTGAAACTTGTTTGATTTGGTTTTGTTCTGTTTTTTGTAGAAGCACACATGTTTTGGTGGTTGTATAGAAGCCCAAACAGAGTTGAAGATGCTAGTAAACCATGGCCGATTATTTTGTGGTTGCAAGGAGGACCTGTGAGTGCAATTGTTCAATTCACAAAGATTTTAATGAGTTTATGAGAACCCCATTTTCATTTTGATCTGAAAATGGTGTTTTTTTGCTGAGACTATAGGGTGCTTCAGGAGTGGGGATTGGAAACTTTGAAGAAGTTGGTCCATTGGATACTGATTTGAAGGCCAGAAATTCAACTTGGTTGCAAAAAGCTGATCTCTTGTTTGTGGTAAGTGCTTTCAATTGATGATAAATTCTAATATTTTCTATATACATTTTGATTTAGATATGAATTGTGATTGAAAAATGAGATTTTTTTCTCCATTCATTCTGTGTAAATCTTCAAATTTAATTATGAAATGGAGTGTTTGTAATAATGTGTTGTTACTCAATCTTTACAAATTTTTAGTTATTGTTCTTGAATTTTTTTTTTTTTTTGTGTGAAATTTAGGATAATCCAGTAGGGTCGGGGTTCAGTTATGTGGAGGATAAGAATGCATATGTGAAAACTGATGAAGAGGCAGCAACTGATTTAACTACCTTGTTGCAAGAGATCTTCAATAGGAATGAGAGCCTACAAAAGAGTCCTCTTTACATTATTGCAGAGTCTTATGGTGGAAAATATGCAGTTACTCTCGCATTATCGGTTCTAAAAGCGATCGAAGCTGGCAAATTGAAGCTCAAACTTGGAGGTAATCTCTTGTTCTAAGTTCAATAGAATCAGTTTTAATGTAGAAACCCCCTTAAGTGTGTTTATAATCTTATCGATCAATATGTCAAGTATAGTGTAAATTAGATTTTGATTGCAAGTAGGATTGATACCTGAGACACTGGAGAATACCCATTTTTGTTTATTGAATCTCGATTGAATTGTCTATGGTTCAAGTAGTTTGAATTGTAGTTTGGGAGTCAAATGGAATTGGATTGATGAGATATTTAATTTCACATTTTCAATCAGGAGTTGCTTTGGGAGATAGTTGGATTTCTCCAGAAGATTTTGTGGTGAGTAGTAATTTTTCAATCAAGCATTCTTATTTCGTGCATCGGTTTTGGCGTTACATTTACTATTAGTTGCTTCTAAGTTTCATCTTGCTTCAGATTATGGATACTAAGACTTGTTTTCAAACTACAGTTCTCATGGGGGCCACTTCTCATGGATGTATCACGGCTCGATGAAAATGGCCTTGGAAAATCTAATAGGTCAAAAGTTTCAATCAAATTTTCTGCAAGTTTAATTGAAATATTTGTTTGATTGACAAATTTTTTTTTTTTGGAAAGCGAGCTAGGTTTTAAGGACCCCAAAACCTTTATACAAATGAAAGTTTGATTGACAAACTTTGAGTTATCTAACATACCCCACCCCGTTTTATAAAACAGTTTAGCAGAACAAATCAAGCAACAAATTGAGGGTGGACATTATGAAGATGCGACAAACTCATGGAATGCACTTGAGAATGTTATTAGTGAGAACAGCAATTCTGTGGTACCGATAATTATCTGTCTCATATGTTCTTATGATATCAATCTTGAAAAAGGATTTGGGATTTGATAATACTAACAAGTTCCTTTCTTTGCATTGTAGGACTTCTACAATTTTCTGTTGGATTCAGGAAATGATCCAATTTCAATGTCAGCCATAGAATTATCGAAAGGAATAGCGTTGAAGAGATATTCGAGATATCTCGACTCCCTTAAGTCTAATTCGCCTGGTGGTAATGGTGACCTTAACAGTTTGATGAATGGATCTATTAGGAAGAAACTAAAAATCATCCCTGAGAATGTGAAGTGAGTTTCTTTCATAGCTTATCTTATGATGCCTAGCACAGTCATAAACACTATTGTCTCTTAGTCCATTATTGTGCTAGTAAATGACGATCAATTGGGACATGTATTGCAGATGGGGAGAGCAATCAAATGCTGTGTTTGCATCTCTTTCAGGCGACTTCATGAAGCCAAGAATTAATGAGGTAAAATTATTGTTTCATGTATACCATTTTGTGCAAGATTAGTCACAAGTATGTGACAATTGGTATAGAAACACGGGGATGAAACGCTTCAGTGTGCATCGTACTTGTGAAGTACCCCAAGTTGTTTCAACCTTTAAGGGTCTGCACACGAATTCTCAAAACGATAGTGTCCTTGTAACATATGGTTAAGTCGTGAAGATGTTCATCCCTCATTTTCATTCAAGTTGTAGAGATTACATTGAAGATTTCTGTTTGTTACTTGGTACAGGTTGATGAGCTATTATCCAAAGGAGTGAATGTGACAGTCTACAATGGACAGGTAAGGAGTAAAAACTTTCGATAAGTCAATATTCTACAATTGAAGCCAATATGGTGGATCGGATCCTCATCAAGATAAGCTTTGAATATAGTGAGCTGTTTGGACCACTCACCCACCATTAGCTAGCTCCAGTGATGAAGTCTGAATTTGACTTAACTGAGTAGGAAAAGAGGATCTCAATCATGTGTAGTTAGACTTAAGCAAATAAGTGACTTAAAAAAGAATCACAATTAATTCATCATGTGAAGTAGTTGCATTTCAATTTCCTAGTATGGCTAAGGCTGTATTAGGCTGGCAGGAATTGACATGAAAACTACACATTCCATAAATGGATTGAAAATTGAATAATGTGGATCGACAACTAGCATCCCTCAATAAGCTAAAATATCGAAAGTGACTATCGAATGGTTGGGTCTACTTTTGTTCAAGTTGTTATAATAAATGACTTTTCCGGTTGTTTTTTTATGTAGCTTGATCTGATATGCGCGACCAAGGGAACTGAAGCATGGATTGAGAAGCTCAAGTAAATTAAACACCCCTCAGTTCGCCTTTCACATTTACTGATATGGTTTCGATCAAATGTTTAAATGTTTTGTACAATGCGTTTGATATCTTTGTTTCAATTAGGTGGGAAGGGCTCAAAAGTTTCTTGAGCAAGGACAGAACTCCAATCTATTGTGGGAGTACTGGTACAAAAGGATTCAGTAAATCATACAAGAATCTACACTTTTATTGGATCCTTGAGGCTGGCCACTTTGTAAGTTGCCTACATCATTATCATTTTTTACGAGTAATTCTACACTGCTTTGTTTGGGTGTCTCATTTGTACATGCCGATTTGAATTCAATGTTTGAGCACAAGATCCTACCTTTAAAATTTTAGGTTCAGGGTATCTCCAATGGGATCCCCAAACCTTAATTTTTAAAGGGGTTTTGGTGGTTTAAGGGTGTAAAACACTCCAACCCAAGACCCCAAACACCATATTTTTATTGACTTTAAAGACTCGATCCCACAAAAAATCATTAGAGATGCAGTTTGTCTCCTAATCGTTCGATTCCCTCCAGCATCCTCCTCCCCGTTTCCTTCATTTACGCGCACATACTTTGCTTCCGCCCCTAGTAGTATTTAATGGGTTTAGTGATGATAAATATATACATGAAAAACTATGATAGAAGGTGGTATCACTCCAAATAAACAACTGTAACCACGTGTGGATCAGTATGAACCTGGGAGTAGATTTGTCGATCAGTACTTGTTGTCAGTTTTTTTAATGATATGAAAAAATTATTAATGAGAATCGATCTCTTTGTTGCTTTGGTGCAGGTACCAGTAGATCAGCCTTGTGTAGCATTGAAGATGATAAGTGACATCACACACTCTCCAAGCTCCTCTTCCGTGATAAAACCCAAATAAAAAGAAAAAAAAGGAGGAAAATAAATAATAGAGAAAAAGAGAGGAAAATAAAATCAATAAAGAAATGTCTCTGCCTCAAGGGGCCAAAGAAAAATGCATAATGATGCTTACTTCTTTTACATTTTTAGGTAATTTTTCATTTGGATTGTCTGCAGATGCAGTCTTTACTTGTTTATGATGCAATGACAAGAGAAAAAGGAATGAAAAATTCCATAATTTGATTAGTTTATTAGCTTCATAACACTTTGTTTGCACAAATGACTAATTTAAGATGACAAAATAATTTCAATATTTGCAAAAAGTGTTTTGTGTGTAAGTTGATGATGATACATCTTAGAGTGAAAAAATGTACTTCGAAACATTAACTGTGATGAGCTACACAAATTTTGTTAGGTATTATTGACAGTGGAGAAGTGCACTAGGTTAGGATAGGAA
This sequence comes from Berberis vulgaris, assembly GCA_963556465.1. NCBI lineage: Eukaryota > Viridiplantae > Streptophyta > Magnoliopsida > Ranunculales > Berberidaceae > Berberis > Berberis vulgaris. The sequence continues at coordinate 5,859,030 of OY747133.1, forward strand.
GTGTGGCTAGCAATCTTGAAGAAAAAATCTAACTGGCGAGGGAAGCAGCGAGAGACCCCACAGGGGGGGAGGGGGAGCCGTCCATTCCTCTGGGATGCGTGTTTGAATTTTCAACGCACACATCCCAAAGGGAATGGATGGCTCCCCCTCCCCCTGTGGGGTCCCTCGCTGTTTTCCTCGCTGCGTCCCTCGACAATTAGACGGGTTCAATCCTGAATGCCTGGAATTATTGATTACCAATATATCTCCAATGTTTTGGATATTTAGACCTAGGTGAACATGGTGGTGGTGGCAGTCTCAATCATTGGTGGGCAGAGTGGTAGCTTTTACAAGGTTTTGTTGATTTTCGTGGATTTCAACCCAAAAAAAAATAAAAAAATAAAAATTCTTGGATTCTTGTATCAAGCTTGAGAGGGACCAAAAAGGTTGTTTGGAAGCATTATGTTGCCTAGATTGTTCCTTATTTCTTGTGCGAAGGAACTTAGGGTGTGTTTGGTTGCATGGAATTCTATGCTACGAGAATTCATGAGGATACCACATAAATGTAAGCTATTATAAGGTTTACTCACCAATCCAATATTAGATTTTGTGATCAATAATGAAAATGAAAGTACCATAAACATAAAAATCATAATCCTTAACTTAGATTTAGGTGGTCCCTTATGAATTCTCATGCCATATGATTCCATGCAATCAAACACACCCTAATTCCTTAAAGATGTTTGAAAATTCAACTCTCTTTTATATTAGAAATAATAGAGTTATTTCTTTTTAATACCTTAAAGTTATTTTTTTAAACAACAACAAAACATTCAATTTCTTACAATCGTGCATCTGCGAGTAGGTGGTCTCCATTCTTAATAGAAAGTCGAGGATCTTTTGCCTAGATACTTCGGGCAATCTTTTTTTATTTTTTCTCGGAAAGTGAGCAGGGTTATTTAGGATCCCTGAACCTGAAAATCAATTGAAGAAGGCTACAACTGATGTACTTTTTCCCTATTCTATCTTTAAATACAATTTTCTTAATGTCCTCGGCAAATGAGCTGAGACTTTTCCCTATTTTATATTTAAATACAATTTTCTTAAGGTCCTCAGCAAATGAGCTGAGAGTGATAATCGGGCAATAGATTATTCTTGAAATCCTAACTTAACAATGGCTTAATGCCTAGATGTATGAATATTCACATCATAACAATTGGTTAATAAAGCTTAAGAAGTGTGTAATCATGGGCGGACCTACTAAGGGGCGAGGGGGGGCAGCTGCCCCCCCTCAATTTTTAAAATATTTTTAGTATATATATTTTAGTCTTAAAAAATCGATTATATAATGTAGAATACAATATGTTAATTGTTTATGAAAATATTCAAACATGTCTTTGTTGGTGTAGTGGTTTGAGGTTTATCATTTTTAGTAAAAGACCTGAGTTCGATACTCTTCGAGTGCATTTTTTATTTTATTTTCAATGCAATTTTTAGGAGTGGGCAAAAACCGATTTACGGTTTTGAACCAACCGATTTATAATCGAACCGACCGATTAATTAGATATATATATAAATAACTAAATAATAGGTGTGTGTCAATACCTGATTAGTGCAACAAATGCACTGCAATACACCTTGTTGCACTGAATTGCCCTCCTTTTATCAAAGTTTTCAATTTTGGGCTAAAAATTGGGTCTGTAAAAAATTAGGCCTGTAAAAAAATTGGGCATGTTTTAATGAAAGTCTTTCAAGTGCTTGAGCCCGAAATTCGGTTCAACCGAATTCATCGATTTACAAATACAAAATTCGGTTTCGGTTTGGGTTTTGGGCAAACCGAATGAAATCGGTTTGGGGCTCAAAACCGAACCGACATTGCCCACCCCTAGCAATTTTATTAGTAATTGCAAACATTAAAAAATGTTTAGTTTAATAAAAATTTATTAATATAAAATAAATGAATTTTTTTTCACAAGTAATATTAAACCCCTAACAAAAAAATATTTAAAATTAATATCTAAAATAATAACGATAGAATTCAATGAAAATATATACCATTAGCCAACTCGTATAAAATTTGAGCCTCATATAAACTATTTTTTCTTTGAAATTGTATTATGATCATATTAGATTCGCAAATTTTAAATTTTTTTTAGCTTCACCTAGAACTTATCCTAATTATTTTGTGATTCTCAATTCTAGACAACCAGGCTTTATAGCCACTTTTTGGTCAGGTTTTAAGTTTTTTACATTTCTATCCCTTTTATAGATAACGTTTGTGATTGTATTTTAAAGAGAATGGGTAAAGGTGTAAAAATGCTCTAGCCTGGCCAAAAAATGGCTTTAAAGTCTGGCTGCCTAGACAAACTTTTTTGTGATATTAGTTATATATTCTAGTTATTATGCTTGTTTGCTCTTTGCTAAGGTTATCAATAGTGACCTTATTTTGGCTTAAAATTGTATTTTTTATAGTTGAATTTTTTTTTATTAGTTACTAGCTTCGGTAAAAAAAAAAAATTGGCTTTACCATTGATAACTACTATTATCAACTAATAAGTATTTTCCATTTTGCCCCCCCTCGACTAAAATCCTGGGTCCGCCCCTGTGTGTAATGATGTGAATGTCCATATATCTTGGGGAATCCTGACACTTGTCTTACAAGTTTATAGTTTCAGTACTATAACAATGCAACCCAGAGATTGGACTCCAACATCAAACACAGAGTGAATAGGGTGATGGAAGTTGTGCAGATAAAAAAAAAAATTCGTAGTCCTGCAAGAATCCTGAGGCTATTAATACGAAAATATATCAACCAAATTTGTGGAGAACCCAACAAACTAGTGTGCAACATGAAAGAAAGATGCTTGACTTGAACCATAGCGAAGCAAACCAGAAAACTTAAGGATAAAATATTGTTCAGTAAAATGTTTTATTTGCACCCGCTAGAAGAATAGAACTAGACTAATATGAGGCTTACTAGAAGCAGTTTTCGACATTACAGAAGTAAGATAGATGAAGCAGCAGATCCATTGTACATCACTATTCGAACCCGACCTTCTTCATGCATCATCATCACACACCACAGCACACCACACATGCAAGAAAATATAGAAGCTGTTGTAATTCTAGGAACTACATCAAGACGAGACATTCAATGGCAGAAAATTAGAAACTCACGAGTAGACTTACATGGGATCATACCCTTCATGCATGTTCATTTGAGCTGCAGATGGGGCTGATTTTCCATTTGTTTGACAGATTCGTTCCCAGTTATGGATGTTCAATCTTGTGCTTCTGCCAATGCCAGCTTGAGATGATGATCCTACATAAGGGGGAAGGCATGCATGGGGTATGTGGTGCACATATTGACTGTACTCTGCAATCCTGGAGACTAGTAGAAGCCTGTTTGTTTAAAGGACAAACACCTAATCCAACATCGATCATTTCTTTAAGATCAAGGATAAGTTTTTTTAGGCTTGAATTTTTAGCTTCTAGCACTGCCTGCTCGTGCAATTCCCAGATCAGTTGTTCATTAATCGCTCTCAAATTCTTACCTCATCTTCTAAACATGCCGTCTGGGCCTTCTTCTCCCTGTACTTACAAACTGCATCCCTATTAGCTAAAGGTCTTCTAGACTCTGAAGCAATGTGCTGCTTTCGGGAAGACTTGAGTATGTGTGTCGGGAAGACTTGAGTATGTGTGTGGTAACAGGTGTGGGTATGCATTGAATCCGGATCGGGACGATTGTTGGGATAGTGTTGGCGTGAAGAGTCCCACATTAAGTGATGAAGAGTCATCAAGGAGATGTTCCACTCCTAATAGCAAGGAGGCCTTTTAAGATAAAACCCCACACCACATGGCCTGCGCCCCTATGTATAGTGGACCAAGGGGTGCACGATTAGGCGAGACATTTTAAGATTAAACCGCACACCACATGGCTCGTGCCCCTATGTATAATGGACCAAGGGGTGCGTGACGCCCCTAACATCTGTCTGTCCTGAAAACATAATGCGTCCATAGACTCCGATCCAGGAATATAATCATAAACATCACACCGTTTCATTTGATCCAACACCTCCTCTTCTCCGTCATCCATGCTTATCCTCTGGACTGAAATCCAAAAATTAAAGTTTAAACCATTCAACTCCATTTTTTTATCATCTTAAAAAAAATAAAAGAAAACAACCCTAGACATTCTCTGACTTCACTATCACCTCAAAATCTTTGCCTAACAATCTGTATGGATCAATACTCAATCAGAAATTCTAAATGGCGAGGAAAGGGGTGAGGAAAACAGCAAGGGGGAGGGTGTGACCGTTCATTCCCTCGAGATGCACACCTGCACCCTTGAAATGCGCAGCAACGCGAATCTCGAGGGGATGAGTGGTGACACCCTCCCCCTCGCTGGTTTCCTCGACAGTTAGACAGGTTCATACTCAATAGCAAAGCCTCCAATATTATTCAAGTCTCCACCCTGATATTTCCTTGCATCAGTTTATCGAGTTGCTTGTATAGCCAATCAGAGCCTGGAGCTTTATACTGGGGTTAGCATACTACAAGAAGCCTATGTCATGTGTGGGAATAGATTGCAGGGTGGTGCCTGCAGTATAAAATGCACAAGCTATTATCAAACTTGACATTGGTTGCCTGAAGAACTTTAAGATCTTAAAATTTTGCGACTTTACTTGTGCCGATTCATATATCATAATATCTACTAGGGGCACAACACAACAATACTACATTATTACCCTTTAAGCAAATATAAGCTGCCTGAATCTTTAAAAACAGTAAGAACGTGTGTTTAATGTGGTGTGCAATAAAAGAGTGATTCACTGTTCAAGTGTTTTGTAGACAGAGGAGGTGTTTTGATTTACCTGCCTGATTGAAGGAAAAGAAAATCCACAAGTTGAGTCGAATTCAGCTCAGTCAGTTAAACTGTAGATGATTAACAACTCCATTATCCATTTGGTTTTCCTTTAATGCCAACTCATCTATACAGGTCGAGTCTGTTTCAAATGTATGTAAGATCAAAAGCTAAATAAACTCAAACAAGATCAATCACCAGAAACATCATTTAACAATTCCAACTTAGCGTTGTAAATACATCACGATGGGATTGAGCCCATATTTATACACACAACATACAAAATAGTTTACTCAACTATTAAGCAAGTCACAAGGGGATACACAAGATGGTTTACTTGACTGCTAAGCAAATTACAAGGGGATAAGGATGCATGAGGTGACACTGCTACCTCAACACAGTGTTGCCACCTTATAGCAGTTAGTCACCATATATCTGGAGATATTACCTCCTTGATGTGTAGTCTAGTGATGAGTTTTCCTTGTTAACAAGGAGTGCATAGTGCCTACTAGGAAAACAAAGTTGTGTGCGTGCTAAGGGATGCCTATTTGAGTTCTCAATGATTTTCTTGAACATGGTAATCCAAGACGATCATGCCAAAGTCACAGAATTACAGTTTGTGGGTCAAAGAGCTTGTCACTCACTTCAAGCTTCTGGCTTAACCAAACGTTACTCAACAATTTCAATGGTGTTACAATGTAATCCCAATGAGCTAAGCACGTTGAAAAAAAAAGGTGAGTACCATTTGGTAACATAAGGTAGGCTCTTCTGGAGCCTTCAATAACTGTTTTCCATCCACCACAATGAACATGCAAATCCAAATAGACAAAGTACTAATATTGACTATGGAAATCATAAAGGAACCCTGTGTTTCGGATGCTAACCATTCAAGAACAGGTTGTAAGCAAAAAATATCATTCAGTGATCAATGACCAAAGGGGAGTGGTGGGATGGAAGTTGTGCAGGTGTATAAAAAAACCCACCAATACAGCAAACCAGAATGTTTATTCACAAGTAAGATTATCAGTAAAAGGTTTCATATATACCCATAAGAACAGAAGGACCGGATATACATACATGATGGGCCTACTAGAAGCAGCTTTTGTTACAGTGTAGATTTCCTCAGGAAGCACGGAACATAAAGAACTAGGTAAAAGGATCATATCTGTTCTGCATCCATTTCCGAACTCAACCTTATTCACGCTAATCACACACCAAACTCAACCTTGTTCATGCTAGTCACACACCAAATGCTCGAAAAAAAGATAAAAGACTAGGAGCCTTAAGAAACTCGGCTAGACTTCAAGGGACACCATTCATGCCTGTTCTTCCACCTGTGCTGCAGATGGGGCCAGTTTTCCATTTGCGCCCATACTGCTTGGTAAGAAACTCTCCCTATTAGCTTCAACACTTGCCAAAAATTTCCCAACAGCTCCATTAGGGGTTGTTTGACAGGTCACAGTAGCAGGTTCACAGCTTCCTTCCCAGGTATTGATTATCGTTTTAGTGCTTCCACCAATGCCAGCTTGAGATGATGATCCTACATGAGGGTGAAGGCATGGGACGCTTGTTTCACATATTGACTGTAATCTGCAATCTGCTTCCTGGAGACTAGTAGAACTCTGCTTGTTGAAAGGAAAAACACCCAATTCAACATCGATCTTTCCTCTAACATCAAGTAAAAGTGTTCTTAACCTTGACAACTCAGCTTCTAACATTGTCTGTCGCTGCAACCTCCTGATCAGTTGTTGGTTTAACACCCTCAATTTCTTAACCTCTTCTTCTAAATAAGCTGTGTGGGCTTTTTTCTTCTCTCTGTACTTACGAACTGCCTCCCTATTTCCTGAAGGCCTTCTAGACTTCGAAGCACCATGCTGCTTATCGCTCATCCCATCATCCTCTTCGCTTGTAAATACTTGAGTATGCGTGTGGTAACAAGTATGGGTATGCACTGCATCTGGACCAGGAGGATTGCAAGTATGAGTGTGCGTACACGTCTGCGAGTTCTTCAAAACATCATAGAGAAATGTATCCATAGACATAGATCCATGGATACCATTAGAAAGATCACACTGATTCGACGAAAGAATTTGATCTGACACCTCCTCTTCTCCATCATCCATTCTTATCCTCTTCACAAAACTGAAATTCAAAATTGTAAAAAAATAAGATTTAAAAAAATGTTTGAAACATTCAGTTCACTTATTTTCATATTGAAACAACAAAACAAAACAACCCTATCAAGATACTATATTCTATGACTTAACTATCATCACAAAGTCTTTCACTAACAATTTGTATGGATCGATATTGAACTTTCCATCAATATAGTTCGATCAAGTCTCCACCCTGATATTTTCTTGCGTCAGTTAACCTAATTGCTTGTAGGCATCAATTGCAATGTTCTTGCAGCATAAAATGCACAAGCTACTTAAATTTCTACTAGGCTCAAAACTTCCATGACACCCTTCAAGCAAATATAAGCTAACCAATGCCAATTTCGACTGAACCCATTGCGAAAATATACAGAACAAATGAAAATTTCCATTAATCAATCAAAGAGAACAACTAACATCATTCAAACCCCATAAAATATGTAATCAATGCACAGAAAGAACAGAAGAACCCTAATGATGCCAAGAGTAAAGTCATTAAATTGGTAGATATTCGTGCAATTGGAAGAATACCCAGATTGATACTCCTTCTAAAGCGATGAAATTAAGCACAAAGACAATAACTTGAAAGCTAAATCATCCACAAGTGCACAAGAGAATCAGGTTCTTCCAGTGGGAAGGACTAAATGACATAATATAATGAGTAGACTCTAATGAAAAGTGAGAACATGGATTGTGGAATAAAAGAGATTCTTCAACTGTTGAATCATGGAGAGGTTTTGATTTTACCTGCTTGAAGGGAAATCCACGAGTTTAGTCGAATTCAGCTCAGTCAATTAAGCCATGGAAGAGTGATTAATCTCTCAAATATCCATTTCATCTCTAATGGCCACTCAGGTACACAAGTCAACATATTTATTTATTTAATAGAGAAATACAGAATGGTACAAAAAAAAAGAAAAATCTCTCTCTTTTTAATATAAAATACTTTTACAATTTGATACCTATTTTTAAAAAATTTGAAAATGCTAGCACTAGTTTCTTTTCCTTCTCATCTCTTCTTCCTGATTTGGTCACCATTGCCTCAACCCCGTTTACACGGTTAGGGTGCCTTCAGCCACCACCAACACTCCAAACCATAAATTTGGGCATTCTTCGTGATTCAGCCATCACTACCCAACCTCTCATGAGGTTAGGTTCGCATTAGTGGGCCACCTCCGAACACCATCACCACTATCTCTGGCCGTCAAAATCCTGATTTACAGAGTTTTAGAGTGGCACGTGCATTAATTCACATACAAAGATACCAAATTTATAATAAGTTATTTTTTTAATTCTTTTTAAATCTTTGTTAAATCACATGAACCAAATTGATATTCTCCCTTTTTTCTAATATATTTTCTTTTGTAAATCATCAAGTGCTCAAGAGAATCATCTAGTGTAGGACAAAGACATGGGTTAAGTAACTTAAGTTGATGTTTTTGGCCTTTTGGGGTTAGGGATTAGGGTCACAATTTGACCCAAATCTGAGGACCCAACACAAAACGAACCCGCTAAAGATGGGGGGTATGGGTCATGGCTTTGGCTTTTGGTTCATTCTGGGTTAACCCATCAAACTGTTTTATGTATGCAGGTTAGCTTCGGGTTAGAGGCCTTGACACTATTCAATACTCAATAATCCATCTAAGGATTCTTTATACTCCCTCACAAGGAAGCATGAAGAAACCATTTTCTCTTGCTTCAGCATTCAAATATAATATAGTCCCTAAGTTTTTATCCAGTTATCATTAGAATTTACATGATGAAGGGTGAAAACGCATGTCTTATTATATTACAAGGTTAACAAAAGAGACATTAATGGTCATTAAAGTGAAAAACCAAGTATATTTCTTATCTTGGCCTGCATGTGATCAAGCTAGACTATAACAATCCAACTGCATAACTACAACCAATTTCCTTGTCCAAACCTCATTCTTGGTTTTACCTTTTAACATTAAGTGTTCTTCTTTGAATTCTAATTTATAGCTTTGTTTCTGTTCTTTCTTTTCATCCTTTTTTGTTGTAGACAGAACAGTGAAGGATCTAATGTTAATTTGACTCCAATCATGTTAAATCCAATCTTCAAAGAAGGGTTTTGTGCATCTCACAACTCAAATGAAGAAAATCTTTTGTATCCTTCTCCGTCTACTGGTCATTCTTTCATGCAGATCCAACCTTAGCATCTGGAACGGAAGATGGATCAGAAGAATGGGGATACGTTGAAGTTCGACCTAGTGCCAACTATTATTGATTTTTTTTAGAATTACAGCGTATTGTAGAGGTTCACTTGTTCTGGTGGCTTTATCGAAGTCCATATAGGGTTGAAGATCCTACCAAACCATGGCCAACAATTTTGTGGCTGCAAGGTGGTCCTGTGAGTATGCCAAACACATTTACATGCATGTTTAGTTGTAGATATGCTAGCCGTGCATGTGCATTGCATGCTGCTTACTCGGGGATTGATTCCAGACATGATTTTCCCAAGCAGTACTAGTGCTCATTGTTTTCCCTTTCTAGGGGAAGTAATATTGTATCTGAATCTGAAATTTTTTGAATTGAAATAGGGAGCCTCTGGAGTTGGAACAGGCAATTTCCTCGAAATGGGACCTTTAGATGTGAACTTGAAGCCCCGCAACTTAACTTGGCTTCAAAAGGCTGATCTCTTATTTGTGGTATGTAAACCTTTATCATTTTCGCTCTTTAGTTTTTAATTTGTGAATCAAAACTAAATTACCTTTTTGTTTTCCTGATGGTATACAGGATAGCCCAGTTGGAACAGGATATAGTTATGTGGATGGTGATGACGATAGCCTGGCAGTGAAAACTGATGGGAGGCAGCAACTGATTTAACTACCTTGTTGAAGGATGTTAAACTCTAAGACATATTATGTAATCAGAATTTATATCTTTTCATATATTGAATGATCTTCTTACATTGCTTTATATAGACCTACAGAATGCATAAATGACTGTCAAAATAGAATGACAGCTATGCAAATGTTAATCTAACAAACTAGCTAATCTGAATATCTAACTAACTGACTTTGTATGCTTAACATTCCCCCGCAAACTAAGTGTAGAACCATTAACAACACTTAGTTTGTCACGTAGTAGTAAAAATCTAGATGTGCCAAGAGCTTTTGTAAGAATATCAGCCACTTGATCCTTTGCAGATATATGAAGAACATTGATTAGCTTTCTAGCAACCTTTTCACGCACAAAATAAATGTCTAGCTCAATATGTTTGGTCCTAGCATGGAGAACTGGATTTGCATTAAGCTGAACAGCACTCATGTTATCACACCAGATAGTAGGAGGTGCACTGCCAATTCTTAACTCATAAAACAACGACTGTAGCCATGATAATTCAGCTGTGACTGAAGCTAAACTTCTGTACTCAACTTCAGTGCTACTCCTAGAAACCGTACTTTGTTTCTTTGAGGAGCAGAAGATGAGATTTGACCCTAAATACATACAGTATCCTGAAGTGGAACGTCGGTCTGTAGGATCAGATGCCCAATCAGCATCACAATACCCAATGAACTTGAGAGAAGGAGTAGGAACTATGTGAAGACCAAATGCTGATGTAGCCTTCAGGTACCTTAAGATCATTTTTACTACTCGCCAATGAGACTCAAGTGGGTTTTGCATGAACTGACATACCCTATTAACAGAGTATGCAATGTCAGGTCTAGTTATGGTGACATATTGTAAGGCTCCAACAATGCTCCTATACAGTTGAATGTCTTGAACTGGATCACTTCCTGTGTCTATCAGTTTCTCTCCACCACACATAGGGGTAGACAACCCATTTGCAAATTGCATTTTAGCCTTACATAGAAGGTCCTGAATGTACTTGGATTGTGACAGAAACAGTCCATTTGATGTGTGTGTAACTTGAATGCCAAGAAAGTAATGAACCAATCCCAAATCTTTCAAGGAAAATTGAGTATTTAGTTGAGATATCAATTGTGAAATGTCTGACTTGCTTGATCCAGTAACTAAGATGTCATCAACATACACCAAGATGAATATAGGAGATGGTGAGTGTCTGATGAACAGAGAAGAATTTGACTTTGTTGCAGTAAACCCAAACTGAAGTAGAGTGTGTCTAAGCTAGTCAAACCATGCTCTAGGTGCCTGTTTGAGGCCATAAATTGCTTTTGAAAGCTTGCAAACAACATTTGGACGACTTGGATCTACAAATCCAGGGGGTTGCATCATATATACTTCTTCTTGTAAAACCCCATTTAGGAATGCGTTGTTAACATCCAATTGAAGAACTGACCAAGAGTGAGTGACAACAACAAAGAGGATGACTCTGATTGTGGATGGTTTAACCACAGGACTGAAGGTTTCTTCATAATCAAATCCAGCAACTTGTTGGAAACCCCTAGCTACTAGTCTAGCTTTATACTTTTGAATTGTGCCATCTGAATTTTCCTTTACCTTGAAGAGCCATTTACATCCAACTATACTCCTATGTTGTGGAAAATCCACCAGAGTCCAAGTGTTGTTGCGAAGAAGAGCCAGATATTCATCTTGCATAGTCGAAAGCCAATGAGGTGTAGTCAAAGCATCTTTCAGACTAGATGGTTCCGCTGAGGCCATGTAGATCTTAGGCTTGTATATACCAGATTTAGACCTAGTCACCATCTGATGTACATGATGAATTGTAGTAGGAACAACTGGAAGCTGACTAGAGACCACTGGACTTGAAGAAGCAGAGTGAGGCAATGAAAGATGACTGGGTTGAGTAGGAAAAGAAACCAATGGACTAGTGAAGGACTGACTATTATCATGCAACACAGGCTTAGGAGACAGAGGACTTTGCAGAATTGGAGCAGTATGACTTTGCAGTATTGGAGCAGTATGCTTTGCAGCTTTGACAGTGGATGACTCAGATAAAGGTATGGAAGCAGATGTAGAACCAGGAAAAAGAGTATCAGGTTTGAAAGAAGTAGGATTTAAAGTTTGAAAAGGAAATGAATTCTCATTGAAAACCACATCTCTAGAGATGTAGATACGACCAGTAGGTGACCTACATCTGTACCCCTTGTGTTGTATATTGTAACCAAGAAATGTACACTCTACTGACCTATATTGGAGCTTATGTTTGTTATAAGGTCTGATATTTGGATAACAAGAACACCCAAATACCTTAAGAGTTTTGTAATCAGGAACTTTGTGATACAAGAATTCAAAAGGAGATATACCATTTAGAACAGAAGATGGCACTCTGTTAATAAGATATACTGATGTTCTAACTGCTTCATCCCAAAATTTTAAAGGAAGAGAAGAATGGGCAAGAAGTGTAAGAGCAGATTCTGTGATATGTCTGTGTTTCCTCTCAACAACACCATTTTGTTGGTGAGTTGTTGGACAAGCTAACCTATGAAGAACACCATTTTGTTCTAAAAAATTTGAGAAGGATCTGTATTCACCACCCCAGTCTGACTGAATGCACTTAATAGGAAGACCAAACTCTAACTCTACATGTGACTTAAACTTGAGAAAAGTAGGGAATGCATCTGACTTATTTTGCAAAAGATATACCCAAGTAAATCTACTATATGCGTCAATGAAATGTATGTAGTATTTGTAACCAGAAGAGGACACAGTTGAGGCAGGACCCCACAAGTCTGTATGTATGAGTTCTAATGGAGAATTGTACACTGTTGATGAACTAGAGAATGGAAATTTATGAATATTTCCTACAAAACAGGAAGAACAAAAGACAGGTTCATTGCTGTTTGAAACAGGAATATTACATTGACTAAGAATTTTGTGAACTAATGTCAATGCTGGGTGGCCCAATCGAGCATGCCATAGTGACACTGGTGAAGATACCTTTGTACAGACTGTCTGAACTGGATTGTTTGTTGATACCGTATGAACTGACTTGCTTGGAATGACTAGTTCAACAAGATGAGAAGATGGAAAGACATATAGCCCATTGCTAAGTGTTCCTTCCAAAAGAATCTGTTTCGTGACCTGATCTTTCACAAAACACACATTTGAATGAAATTCAAAGAAAACATGGTTATCGTTTGCAAATTTGGACACACTTAGTAGATTCTTGGTTAGTTTTGGAACTTGGAGAACACTCTTAAGAGACAGTTTTCTGGAAGTATTGAATGAGTGTAATGTAGACTCACCTATGTTCTGAATTTGCAGCCCAGATCCATCCCCAATGAAGAGTTGTTCATTGCCAAGATATGGAGAAGAAGAGGTCATGTTCTGTGGGAAAGGAGTGCAATGATTTGTTGCACTGGAGTCTGGATACCATCTCTGATCAGGTGTAGTAGATGATGAAGGAACCATTTTCATCTGAGATTCAGAATTTGTAGCCCAATGCGATTCAGTAGGTTGAGTGGATGTTGAAAAAGCATTTCTGGATGCTATGTTTGCTTGCTGAGAAGCCAAGTTTGCTGTTTGCTGAGATGCAATGCTTGTACTCCATGGATTTGGAAGGTTATCATCAAATCTGTTATAGCATTTGAAAGCTAGATGACCTATCTTTCCACAGATTTGACATTGAGGTCGATTGCTTTGATGACCAGGGAATCTGGAGCCTCTACCAAATCCAGATCTCCCACTTCTGAATGAGAAGGAGTTTGATGGAGATCTGAACTGAGGTCTCCATGTATGTGGATTTGAAGCAAAAGACTTAGGTGACGACTTGTAATTACTGTGTGCAATATTTGCATAACTAAATGCATCAAGATCTTTTACATGTCTCTCAATTCTTGTTTCTTGAGCCAGTAGAAGTGCTTCAATCTCTGCAACACTAAAAGAATCTGATCTAGATGTAACTGACACTATGAATGTATCATAGGACTGAGGTAATCCATAAAAAATGGCACTAATGTGGTCTTTAGAAGATAGTGAATGACCGACTGAAGCCAACTGATCAATGATGTTCTTGATCTTTAGTAAGAACTCATTGATGTTCATACCTCCTTTCTTGAGGTTCTGAAGTTGTGTTCTAAATTGTAAAATCTTTGCTATGGTATGAGAATTGAAGAAAACCTCAAGTATATTTCAGATATGTGCAGAAGATTCACAACCTACTAACCTTGTTTGTAATGATTCAGTCATGGATGAGAGAAGCCATGAAAAGAGGAGCTGATCCTGTTGTTCCCAACTGATGAAATCTGGATTGACATTACTATGAACTTGATCTTCTTCTGACAGAAATCTTGGCGGAGATGAGTCTTTTTCAATGAATCTTTGCAACTTGTGACCTTTGATCATTGCTAATACTTGTTGTTTCCTCAGCAAGTAATTGTTCTCAGTCAGTTTGACAGACAATACATGAGTGAACATGACTGGTTTCCATTCTGTAGTTGTAGAATTGCTGATAGTTGCAGCATTTGAAGAAGTTGAATCAACCATTATTGGTGATTGAGAAGATGAGAAGAAAATGAGTAAAGAACAAGAAAAGAAGATGAAGCACAATGAGTACGCTCTTCACAATGAGTATGCTCTGATACCATGTTAAACTCTACGACATATTATGTAATCAGAATTTCTATCTTTTCATATATTGAATGATCTTCTTACATTGCTTTATATAGACCTATAGAATGCATAAATGACTGTCAAAACAGAATGACAGCTATGCAATGTTAATCTAACAAACTAGCTAATCTGAATATCTAACTGACTGACTTTGTATGCTTAACAAAGGAACTCCTTAATAGTAATGAGAGCCTTCAACAAAGTCCTCTTCATGTTGTAGGTGAGTCTTATGGAGGAAAATTCGCAGTGACAGTTGGATTATCTGCTCTAAAGGCGATCGAAGCAGGGGAGTTGAAGCTCAAACTAGGAGGTAAATCAAACACTTATCCTTATGACAATCTTGACAAAAAATGCTTCTAAATTTGTATAGACTCAGTTGAGTAACTTAGCTGTGTGCTAATACGATTACAACAGGAGTTGCTTTAGGAGATAGTTGGATTTCTCCCGAAGATTTTACAGTTTGTATTGATTGATCATTACGTATAGTTATTTTTACAGACAACTTTAAAGACATTAATTCCTATTCTGAAATGCAGGCATCATGGGGCCCTGTTCTGAAAGTTGTGTCGAGAATCGATAATAGTGGCTTAAACGAATCAAGAAGGTTTGATGCACAAGACTTTAATTACTAGACCGCATTGTGTATTATTTTAGATGATGAACAAACGTTATGGTGTCACATCATTGTCACTTATAACACATTTTGCAAAACAAGATAGCTCAACAGATTAAGCAACAACTTGCAGAAGGCCAGTTTGAAGAGGCGACAAATTCATGGAGTCATCTTGAGGGTGTGATTCGAAGAAGTAGTAACTATGTGTAATGTGGTACCTTTCCTCCATCTCTAGGTTTCAAATTTTTTATATTACAAACTTAGTTGTAACGATAAACTAATTACAATCAAACTTGGGTTGTGTGGCAGGATTACTACAATTTCATGTTGGACTTAGGGAGCAACCCAGTTGTTCCCACTACTACAGCTGCTACGACATAAAAAACAATGGTGCATAGTTATTCCAGATACCTAGAGCGGACGAAGCCTTCATCAAGTACCGATTACCTATATACCTTAATGAATGGGGTCATTAAGGATAAGCTAAAGATCATTCCTAAAGATATTACGTAAGCTTCTTGCTCTAAAACACATCTTCTTTTCATGCATTTCCACCAATTTGCACTTGAAATCGTTTGAGGAAATTGATATTTGAGGAAATTGATAATGTAAATTAGAGAGTGATCTAATGTTGACCGATGATGATGAGGTTTTTTTCCATTTTTTTTTCATTGTTGTCATACTCGTGCAGATGGGAAGGGCGGGATGGTATGGTTTTCCTAGCCATGGCTTCATGAAACTAAGGATCAATGAGGTAAATTTGTATGTCGTAGAAAACAATACTTTATCTCTCTTGTTAATATGCATTAGCTGATACTAACGAAATGAGTTTTCTAGGTAGATGATCTCTTGGCCAACGGGGGTAAATGTCACAGTATACAATGGACATGTATATGGATTCCTCACGCAAACTGTAGTTAATTTTTTGGAGATCACATCTAGTATATAAATGCTGTAATACCTACTAAGTTGTTGTTTGGTTATGAATATTTTTAACAGCTTGATCTCATATGTGCAACAATGGGTGCTGAAGCTTGGATTGCAATACTAAAGTTGGTGTCATAAGATAGCGATTGAGCGCTCTGATGCGATTTTAAGCTTCAAGGGCAGTTTGGTAATAAAAACATTGTTTTCTTAATCTCGACCACTAATTTTTAATGTGGGCTGATCTGGATCGTTAAAGACAGGGTTCTCTCTAGCGTTCCCATGACGGCTTCTCCAGCCGCCACAGGGGGAAGCCAGCCGATTGGGCTAGGAGATGCTCCTCCCGACGTCGCAAAGTCTCCCAAATCGTTTATACAAGCTTTGGGAGTCGTTAAGAATGTGATTATTTAGGAAGAACCAATGAAAGGAAATTGTTTTTGCAAGGATATGGGATTCCGGCTTTATCAATGAATATTTCCAAAGCGAAAATATGTGAAAGGTATGTAGAATCTTTTGTTATTGTGTTTAAGTTCTCCAGTTATCGTCCATCTTTAGAGCCTATTTGAGAAACTATTCATAGATCTTGGGGAGTCATGGGGGATTTTACTATGGGTTTATTGAATCAAAGGCATGTCCTGGTTAGATTTCAAGCGGAAGAGGAAATCAAAAAAGCTTTATCGTGTGACTCTTTTATGATTAGTGGTGTATGTTTTAAAGCTTTTCATTGGCATCCGGGTTTTAGTCTTAGGAAAGATCCGTTTCTAGCCCCGTTGTGGGTAGATTTTCCCAGTCTTCCTTTACAATTTTTTCATCCTTTATTTTTGAAAGAAGTAGGGGATTCGATTGGTGCATTTTTTAGAATTGATGATAGCACTCTAGGTTTTACTAGACCTAATGTTGCTAGGATTTGTGTTGAGATGGATCTCTCTTGTGAACTTCCTAATCCGATTTGGCCAGAGTTCTCCGGGATCAAGGGTTTCTGGCAAAAAATTGTGTATCTGAATTTCAAATACTGCGATAATTGTGCCATGATTGGACATACTAATGAGGCATAATGTAAAAAAATGTTCAGATTTAAAAAAACCACCATGAGACGTCTAATCAAGTTAACTTTAAACAAGTTGAGGGGAATCTGAAAAAACAAGAAGTAGGGAATGTAGAAAAGGAGACTCAATCGAGAGGCTTGGAAGAAACTAAGGTGGTTGCGACTAAGGTGGAGCCAACAATGCCGGGATAGCGGCTCGTACACTGAGTGCTACAACAGATATGTGGTCGCACATGAGACTCGAGGAGGAGGTGTACTTCGAGATGTTGCAGACCGGTGGATTGATTGTAGGATGTTTGATGATTCACGGAAAAGGTGGAGATTGTTGGATGATGAAGTTGGCATAAATAGTCCCACATCAAGTGAAGATGAGTCGTCACTAAGGTTTATAAAAAAGTGGTCCACTCCTTAATAACAATGAGACATTTTAAGATAAAACCTCACACCCAAGGCCCGGATGGAAGGCCCAAGTTGCGAGTATTGAAGTTGGGGCATAGGTGCGCGCCCCAACAGTTTTATCCCATGAATGACTACCCCATATTTGTTTCTAGGGGTGGGCAAAAATCGATTTAAATTCGGTTAATCGACCGAACCGATTTTCAAATTCGGTTCGGTAACCGAACCGAAATATGAGTAGAAAGAAAATAATTTAAACCGAACCGAACCGATTATAAACGGTTCGAAATCGATTTACGGTTTTAAACCGACCGATTTATAACCGAACCAACCGATTAATTAGATATATATAAATAACAAAATAACAGGTAGGTGTAAATACCTGATTAGTGCAACAAATGCACTGCAGTACACCCTGTTGCACTGAATCACCCATTTCTCTCAAAGTTTTCAATTTTGGGCTAAAAATTGGGCCTGTAAAAAAATTGGACATGTTTTAATGAAAGTCTTTCAAATGCTTGAGCCTAAAATTTCAGCCCAACAGCACCGATCCGATCCGAAATTCGGTTCAACCGAATTCATCGGTTTACAAATACAAAATTCGGTTTCGATTTGGGTTTTGGGCAAATCGAATGAAATCGGTTTGGGGCTCAAAATCGAAGCGAACCGACATTGCCCACCCCTATTTGTTTCAGCCATGTTCAATTTAGTGACTGTGCCAATATGCATTTTAGATACCACTACAAAAAAAAAGACAATTCAGCAACGGCTAAAAACCATTGCTAATTGTCAAAAACCGTTGCTAAAATGAATTTGCAACGGCTCAACAACCATCGCGATACCGTGGCTATTTTAATCGTTGCTATTTGAATCAGCAACGGTAAATTATCTTGTAGTGAATTCGCAACGGCTAAAAACCGTCCCTAACTCGAAAAATTCCGTCGTTAAAGCTGTTGAAAATTTTGGCTAAGACTGTCGCAAATTGAAAAATAGCGACGGTTTTTTGCCATTGCTATTTAGCGAACCGTTGCTAAATTGCAAATCTAATTGACAAAACAGCCACAATATTTGCCGTAACTATTTAGGGACAGCTTTGTTGCAAATCATATTGACAAATGAAATTTACAAATTACAAATTACAAATTACAAATTAAAAATGATAATTCATTTTTTATAATGAAATTAGCTATTAATGATTATCCATTTTGAAAATTAATAGAAACTACCAGAACTAAACTTAATTGATCAAAAACATGACAGGAGAATTAATTGATCAAAATTATAACAAAAATTACACAGAATCTCTAGAATATCATACAAAAATTACAAATAATCCATACAAAAATGACAAAAAACCACAAACAAAAAAAAATTTCGATCTATAGAATATCTGAGATCAGATTTCCGAGGTCTGAGATCTCTGATCTCCGAGATCAGAGATCACTTGCAGCTAGGGAGGCGGAGAGGGAGGCAGTGGAGGAAGGGATGGGAGAGGGAGGCGGCAGGGATCGGTGTCGAGGGAGGTGGCGGACTTCTCCTCTGTGGGTTTCTTCTCTGT
Organism: Berberis vulgaris; assembly: GCA_963556465.1. Lineage (NCBI taxonomy): Eukaryota > Viridiplantae > Streptophyta > Magnoliopsida > Ranunculales > Berberidaceae > Berberis > Berberis vulgaris. The sequence continues at coordinate 5,878,086 of OY747133.1, forward strand.
AGGTTGAGAGAAAATTTTTGGTTGAAATTTTTTTTTTGTTTAAGTTCGTTGGTAGATAAAATTTAAATTTATATAGATAGAGGTAATTGAAGGGGATTGGTTGTGTTAGTTTCACGCGAATCGGTGATGTGGCTTGGTTCAGTGCGTTGGATTGAACTAAAGTTTTTGGGTGTTATTGACGGTTGAGATGAGGTTTCACGCGAATCGGTGACGTGGTTTTTTTTTAAAAAAATATTAGCGACGGTTTTGTGCCGTAGCTAAATGTTTTTGTGTATATTTTTTTTTTCAAAAAATCAATTATAGACGGGTTTTTTTTCCGTCGCTAATAAAAAAATAATGTAAAACTTAACCATAGTTTTTTGCCGTAGCTAAATGCTTTTGTGTATAATTTTTTTTTTTCAAAATATCAATTAGCTATGGTTTTTTGCCGTAGCTAAATGCTTTTGTGTATATATATATGAAACTATTTTAAATCTTGAATCAAATTTAACTATTGCACAATTCATGGCTCTAGATTATGATCGTGACCATGCATACATATTACATGGTACTCCTCTGTTGGACTTTCACGCTAATGTAGGTGGTACAACAAAGGCCTACAATTTGCAAGCCTTTTTGCTTGCAAATTACTCGTGACGATGCCTTTAGATTTAAGAAATGTTTTAGCAACTTTAATTTTGGAGGGAAATTTTTTTTCATAAAACATCCAAGATAATTACGAGGGAAAAACGATTAATAGCATTTATAAATAATCATTTATTCGAATAAACTTTAATAAGCATGTACTTGAAAAAAGAATCAACAATGATCTAAGCCTACTAAATAAGCTAAAACTCATTGAACTTCATAGAATTTAATTCTTTGACGAAGTGGTTTGTGACCGTGGCCACGGATACACGCTCTTGTGTTCGCCAGTATTCCGATCAAGAAAAATGACGCCTATCTCGTCAACTCCATAGTTGCATTCATGACCGCAAACATTCTTGTCTCTTCTATATGCGTACAAATTATAACCTCCTCGAATTAAGGTGTTCAAAAAATCAATTAGCTACGGTTTTTTGCGGTAGCTAAATGCTTTTGTATATATTTTTTTTTTGAAAAAAATCAATTAGCGACGGTTTTTTGCCGTCGCTAATAAAAAAATAATGTAAAACTTAGCGACGGTTTTTTGTTGTAGCTAAATGCTTTTGTGTATAAATGTTTTTTTCAAAAAAAATCATTAGCGTCGATTTTTTGCCGTCGCTAATAAAAAAATAATGTAAAACTTAGCGACGGTTTTTGCCGTCGCTAATAAAAAAATCTTTTAGGGACAGCTAAAAACCGTAGTTGCCAACTTTTTTTAAAAAACTTAACGACGGCTAAAAAACTGTAGCTAATAAAATAATTAGCGACGGTTTTGTACTGTCGCAAAATAATTAGCGACGGTTTTTTATAATTATGGGTTTTATGCCGACACAAAATGATTTTGTATTTTGTATAGTCCTTCCCTACGAATGGAGATCTATTAATCGCATTTTTAATAGAATTTTTTTTCAATTTGGGCAGGTATCTGTGGATCAACGATGTGTGTCACTGGTGATGATTGGTAACATTTACTTTTACAAAAAATTGGTTTTGTAGAGCCTTCAAAATCATTGAACAGAAATTAGTTTTTCCTTATCGAAGAAGAATAGTCCTTCATTTTAGAAGAAGATGAAGAAGAGCATTATTTTGGTAGCGTTTATGCTTATGGTTTTCATGACAATGGGAAGTTCTTCTACGGCACCAGGTTGTACTGGTAAATGACAATAGTGGGTTTTTTTTTTGTTCAAATACGAAGATGTTTATTAAAGAAAGAAAGGGAAACAAAATACAAGGGAATCATTCCTATATCAAGGAATGCCAAGACACCATGAAGGTGTCAAAAACCAAATCCCTAAACAAATTACAAGCCGAACTCATCCCCAACAACAATTCCATAATCTCAATAAAGATAGAGTGCTCTGATCTGTTGAGCCCTTCAAATACCATCTTATTTCTCTCTTTCCACACATATCACATGAGTACGTGAGGAATCCTACGCCATAACCACTCTGCCTGCCAGAAAGGATTAATAGTTTGGGACTACTAACTTAGCCAATCTAAAATGGAGTCTTAAAAAATCAAACTCAAACCAAATTCATCACGAGCCCAACCTTAACTTGAAAAACACAACAACATATTTTTATTTATTTTTTAACTTTGAATAAATGAGAACCTTTTTATAGTAATTGAGTGATATAATAAGTTTTCCCCATTAATGCTAATAGTTTAATTTAAAGTTTTTTTTTCCGCTATTTAAGCAATAATCTGCAATTACAAAAAGTTATTATTCTTTCAGAGTGTCCTCCTGAATTGGTTTCTCGTTGTGAATATGGTTGTTTTTGCATCGGATCCGGATATTGTGGCTATTGTCCAAGAGCTAGAGCTACAGATCCGCATGAATTAGCAAAGCTTCTCGCTGAAAACCACACTGATTATCATATATAAGAATGGATTTGATGTGGTTTTGTAGTTTGATCATCAAAGTCTTAATAACATTTTGAGATAATTGATTTATTATTTTTACCTAAGCATATTTTAGTGCAGAATGTGCATCTCATACAACAACACATGATGAATATTATTTACATGATATGAAAAATAACTTGTCACTAGCCGATGGTAGTCTGATTGGATGGTTAAGGCTGCGGTGGTTTAACCTCCACATATGTTTTGGGTTCTTTACCCACCGACGGTAAATTTGCTTTTTAAAAAAATAAAAAAATAACTTGTCACTAACCACGATAAATCATATCCATATTTGTTTGTTTCTAATTCACTTTCAATATAAAACAATTCAAGTTTCATAAATTCAAAATTCAACAAAAACTGATTACAATAGCTATAATTTATATTGACTTAAGCTTCCTAAAAAAATTAGTTTTTAAATAAAATAGAAACTCAAACTCCTACTTGAATTGAATTCTTAAACTAACTCATATAATTTTTTTTTTTTTTGTCAAACACGAAAATGTTTATTAAAGATAAGAAAGAAAACAAAAGAGAAAGAGAATCAATCTGGTAAAAAACAATCAAGAAATCTATGACACAATACAAGATTTTCATATTGAGAAAAGAACATAAATTACCTATTTATGGGAGGTAATCTTTAGTCAAAGGCCTAATTGTGTTTTGTAGAGCCTTCAAAATCATTGAACAGAAATTAGTTTTTCCTTATCGAAGAAGAGTAGTCTTTCATTTTAGAAGAAGATGAAGAAGAGCATTATTTTGGTAGCGTTTATGCTTATGGTTTTCATGACAATGGGAAGTTCTTATGCGACACCAGGTTGTACAGGTAAATGACAATAGTGGGTTTTTTTTTTTGTTCAAACACGTAGGAAAACAAAATACAAAGGGAATCATTATTATATCAAGGAATGCCAAGACACTATGAAGGTGTCAAAAATCAAATCCCTAAACAAATTACAAGTTGAACCCATCCTCCACAACAATTCCCTAATCTCAATAAAGATAGAGTGATCTGATCTATTGAGCCCTTCAAATACCCTCCTATTTTTCTCTTTCCACACACACCACATGAGTACGCGAGGAACCCTAAGCCATAACTACTCCGCCCGTCGGAAATGATTAGTTTGAGACTACCAACTTAGCTAATCTAAAATGAAGCCTTGAAACATCAAACTCAAACCAAATTCATCATGAGCCCAACCTTAACTTGAAAAATACAACAACATATTTTTATTTATTTTTTAAATTTGAATAAATGAGAACCTTTTTATAGTAATTGAGTGATATAATTAATAAGTTTTCCCCAATAATGTTAATAGTTTAATTTAAAGTTTTTTCCCCCGCTATTCAAGCAATAATACACAATTACAAAAAGTTGTTATTCTTTCAGAGTGTCCTCCTGATTTGGTTTCTCGCTGTGAATATGGTTGTTTTTGCATCGGATCCGGATATTGTGGCTGTTGTCCAAGAGCTAGCTAGAGCTACAAATCCGCTTGAATTAGCAAAGCTTCTCGCTGAAAACCACACTGATTATCATATATAAGAATGGATTTGATGTGGTTTTGTAGTTTGATCGTCAAAGTCTTAATAACATTTTGAAATAATGGATTTATTGTTTTTACCTAAGCAGATTTCCATGCAGAATGTGCATCTCATACAACAACACATGATGAATATTATTTACATGAATAATAATAATAATAATAATAGTAATAATAATAATAATAATAATAATAATAATAATAATAATAATAATAATAATAATAATAATAATAATAATAATAATAATAATAATGTGAAAAATAACTTGTCACTAGCCGATGGTAGCTTGATTGGATGGTTAATTATGGCTGTGGTGGTTTAACCTCCACATACGTCTTGGGTTCTTTACCCACCGACGGTAAATTTGTTTTAAAAAAAAAAATAATAATAATATATAATAATAATAATAATAATAATAATAATAATAATAATAATAATAATAATAATAATAATAATAATAATAATAATAACTTGTCACAAACCACTATAAATGATATCCATATTTGTTTGTCACTAATTCACTATCAATATAAAACAATTCAAGTTTCATAAATTCAAAATTCGACAAAAACTGATTACAATAGCTATAATTTATATTGACTTAAGCTTCCTAAAAAACTTAGTTTCTAAATAAAATAGAAACTCAAACTCCTAGTTGAATTGAATTCCTAATTCTAACTCATATATATATATTTTTTTTGTCAAACATGAAAATGTTTATTAAAGATAAGAAAGAAAACAAAAGACAATGGAATCATTTCTACATTAAAGAATGCCAAGACACCATGAAGGTGTCAAAAACAAAGTTTCTAAACAAATTACAAGCCGAATCCATCATCCACAGCAATTCCCCAATATCTATAAAAATACAATGCTTTGATCTGTTGAGCTATAAAAAAAACCCTCATATTTCTCTATTTCCACACACACTACATGAAAACGTGAAGAGCCCTATGCCATAACCACTCCCCTGCCGGAAAGGATTAGCTTGGGACCACCAACTTAGCCAATCCAAAATGGAACCTTGAAACATCAAATTCAAACCAAATTTTGACAAGAAACTGTTCTAAATGGATTTGGAGAATCTGCAGTGAAACATCAAATGATCCAGCATCTCGTCAATCTCATCACAAAGCACACAAAGACTTATTGTGTGAATTCCTCTTTTCCTAAACCTATTTTTAGCAAAGATTCTTTCATGCAACACTGACCATCTAAAGAAATTTATCTGAGGTAATTTTTTTTTCATCCAAACCAGATTCTTGTGAGAGGAAATGAAGCGGTTGGAATGAGTCTCATAATAAGAGGCAGCCAACATATATAAAATTTTTTTTCACCGAGAAGCCCACACCTTTACCCTTCCACACCAAACTATCAGGGCCCTCCAGGAGTATCTGACTATCCAACAGAACTTGTACTCTTAGCATTCTAACTCCTATTGAACTTGTACTCTTTGTTATGTCTTAACATAAACTTATCCAATAATTAATATTAATTAAATACTGATATATAATCCAATGCCTCATTTACAAAGATATAATATGCAATTACAAAAAATTGTTTTTTTTTCTTTTTGATTGTCCTCCTGAATTGGTTCCTGGCTGTTGACGTTATTGTTTTTGTGACATTCAAATATGTGGCTGTTGTCCAGGAGCTAGAGCTACAGATCCGCTTGAATTAGCAAAGCTTCATGCTGAAAACCATGTATAAGAATGGATTTTAGCGTGGTTTTGTAATTTGATCGGTCAAAGTCTTAATAACATATTGAGATAATGGATTTTCTTTTTTATACCTAAGCAAAATGTGCATCTCATACAACAACACATGATGAATGTGATTGGCATGAAAATAATAGTAATAATAATAATAATGCAATAAAATAAACTTTAATGTAACAAATTACTTGTCACTGACCATTCTAAGCAGTTGCGGAGCCACGTATAAGACATGGGAGCAGTTGCCCCCTACAAATTTCAAAACTCATATTTTCTATAGTGAATTTGTGTATAATAGTTGTATATTTAACTATTACCCTCCTAGGATTATACTATTGTTTTCTTGCCGCCTCCACTTTGCCTCCTTTTTGTGAAAATCCTGGCTACAACACTGATTCTTAAGTCGTATCCTTATTTGTTTATCACTATCAATATGAAACAATTCAAACTCTTGGAACTTCGTCATTTACAAAGAATAATTCCTTTTAAAGAAAATGTTACTCATTCCTAATTATTTTCTATCGTCTTGATTGGCATCTTCAAATGCCTCCATTGATCACATAAGGCCCAGTATCAGGTTGAGGTCGTATTAAGAACTATGTGATTGAGTAAATGTTACCAATCATCTCCAGTGACACACATCGTTGATCCACAGATACCTGCCCAAATTGAAAAAAAAAATTCTATTAAAAATGGGATTAATAGATCATTAGAAATCTCCATTCGTAGTGAAGGACTATACAAAATATAAAAAAGAATGTGCAAAAAATTAAAGAAAGAAGAAAAAATGGTGTCATTATAGCTCCAGTAGGCTTCAAGTGTGTTCTCGAGTTAGCATTATCTTCCTCCAACAATTTCAAGTGCATATTGGTGGAAATGCATGAAAAGAATGTGTTTTAGAACAGAAGTATGTATCAAACCTGCTTGATTTGTTCAAGCCACTGTTGTCTGACTCTTGATACAATTTTTAGAACAGGGACATATGATGACTGCATTTCAGAACAAGGATTGATGTGATGCTTAAAATTTAAGAAATCGTAAAAATAACTAAATCAATATGAACTGCAAAGTCTTCAGGAGAAATCCAACCATCTCCTGAAGGGAAGCCTGATCATATTAGCATAAAGCAAACAAATTACTCATTGCCTGTAAGATGTTAGCAGCAATGTTTTGTTAAAATTGTCCTAAAGTGATGTGCTTCTACTTGTGAGAATGACATTCAACAGAGTAAGTGAGCAAATGAAGAAGGTGCGGACTTGAAAAATTGATTACATTTGGTATTGTTTTGCCAAGTAAAATTTAGAAAGATCAGCTGCGGACTTGAAAAATTGATTACATTTGGTATTGTTTTGCCAAGTAAAATTTAGAAAGATCAGCTGCGGACTTGAAAAAAAAAGTTATATGGTTTGGGTTGGCAAGCAATTGAAAGCTGGCCAAGGTGTGCTTTAGCTTCCTCCACTGAAATTGCTTTAAAACAAAGCTTTCACGTTATGGTTTACACACTTTTGGGCAGAGGAGAAAAAAAAATGGAAAGAAAAATTGATGCCCTGCAGTGGAAATGAGTGAGGGTGTTAGATGAACTTGTCTAGAGAGTAGCATGCTAGATCCGTGCCAGGTCAGGCTCAATACCCTCCATCATCTTATAGATGCTCATAATGCCTCAATCGAAAACAATCGTGTACACAAAGTCCCCCTGGCGCTGGGTGTCTGACTCTCTGGATTTTTTGGTGATATTTTGATTATAAAATTCTTATTTTAGTACCCAAATCCATGGGTTTTTTTTTTCCTGTTAAGACTTAGGTTTTTGGCATTCCAAATTCTTAACTAATGGGCATTAAGTTTAAGCTTGAATTTAAATGGGATAATTACATGGGAGATTTAGGATGCAAATGTGATTGCTTACTATATATCAGCCTCTGGCAGTTATGAAATTGATAAGAGTTTTTGTTACTCTTTTTAAGGCCAATGTAATTGTCTCGAGAATCAAAGAACACACTATTAAGTATTAACATAGTTTGTAATGTCGGTATGATTGACAGTAAGGCTATAAACCATGCAATTATATTTTTAAGTAAACAAGGTAATACTAGGTTGTATCTACCGTAGTTTGATTGTTACAAAATTAGTTGTCATAACAATTCCTGAATATAGTATAATACATTCTTGAGAAATTATGATTTTTCAAGTTTAATATCATTCTTCCTTATTATTCAAATCAGAAGGTGAACTACTATAAAATTCTATATCACTAATTTAGACATTTATAACATTATCAACTGTAATTTCTACATCTAAAACATGCTCTACAAAATCAAAGATCCAGATTTAAAGATAAATTTCGATTAGATTTTAATGGACTTCAAAAATCTTGAGATGAAAACGTATTTTGAGACAAAATTAATGGTGACGATTTTTTTAAAAGTTGTCTTCTCTATTGATCTCATCCCACACTTCCCACGCCACCATTCCTTCATTTTACGACCCGTCGCCACCTGAACAACACCACAACCACCCCATCATCCTTCAAAACCTTTTCTTCATTCTTTCTTTTCATCCATACTTAACAAACCCTCTTTTTAGCGTATTGAATTTAGTGTGTCAAAATGTAATTATATCTGATGCAATCATTTTCGGTCTCTGCTCTGATTAATTGACTTGCATAAGTAGTACACGTGAACTACGGTTGTGGTGGTCGATGACACTCTGATGCTAAAATTAAAGATAAATTTGAGAAATGTGTAATGTTGTAACAGAGAATTTGTAGCATAACTTAGCTTACCGACCTCATGTCTTATTTATAGTGTAAGGAGTCTTGGTTTAACCAGGCCATCGTAGGCATAGTTTTGGGAGGAGATCTTCGTGGAGATCCTTCTTTAATTAGGAGTCGTGTTATAAGAGGGAAGTTCCTTGTTAGACTTGTGCTCCTAGATAAGCGGGAGATAGTTCTCAATCCAAGAGCAATCCGTAGAATGGAGTTTTCATGTGCTAAAGATACTTTGGTGTTTGCTTTATGATTGGAAGCGGAGAACGGTTGTAGTTGCCCGTCCAAAGATGATCATCGAGATACTTGCCTAAGGAGGGCTTATGGATATTGAGGATAGTTGTAAGACGTGTGGGCCTAACGTGTTGTGAGAGTCCGAGTCCACCTGGCAGACTGAAATGAGCGAACTTAGAACCGCTTGGGCCGGATCAGCAATGAGCTGATGCTGGGGCCTGTAGTTCCTCGAGATCATGTGCTAGTGGTACCAAACCAATTTAAAAGTTGAGTTCATTTTTTAGTTTTACCCAATAATTAACAAGTTGTTTGTGACTTACATGTTGACAGGTTAAGTAATACACCTCAGTGATCATTACAAATGAAGTGATTGACATTAGGTAATAGTTGATGTAATGGCTAAATTGTGCCTAATTTTATACTTTCATGACTAATAAAGACTTTTTATTAACCCAGGTTAACTAATAAAGTTATATGACATATGTATCATTCTAAAAAAATAGAAAACTTAATTTTATAGTTTTATGACCAACAAAGACTACAGAAAAAAACCTACGTTAATTTTTATTAAACGACAATTTTAATTATTCTTTGTTATTGACCAACAAGGACTACAAAAAAAATTTAATTGTTATTGACCAATTTTAGTTACCCTTTGTTAGTTTTATTGACCAACAAGGATTACAGAAAAAAATACGTTAGTTGTTACTGAACGACAAAATTTTAACAAGGACTACATAAACAAAAATTGCTTGTTCACTGACATAAAAATAATTATATCATATGATAAATATTAATTTTATTCAGGTCGGTGAATAGGCTAATATTTTTTTCTTTCTATAGTCATTGTTAAAATTGTCGTTTAATAACAATTAACGTAAGTTCTTTTTTATTTTTATTTTATTATTTTTTTATGTAGTCCTTGTTGGTCAATAAAATTAACAAAGAGTAACTAAAATTGGTCAATAACAATTAACGTAGGTTTTTTTTTCTTCTGGAGTCCTTGTTGGTCAATAACAAAGATTATAAATCTTTATTTTTCATATGATAAATCTTAATCTTTTTCAGGTCAGTCAATAGACTAATGTTTTTTTTTTTGTAATCCTAATGAAAATTGTCGTTCAATAACAATTAACGTAGGTTTTTTTCTTCCCTGTAGTCCTTGTTGATCAATATAACTAATAAAAAGTAACTAAAATTGGTCAATAACAATTAATATATATTTTTTTTCTTTAGTTTTTGTTGATCAATAACAAAGAGTGACTAAAATTGTCGTTCAATAACAATTAATGTATGTTTTTTTTTGTAGTCTTGGTTGGTCATAAAACTATAAAATTAGGTTTTCTATTTGTTTAGGAACGTAATATAGGGTTAATAAAAGAGTCTTAGTTTGTCATAAAAGTATAAAATTATGCACAAATTAGCCATTACATCAACTATGGTATCTAAATTATCTATTTTGTTAAAAAGTAGGTCTTAAAAGTCACTATCTCGAAAAAAAATCCCAAACTGGTTGGGAACAGGATGAGACGAGATGAGCCAGGTAGAGCATCGCATGTGTGCGGTCCGCTAGATGAACCAAGTGCTACACATGAGACTCGAGGAGGATGTGTATTTCGAGATGTTGCAGACCAATGGATGGATTGTAGGATGTGTGATGATTCACGCCAAAGGTGGAGATTGTTGAGATGGAGTTGGCTTGAATAGTTTCACATCAAGTAAGGAGGAGTCGTCACTAAGGTTTATAAGAAAGTAGTCCACTCCTTAATAGTAACGAGGTCTTTTAAGATAAAACCTCACAGCCGAGGCCCAGATGGAAGGCCCAAGTTGCGGGTGTTGAAGTTGGAGGTGGTGCTGGCGACACATTCAGAGGATCAGGCGCAAGGTAGCAAGCCAAGTAGAGCATCGCAGATACGCAATCCGCTAGATGAATGGATCCATATTAGGTTCCAAATCCTTGCCAAGAGAAGGTATCTTACAAGTGCGGATGATGTAGAGTTAGTGTAGTGGTTGCGACTAAGGTGGAGCCAACAATGCCGGGATAGCGGCCTGTACACTGAGTGCTACAACAGATATGTTGTCGCATATGAGATTCGAGGAGGAGGTGTACTTCGCGATGTTGCAGACCGGTGGATGGATTGTAGGATGTGTGATGATTCACACAAAAAGTGGAGATTGTTGGATGATGAAGTTGGCTTAAATAGTCTCACATCAAGTAAAAATGAGTCGTTACTAAGGTTTATAAGAAAATGACCCTCTCCTTAATCAACGAGACATTTTAAGATAAAATCCCACACTCATAACCTAGGGCTGGGCAAGTACGGGTAACCGGCCCAAATTGTAAAAACCAAACCGGACCGAAGATATCGGGCCCGTGTTTATGAGGCCCGAAACCGAACCAAGTTGACCGGTTAACCGATTTACGGGCCGGTCTCGATCATAACAGAAAAAAGTACTTCTACAGTATATACAAAAAAAAAAATCATTCATCATACGTACAAAATTTACAAAAAAAATTACAAAAAAAAAAACAATACAACAAATTACAAAAAAAAAAAAAAAAAATCTTTATCTTCGACCCGGTTACAGACGATCAAATCTGATCAAGATCTTGTTTCACCTGTCCAACGATCGTGATCTTGTTCCACCTTAAAGACGATCTGATCTGATCTGATCAAGATCTGAGATCAAAGATCAGATCCAGATCCAGATCCGATCCGAGATCAAAGATCGGATCATGATCAGATCAAGATCAGATCCGAGATAAAAGATCAGATCATCCGATCCGAGATCAAAGATCTGATCAAGATCAGATCCGATATCAGATGGGGAAGTGAGAGGTGAAGGAGGCGGTCGATCTTGTTCGGTCGATGCTTCGCTGTGAGAGGGAGAGGAGAGGGAGGCGGCTTCGCTGTGAGATCAGATCTGATCAAGATCCTTAGATCTGATCAAGATCCTCAGATCTGATCTAGGGAAAGGCGGGGAAGGGACAAGGAGAGGGAGGCGGCTTCTCAAAGTGCCAACTCTACACTTTGTTGATCATCATCAGCATCATCAAACTATGACGACCGCCTCCAAACACCATCGATCACCATCGATCTCCAAACATCGCACCACAACACCATTGAACACCGCTTTGTCCCTCTCATCTCCCTGCTCTCTCCATCTCTGTCCTCTCGTCTCCCTGCTCTCTCCATCTCTGTCCCTCTCGTCTCCCAGCTCTCGCCCTGCCCTCTCCCTGCTCTCTCTCCCTTGGTGCGAAGAAGAATGGCAAAGAAGTCTCCGCCTTCGCTACTGTGAAGAGAGTCTCCCTCCTTCCCTCTCTGTTTTCCTCGCCATTTAGAATTTTCAAGAAGGAAAAGAATCCTCGATGAACGAATTAAGTTAACTATTTTACTAAATTATTTAATCTGGGCCGGGCCGGTTATCCGACGGGTTTCAGAAAGGAAACTGAGGCCCGGACCAGAAACTTCAGGTCGGGTCGGGCTTTTACAACCGAGTTTTTTTAATAAATTAAAACCGATCTGAACCGACCCGATCGGTCCGGATTTTCGGTCCTAAATGCCCACCCCTACCATAACCCGAATGGAAGGCCCAAGTTGCAAGCTGCGAGTATTGAAGTTGGGACCTAGGTGCACGCTCCAACAGTTTTATCCCATGAATGACTACCCCATATTTGTTTCAGCCATGTTCAATTGAGTGACCGGCCAATATACATTTTAGATACCATAACAATTACAATGTCGGTCGGAATATCGTCTACCTTGTTGGCCTTGAGTTTAGCATAATCGCTTTTCTTGAACCTGCAATCACGAATGAAGTACTTGTTCTTGCCAGAATTGTGGGTCTCCGGGTTAGACCTTTTAAATTTTCCTTTGTTCACTTTGAATTTTGCTTGAACTTAGTATTGCTCCTTAGTGACGAGACCTTTTAAATTTTCCTTTGTTGTTTCACTTTGAATTTTGAGTTTCTTCCTCAATTTGGATCCTCTTTAGAAGATCTTAAGGCTTATGTTTTCTGCCATATGCACAAGTTTTTCCTATAATTGTTCCAGCCATTGGGTAATTTAGATATAATAGCCCCCACTTGCAGTGATATTTGTCCCCCACTCAAGAATGACTTTGCTAATAGGTTTTGGACAAAAAACCAATTTGTTCTTCTCCTTTATATACAAATACATATATTTTGAAATCTATAACAGGAGATTCGATGAAGGTAGACCTAGCTCAGTGAAAGAAGAGAGAGGAGGTACTACCATTTGGATTGTGATGATTTACTACGCGTTTCAACATTGAGTTAGATATCTGTTGGTTTTTCTAGCATTGAAAAGCATTAAAATGAAGCGTATTGTGGGTCTAAATTCAAAATTTTCTAGTAAAATTATGAGTTGAACATGTTTTTGTAAGTGAAAATTGAGATTTCAAATTTGCGTAGTGGATTTTGTGTAGGAATTGTGGTTTGAGACATTCAAATTCTTTTATTTGTTTGATAATTCCAATTTGTACTGTTCCAATTTTCAAGCTTATCAAAATACCAAAATTATAGTACTCTAAGTTATTTAAACCCTCAATTTAAACTCTCAATAGAGACAAATTTTCAAGCTCATCAAAACACACAAATTGGTAGCAACATCATTTTGTCACCATTTTCTTGTTTTCTTCGCTCTGATCAGAAAGTTTCATTTTGCTTCTCAAAGTGGTGGGCATTTCCCTTTAAATACTACCAAGTAATTGTGACATCGTATACTAAGAAGATGTATAATTCAAGTTTAGCACATGACGAATTGCTTATTATTCTCTGTAGGAAGATACACTGCGGATGGGAAATAATAATACCATAGGAATATGTTTTATTGGTCATACCAAATTCTGGGTTAACAAAAAAAGAAAAATTATAACCAGGTAACAAGAGATGAAGTCTTATTGAACCACATGAATATTTAATTAGTTTTTTTTTCTAAAACTAGTAGAGAATCAAGTTGTGTTGCTTAACTTTATATTGCTTAATTTTTTAAATCATGGTTCACCAAAATGTAATTTCAAAAGGCAATAACAAACTTCTAACCATGAATCAATCTAGTAAAAAACAATCAAGAAATCTACGACACAATACAAAATTTTCATATTGAGAAAAGAACATAAATTACCTATTTATGGGAGGTAATCTTTAGTCAAAGGCCTATAGAAATTATATTTTAATACCATAAATGGATAATACCATATATTTTAAATGCACAATAAATCCAGAAAAAGAAATTATAAAATTTTTCAAATCTTTCATATATTTTAATACCATATTATTATTTATTTTTTTAACTTTGAATAAATGAGAACCTTTTTATAGTAATTGAGTGATATAATAAGATTTCCACATTAATGCTAATAGTTTAATTTACAGTTTTTTTTCCCGCTATTTAAGCAATAATATGCAATTACAAAAAGTTGTTATTCTTTCAGAGTGTCCTCCTGAATTGGTTTCTCGCTGTGAATATGGTTGGTTTTGTGGTTGTTGTCCAAGAGCTAGAGCTACAAATCCGCTTGAATTAGCAAAGCTTCTCGCTGAAAACCACACTGACTATCATATATAAGAATGGATTTGATGTAGTTTTGTAGTTTGATCATCAAAGTCTTAATAACATTTTGAGATAATGGATTTATTGTTTTTACCTAAGCAGATTTCCATGCAGAATGTGCATCTCATACAACAACACATGATGAATATTATTTACTTGAATAATAATAATAATAATAATAATAATAATAATAATAATAATAATAATAATAATAATAATAATGTGAAAAATAACTTGTCACTGGCCGATGGTGGCCTGATTGGATGGTTAAGGATGTGGTGGTTTAACCTCCACATACGTCTTGGGTTCTTTACCCACCGACGGTAAATTTGCTTAAAAAAAAAAAACTTGTCACTAACCACTATAAATGATATCCATATTTGAATTGAATTCCTAATTCTAACTCATATTTATTATTATTTTTCTTTTGTCAAACACGAAAATGTTTATTAAAGATAAGAAAAAAAAAACAAAAGACAAATTGAATCATTCCTACATTAAAGAATGCCAAGACACCATGAAGTTGTCAAAAACAAAGTTTCTAAACAAATTACAAGCCGAACCCATCCTCCACAACAATTCTCCAATATCTATAAAAATAGAATGTTCTGATCTATTGAGCCCTTAAAAAACCCTCATAAAAATAATTCCTTTTAAAGAAAATGTTATTCATTCCTAATTATTTAAAATGCGATTAATAGATCATTAGAAATCTCCATTCGTAGTGAAGGACTATACAAAATAAAAAAATAAAAAAAGTGCAAAAAAATAAAGAAAGAAAAAAAAAATGTTGTCATTATAGCTCCAGTAGGCTTCAAGTGTGTTCTCGAGTTGGCATGATCAATTTCCTCAAACAATTTCAAGTGCATATTGGTGGAAATGCATGAAAAGAATGTGTTTTAGAACAGTAAGTATGTATCAAACCTGCTTGATTTGTTCAAGCCACTGTTGTCTGACTCTTGATACAATTTTTAGAACAGAGCCATATGATGATTGCATTTCAGAACAAGAATTAATGTAATGCTTAAACTTTAAGAAATCGTAAAAATAACTTAATCAATATGAACCGCAAAGTCTTCAGGAGAAATCCAACTATCTCCTAAAGGGAAGCCTAGTCATATTAGCATAAAACAAACAAGTTACCCATTGCCTATAAGATGTTAGCAGCATTTTTGTTAAAGTTGTCCTAAAGTGATGTGCTTCTACTAGTGAGAAATGACATTCGACAGAGTGAGTGAGCAAATGAAGAAGGTGCCAACTTGAAAAATTTATTACATTTGGTATTGTTTTGCAAAGTAAAATTTAGAAAGACCAGCTGCGGACTTGAAAAAAAAGTTATATGGTTTGGGTTGGAAAGTAATTGAAAACTAGCCAAGTGTGCTTTAGCTTCCTCCACTGAAATTGCTTTGAAACAAAGCTTTCCAGTTATGGTTAACACACTTTTGGGCAGAGGAGAAAAAAAATGGAAAGAAAAATTGATGCCCTGCAGTGGAAATGAGTGAGGGTGTTAGATGAACTTGTCTAGAGAGTAGCATGCTAAGTCCCCCTTGGCGCTGGGTGTTCGGCTCTCTAGATTTTTTGGTGATATTTTGATTATAAAATCCTTATTTTAGTACCCAAATCCATGGTTATGTTTTTGTTGGTTTTTTTTTTTTTTTAAGACTTAGGTTATGTTAAGACTTAGGTTGTAAGAGAGAATGGTGCGAGATCGGTGATACAGTTGCTTGATTCGGTTATTCAATGGACACATATTTCTCTTTCGTTTGGACACACAACTTTCCTGGTTTTTGCTAACTCTCCACACGTGACCTCATGCGAGGAACATGAGTCATCTCCTACGTTCCCGACACTGAATGATCAGTCTCCCCTGCAATACCCAGCGCTTCCTCATTCCCCTGCTTCTCCTGTCGGCTCAGTGGGTAAAGTAGGTACCCCTATGTCTGAGTCAGCTCGGCCACCTCAGCAGGATAAAGGCAAAGGCATTACATGTTGGGTTTTCACCTTGTCAGGGGCCCAAGTCCTATTTGAAGCATAATTTGGCCAAATCTAATGATCAACAGTCTATTGGCAATTATTGGAAGGTCCTAGAAGCTGTAGAAGAAGGTGTCTTCAACTTGGACCCATTATTGACTAAGATGTCTAAGTAGGCCAGCAGGGATCGCAAGCTGGCTTGAAAAGCCCAGCGTGACAGAGCCGCTAAATTGGCAAAATTTTCAATTTTTCCAACCAGATCGAGGTTCATGCTCAAGCAGAGATCCACAAAATCAGGCTCAACCAACCAAGCAGGGCGGGTAGATCTTAAGGGCTGTAGTGCCCCTACTGGATTGACAAGAGCGGAGTCTCCCAACCAGACCTAGGAGTGTTCGATATCTCTAGCTTACCCGCGAAGTTTCGAACCACTTGTAGAACAATGTGTTGGAGTCCAGGGTTTGTCTACAAAACTATGTGTCTCTCATTTGGAAAGTTGTTTGTCTACACCAGACCACGTTGGTGCGCCTCCAGGCTTCGAGGTCCCATGGACGAACACTCATAGTTTTGTTCTCCTTGGCGAACAGGCTTTTGGGCAGTCTTCAGGTTTTGTTTCTAGGGTCAATGACAACGTGGAGCTCTTTGTCTCTGACTGTCATTCGACTCAGGAAGAAGCATTGGATCGTTCGGCTTTCAAAGAAATTGGCTTGGTAGTAGGGGTGGACCTCAGTCAAGATGAAAAAAGGGCTTTAGATATGGTTCAAGCTGCAGCGCAAAGTTCAGTATCTGATAAAACAACGGACACGTGCAGTAACCTTGGGGTCGAAGGTCTTTCATGAACCTCAAAATTCTTTCGTGAAACTGTAGGGGGCTCGGGAATACTGAGAGGCAAATGGGTTGTCGTAGATTAATCTCAGGGAATCTTCCAGATCTTGTTTTCATTCAGGAATCGAAATTGGATAGATGTTCTAGAGAATTTATCAAAAAATTGTGGGGTAATAGCTCTTTTGATTAGGCTATGGTGGAATCCACTGGCAGCTCGGGATGCCTTTTAGCTATCTTGGATGCTGATCTTTTGCAGATGAGGGAAGTGTTGAAAGAGGCTTTTTCACTTTCTATTTAATTTCAAATGATCTCGGACAATTATTTTTGCTCAGGGACTAACATTTATGGTCCGTGCGATCCTTCGCTAAGAGAACACTTCTGGGAAGAACTATATGACATTGTCGGTTGGGTGCAATCGCCATGGATGTTAGCAGGAGACCACTATCAATGGTG